>CM034152.1:129687765-130317610 GCA_019776745.2 Taxus chinensis
TTGGACCTCATCTATCTTTCTTCTTATTTCTTCTTTAGGCCTTCTAGGCTAGGTTTCTTGTTCACTATTTCTTTCACTCTCTTCTTATTTTTCTTTTCGCAACCACCTACTCTGATACCAAATGATGCAGAGATAATATACAACATCAACCAATATCAATGAGTTAGGAAAATACTTATAATCATCAATCAAACCATGTAATTTTTCACCTTTTCTCAATAAGACAAAACTTGTATTTCAACACAAAATACTATAAAAAACTTATTCAAAGCTCAAGAATTCCTTAGACCTGTTTGATTTCACCATTCAACAATGTGCATATGCTTGAAAAAGTTTCAATCCTTCAATTTCACCCAATCTCTCTCTAGACCTCAAATTTACTACTAGAGCTTCAAAAAGACTTTTTCTTGTATAAAATTCACAATTTTAGGGAATTAGGATTCACTAGTAATTTTTTCTAGGACCTGTTTAGCCCATTAAACTACTTGTCAAGTTTCACAATCTAATTCCTCTCTCATGCAATGTTATTCTCTATTGTTTTTGCCTTGGTTTAATTTCTAACCATGATTTCGTGTAAAGCTTAGTTTTAAGAGAAAACTAAAAATTTTCATGAAAAATTAAAAGATGTTCTAGATACCCATTATCCTCTTTGTTCTTTGTGCAAAATTTTAAGGTTCAATTTTCTTTTTATCACTCCCAACTTAAATTTCACCCTTGTCACTAGGTCTCCAATTAGGCTTCTTACGGTTTCAAGCACCTACTTAGAGTTTTATAGTATTTAAACTAATTAACACCTTCCAAGTACCTTGATCTACCTAAATCCACCTTGAAAAATTGTAATCTAACTCTCCATCATTCTTTTAACACCATTTGTGCAATTTTCCTTGTTTTGGGCTTACTCAAGCTTCTTGTTCTAACTCACAAATTAACTCTACCATGTTTTTAATCTTTTCACAAACTTAGTCTAAGTTTCATGTATTTCTAATCAATCCCACTTCTTAACTCCCTCATAATCACCTATTCTCTCTTGGAAATCACACATTTACCTTTTCAAGTTCCTCTTATGACTTTTATATTTCCTTCACAAGTCTCACTATGGACTGTGTTAGAACAGTCATGGATTCTTTCTCTTTAAATGGTTCTACTAGGCTATTCAGGCTCCTTCAAATAATTTCATACATTTAACATTTCACCTAACTTATTTGGACCACAACCACTTATAAACTTTCTTTGCAAGGTCATTGTAACTCCACCTTAGACTTGATTGTATAATGATGTCTTGAGTTCTATAACTTTCTTCTTATTTACATTCAGTACCCACGATTCTTCCTAAGGTTCTTATATTTCCCTTTCTCACCTAATCCTCATATATTAGACCTCAAAAATCTTTCACACTGCCCTAAGACATGGTCATACAACTTCTCACAAAACTTCTTTCTTCAAAAACCCTCAAGACGGGGTATTAACAGCATGGATGACTGAGTTAGTTTAGCTTATTTCTCCACAACTATTACTATCCCTCCTAAGTTCCTATGTCACCTTCATTACCTTTCCCTTCAACTATGACAACGGTATCATAAATTTGTAAGGATGGATCAATACTTTCTCTTAGATTTTCCTATAAACTATCAACATGGTAACACTCAGAAATCATATTATACTGTTAAGAATTTAACATGCCTATCTTACTCAAATATCACTGAAATTTCTCCTACATCTCTACCCCATCAAATTGATCTTATGAACCATTTTGTAGACCTTTACACTAGTCATTTTAAAAGTTTGAATCACTTTCCTTCTTACCAAAACCCTAGACATGGTTTTAACCTAAGAGAAGCTTAATATGGGTTTTTAGGAACAAATTTCCCTATCAAAACAACTATACCACCTTATAAGGTTTATACCACTTAATACTCCCTCAAGAACTTATTTCTTCTCACCAACCAATTTTTAATGATGATTTCACATGTTTCATCAATCAAGTAAGAACATTTATGACTTACCCATTGTGCACCTTTAGAGGTTCTTATCTATAACTTGTTCCAACTGTCTTAAGATCTTCTTTCCATCTGAGAAGAGATATTTCACCATTACTTGAAATTATATCTCACAAACAAAGTACATGAATTAACATATTTACAAAGCTTAACTGAAAGGCTCTATCATAGTACACAGCCAATCTACACAATCCTTTACAACTAAGGACCTAATATGCCATTTTCATATTTTAGTACAATATCAATAGTTCATTAAAACCTCATACATGATTCATGCAATACAATAACACCATAACTACAAGAACAAAGTCATAAAATTGTTATTTTATGACTTTGTACAATATTTTAGTATTGTACAATATGCCATTTTCATATTTTAGTATAATATCAATAGTTCATTAAAACCTCATACATGATTCATGCAATACAATAACACCATGAACTACAAGAACAAAGTCATAAAATTGTTATTTTATTATCTTTTACAATGAGTTCAACTCTTATTTACAAGAAACTTGATTTACACATGTTTCTCTGATCAAATCTCTAGGTTCCTCTACCTCCTAAACTTCTTCTCACAAAGCTCCTTCCTTGAATCTCCTTCCAAGACATCTTATCCTATTTCCCATTCAAATTCCTCCTATTTAGCAAGAGAAAAGGTAGTTATGGGTTAAATCAAGGTCATCCTTCCATGGTTCAAGCTAACTAGAGGTCATGACAACTTAACACAAGGTAAATGCACCTTCCTTACCCCTCATAAGGTCTTAAAATGACCTTGTACATTAATGAAATCCTTTACATTTTACAATAGACCCTTTTCATGAATACTTAGGAATTCAAATTCGCAAAGACTACATTTTGGAGGGAAAGTACATAAGAAGTTTAAAATATCCATGAAGTTCAAAAATGAGGCTATGAAACAACCTAAAAAAACCTACATGCCTAATTAGGCGTCACATAAACCAAAACAAGAATGAAAACCAAAATTAAATATCCACAAAATTATGCTCCTACATCGGTTAACCTATGAAGGTACCGATGAATTTTGGAAAACATGCCTATTAAAACATCGACCTATCGATATTCACAATGATATAATCCTAACTAAGTGATTTGAAACTTCATAAAAAATATAAAAAGGGAGAGAAGTGTAACGCATAATTAAAAATAGAGTCTCTTTCAATCACTAATCACAAAAAACACCTTTATCTTGACTAAAACACATAGAATTTAAATAATAAAATAAATAGCTTAACCTTTTTAATAAACATAAGGAAAACAATCAAAGGAAACTAAACACAAGGAATCATAATTTTGAATCATCTAAGTAAATAACCATAGTTCATTCATAACCCTTATATTAAAGGTTAATTAGTATAATAATTTGTACTTTCTAACATCTTTAAGTCACTCAATTATGTAAGATTGCAAATAAAATCTACATATATAAGTGTAAGAAACATCAAATAATCAAAGTGATATTAGAAAATCTCAATCTCTTATCCTACAAATTCAACTGAAATTAGAAGTGAAAACTCTACATAATAATTGAAAGAGATTTGTTGTCTAGGAAACAATACATGAATCAACTATTGAAAAAAATTCAAACTCACAAAACCACATGGATCTCTATATTAATTCAATATTGTCAAGATTTTGTTATAATTAATTTTGAATGTAAATATAGATATATAGGACACATCCACAACTTTGCATGCTCTATAACTTCTAGCAAATAAAAATCTAATCTAAGAACTAAAAAAGGCAGATAAAAAAAACTAAAGCTAAAAAGGCTTTGGAATTATGAGAATAACCTCTCATACCTATAGAAAATTACCTAATTATAGGATTTTTTTATATTAACACATAATTTGAATCATCACAATTAGCGGTGATTTATTAAACAAAGTATTCAAAACATAGATAAAACAAACTCTTTTGACATCGATATCACATGGGGAACTAGAAATTCAAGGAGTTACATGCATTCTATGGTTTTTCACTTGTTGGTATATTTGGTAATCTCTATCAACAATAACAGTGTTAATGATTAGGGTCTTCCATGACTCCTCTCTTTGATTATAGTTTGAACAAAATCAAATAACACACCCCCTAAACATATCTCAATACTTCTATAGATTCTGAGCTTTATTGATATAGTAAGGATGAATTCATGCATCCCTATATTGATTAATCAACTCATATTGTAGACACTCAAATTGGATAATTTACTCTTTGGCATTGTTATTTTTTATAATGCACTCTTGCTAAGATAAGTACAACCTTAGTTTTCCCACTTAATACATTTTGAGGTATTTTGTTTAGCTTGTTTATCCTTGTACAATGACATGTCATCAAATTTTGAGGATAAAATACATAAAATCCATAGAGAAACATTAGTAAATAACTTCCACACTTCACGTTACATGTTTTCCTTCCTTAGTCAAGGTTGCACAAATTGGTGAGGATAGTATATGACCAAATTGTACGGTATTGGACTGACATGTCCACCAAAATTTCTTTCAAATTCATTTTCTTTGTTAGGTCTTATAATCTCTCTTGACTGGTTTTTCATCAATAAATCATCTATGGAACCCTATATAAGAAAGTAAACACTACCTCATTTGCTAACCTAGAAATCCTATCACACTACATTGATACACTCACTTCCTACACTTGCAAAAGGAACCCAAGGCTCTCTAAATTTTGTAATAACACATCTACAGTCATTAGGGCAGAAATATCTACAATTTTTAAGTTTCTTAGTAGGTTAAGACAATAATATCTCTCATCCATAATCACCAAAATATCCCTTTGTTAAGTATCTTAGCAAGAGAAAACTCAATTCAAGTATGGTAAAATATGGTTTTCAAATATAATTGCATTCATTCAAATATCACATGCTAGCTGGAGAATGATGTTTAGTTTGAGGCCTCTTCAAAGTAGTGTTATCACCAAATTACAGCACCCCCCGAATGGCCTAAGTTGTAGGTGGGGCACTCGGTGTAATCTGTGTAACATGGGTACTATCTCCAAGTGTGGGAATTTCTACTTGAGATAGACCTCCAGAGAAGGCTAGCTCCTACTCCTAAACTACCAGCCACAAGCTACTATTAATGCAAGCATAACTATCTAATCTTAATCTAACATTGCAAGGGGTCAAGGAGAGAGTGCATAAAAATAAAGCATGCACTAAAAGTGGTGATACACCATAAAAGGATGTGGTCAATCACAGTCCAACTCCCTAAAATGGAGAAAGGTGAGCAATGGAAAGGGTGGAAAAAATGCACCACAATCCAAAGGTATATTTCACACATAACACCACTTCAAACCCATTAAATATAGCTTTCAAAATATGTAATGAACATCATAAATATGTACAATATACCCTGTAATGAAGAGAGGCAAGTAGAGATAATAAAACGTGCAAAGGATGGAAAAAATGCATCACATAACACATTATATTACTCTAAATAAATATGCACATTACAACATCAGTAGGAAAGAGGAAAGGAAAATGACATTAAAAATCTTGGAAAGAAGACCTAAGCTCCACATTCAACCCTAACAGAGAAGAAAGAGAGAGGGGCAAAAAGCGAAAAATGACTAACTCCTCTACAAATGAGCCCAAGATTACAATTTATAGAATGAGAAGGAGAGAAGAGTGTAGTCCTAAAATTGATTTTCCAACCACTTGCAAGTTGCAATAAATGAGGTGAAATGATGGAAATTAATTTTCAAAATCTTCCCATGTTGTCCCGTGACCTGCAGCAGTGAAAGAATGATTGTCCATGCTCATTTAATGCATTCCCAACCACTTTCCAAATGTATTTTAGAACTAAGCTAGTTTTATATAAAATACACCATCAAATCTTCATCAATCCATGAATCTATTAGCTGTTATGCATCAGGATCAGAGCCACAATTCCAACGAGACCAATTTTCCGTGATTCCGTTGAGAATTGCTCAAGTTATGGCTTCCTGATTGATTGGATCTAATTTTGGTTTCACAGGCCTTTCTTCAATTCCACGGGACTGGAAATTAAATTTTTAGCTGGAAAAGACAATTTAATAAATTTCCCCTTTACCAATACTTTGCTTATATTTATAATTGATTTTGCATTCAAAATCCGTGGGTCCATCATTATTTTCTACCGCTTTGATCTTTTAAAAGGGAGGGGGGATGTTTGTTTTAATGTTTTATAAGTAGCCATCTCGGTCAAGTTGGCTCTTGCTTTGCATTGTCGGCCTTCCCATTTCCAATGTTGATCCCTCATTTACTCCAACTCGGCACTTCACTAGGGAACCCCTACATTCAACTAATGTGTCGACTTATCTATGTTGACTCACCTTGAGTTCATTGCCTATATCTTGAGTGTCGAGCCCTTTTGCTTAAGCGTTGAGTTGTTTATTTCTTCAGGCCCCACACCCTTTAACCACCGTTGAGTCCTTTGCACCACGTGGAGGCCCCTCGTAACTTGGGGTATCCAATTTCCTTTGACCTTTTTGGAAATGTGCTAAGGGGCCGCATGGCGATCCCATGCAACCTCGTCTTGCTTTGGTCACTTGGCCACATTTCTCCGTTATGCCTACAATGGGCTTGTTAGGGACTCATTGAGCTAAAAATAAAATCACCTAGCCCACCTTTACTTTGACTGATGGTGATTTCGACCCAATCATTTGAACAAATTGGCCCTTTCCTTTGACTTTTCTTTGACTTGGATGACTCAACTCACCTGTGATGAACCCTTCTGAAATGACTGAGCCTCCAATTTTTCTTCGTCGAGCTGAGTTCACCACTAAGTCTTCCAGCCATTCTTGTACTCGAGTTGATCTTCTTTGTGTCTGAGAAATCCCCTTTGGGCATACCCCTACTTCTTTGCAACTTGTTTGAATTGGTTGCGTCAACCTTGAGTCAATGAACAACTTGCCCCTCTAAGTGAGCTTGGCACAAAGCTCGACATCCACTGATACCTAATGCTTGGCCATAATGCATTGAGATGGCTTGATTTTATAACTCGGTGCCCAAAAAATTTCCCCCACCATTCAACTCATCAATCCTAACTTGACTTACTCAACCTGAATGGCTCGGTGCTTTCCAATGGATGGACTCGCTAGCCATGGCCCACTCGCCATCGATCCAAGTATTATTGCATCTAATTAATTCCATATATTTTGACAGGGTCTCGATTGTGGTAATTTCATTGTGGCCTGAGTGTTCATGCTTTGTTCAATAATCCAAACTTGTCAATATATACCACCACTTGACACATGTCTGACACCACTCATAGTTACATGAAGTATCTCCCCCTGAATCTGCCACGAGTTCAACTTAGAGAAGTAAAGAGAGTTTGACCTTAAATCACAACCAGCTCAATCTAAAACAATGAGAGAGCTCGAGGCACTATAAGGTTTGGATAATTCAATTTTGAATGTAGCTTGATGAGTAATCTTCAATAGCTCAATTCTTTATTTAATCAACTCATTGAATTACTCCATACCTACAGCTTGGTCTTTATATAATCTGAGCTCCATGCACATTCTTTCATGAAGTTATACCTCTGTCCTAATGCAATGAGTTGATCAACAAGTATAGCTCACTTTTGAACTCGATGAGTCCAAAACCATCTCAATGGAATCCATTTTCCAGCTCGGTGTTAATGCATGGATTTGAGCTTGGTCAAAGACCCAAATTGTAACCTTTCCAAAATTCATGTGATTTGGGATTCCTCATGTTTAGGGGCCTATGCAGTGAGTGGAGATGTTTTTAGACAAAAGTTTGGGTTTTTCCATCTCTTACCAAGCGGGCCAATTAATTAATTATCACAATAAACTTGCTTGTTATCAAATTTCACCAAGGAAACTAAAATTAGAAAATAGTTTGGCGACTCATGAGAGCCATTAGGCTACTAAATGGAACATGACTAGCTGCATGTATCAATCCATTGGGCATGGAGTCTATATGATCATTATGGACTGGTCAAAACCCTAAAAATCTAACCCTAGAATGTTTGGAATGTCGATGTTTACTTCTAGAACTGCCCTCCACTGTTTGCATTTTCCAACCCCAATAAGAAAATCTTAAAATTTAATTTTGAGAGTAGAAAATTGTTTTTGAACTTGATTTCCACTCATTCCCAACAACTGTGATCCGTGAAGCTAAATGATGAACATTGTAACCGCTGCCTCAAACTAATCTTCTGCCAAGTGTAGAGCATACTGTAGAATTGTAGTAAAATTTGTCAGCTGATTTTTTGATTGCTTACATGGGCACAAATGTTTATTATATCAGTTCTTGGAGAGAATCATTAACATCTTCTCCTGGATGGATTTTAGTTTCTTTACGTTTGTTTGATTTGAATTTTACAACTATTACATACAACTATGATTTTGCTACTACAACAATAAGAGGGACAATGCATTGTACTATCTGGAGCAACATGAACAAAAGATATGTACAAAGAAATAGATCATACATTCCTCAAGCAAGACATGCAAATTTTGCGAAAGCACTTCTTCTATTGAAAACAAACCTACTCCTACCATACACTAACCAAGGAAAAAGGGGGCTAAAAAAAACCTGCAACAGGTTGTGAGAAGTATTTACCCTTCCTCACAAAATGTGGCCCTGTGATTTTTTTGGAAACATAATTACATGGTGGGAATGTAAACATACATTGCATTCCCTATTTCTCCAAGGTATCAACAAATAACACATATACCTCCTCAAGTTTCCCTACATTTGGTTGAAGATTCTGAAGCTGACCCTTGGTACATTGACAACCATCCTCATGCTCTAAAGTGAGCATGACTGGTGGGGAATTTTTTTTGGCACCAAGTTGGCCAAATAACTAATTAGGCAAATGGCCTTAGGAACCAATGAACTGACCTTCATGATCAACCCATCTCTTTGAATCCCAACCCTGTGAATGGAGTCATCCTGCAGACCTTCTGGAAGGTGGTTTCTTGCAGGCTGATTTGAATGTTGCTCTACCTCTACAAACAACTTTGTGTCTTCCAAAACTACCTTTTCCATGATGACTGATTTGGCCTTATTGTCATCATCTTCATCCTCCTCAAGCATAAATCTTGAGGGATCGAACTCCTCCACAAAATCATATTCTTGCAAAGATGTAATGGAAGAAGAATATAAAATTTCACTATCAAAAGAAAGCAAGAAGCTTCCTATTATTTCTTCTTCATCCAAAGATTCAGAATCTAGTTTTCCCTTCTCCATGACACGAAGCTCCCCATGGTTAGTTGTAGTTGATGATGATGGTTGTGGTGGCTCAATGCAAACTTTCAATAGTGTAGCAAGCTCTAGGCATGCAGGACAATGAGGGTCATTGCATTCCATCAAAAAATCATTCTCACTTGGGGGATTTTCCCTTTTTGTTGGCACATGCTCTTCCTCTTGCTGATTTGGGGTTGGTGATGGATCAGCATCCTGTGAGAAGATAGCGCCGTTGTGCATACTACACTCTGAAAAAATAGACTGCTAGTCATCATCTTCCTCTCATGTTTTTTCTTTTACACAGTCAACTTCCACCTTTTTTCTTGAATTCCAAACTCCTGTGAAGGCCTAGTCATCAGTGGCATTTTCTTAATATTAAACCTTGTAGTCCACTCTTTCAAGTTTCTTACAAGTTCTTCCTTGCTAGGCTCTTCAATTTGTTTCCCTCCTTGCCTAATTTTCTGATTTTGTTCTTCCCAAAATGGATTTGGGATTGCAATAGGAGGGGTGGGTTGAGATTTAATAGATGCTTGCATTTGTTGAGGTGGTGGAGGGGAAAGTATGACTTCTTATTTCTACGGAGGGGACTTAGGTTTGGAAGGGAAAAGGGCAGAAAAATGCAGGTGGGGTAGAATATTAGAAGATGGAGAAGGGGAATCCATACTCGGGGCAGTAGGTAAGAAGTTTGAGAATTGAGGCTCAATTTGAGATGGTAATGATTGTGGAATGGGGAGAGGGTTGTAGGATGGAAATGCATGTATCTCCCATTGACAAGATAGACCAACATTGGATTCATGTGCCTTGATCTCCTCACTTTATGCTTCAAGATGTGGCAGCATCTCGACTATGAATGAAAGCTTCTATTGCGGGATGAAGTGAAACGACATAGGGCCAACCCATAGGTAAGGTTCCATGAAGCCAATCCCAAGTGCCTTCAATTGATATGTAGCTTGAGTTTGTACCATGGTTGCCTCCATTCCTAGGATCTTCATTTATAGTTCAGCATTTGAAGGTGTACGATAGTCTCCAAAATCTACATACCCCTACTCTTCAATAGCTTCGTAGTTTGGTGGGTAACCAAATTTTTCTACATCTTGCTCATATTATTATGTACATTGTTGATATTCAATGTAGTATGGATCTAGAGGTGGTTAATAGTAAACTGGGAATGAATCTTGTAAATATGGAGGTCGGTATGGCTGGTATTCTTGTTTCTATAAGTATGAGTTCCATGAAGAAAATGTAGCCATGACTACACAACTTCATGAATGGAAGAAGATGAAAGATACGTGGAAAGAAGAATGGATGGAAAGAGATAAAATAAATGGAAAATGAAAAGAGGCTGGTCTGGAACTAAGATGATGAGTTTGTTGGAATAGTGGAGTTGTCATATGTACTTGAAAGTGCCTCAAAAGGCTGAAACCTTCACAAAGAGCACATAAAATTGATAAAGTGAAGTAGTACAGTCCCACCAAGTATTCCAGAACTATTATCACCAAATTACAGCAACCCCCGAATGTCTTGAGTTGTAGGTGGGGCACTCAGTGTAATCTGTGTAACATGGGTACTATCTCGAAGTGTGGGACTTGTTGCTTGAGATAGACCTCCAGAGAAGGTTGGCTCCTACTCCTAAACTACCAGCCACAAGCTACTATTAATGTAATCATAACTATATAATTTTAATCTAACATTCCAAGGGGTCAAGGAGAGATATTGCATGAAAATAAAGCCTACACTAAAATCGGTGATACACCAGAAAAGGATGTGGTCAATCACAGTCCAATTGCCTAAAATGGAGAAAGGTGAGCAATAGAAAGGGTAGAAAAAATGCACCACATGACAAAAGAATATTTAACACAGAACACCACTTCAAAACCATTAAAAACAACTCTCAAAACTTGCGATGAACATCAAAAATATGCACAGTATACCCTGTAATGAAGAGAGGCAAGTAGAGACAATAAAACATGTAAAGGATGGAAAAAATGCATCACAGAACACATTATATTGCTCTAAATAAATATGCACAGTACAACATCATTAGGAAAGAGGAAAGGAAAATGCCATTACAAATCTTGGAAAGAAGGCCTAAGCTCCACATTCAACCCTAGCAGAGAAGAAAGAAAGAGGGGAAAAAAGGAAAAAATGACTAACTCCTCTACAAATGAGCCCAAGATTACAATTTATAGAATGAGAAGGAGAGAGGAGTGTAATCCTAAAATTGCTTTTCAACCCACTTGTAAGTTGCAATAAATGAGGTGAAATGATGGAAATTGATTTTTAAAATATTCCCATGTTGTCCCATGACCTGTAGCATTGAAATAATGATTGTCCATGCTCATTTAATGCATTCCCAACCACTTTCCAACTGTCTCTTAGAACTGGGCTCATTTTCTACAAAATACATCATCAAATATTCATTAATCTCTAAATTTCTTGGTGGTTGTGTGTTGGGATCAGAGCCATGATTCCAACAAGACCAATTTTGCATGATTCTATTGAGAATTTCTCAAGTTATGGCTTCCTGAGTGATTACAACTAATTTTGGTTTCACATGCCTTTCTTCAATACCACGGGACTGACAGTTAAATCTTTGGGTAGAAAAGACAAATTAATAAATTTACCCTTTACCAATAATTTTCTTATCTTTATAATTTATTTTACATTCAAAATTTATGGGTCCATCATTATTTTCTACCATTTTGATCTTTTAAAAGGGAGAGGGGGCTATTTGTTTTAATGTTTTATAAGTAGCCAGCTCGGCTGAGTTGGTTCTTGCTTTTCATTGTCGGCCTTCCCATTTCCAGTGTCAACCCCTCATTTACTCCAACTCGGCATCACATTGGTTAACCCCTATATTCAAATAATGCATCGACCTACATATGTTGACTCACCTCGAGCTCGTTGCTTACCTCTTGAGTGTCGAGCCCTTTTGCTTAAGTGTCGAGTTGTTTATTTCTTCAGGCCCCACACCCTTTAACTACCACCGAGTCCTTTGTACCACGTGTAGACCCCGCGTAACTTGGGGTTTCCACTTTCCTTTGACCTTTTTGGAAATGTGTTGAGGGGCCACATGGCGATCCCATGTAACTCCATCTTGTTTGGGCCGTTTGGCCACATTTCTCCGCTATGCCCACAATAGGCTTATCAAGGACTTGTTGAGCTAAAAAAAAACTCACTCGGCCCACCTCTACTTTGACCGACAGTGATTTTGACCCAATCGTTTGAACAACTTGGCTCTTTCTTTTGACTTGTCTTTAACTTGGATGGCTCACCTCACCTGTGATGGACCCTTACAAAATGACTTGACCTCCAATTTTTTCTTCATCGAGCTAAGTTCTCCACCAACTCTTCATACCATGCTTGTACTCTATTTGATTTTCTTTGTGTCTAAGAAATCCCCTTTGGGCATACCCCTACTTCTTCACGACTTGTTCGAATTGGTTACATCAATCTTGAGTCAATGAATAACTCGCCCCTCCAAGTGAGCTTGAAATAGAGCTCGGCATCCACTAATACCCAATGCTCGGCCATACTACATTGAGATGGCTCGATTCTAGAACTCAGTGCCCAGAAAATTTCCCCCACCATTCGAAACGCCAATCCTAACTTGACTTACTCTATCTAAATAGCTTTGTGCTTGTCAATGGATGGACTCACTGGATATGGTCCACTCACCATCGAGCCAAGTATTACTACATATAATTAATTCCATAGCTTTTTACAGGGTCTTGATTATGGTACTTTTGTTATGGCCCAATATGTCATGATTTTTTCAATAAGCCCAAGTTGCCAATCTATACCACTTCTCGACATGTTCCTGACACCACGCATAGTTGCATGAAGTATCTCCCCCTGAATCTGCCACGAGTTCAACTTAAAGAAATAAAGAGAGCCTGGCCTTGAATCACAACTGGCTCGGTCTGTGATGACGAGAGAGCTCGAGACACTATAAGGTCTAGGAAATTCAGTTTTGAATGCATCTTGATGAGTAATCTTTAATAGCTCAATTCTTTATTTAATCAACTCATTGAATTCCTCTATCATACCTGCAGCTTGGTCTTCATATAATATGAGCTCAATGCACATTCTTCTATGAAGCTATAGCTCCATCATAATGCAATGAGCTTGATCAACATGTATAGCTCACTTTTGAACTCGATGAGTCCAAAACCATCGCAATGGAATCCCTTTTCCAGCTCAGTGTTAATACATGGATTTGAGCTCGATCAAAGACCCAAATTGTAACCTTTCCAAAATCCTTTTGATTTGGTATTCCTCATGTTCAGGGGCCTATGTAGTGATTGGAGATGCTTTTAGACAAAATTATGGGTTTTGCCATCTCTTACCAAGCGGGCCAATTAATTAATTATCGCAATAAGCTTGCTTGTTATCAAATTTCACCTGGGAAACTGAAATTAGATAACAAGTAGTACCAACATTAGTGGTGCACGGGGGTCCCACAACCCAAATAATGTGTTTTTGGAGGGCTTCTCATCAATGGCTATGTTTTGATATGATGATCAGAGTATTCATATAGATTCACATGATGATTGTAAACTAGATTTTTACAATGACAAAGAGTTTTAAATAATCGACAATGTCAGAAAGTTACATAGTCCATATCGGAGTAGGTCCAAGACTGTATGGTACATCCTTTCCATATTGGTACGGCCCTAGACAAGTTCATTTTCTAGGGACATCCTCCAAAAATAAGGTTTTTCAGTCCAAATCTCCATATTCCTAATGTGCATCTTCCTAGAACCTTCCATAATTTTCAATAATCAGTTATGTGTATTCGTTCCTTTATATTTCAAGTTCATAACTTGTTTAACATATTAGTTACATGTATAAAAGTGTTATTTTGTTTATGATAATTAGTGTCATAAATTAATTAATCAAAATAACCACTTGTTGTTAACCTTACTTCCTTTAGTTCACTAAATCACTAAAATAAATTATGTTTCATGTTAAATCTAATTAGGGAGTAAACATTTTTGGTGAACCCGACTTGGGACCGAACCCTAGTTGCCCTAGGGCTTCTCCATCCTACTTAGCTTCAAATCTATCAATTTTCTAGGGTTTGTATTCATATTTCATCTTATTTCTTGACCTCAAACTAACTTTCAAAATTTCCTTAGGTTCTCATGGTTGGTTCTACCCTTTTGGTCTCTTTTTAGGGATCTTAATTTCTAATTCACCTTTTGTTACATATCCCAAGCATAATGGTTATATGTTTGTTAACATTAAGCCTTGATGTTAATGTGAGGGTTAACTAGTTCATTATTTTGCAAGGGATATACCGAAAGTCAAGAATGTAAAATAAATAGTATACTAACATATTGGAGCAAAATAAAAGAACTCAAAAAGATAATCTTTGTATTAACTTCCCAAATCCAGATACAATTCATAGTTTAGTCTCTCTTCTCACACACTCTTTCCTCATTTAACCTTTCATTCCAACTTACATCACTTTCCTATCTTCACTCATTCTCTATTTCATATTTGCTCTTACCCATGTCCTTCTGCACACATGTACTCTATATTACAATACATTAACATATATACATATTACCTACAAGTTACCGAATAGTAGCTTCCTTTGGTGGTGAATTTGTATCTTTTATTTTGGTTCTATCTTTGTTGCATGTATTTTACCTCATTCCGTAATTTCTTACAAACTTCAGCATCTTTCTAATGGTTTTCAGGTTTTTTTAGTCTTCCATGTCTTCTTTAGTTGTCGAGGGACTTTTTAGTGTCCCGCAAAATTTTTATTTGTTTCCATGATGTACAGTTCTTCGAGACTTTTATTTCCTTTTTAATATTCCAACTAATTAATAACCCTATCAACAATTTTTAAAATCCTTGGAGTATATTATTTATTTTTATATATTTAACAAAAACCTCTTGTTGTTTTCCTTAATTTTTAGCACCCTTTTTGGAAATTCAAAAATTACTATTTTAGTAATTAGGGCATAATCAAAAAAATATACACTTTTGGAAAAAATACTTTGAGGTTTCTCTTACATATAATCAGATGTGAAAATACCTCTCTCATATTTATCAAATTCAATTTTTATTTTCATAAATTATCATTTTTTAATTTGACGACAGACAATTTTTGTTGAAACTCGCATTTGGGCCCACCTTTAGTTTGGGACATATCTCACACATAAAGACTATATTTTACAATCCCTCAAAGGTTCTTCATAATGTATGGATATTGCACAAAAACTTATTTTGGTTTTCTCAAACTTTATCATAATTTTTGGAATTGCACGATTACTAGTTTTAGTAATAGGGGTCTAACTTGAGAAATATATAATTTTTTAACAATCCCTTTGAGGATTTTTCTTGTAATAATTAGGACAAATATTACCTCTCCTGGTTTCAAAAAATTAAAATTCTCTTTCTATATATTCTTTTTTTATTCATCTAACAATGATAATTTTTATCAAAAATCACATTTCGTTTGACCCTCATCACTAATATTGGGTCCCTCTTGATGCGTGGTTCTTCTCATTCTTATAGGCCTTCTTATTCTACTCTTAGTTACTAGAATTGATTCTTCTCAAGATCCCACCATATCCTTTCTTTATTTCATTCAACTTAATCCTACATGTAAGGATATCATCTATGAAATCTTTTAAAATTATCAAATCCATCCTATCGCATCTCTTGATTATGTACAGGTAGTTATGAAAGTGGCTCTTTACTCTCAAGAGGAACCCATCTCTTTTACTTCCACTTACATACCCTCTTAATATGTTGTTTAAAATGGCCTCCCTCTATATGTGTAAGATACCATCTGCAACACTTTGGTTAAGCATGTTCTCATAGACATTGGATCTAGCCTTAACATTTTCAATATTTCCTTTTACATCAATTGGGCATCCTGACCAAATATTTTGCCCCTAACATTAGTATATGTGGATTTGATAATTCACCATGTCAACCACTTGGTAAAATCACACTAAACATCACCTTAGGCTCTTGTAATCTCCCTACCATTTTTCATGTCATGCCTAATGATAGTAATTACAATTTCTATAAAGACGCCTATGGATTTATTTTATACATGCATTGCATTCTACTCTTCATAGTTATCTCAAATTATCTTACCAAGGTATTGTGTACACCATTAAGGTTGAACCTCACCCCTTTAATTATTGTGCCAGCACATAAAATTCCAACACATATACTTCTTACACATAGCCACAATTTATTGCTCCAACTTGACTTTCCATACCAAAGTTTGTCAATCCTACTTATACCATATTTCCAACTCAAACATACATACCAAAGTCTAGTGCTCCTACTGAAATATTCATAAAATACTTTTTTGATCCTATTCATATCAAAGTTACTAGATTACCAGACCTAACATACACCTACTTATTTTAACCAATATGGTATTTTTATAAGTATTTACAACAACATGGATTCACAGGACAAGGAATTAGGTCTCATGCATAAGGTATTTATGAACCTATTATGGTGTCTACCACTATCGCATGACAAGGTATTGTCTATAACCCTCATATTAAATAGAATGTTTATTCCTATAATGTCTTCACCCATCCTTTGGCTCCTAGGGATGAATTTTTCCTCTCTTCATGTATGGTTGTTAAACATCAAGTTACACAATGTTAAATCTTACATACAAGCAGCCACTATGACTACGTTTCTAGCACAAAATAAATCTATTGTACCAAAACTAATTAACAAGCATACATCTGTGGAATCTAAAATTAAAATGCATCCCCTATCTTATTTAAGCATACCATTTTCTCACTTGCCACCTGATATTCACTAGTTTTAACCCCCTTCTCGAGTACCTAGGGGCATATGTGGATCTCCTTTCCTTATTTCACAAGAATGTGTTTTTGCACATGCTCCTTATTGGCATATAATTTTACAAGTATACAAAATAGTTAAAAATAGAGTCCCTCCTTAATTGCTGCAAGTGAATGTGTTTTAAACCATATCTTAGGAGGAAATTCAAGCACACAACCAAAAAACACAACAAAATGATGTTGGACCAAGATTTTCGTTAGACCAAAACCTGTAGGCCTTAATTTCCACTACAATCACCAAAGTTAGGATCCACAAGAGGGGGTTAACCCATGTCATGAAACTTATGGGGAGCATTAGACGCACATGCCAACAATCTCCCCCTAGTGTTACTCGAGTGAGTTTCGAACTCGAGACCTATCACTCTACTACTATTTATTGGGCCACAATTATCATTAGACCAAAATCCACAGACGTTAATCTTTACTACAATTTATAGATTTATTATCCATGAAATGAGGTTGATCCATGTCATGAAATTCATAGGGGGCACTGGACACATGTGCCAACAAATGCAAGTTTCATACCAAAATGAAGATCAAAATAAAATTTCACCCAATAATGTGTTTCACATCCAGGAAGCACCAAAATAAATAGGTGTTGCAAAAACATATCCTTGCGCAAATAATAAGTGGGATTGACCAAACTTGGGAGATGAGATTATATCCATAATTCAAGGAGTGGAGAGAATCTCTCAAAAACTCTAATAAAGTACGGGAGCTAACAAAATCTCCCAAAAATTTTTTTGTAAAAAACAAAATAAGATATGATCCAAAATTATTTTATCATGTGTAATTGATATAACTATTTCACATGGACTTAAGTTTGAACATGTTTACACCAACACCCTCCCATAAGTGAATTCCAGGGGAAAAAACAAAGAAAGGGTCCCAAATAGGGTAACTATTACAAACAAGAAAAAAAAAGTAACAAATGAATCCATCATATTAAATCCCCTAAGGACAACTTCCTTCACTGTAATATTTTTTTGTAACTCGAGATAACGAAGAGAAGCTAAGGTATTAGTGAATATGCCCACAATTTTATCACTTATAGACACAAACTTCAAGTCAACAACATCATCCCGAATCAAGTTTCGAATGAATTGCATGTGAATTTTAACATGTTTGGTATGTCAATGTTCAATAAGATTATGTGATATATGAATAGCACTCTGATTATCACACCATATGATAGTAGGATATCTTTATGGAAAGTAAAATTTGTCAAGTATCTATAAAATCCAAAGAACATAATGATTAGCCTTAACTACGCCTCTATATTCAACTTTAATGGTTTGTTTCTTACACGCCCATGAAAATGGACTGGATCCAAGGTGAAAAAAGAAGCTAAAAGTAGACTTTTGTGTATCACAACCACCTCTCCAATCTAAATTTATATATCCTTCTATAGACACCCTTAAAATACATACTTACTTTTAACCTAGCCTAAGTTATTCGCATCCCCTTTGGAATTTCTCACTGATGTATTAATGTTCTTTAATTATATAATTTTTCAGTCTTTTTATGATTGAATGATATCATTAATGTTTTTGTACCTTCATAATGTGTTTGATGCCATGGTATTCATACTTTGTGTTGGTTGTCAAGGTATATGGATTTTGTGCCATACACATGCATTTTAGAGGCAATAAAGACTTTGTGTTGTATGGTTTTACATTCATCATTGTATTATTTCCTTTGTGTCAGATAGAGAGGTTATGTTTTATGCAGTTCTATGTTTTCAATCTATTATACATTTCTCATTCAATTTTTTTCATTCTTTCTTTCCCTTTTCAAATTGTGTTTCTAGTTAAAATCACCAAAAATACCAAAAACCCATCATACCAGGGAACTACCCCTCTCAAACATGGAGGAATATCACCCTATCATTGGTGAAATTCCCTAAATTTTGTTGGTTTTTATGTACTTCCATTGGGCATATTCAACAACATAAAATCCAGCCAACAAACAGTGCTACACCTATTTATATATAAGGGAAAAACTCGTAGAAAACCCTAACTGAATGATTTTAGGGTGTAAACAGAATCTCGAGGACTATGAGCTCAGTTATCCCACTCATTACCTAGAGACTATGGTAAAATTCCATACCTTGGTCAAATGACATCACTTCCTTTTTAGTCGTCAATTTGTTTTACAAACATATCATTTGATCCTCTGACATATTTTTACTCAACCCAATCTCAATACCCATCGAAGGCATTGGATGGAGATCCTTTGTGATTAACATTTTATATCAAACATGTGAAGGGAAAAGATAATGTCATTGTAAATTCCATAAACATCATGAGACGTGCATGTAGTCATGATCATGAGGATGAACTTAAGGAGTATGATAACATATAGGATCCCTAGTAACTATTTATATATAGTAGTAAGGCAATACTTAGAGTCACAAGGATCTTGTAAGGGCAGGTTTATAAGGTATGTTTTGAAGGTTTACAGTCATTTTCAGCATAGAGGTTACATTTATATACCTTTATAGGATGGGTTACATAGTTTCATTATTTTAGCGGCTTTTCATGCACCTTATTCATCTTATCCAAGGGTGAAAATGATACATGCATAGTTGCGATATTTATATGACTAGGTTGGCTTGAGGCATGAGATTGTACATTTTGTATATTGTTTTTAGAGTGAAGTGGGTAAAGTTATAACATCTTCACCTCATCAATATTCTCTACACTCATGATATTCCAAATTTGAAATGGGACACAATTTCCATAAACTTCATTATGCGATTTCTCACGTCATCCTATTGACATGATGTTATCATGGTCATTGTGGACATTTTGACTAAACTGACACACTTTTTTACCAATTAAGACCATATATACAATAAGAGTAGTGAATAGGGTTTACCTTGATGAGATTATATGGTTGTCAAAAATCCCATGTAAGATCATATCTAATTATGATCCCATGTATATATGATTTCTAGAATACTATTCAAGAGGCATTGGGCACTCAACTCAACTTCAACATAACCTATAACCCAAAGAAAAATGGATAGAAAGATTGATTGAATTAGGTTTTGGAGGACATGTGTCACATGTATGTGATGGAATAATAGTCTTATTAGGAAGATTATATTTATCTAATTGAATTTTCCTACAATAAAAACTATCATAGTTTCATCAACATGACACCTTACAAGGTATTGTATGGTAGGGAATTTAGGACTCCACTCATATGGGATAGGTTGGAGAATCAAGTTGAAGTTGACCCTACTATGTTCCAGGACATAGAGTGTCAGGTGGTTCTTATCCGGTAATTCCTTCAAGAGGGATAAGAGTGGAAAAAGTAATAAACTTGTGTAAAGAGAGCCAATTACAATTTTGAGTAGGATATTAAGGTTTTTCTGAGAGTGAAACTGCACAAGATCTCAATCCATTATATGAAGGGTTTTTTAATTAGCATTATGCTTCAATGAACATTTTGAGATTTTGAAGTAGATAGGAATAGTGACCTATCATCTATCCTTGTCACTGATCCTATCCCAAGTTTATGATGTATTTCATATGTATCCTTTTCGAAAATATATTTTAGACTCCTCTCATGTATTAAAATGGTTAGTACTAAAGGTAGAGGAGGACAGCTGTCTAATCTTGGAGCTTATGTACATTTTTTATTATATGAACCAAGGCCTTCAAGGTTTTTAGTTTGATAAATTCACAGTGTAATGGGTCAAATATAATGAGTGATAAATTACTTAGGAGGATGCAACGATCTTGATACTTAAACATCCTTATCTCTTTCGCTGTCTTCCAGTAGGAAGTCATGTTTAATGGGAGGGGGATGTCATTCCCACTTTTACCATTGTTTTTCTATACCTTAATTATGCATCTACTTTCTCTAATTTTGATATAGTGATATAGTTGGTACTGAGTACATAGTGTCGCATATTTGATTTTGAGACACTCCTTGTTATGATGCATGTTATGGTTATGATTACTATAATGAGAACTTATGGTGTGTACTACTTTATTTTAATTGTGATGGTTAGGACATGTGATTTTGATAACATTATGGATCCAAAATGAGCAAACTAGTGATATTTTAAATGCATTAATGTAGTTGATGAAGATTAAGATGTATTTGTGTAATTTTGATTGTGGTTATTGGTTGTGTGAATGCATAAAGTTAAGTATTTTTTTACTTAACAAAATTATAAAATTAATTGATACTAATTTTCTTATTGGAAATATATGATGCTTGTGTCAAGTGTGTGTGTGGAGAAACAAGGGACCAATCCTTCAGGGACAAAAATCGTCGTCTAATAGGTCCTAAGAAGTGTTTTAGTTTATTAAATTTTGGGAGACTCACCTTCTCTGTTACCATGTAAATTTGTAAGGTTGGAACCATGTTTAGTTAAATTTTCCCTTTTTACATGTGTTAATTTTTCTTGTCCGCATTTCTAGGTTTGGAAAAATTATATTTTAAATTAATGTCAAAATTTAAGAAGTGGGTGGGAAAAGAAACTTATGTTTCTCCTCTCCATAATTGGCATAATTTCCTACCCATGGAGTAGGTTGAAATTTTTAAGGATAAATACATCCTTTTTGGGATATGAGAGCCAAAATGACATGGGGACTATAACTAATTTTACAAATCTAATATTAGATTATCTTGTGTAAGTTAAGTAATGAGGTGGGTGCCTTAAGAAGCCACCCATATTAGGTAAGGTAAGATCATGAAGTGAGGATCAAGAAATGATCATCTTGTTTTAGGGGAGGAATATTATGTTTGTAAGAGGGATATATGTCTTGAGGTGTGTGATTATGATTTTTTATGATGTGGCTTGAGTCCTTGAATGAGTGTGCTACCATTTATATTTTGTTGATGAGATTTTGTGTTAGTGGAAATGTCTTCTTATTGTGATTTGGAATGTGAAGTTGGGGGTTATGTAATTATGGTTTTGGAAAGAGTTATTAAGGGAGTTTTGGGGCTGGCTATTATGTGTTGAAAGAAGACCTTACTTGAGGATTATGGATTAGGTATTACTTGTAAGCCTTGGAAAATGGATAAAAGGAGATATAATCCAACTTCATATTAAATTCACGCTATTTTACAATTAATATCTCTCGAAGTTGATGATTATTCTTGTCATTGATGTTATTATGCTCCTTGAGCTTGTGGTCGAATTTTATGTAAATGTTCAGGATACAATTTTTGTTTGTGTTAGTGTGGTTTGTTCCAATATTATGTTATTGTGGGTTAAGATGTAAGGACCCATTTTTTATATTGTATAGTATAAGTAATAAATGTTAATTTTCGGTAAACAAATAAAGGGCGGTTATGAAGAAAATTTTCTCTCAATGGAGTATTCCACTACCTCACAGAAGGAGTGGATGTAGAGTTTCATTTAGTGTATCTACCTTGAGGTATTCCATACTTAGGATGGATGTTGGGACCCAAGGAATTTATGTCATGGGTATTCCTCATCTTAGGTAAACTTATTGTATGTTTGCATTGCATTTATTATTATTATTATTTTGAAGGTGATATTGTAAGTGGTTGTTCAAACAAACTTGTGTATGAATAAAAGAGGATAGTATGGGTTGTGTCAAGTTTTTGTTGTGAGCTTATAGATTTGTTCTTACTATTTTGGTTCAAGTAATAAGTGGTTTTCCCTCTTGGGTTGTTGATTTAGTGGGTCAGTATAGATGAAATCATTCTCATACTATATGGTGGGGAGGTGAAAGTTGTTTGTCTCTCCCTATTATGGAAGATGTGTTATTATAATTAAAGGATTGGAAGAGTTCAAGTTGATGTAGATATTGTGTTATGTGGAGGATATTTTATATGTTACAAGTTTAAATCTATTATACATGTAAGTTAATGGTATAAAACTATAAATCCACTATGTGGATAGGTGTATTATTTGGATGGAATATTAGTTGTAACAATATATTGTATCATTTTTGTTTCTCCCTACTTATTGTTTTTGTAAAATAGATGAATTAAAACTTTAATACAAAAGTTTAATTTATTAATTTGAAGTTGCATGATATATGAGGGAAAAATTATTGAGTTACCAAGTAAATGAGAAATCCATTTTGCCTTATTAAATCATTTTGAAAGAATGATCTAGTTCTTTATAATTACAAAATCTACTGTATAGTGTTGCACAATTAATATATAAATTAGGTTTTTTAACTTTTACTTTTAAAAATAAGTCTTTTTCGAACCTTCAAGATGGACGATAAAAAATCTAATTGAATTTCCCTTTAATAAATATCTTTATTTTTCTCAACTCTCCCTAGTTGTTGTTGTCATGCATTTTTGCAATGTCAAAATTCAAGGTGAAAGCATGACAACTAAACCCCAGTATTGAAAATTTTGCTCAAATTCCCTCTTGAGTCATCATTTGGATTATATTTCCTTTTGTTTCATGACCCCTCCATCCTTTAAAATCTTCATATTTTGATTTACATCCTTCCCAAGTGTCTACCATGTTTTCATGAGGTCACCTAGTCCATTCACCGAAGTATTGTCAAGAGTTGAAATTTGTACTAAGCCTGGAAAGGCTATTCCTAAGCCTTTCTGAATCAGGTATGCATCCTTCAAAGCTGATCTAGATGCCTAAAGACATCCAAGGATGTTATGGAAGAGTTTCAAATGCATTGTAACTATATATGTGGAAAAGATTAGATAAAATTTAGAAACTAAAAACAAAACAATTGATTCCTAAATATAATCTATTCAACAATGCCTCAGACAGAGCAATGGATTGAAAAGAGGAGAGAGATTATACATGTCCTTAACTAAAATATTGAAAACTCCTCCTTTGATGTGTTGGATTTTCTCTTGGATGATTGATTGTTGCTTCACATGTTGGTGGAGACACGCGAGCAACACCTCCCCTTGATCGATTGATGATTACGTAATGAAGGATGAAGGATGAAGGATGAAGGATGAAGGATGAATGATGCTATATTGGATTGATATATTAATAGAGTGGATGGATTAATTGGATGATAAAAGTGAAAAATATTGGTTATGGATTTTCAATTTGTTCCAAGTTATTCTAAGCTAGCTCTTATGGAGGAGGAGAGCTCAATTTATAGTTTTTGGGTGGGGGATGCAATGGCTAAGATGAAGCCATGTTGGATTTGAATCAAGAGTGGGGGATGCATGTGAGGATTAGAATTCTCTAGAATGGATAATTCTAGAATTTGAATTCAAAATTCATGGAGGAAATAATCTTCTATTGAATTAAAAATTCAATGGAAGGAGAAGGTTAGAGAGGCTTCTAGATTGAGAAGCCTCTAGATTTAAAGGTGAGGAAGTGATTAGGATTAAAATTAGATTAGGTTAATAAATGATTATTAGGGGTGAGGTTACATGGAAAGGCTATGTGTAGGGATGGGTAGGGTAAGTGGTAGGTGAGATGTATGAATATTAAATTCCTAGGAAATGTTAATGAAGAATTAAAATAGGATAATAGGATATAATAATGGATTAATGAGATTAATGAAAAAATAGGATGTAATAATGGATTTAAAGGATCAATGATGAAATGATAAAACAGATGATAAATGATAAAGGGTAAATATGATAAAATGGATTAATAATAATAAGTAATCTTGTGATTAATTATTAAATGGGTGATGTTGGGGTATTTGTGGGATAGGTTAATCATAATTAACCATGTCAACATTTTAGATGTTTAAATTTTTCCCCTCTTTGAATTTTTATTGTGTAGAAATGACCGTTCAAATAAAAACAAGAGAATATGTTAGGATGGTGATATGATGCACCCTCGAGGGGTTAGGCAAGGAGGAATGAGGTGGGTAACCACTCAAAAAGAGGATAGGCCTAAGTGATTAGATGAGAGAGGATTAGAGGATGAGAAGATTTGAGGATTTAGTAGATTGAGTGGAGGGTTGGATTAGAGGATGGCCCAGTCAAGGGGTGAGATTTAGGATATTGGATTTGAGGATTAGATATTATAAGGAGATGCAGGATGAGAGGATTAAAAAAATTGAGGATTCAAAGGATTAGGATTAGAGGAGTAGAAGATTTGAGGATTTAGAGGATTGGAGGATATTAGAGGATTTAGATAATGAGGATTAGAGTATTAGAAGATTAGAGGATTATAAATATTGGATTTTGGAGTAGAGGATGCCCCAATCAACAATATATGACAAGGGTGGAGATGTAATATGTTTAGGTTAGAGGATGTCCCAGTCAAGGGGTTATCATTTGGGGATTTTGGATTATAAGATGTGTCAATCAAGGGGTTAGGATTGGATTTTAAGATGCTACATTTGAGGATTTTAAAGGATTAGAAGCTTGAGGATGTGTGGATGAAAGATTAAGGATAGGGTTTGATGATTAGGATGGACAGATGACAAGATGTTATAAGATGCCCCAACCAGGGGGTGAGGATTTGGAATGTTGGATGCGAGATGATAATATTTGGATGTGTATATTAATTGATTGATAAAGGATTGATTAGATAGAGGGATGAGGAGATTAGATGGTTAGTGATATGATGATGAGGATTAGGTGTGGATGATGATAAGGCTAAGAGATGATGATAGAAGGGGGTGTGCTACCATAAAGATCCCATTGTTATCATCATTAGCAATTATGATTAATGATATGCCATAAAGAAATATGCACCAAGGTATTGAGACCATGATGATGTAATTGCCAAATTCCTCTATCTTTGTATCCTTGGACAGATTAATAAAAAAGATGGTCCTCGTATCTTTGGACCGTGCAAAAAAAAAGAAACAAAGGGGGCCTCATATCATTGGCCAAAATGTAAATGCAGAAAAGCATGTAAAAAAAACACACACACACACATTGTATTTTTATAAATTTGTGATTTTTTTATTTTTTTGTTTTTAAATGTTGGATTTTGGATGTTTAGATTTTTGAGATTTTGAATTGTGGATGTTGGATTTTTGGATGTTTAGATTTTGGGATTTTGGATTGTGGATATTGGATTTTGAGATTTTGGATGGGATAGGTGATGTAAGGTGGAATGTGACTTTCTCCTACAAGTCCCAAAGTGTGTTTAGGTAGGATGAAAGACAATGATTGAGAAAAATTGGATAGGTTGGATAGGATATGGATTGGTTGATAGGTTAGGATTATATGGGATGTGGGATGGGAGATAGATATTTGGAGGTATGTGGTATAGGATAAGATGAAGGGTATGAAGGAATGTAAGATAATCCCCTAGGTATAGGTATGATGGATTGAGGGATAGATGTGGTGTGCCCCCAAGTGCAAATTATGGTGGCTTGTTTGGATGGATGGATGAGCTTGATTTTCCCCTAGATATAGGGTGGGGTGGAGTGAGGGGTATTTAAAATGGATGATTCCCCAAATGGATAGTAGCAAGGACACCTACAGTCATGATGATGATAATTGAAAGGGACATGAGGAGGATTGGATGAAAGTGAAAGGGTCATCAACTGGCCATATATGTTTGATCCAAGGGAAAAAGGATGTGGATGGGATGGATGGAATTAAAATTACATTAGTGATGAATAAAAGATGATCCTACCAACACATGTTGTAAGGCAAGAGTGGACTAAAACAAAAGTGTGACCAAGGTCTAAATAATAACTGAGAACATGTGAGCCTTATGTATCTACGAGATCAAAGTGTGTGTGATTGTGATGGTTAATTATCACTTGAAGTGAAGACTTAATGGGTATTACATGATGAAAAACTAGCCAATGTAAAGGGAATGATTAAGTCAAATAGGTAGATGGATGGTGAATAAAAGGAAAATTCATGCATTACTCTGTTGTCAGCCAAGCGTCCATAGCCCCTATGGAGATGCATTTGATTCTTGTCACAACATTGCTCTATTGTCATCCAGGCGTCCATATCCCCAGTAGAGATGTTCGAAACACCCCTAGAGAAAGTCTTGAGGTGGATTTTATTTGATATTTTTTATTTTTTATATGATTTTTTACTCTTTGTGTAGATCAAGAATTTTCGCGCTTATTACCTGTCCAAGTTAATACACCAAACTAAACACAAAAACCCTAAAAAAAAGCAAATGAAATCGATACCTGATAGATTGGATAAGATCTAAAGACGTAGATGGAAAGAATGTTGATGGAAACAAGATAGGCGCACATGAGCAATCTTGCAAAGTAGATCCAAGAAGCCTGCGATGTACAAATCCTTGGCAGAAAAAGATGACGTTAGACGATATGTGGGTGAACTACCCAGAAAGCAGGTCTGGGAAGCAATGATCTTCCTTGGTGGATGTCATTTCACGTTTTCAATCAAGAGTAAAGACATACATGATAAAAGATGTAAGCAAATATTTAGGTTTTCTGATTAAAAACAACATACAGAATGTAAAATCCGTAGCAGAAACTGAAAGAAAGTAGGAAACTGTAAAAATAAAATTGAAATTGTGTTACCTAAATTCTGTATCCTTCTGCAGACTGGTCGGTGTTGATCAGACAGTGATCAGCATCTATTGTTCAGGTTGGCATCGATTAGGCAGTGATCAGCGTCGATTGTTTGGATCAGTGTCGATCAGACAGTGTTCAGGGTCAGTTAGACACATAGGCAGATAGAAGGCCAGAGAGTAAAAGAAGAAAACAAGCTAAGCTAAATGGATTAAACGTAAGACCAGATTACTAAAGATAGATCAAAAAGTAGAGATTGAAGATAGAAAAAGGGGATCTGAGGTAGAAATTGATGGATTCTAACCTAGAAACCAAAGAAAGGCCCGATCCGTGTCAGTTTGGATAAACCGGCGTTGATTAAAGATTAATCAGATTCGACCGGACCGGATCGGTGTTGATCGAAAGGAAACTACAAAAACTAACAAAGAGGAATACCTGAAAAACACTTGATTGATGATTGATGATGACCAAAGGATCTGTGGAGACCCACAAGAGCTGTAAACATGCGAACAGAGTAACAGTACACCTCTCAGGGATTAAACTGCACAAAACTCACACTCTTTATCTGATAATCTCTTTAATCACTCAGAAAAAAGTAATTTCTAGGCAATTAGCTCTTCTAAATCTAGCCAGAGAGGATCTCAAGTTGTAAATTTATAATCAGCGCCGACCGAGATAAAATCGGCGTTGCTCCAAAAAATCGGGGCCGCTCAGAAAAATCGGCACCGATCAGGGAACAGACTCCCAAAGTGGCGAAAAGGAAATGAATTGGTAGGATAAGAATATTATCCCTCCGACTCAAATACGGGAAAAATCCCACTACACAGTTTTAGGAGAGGAGAAATAGGTGGGATAGATGGATAAAAATGATACGGGAGGTTGGAAATTGATATGGGGTAGATAAGTAGTTGAAATAAATGTAGAAGATAGAATTACATGGTTAATTTTTAATTAACCATGGATGAACTATAAAAGGGTGGAGAAAACTTAGGATAGGGCTTTAAATTAAATATTTAAGTAATACCCTAAGGGAGAAGTGGTGATATAAAGGTGCCCTAGGTTACCCGAGAGGATAAACAAACCCAGGGGACACTAAATTGGGTAACCAATTTTAGGTGTCTACATTTGCCCCTTTTTGTCAAGTAACTTGTGATAAGTAATGCCACGAGACAAAAACAAGGAGTTGGAAGAAATGAAGAACAATAAAGATGTGTTCCCCCTCAAACTAGGGATGGGGTGGCCCCAAAAAGGCCAACCGATCCTGAGTTTGAAAAAGGTAGATGAGAAAGAAGGATGCCCCAACGAGATGTCTGGGGTAGATTTGATCATTGATGATGCATGTAAAAAACAAAAAAGGCAGCGACCTAAGGAACTCACATTGGTAGAGTAGACTAGATCTTCATATGAGATGACGTAAGTGTCTACAGACTGGTGAGTTAAAGGTGACTGCAACATATCAACAACGAAAGAGTGACACATTGGTAGGGACAACTAGACGGTCTTCGAATGAGATGACGTCAGTGCCTATAGACCAGCTATTTTTAGGTTGCAAAAAACGTGAGTTACCCATGTACAGGGAAGAACTCGGAATGGGTGAGAACACCGAAAATATGTGCTGAAAGGTGAAAATAAGGTCATAACAATGATCAAATAAACAAGCCAAGCATAAACACTTAAACAAGAAGGATGAAGCAATGGCCTTAAGAGGAGAGCCACCGCGAACATCGACATATGGCCACTACAGTGGACTTTGTAATAGAACTGCTACCAGACTAGGCAGAACATGTGTGATATGGGTGGCACATGCAAAAAAATATAATGATGAGATGCCCCAGGTAGGGAATGACAAGTGAAGCCAAGCCATGAGCGAGACGCACGTGAGGTTATGCAAGGTAACCAGGTACAAGTATTGAAAATAAAGGCTTAATGATGGTGGCAATGTGTTACGGGTGACACATGCGTAAGACAGGATAAGAGATGAGGACGAAGCGCGTCCTGGTGGGACCAGAGGACAAAATATATCAAAATATACCTGATTGGTGCCGATGGGATCCAATCGACATCGACTATCCCTAATCGACGTCGAACATAAAAATCGACGCCGACCAAAATAATCGGTGTCGACTGCTCCGAAAACCTATAAGTATAGAAAAGGTGAATGGTAATGATTCATTTGCACTACGACGATTGATTTAGAAAAATTCAAAAATTGAATTTGAGCAACATGGAAGCTTCTAGAAGTGGTCAGAAGACAAAGAGGACATGACTAGGCGTAAGTGAGCCTTCCTTAGCTTCGTAGATTTAACGTGTTGTGTGTTTTTTCATGTTTTTTGTAGTAAGAGGTAAGAGGGCTTTTTTAGTGCTCTGCCTCGTAGTTGGCGTTGATTGAAAAAATCGGCGCCAATTAGAAAGTGATTATTGTCGATTGTACTACAATTGGTGTCGACCGTCAAGTAAATGACACCGATTGAAATGATTCGGTACCGATTGGAAAAAAAAGAGATATTTGGAAGATTTTGAGAAATATTTTGATGATAGTTTAATGATGTTGATTTTGATAAATATGAAACTAATGACGATGTTTGATATGATACAGGCACGAGAGGTCTTACACATGCAGGATGTTATTCCCGAGCTACTGGAGACCATACTGCCAGAGGTGACAGATGCTGAGTGGCACCATCTGGAGTTAGCCGGACTAGGGGGTTTCCATTATTATAGGTAGGTATGCCAAGACGTGGAGCTCATGCGAGCATTGGTGCAGTGGTGGGATAGCCAGACTTGCACATTTTGGTTTCGGATGGGTGAGATGACCATCATAAACAAGAAAAAACAAAGAAAGAGATTAACCTAACTAATGCACAGACAATTCAAGTAGTGTAGGTGATTATCTCTTTTAAATTTTCATGCTTTTTAAGAAAGAAAATGTTTGGGAAGGCTTTTTAGAACGGGGACTACTCAATTGGTCAAACTAAGGATGGTTTGGGAAATGTTTTGGTGAGGAGTCTCGAAGGAACTTCAATAAAATATTGGTACGTGGCTTGATATAGGGGCCTACCCCCACACTTCACACACCACTGCGATAAGGGAGTCAGGTGCTTTGGCAATATATACTAAAAATTCTGTGAATTTATAGCGCGGCCCAAGTACCGCGTAGGCTCTTCCTCTTGGATGTTACTTCCATGTAGGCGAGGCCAGGGAAGGAGTTTTTGTTTAAATGCTTTATACCTAGTGATTTTGGCTTTGTGTGCAAGGGTGAAAAATAAAAATCAAATAGTGTCACTACCGATTTTGATCAATTTTCCAACCTATTTAGAAAACTAGATGAAGAACATACATCAAAAATGAAAAAAGAAAATGTTCTTTTTAAGCACTAGAACCGAAGTGTTTGATTTCAATGAAGACAAGTTAAACAAGTTCTTTCCCAGTGTGATTAATTCTTTTTAAGCACCGAAACCAAAGTGTTTGAGTGTGATAAAAACAAACAAACAAGTTTTTTTTTAAGTTCTTAAAAAGAAGAAAATGCCACAAAAGAGAAATACCTTAGATTTAGCTCTCCAAGGTGTGTGGACTTCAAAAAGCGCGTTGTTGAGCTCTTCCCTTCAAACAATCTCGTGAACAAGCAAACTGCTCCACAGAACAGGGTTAAGTAGAACACACAAGCAAATCCACCAAGATACTAGTGGAAAGGAAATTTCTATTTTAAGAAACTAGGAAACTTTCAAGGAAATGACAATTTTGCACAAAGAAATGAATCAAGAATGCAACTTTGCAATCAAATGAAGAATTTACTAATCTTAGAAATAGAAATCGGAATTGAGATTTGAAAAAAAGAAGGGACCTAACTTTGAAAATCTAGAAATGAAAGAAGCAAAACCGAAACGATGAAAGGGAATGCTTAAGAGCAACTGATGAAAATCAGTGAAGAAAAAGACAAAGCTCAAAACTAGAAAAGAAATGAGCTTACCCATAAGGGACTTTGGTGGGGTCCCACCAGGTGTGCCAGAATGTAGATCAAGAATTTCCGCGCTTGTTACCTGTCCAAGTTAATGTACCAAACTAAACACAAAAACCCTGAAAAACTCAAATGAAATCGATATCTGTGTTATCTCCGTTTTGAGTTCACGACAAAACGATCAGATAACCCCTACAAAATTTTTGAAGTTGATTTTGCAATATTGCCTCTCTAAGAGCCATTCGGGTTTTTATCTTGGCGCATCGGAACAATATTCAAAACATGCTTTGTGGTTTTCGGAAACCCGCTTCATGTAGAGTCCGGGTTTTCGGACCTCCGGCGCATCGGAACATGCCTTATTCATAACATGTTTTGTGTCACCTATTCCCCGATACCCGAAGTCTGATTTAGTCCTTTGTATCGGGTTTTCGGAGCTGTGAAGCATCTAAACATCTCATGCTCTATGTCTTATGTTTCCCGAAACCTGAATTGCTCTAAGCTTCCTTGTGTCGGGTTTTCAGACCTCTCAAACATGCTGGCATGGCATTAATGCCGAGTTGTTGGTGAGTTGGCACATGCCGAGCTGAAGTGTATTAATTACAAATTTTCTTATAAATACGTGGATTTCCACGTCATTTTTACCGGACGTATTTTTAACTCGTGGATTTTCGTACATGCTCTTCCAATCTTGAAACCTGAAAGCTCACTTATGCCCGATTGAATCGCCTGTTTTCGATTTTTCCTTTCTCTGGTTAAAGGTATTTCTCTCTCCATTCTTTGTTCTTATTTTTTATGGATTGATTGCGCATGAATTCTTCTCATTTTCTAACTAGTTTTTGAGGGATTTTTATTCTTCTTCTTTCTGGAGTCGTATTCTAAAAATGGTTTAGGTTTTAGGGTCTATCTCTTTGAAATTTCCACTTGGTGTTATTTCCTCAAAATTTCATTATATGCTTGGTACATGAATGGTTAAAAAGGAGATTGCATGTTTGAAATTCAACAAAAAACCCTGTTTTTCCCTTCTCGGGATTTGAAGGCTGTTGTGCAGTGTCGAAGACCCAAGGTATATTGAATATTTGAAGTGTCGGGCTTTCTTCAGTTTTCACCATCAACACAAGTGTTTCCGACATCATCAGTAGTGCCGGACTTTCCAGAGTTTCCGACATCATCAGTAGTGCCAGAATTTCCTTTCATCAGTAGTGCCAGACTTTCCACAGTTTCCGACACTCTCAGCAGATCAGGTTTTCTGGATTTCCCACCAGTATCAGACTCTTCCGTTCTTCCGACATATCTAGTAGATCAGGTTTTTCACAGTGCTCGACATCCCCTGATCTCCGGAACTTCCTCCCTTCGACATCCTTCATGTCAGACCCTGGTCCATCTCAAGAAAGGACAGAGAAGACGGGAAGAATGAAATACAAGTTTAAAAAGGTGGAGTCTACATCATATATTGATTGCAACTATGACATCCGGGACACAGAGCTCGGGAATATAGATATTGAAGATTTCTGGAGTAGGGTAAGGAGTTCCTCCCCAACTCCATGGATGAAATCTATAGCTGATAGTGGTTTGCCTCTCGTAGCGGGTTTTCCCATGTCCGCTCAGTGTCCAGAATTCATCTTGGCCTGTGCCTCCAGTTATGACTTGGCTTCTCGTTCTGTCAGAAGTCAGGCAGGTGAAGTAGTGATCAAATTGGACGGAGGATACTTTGACGACCTCCTTAAACTGCCCAATTTTGAAGAGTATGGAGAGTTGGACATCAAGACAGCTCAGAAAGCCTAGGACAACGATCAGGAAGACTGCATCAAGCATGTAAACAAGAAGTTCCTGATCAAGGCCAAGCCGGCTGTCTCCAGATTTCCAAGACTTATCCCCAAGAGTGATTTCATCCAAGAAATCAATGACATCATTACTCTGATGAGTCAGGTTTTTGGTTTGCCCGAATCGAATGTGTTCCAAGGATGGATGTATCAATTCATGATCACCATCAAGAAGAATCAGCAAGGGATTGACTGGGGCACTCTCATCAGCAATGAGATTGATTCCCAAATGACAACGGTCTTGTCAACGGGGAAATTTTATATGTCTTCATATGTCACATACGCAGCAGCCGGAATGAGGAATTATCCCGGGCTGGATACCAAGGGAAGCAGAACGGTGAACCAGGTGTATCAATACTTCCCTCAATTGACAAAGAAGGGATCCAAAGACCAATTTAGAAGGGTGAATGATGCCTTCTTCTATGAAAACATCTGCAGGCTAAACCCTGAATTGAGGAAGACAAGAGTCTCAGATGAGGCTTGGGCCGAAGTTTCCAAATGGGGATGTATCTTCTTACAATTCAAGAAGTTTACATATCTTCGGGTGGTCATGTACTCGGGAGATCCTTTTCGCCTGCCCCGATATCCAGGGGATAAACTGATATTGATGGAATTGGTTAGGAAGCTGTTGGATTTCCATAAATTCCAACAAAGTAAACATAAGGCTGCGGTATCCTTCCCAATTTCTATTGGGAGATACACTTGCTCAACAGTAGTGAAGGCCAAAAATGTTGTCCATGAACTTCAGGACAAGTTGAAGAAGCATATGAAGCCTCGAGATGGTTTTGACATCCGAGGAGTGCTCAGGGCATATGGAACCCAGCATCTGCACAGGCCAAACATAGAAGATATTTGGATTGATCTGCGTAATGAGGTTGCTGTTCGCAGAAAGGATAATAGCAGATTGACAATTGCTGAGATTCAAACACTAGAGATTTCTAATTTACCAGAAGGTACGAGCGAAAATGAAAGTGTTTTGGATCTTTCCTATGATGGGATAAATGAAGATCAATATGTTTTCCCACCTATTGATTGGTCAGTCAGTGAAAAAGCCTCCATTTCAGATAGGTCGGCTCTAATCCTTGCTTCGCACCAAAGCATGGCTCTCCTCTTGGGGAATGAATTTTAAAGATGATAAGTTTTCAAAGTTGGCTTCTTCAGAGGCGGGGCCCTCCAAAAAGGAAAAGGACAGAAAGTCTTCTAGGGGGCCTATAAAGGTCAAGATTGTCAAAAAGAGGAAAGAAAGAGAAATCTCTTCAATTGTTTCTCCAGTAGAAACGGTGAATGTGCCAGAATCACCAACACCACCAGAAATAGGAGAAATTACTTTGGAAGGAGAAGGAAGTCAGCCTCTGGTTTCACCATTTGCTGATTGCTCAACTGAAGAGACCTTATCTCTTGCATCCAAGGCTTTGGAGTCTGGATCTGTGCCTCTTTCCTCACAACCACTCCTACCTCCTTATTCTCCATCAACTTCTTCAGTAATGGCCAGTATTTTCTCTGGACTTTCACCCCTCTCTGCTGGTACCCAGGTGATCACCAACACGCCCCCTCCTGTGCCTCTTTTTATTGGATCTACTACCACGTTGGTAACTATTCCTCCTCCACTAGTAGAATCTTCTCCCCTTGAGAGTATGATACCAGCTTCTACAACCATGGCAACTCCCTCTGATATGCCGCAATGGCTACTCGAGCAAACTCTGAGGAAGAGGAAGGTGATTGTGCCCCTATGAGCCTTTGATTTCAGCTCACTTAAGGCTCCTACTGCTAAATCAGGCAAGAAGCCCAAAACAGTTTCAAGGGTTTTGGTGGACGCTTCAGGAGATAAGTTCGCAGAGATTGCCACTCCCTCGACTGACAAAACTAGAGAGGATATAACAGCCTCTGATTATCAGATAACCAGGGTGGCTCTAGGGAAAGTGACAGCAGAAGGGGCGCAACAAGATGCACGGGATGCCACAAACGTGCTGTGTCAAAAGCTAAAAGAAACAAAAGACAGCAGAGATGAACTTAAGAGAAAAGTGGAGCAGTTGACAGAGGTTTTGCTTAAACTCTCAAAACCCCTTGAATCCATACCACCTTCTTCTGTCTCTGTCGGATTCGATTTCTCATCGGTGCCTACAATTGAAAAGATTGCTAAAAAAGGAAGGGTGGTTGATGAATGGATCCAAAGGTTGCTCCAACAGGGGAAGGAAGTAATTCAAGACGTTGTGAAAGTTCATCAGTCTTTAGGGGACATTCAGAAGGAGGGAGAGAAGATGGATGATGAATTCTCTCAAGAAATTGGACATCTTGATTTGACTTTTGAAGCTCTCCATGTGTTAAAGCAAATACCAGCACATCTCTTAGTAGAAGAAGGTGTTCTCCCGCATACGGATAAGCATTTTCAGCTGACCAAGGCCATCAGGTTCAGAGTAAAGATTCTCAATGAAGCCTGCAACAAGTTGAGAGAATCGAGGGATAAATTGATTGATGGAAAAAGTGATCTAGAAGAAGAATTGCTGAAGATTTGTCCAAAGGTGTCAGTTGGGAACTCAGGTATCTTATCAGCGGATGATCTCTTCAAACAAGTTCAAGAGTCTGTTCAATATGAACCAGTGCATGGATTTGGTCTTGAGATCATTGATCGGTTGGTAAGGATTGAACATTCTTTGGAGGCCTTAAGAAATCTCAGCAAAGGATTGAAAAAGCTTCCTGGCAATGCCAGCGATACTCATGAAACTTGCGAAATTTGGAATGATCATTCCACTGTGCCTGATGAGAACGAGATGCAAGGCATAATTCGGAAGTTCCAAGAATTTCAGAACAAACAGTCTCAGCTGGAGGAAGAAAAAGATGAAGGAGCAAAGGATGACGATTCAGACTAAGTCCCAATGTTTCATGTCATTTCAATCTTGAAATTGACATGTCTTTTTCATTTCTGTTTCGTCACATAGGAAGCAAATTTTGACTTGGTCTCCTGCGTGAGAATCAAGCAAAATAGAACTCTGTTTTAAAGAACACTATTTTCTAGGATTTATCCTATTTTCTCTCGTTTCCTTTTATTATAAATAAGGGATGCTTATGCATTCCAAAGGGTCGAGATTTTTGTAATATTTGGAGCTATTGGAAAGAAGAAAAACTTTGTGTTTTCGTTCGATCATTTCAAAGAATAGGATTTGATATTATTTTACAAACTTTGTGTTGTGGGATATATCTTACTTAAGACATTGTTCTTATGTTCATGATCTTAAGCTATTCTTTGCATAGCATCTTAGTGTGGCTGATCATCTCAGACATTATATTTATGATCTAAAGCTCGTATGATTATTTCGTGCTCTGCGTTTACTCGAAAGAAAATATGTTTCTCTCATTTCCTTTCCATTGTGCTTCTTTCATTGTAATAGTTTCTAACCCCGTTCATTTACGAAAGCAATATCTTTGAATCATGTGAATGCGGATTTCAGGATTCTATCCCAACCCCCAATGGTTAGATTAGTGTGAATACTGTATATATTGTTTTTGTTGTGTTTTAGATTAGTAGCAAGCAGGCAGCCTCACCTGTCTTTGAGGAGGGATTTAATCTCATATACTGTGGTTGAACCTCATATTTTGGTTTGACAAAATATCCAACCAACAGTTTTTGGCGACTCCGTTGGGGAATACGGATTTATAGTGTAAAGCTTATCCTCTTGGTGTCTGGCGACTCTGTATTTGCCTTATTTTCAACAAGGTCTCTTTCCCAGTTCAAGCTGGCCAGGAAGATCTTCACTCGGTCCCGCCGAGCCCAAGGTGAAATTGACCCACTCTTTGAGTTGCTACAACAACACAATTTCAGCCTGTCCCCCAATAGCATTGTTTCTAACCGAACCAGAAGTTCTTCGCCTGTTCGGAGAAACCGGATCCCCATGGAACGGGAAGCGTCTGCAACTTGTCGTGAATTACTCTTGTCTGATACTCAGATCCCTATACGCGCCCTTTTTAGAAGGATGGCAGTGCAACCTGTACCTTGGGGCACAGTTATTGGTCCTCTTTCATTAACTCCACCATTGCATGAGTTACCACATGGATCACGTAAAAACATTCCCAAATTCAATGGGGATGGGAAGCAGCATCCGGATGAACATGTTGCATCTTTCTTTGTAGCGTGTGGTGTCCTCGGAGTAGCTCACGAAGATGTTTCTGTTCGACTTTTTGTTGAAACATTACATGGTGCAGCAGCTGAATGGTTTTATCATCTTCCAAATGCATGCATCACAAACTGGGCTACCATGCGGACCAAGTTCGAAGCACGATTCAAACCAGCTGAAGATTCTCATGCCTTGTTAGCTCAACTTACTCATATGAAGAAGGAATCTCATGAACCCATGCGGGACTTCGTGGCAAAGTTCAATAAACTGATTCGGAAGATTCGGAGATAGCTGTTCCAACTGCGGAGAATTAGAAATGCTTCTTCATTAATGCTCAGCCTCCGGATGTGAGCTTTTTATTAAGAAGGTCGGTTATTCCAGATCTGGCTGTTGCTCAGTCGACAGCTATTGAAATAGAAGATGATCTTATTTTGGCTGGAAGAATTAAGAAGGACATACCTAAACTCAAAAATCAAGGTTCTTCTCAAGGTAATACTGATCCTATGTTTCAGAAAATGGCTAATGATTTAATTGCTTTAAAAAAGCAAATGTCTCAACAGGTGAACAATGTTCCGTATCGGGATATTCCTAGATGGAATTTCAATAACAACAATGGTGCGCCTGCCAGAGATAGGCCACGATTAACTCCTGCTCAGCCGAGGCTAGCAATTGAAGCTCCTCCCATCAATGCAGCAGTAGAAATAGTTGAAGAAGGGGAGGAACCAGAAGAACCAGATTCCCTAGAGGCTTTTGAAGCTTCAGGATATGCCGATGAATCTTATGAGGAGTCGGCTGGCGACTCCAGCATTGGGTATTTGGAATACGATGAAGATGAATGTGTGCCTGATGGTCAGTCATTTGCGGTCTTCACTCGGTCCCAATCTCAGAATCCCAGAAAACCTCTTGAAAACACTAAGGAGAAGAATAAGGAACCTCCCATAGCCATAGTAAAGAGGGGTACCCCTATTTCAGCCCAAACTGAAAGAGAGGTTACCAAAAAGGCAGCTACTCCTTACTCTCCTTCTCCTAAGATCAGTGCCTCAGCTCAAGCTCATGTAATTAGAACTGAGCCTACCATTACTCCTTCTTATACTGCTTTTGATATTGTTGATCATGCAAAGAGAACCAAAATTCAAATGTCGGAAGCAGAATACCTTCAGTCGAATCCTGAACAGTTTGAAAAGCTGGCCAAGTTCATCAGAAGTAAAGCGGCTGTTCCATCACCTTCAAAAGGTCTCCTTCCAAATCCTACTCAACTCCCACCGCAGAACAATCTGACATCTACTTCTTCTTCACGAAAGATTGAACCATTTTATTTGTCTCTACTTATAAATGGGTTTAAACTCAGCAATTGCATCATTGACTCAGGAGCCTCTGACAATGCTATGCCCGCAAAAGTGGCCCATTCCCTTGGGCTTACTTTGACTAAGTCATATGGACGATGCTATTCCATGGAAACTAAACAAGTTCCTTTGATTGGTCAAATCAAAGATGCACAGTTTGCATTTGTTGCCTTTCCTGAGAAGAGAGTGAAAATGACCATTTTGGTTGCTGACATTCCTGCAGCTTACGGTATCCTCTTGGGTAGAGGTTTTTGTAAGGACATCGGAGGAGAGATTAATATGGACTGGACCAAAGCTAAGATCCCAGTCAATGGGGTTCATCAGGTTCTTCATCCTGAACCGCAGGTGAAGTATTTGGTGACTAAATCAGATGATCCTAAAGCTCAAATTCTTTTCGAAGATGCTAGCTTCGGGAATTATTTCATGACTTCAGAGATACCCACTGTAGATGTCGAAGAAGAAGATCCTAATGCTATTTGGATGCTCGAATTCGATGGTAGCTGCTCAACCACTGGATCAGGCGCTGGTGTTGTCCTTATATCTCCTAGTTCCGAGATTTTCCCATCAGCTTACAAGTTGCAATTTGATAATACTAACAACACGGCTGAATATGAAGCCCTGTTATTAGGATTAGAAATGGCCAGACAGAAGGGAATCCGAAATCTCAAGGTTCAAGGAGATGCGGAGCTGATTGTCAATCAGGTCAGGGGTATATATCAGGTGAAAAATGATCGCTTAAGACATTACAGGAACAAAGTTTGGGATAGTATAGAATGCTTTGATGCATTTTCTATTAAGGCAGTTTTGAGAGATTATAATGACAAGGCTGATTCTTTGGCTGTATCTGCATCCCTTCTTCTTCCTCACCCTCAGTTCAAGCAAGATACATACTCTATTGAGATTGTCTACCGTCCCAGTATTCCAGATAATGCAACTCATTGGCAAGTGTTCAATGATGATCAACAGGTGTTGGCTTTTCTAGAAAAGGCTGACAATTTCAGTGAATTATATTTTGAAGGTTCGGAATCAGCCTTCCGTGAAACTATCTCAGATCCATATCAAGAGGTTGATGGTGAATTTATCCAGCTTAAAGGCAACAAGATACCAAAAGGTTTGGTTTCTTTGGAAGGCTTGTTTGATAAGCATGATCGTTTTATTCAAAACAAAAGGCAAGTTGAAGGAGCTTCTTCCTCTGAAGTAGATCAAATTAATCTAGGTTCGTCTGATCAACCTCGGATGGTGAATATTGGGAAATGTTGTTCCCCTGAAGAAAAAGCAAGATTCACTTCACTTCTGAAGAGATACATGGATGTGTTGGCCTGGTCTTATGCAGATTTAAAATCCTTCAAGCCCAAAGACGTACAGCACAGTATTCCTTTGAAACCTGATGTGAAGCCGTATAGGCAAAAGCAAAGACATTATAATCCCAAGATCTCAGGGACTATCCTTGCGGAAATTCAGAAGATGTTGGATGCCAGGATTATTTTTCCAATCCATCACTCCACTTGGGTTGCTAACATCGTCCCTGTTAGGAAGAAGAACGGTGAAATCCGAATCTGTGTTGATTTCCGGAACCTGAATCAGTCCTCACTAAAGGATAACTATCCCTTTCCTATCATGGATCAAGTATTACAAACTGTTACCGGATCTGAAATGTTATCCATGCTTGATGGATTTTCAGGATATAATCAAGTTGAGGTAACTATGGAAGATCAGCATAAGATGGCCTTTACGACCCCATGGGGTACCTTTGCTTACAGGAGGATGCCTTTCGGCTTGATCAACGCCGGAGCCACTTTTCAGAGAGCTATGGACTTGGCATTCAGAGACCTGATGGGCAAGGTCATAGTTGTGTATTTGGATGACTTGACCGTTTTCTCTAAAAAATGAAGTGATCATTATGATCATTTGGAGCAGGTTCTTTTGAGATGCAGGCGTCACGGGATTTCATTGAATCCCAAGAAGTCTATGTTCGGGGTGACCGAAGGAAAATTGCTAGGTCATATCGTGACTAGAGAAGGAACAAAAATTGACCCAGAAAGGGTAAAAGCCATTCAGAGTCTTACCTTACCCACAAGTAAAACTGGAGTTCACTCTTTCTTCGGAAAGGTTAATTTCCTGAGAAGGTTTGTACCTGATTTCGCTGACAAAACCAAGGATATCCTTGGAATGATGAAAGGAAAAGTTCCATTTCGATGGAGTACAGAAGGGAAGCTTGCATTCGAAGAAATCAAAAGGGCAGTTGCTTGCGCTCCTATCTTAGTATGTCCAGATTTCAAGAAAGATTTCATCATGTACAGTTACGCCTCTGCTCACACAGTGTCCGCCATCCTGATGCAGGAAAACAGGGAAAGCATTGAAGCTCCCATCGCATTTATGAGCTGCCCATTGAAGGAGCATGAATTGAAGATGTCACAGATTGAAAAGCATGCTTACGCAGTGGTACGAGCAGTAAAACATTTCAGGTACTATGTGCTGAATTCTCATATTCTCGTTCTCGTTCCTGATACTGCTGTTAAATCCATTCTGACTCAACAAGAGCTGGGAAGTCAACGAGGTACTTGGGTAGCTAAGGTTCAGGAGTACGATTTGGACATCAGGCCTACCAAGTTGGTACGAGGAAGGGGCCTGTGCCAATTAATTGCAGAAAATCATGCCGAAGCAGAGTGTGAAAAGACTCAAGACACTTCTTCAGAGCTGCCCATGGTGCTTTTTGTAAGTACGACCGATGAATGGTACACGGACATTGCTTTCTTTCTAACTTATGGTGAATGCCCTCTGCATTTAAACCAAAAGGAGAAGAGGACAGTCAAGCTGAGATCTGCAAAATACCTTTTATGGAATAATGGAATATACAAGAAAGGTATTGATGGTGTTTTCCTGCGTTGTGTTGATAAATCACAACAGGAAAAGTTATTAGAGTCCTTCCATAGTCTAGCATGCGGAGGACATTTTTCATCCTCTGTAACAGCGTATAAGATCCTACGGGCTAGGTACTATTGGCCTACTCTCTTCCAGGATTCAGCAGAATGGGTGTCCAAGTGTGAAGCTTGTCAACATTTCGTTGGTCGCCCCAAGCTAGCAGCTCTTCCTCTGAAGCCTGTAGTGATTGAAGAACCTTTTCGCCAATGGGGGATTGATTTCATCAGAACATTGAATCCTGCCTCCAGTGCCGGACATAATTACGTGCTGACTGCTACAGACTATTTTACCAAGTGGGTAGAAGCCGCACCAATCAAGCAAGCAACTTCTGAAGCTGTTTGCAAGTTCCTTAAGGAAAATATAATTGTCAGATTCGGTGTACCTCATAAGATTGTAGCTGATAATGCCTCTAATTTCTCATCACATGAGTTAACAGAGTTTTGCTATGAATTCGGCATCACTCTGGCTCACTCATCTGATTATTATCCTCAAGGCAATGGGCAAGCTGAATCCAGCAACAAGAACCTGGTTACCATAATTAGAAAACTAGTGGATGAAAACCAGAGGACATGGCACAAAGCATTGTATGATGCATTGTGGGCTGATCGAATCACTCCAAAGCGAGCCATAGGGATGTCTCCTTTCTATGTGCTATACGGGATTGATGCTGAGATACCTATCTCAGTGGAGTTGCCAGCCTTACAGTTAGCAAAAGCAGTTGAAGATACGGCCTTTCAAAATTCCATTGAGAAGAGGGTCATGTACTTAGCCAGGCTAGAAGAAGAACGAAGCAAGGTGGTTGATCGCATCGCAGATCATCAGAGCAGAGTGAAGAAAATTTTTGACAAAAAATCAAAGCAGCGTAACTTCCAGATTGGAGACTTGGTGTTGCTTTGGGATAAGAGGAGAGAACAAAAAGGAATGCACGGGAAGTTTGATTCTTTGTGGAAAGGACCTTTCAAAATCCATGAGCTGAATGGCGAAAATAGTTTCCTTGCTATCATATCTGGATGGAGGACTACTCCCGTTGCCTTTCAGTGGACAACATCTAAAGCTATTCCACCATTAATGCAAGATGCTCTCTTGCATTGTACATATTTTACTTTTTTGTTGTGTGTTTGCTTTTGGTTTTCTTTCTTTCTTTGTTTTGTTTTGTTTCGGTTTTTCTTCTTTTCTCCGTAGCCCAATGAATAAAGACCAGAGATTCTGAGTTCTCTTCCTTTGGTATTACAAAGAAAGTCCCCAGCTGGAGCCAGCTGTTATCTCCGTTTTGAGTTCACGACAAAACGATCAGATAACCCCTACGAAATTTTTGAAGTTGATTTTGCAATATTGCCTCTTTAAGAGAAATTCAGGTTTTCGGACCTTCGGCGCATCGGAACATGACCTATCCAAAACATGCTTTGTGTCACCTGTTTTTCGATACCCGAAACCCGCTTCATGTAGAGTCAATTCGGGTTTTCGGACCTCCGGCGCATCGGAACATGCCTTATTCAAAACATGTTTTGTGTCACCTGTTCCCCGATACCCGAAGTCCGATTTAGTCCTTTGTATCGGGTTTTCGGAGCTGTGAAGCATCTAAACATCTCATGCTCTATGTCTTGTGTTTCCCGAAACCCGAATTGCTCTAAGCTCCCTTGTGTCGGGTTTTCGGACCTCTCGAACATGCTGACATGGCATTAATGCCGAGTTGTCGGTGAGTTGGCACGTGCCGAGCTGAAGTGTATTAATTACAAATTTTCTTATAAATACGTGGATTTCCACGTCATTTTTACCGGACGTATTTTTAACTCGTGGATTTTCGTACATGCTCTTCCAATCTCGAAACCCGAAAGCTCACTTGTGCCCGATTGAATCGCCTGTTTTTGATCTTTCCTTTCTCTGGTTAAAGGTATTTCTCTCTCCATTCTTTGTTCCTAGTTTTTATGGATTGATTGCGCGTGAATTCTTCTCATTTTCTAACTGGGTTTTGAGGGATTTTTATTCTTCTTCTTTCTGGAGTCGTATTCTAAAAGGGGTTTAGGTTTTAGGGTATATCTTTTCGAAATTACCACTTGGTTTTATTTCCTCAAAATTTTGTTATGTGCTTGGTACATTAATGGTTAAAAAAAAAGGGAGATTGCATATTTGAAATTCAACAAAAAACCCTGTTTTTCCCTTCTCGGGTTTTGAAGGCTGTTGTGCAGTGTCGAAGACCCGAAGTATATTGAAGGTTTGGAGTGTCGGGCTTTCTTCAGTTTCCGACATCAACACAAGTGTCGGGCTTTCTTCAGTTTCCGACATCATCAGTAGTGCCGGACTTTCCAGAGTTTCCGACACTCTCAGCGCATCGGGTTTCCTGGATTTCCCGCCAGTGTCGGACTCTTCCGTTCTTCCGACATATCCAGTAGATCAGGTTTTTCACAGTGCTCGACATCCCCTGATCTCCAGAACTTCCTTCCTTCGACATCCTTCATGTCAGACCCTGGTCCGTCTCAAGAAAAGATAGAGAAGTTGGGAAGAATGAAATACAAGTTTAAAAAGGTGGAGTCTACATCATATATTGATTGCAACTACGACATCCGGGACACAGAGCTCGGGAATATAGATATTGAAGATTTCTAGAGTAGGGTAAGGAGTTCCTCCCCAAATCCATGGATGAAATCTATAGCTGATAGTGGTTTGCCTCTCGCAGCGGGTTTTCCCATGTCTGCTCAGTGTCTGGAATTCATCTTGGCCTGTGCCTCCAGTTATGACTCGGCTTCTCGTTCTGTCAGAAGTCAGGCAGGTGAAGTAGTGATCAAATTGGATGGAGGATACTTTGACGACCTCCTTAAACTGCCCAATTTTGAAGAGTATGGAGAGTTGGACATCAAGTCAGCTCAGAAAGCCTGGGACAACGATCAGGAAGACTGCATCAAGCATGTAAACAAGAAGTTCCTGATCAAGGCCAAGCCGGCTGTCTCCAGATTTCCAAGACTTATCCCCAGGAGTGATTTCATCCAAGAAATCAATGACATCATTACTCTGCTGAGTCGGGTTTTTGGTTTGCCCGAATCGAATGTGTTCCAAGGATGGATGTATCAATTCATGATCACCATCAAGAAGAATCAGCAAGGGATTGACTGGGGCACTCTCATCAGCAATGAGATTGATTCCCAAATGACAACGGTCTTGTCAACGGGGAAATTTTATATGTCTTCATATGTCACATACGCAGCAGCCGGGATGAGGAATTATCCCGGGCTGGATACCAAGGGAAGCAGAACGGTGAACCAGGTGTATCAATACTTCCCTCAATTGACAAAGAAGGGATCCAAAGACCAATTCAGAAGGGTGAATGATGCCTTCTTCTATGAAAACATCTGCAGGCTAAACCCTGAATTGAGGAAGACAAGAGTCTCAGATGAGGCTTGGGCCGAAGTTTCCAAATGGGGATGTATCTTCTTACAATTCAAGAAGTTTACATATCTTCGGGTGGTCATGTACTCGGGAGATCCTTTTCGCCTGCCCCGATATCCAGGGGATAAACTGATATTGATGGAATTGGTTAGGCAGCTGTTGGATTTCCATAAATTCCAACAAAGTAAACATAAGGCTGCGGTATCCTTCCCAATTTCTATTGGGAGATACACTTGCTCAACAGTAGTGAAGGCCAAAAATGTTGTCCACGAACTTCAGGACAAGTTGAAGAAGCATATGAAGCCTCGAGATGGTTTTGACATCCGAGGAGTGCTCAGGGCATATGGAACCCAGCATCTGCACAGGCCAAACATAGAGGATATTTGGATTGATCTGCGTAATGAGGTTGCTGTTCGCAGAAAGGATAATAGCAGATTGACAATTGCTGAGATTCAAACACTGGAGCTTGCTGATTTACCAGAAGGTACGAGTGACAATGAAAGTGTTTTGGATCTTTCCTATGATGGGATAAATGAAGATCAATATGTTTTCCCACCTATTGATTGGTCAGTCAGTGAAAAAGCCTCCATTTCAGATAGGTCGGCTCTAATCCTTGCTCGCACCAAAGCATGGCTCTCCTCTTGGGGAATGAATTTTAAAGATGATAAGTTTTCAAAGTTGGCTGCTTCAGAGGCGGGGCCCTCCAAAAAGGAAAAGGACAGAAAGTCTTCTAGGGGGCCTATAAAGGTCAAGATTGTCAAAAAGAGGAAAGAAAGAGAAATCTCTTCAATTGTTTCTCCAGTAGAAACGGTGAATGTGCCAGAATCACCAACACCACCAGAAATAGGAGAAATTACTTTGGAAGGAGAAGGAAGTCAGCCTCTGGTTTCACCATTTGCTGATTGCTCAACTGAAGAGACCTTATCTCTTGCATCCAAGGCTTTGGAGTCTGGATCTGTGCCTCTTTCCTCACAACCACTCCTACCTCCTTATTCTCCATCAACTTCTTCAGTAATGGCCAGTATTTTCTCTGGACTTTCACCCCTCTCTGCTGGTACCCAAGTGATCACCAACACGCCCCCTCCTGTGCCTCTTTTTATTGGATCTACTACCACGTTGGTAACTATTCCTCCTCCACTAGTAGAATCTTCTCCCCTTGAGAGTATGATACCAGCTTCTACAACCATGGAAACTCCCTCTGATACGCCGCAATGGCTACTCGAGCAAACTCCGAGGAAGAGGAAGGTGATTGTGCCCCTACCAGCCTTTGATTTCAGCTCACTCAAGGCTCCTACTGCTAAATCAGGCAAGAAGCCCAAAACAGTTTCAAGGGTTTTGGTGGACGCTTCAGGAGATAAGTTCGCAGAGATTGCCACTCCCTCGACTGACAAAACTAGAGAGGATATAACAGCCTCTGATTATCAGATAACCAGGGTGGCTCTAGGGAAAGTGACAGCAGAAGGGGCACAACAAGATGCACGGGATGCCACAAACGTGCTGTGTCAAAAGTTAAAAGAAACAAAAGACAGCAGAGATGAAGCTTAAGAGAAAAGTGGAGCAGTTGACAGAGGTTTTGCTTAAACTCTCAAAACCCCTTGAATCCATACCACCTTCTTCTGTCTCTGTCGGATTCGATTTCTCATCGGTGCCTACAATTGAAAAGATTGCTAAAAAAGGAAGGGTGGTTGATGAATGGATCCAAAGGTTGCTCCAACAGGGGAAGGAAGTAATTCAAGACGTTGTGAAAGTTCATCAGTCTTTAGGGGACATTCAGAAGGAGGGAGAGAAGATGGATGATGAATTCTCTCAAGAAATTGGACATCTTGATTTGACTTTTGAAGCTCTCCATGTGTTAAAGCAAATACCAGCACATCTCTTAGTAGAAGAAGGTATTCTCCCGCATACGGATAAGCATTTTCAGCTGACCAAGGCCATCAGGTTCAGAGTAAAGATTCTCAATGAAGCCTGCAGCAAGTTGAGAGAATCGAGGGATAAATTGATTGATGGAAAAAGTGATCTAGAAGAAGAATTGCTGAAGATTTGTCCAAAGGTGTCAGTTGGGAACTCAGGTATCTTATCAGCGGATGATCTCTTCAAACAAGTTCCAAGAGTTTGTTCAATATGAACCAGTGCATGGATTTGGTCTTGAGATCATTGATCGGTTGGTAAGGATTGAACATTCTTTGGAGGCCTTAAGAAAGCTCAGCAAAGGATTGAAAAAGCTTCCCGGCAATGCCAGCGATACTCATGAAACTTGCAAAATTTGGAATGATCATTCCACTGCGCCTGATGAGAACGAGATGCAAGGCATAATTCGGAAGTTCCAAGAATTTCAGAACAAACAGTCTCAGCTGGAGGAAGAAAAAGATGAAGGAGCAAAGGATGACGATTCAGACTAAGTCCTAATGTTTCATGTCATTTCAATCTTGAAATTGACATGTCTTTTTCATTTCTGTTTCGTCACATAGGAAGCAAATTTTGACTTGGTCTCCTGCGTGAGAGTCAAGCAAAATAGAACTCTGTTTTAAAGAACACTATTTTCTAGGATTTATCCTATTTTCTCTCGTTTCCTTTTATTATAAATAAGGGATGCTTATGCATTCCAAAGGGTCGAGATTTTTGTAATATTCGGAGCTATTGGAAAGAAGAAAAACTTTGTGTTTTCGTTTGATCATTTCAAAGAATAGGATTTGATATTATTTTACAAACTTTGTGTTGTGGGATATATCTTACTTAAGACATTGTTCTTATGTTCATGATCTTAAGCTATTCTTTGCATAGCATCTTAGTGTGGCTAATCATCTCAGACATTATATTTATGATCTAAAGCTCGTATGATTATTTCGTGCTCTGCGTTTACTCGAAAGAAAATACGTTTCTCTCATTTCCTTTCCATTGTGCTTCTTTCATTGTAATAGTTTCTAACCCCGTTCATTTACGAAAGCAATATCTTTGAATCGTGTGAATGTGGATTTCGGGATTCTATCCCAACCCCCAATGGTTAGATTAGTGTGAATATTATATATATTGTTTTCGTTGTGTTTTAGATTAGTAGCAAGCAGGCAGCCTCACCTGTCTTTGAGGAGGGATTTAATCCCATATACTGTGGTTGAACCTCATATTTTGGTTTGACAAAATATCCAATCAACAGATGAACGATAAAGGGGTGGAGAAAACTTAGGATAGGGCTTTAAATTAAATATTTAAGCAATACCCTATGGGAGAAGTGGTGATATAAAGGTGCCCCAGGTTACCCGAGAGGATAAACGAACCCAGGGGACACTAAATTGGGTAACCAATTTTAGGTGTCTACACTTTGATATTTGGATTTTTTTTGTAAAGGGGTTCCACTCTCTTGATGACTCTCAAGGGGTTAAGAATCACTAGTGGCTTGATGGGGGGATGGAAATGAGTGGGGAGATGACACTGGCTAGAGTGTCAAAAGATACCCCTAAGGGTCTTCACCACAAGTTGATTAAGTGTGTTAAAGTGTGTGGATATCTAGGAGGATAATTGTGTTTGAATGTTGGAGGTAATGATAGACCAAGGTCACAGTATTGTAGTGGGTACTATTATCTTACAACATGTGTGAGAAAGTTGATCAAGTGTTCAAATGAATGGATTATAAGAGGATATGAATAGATGTGAGGATAAGAATGGATTACATGTAAATGTATTTGGATGTTGGATAGGAGTATGGGTGGGAAAGAAATAACATCTGTGTGTAGGAAAAAAAATTATGTGCTCAATCCATTTCTAGGTGTGTGGTGTTTGTAGGGGGATTGAATGATTTATGATGGGGTTGAGAAGTTTTGATGGTAGGATAAATAGAAGGAGGGGTATAAATGAGTTGTGATGGAGTAGTGGGAGGGTCTTTGTGACTATTAGGTTTATACCCTAAGCCTAAATGACCTGGATTTTGAGGAAGGGAGATGGGTTCACAAATGCTTTGTTCATGGATGCCTAAGCCTTTGCCTCAATGTTTCATATTAGTGAACTTATTTTTGGCTATAGGATATAAATTGGATGGGGAAGATGATGCCATGAGGTCATCATGAGACTGGGGGATTGTGATTTTGTCATCCACCAAGAGGTCGAACTTAACAAAGGATGGGAGGTGAGATTTGTTTTTGTTTTTTTTCAGTGAGGGATGTTTGGATGTACGATGAGATTTGGATGGTTGACAATGTTTGGATGTTGAGTGGGATTTGTATGGTGGAAGATGGTTAGGGGTAGGATTGAAAATTTTAAGGAACCCCCCAGAAAAAAAAACTCATAGAAATCGAGGTGAGTATACCTATAACCAGTTTTATGGTTTTGGCGAATATACATGTAACTAGTTTTGTGGTTTTGGCGAATATCCCTTTAACCTGTTTCGTTCTTTCGGTGAAAATGGTAAAAATAGTTGGAAATTGAATGGTGAATCTCTTGTAACTTGTTTAGCGAGTACCCTCTATTGAATTTGACTATAATGAGACCCAAAAATTTTCATTTCTTTTGCATGCCTTACCTTTATGCTCAAGTGCCTGGAATGTGTGACACTTTGCCACTCAGAGGAATAGGAAAATGACACGTGGTATCTTCTAATTTCTCACTACCACTTTGCCTTGCCTCACTGACGTTGACTAGAAACTTTATTGAATCGGTTCATTCCACGGGCTTGGAGTCTGGGGAATGCCTTTGACTTGGGGAGGCCCGAAATCTTGCCACGTGTCTGTCTGATGGGCAGGGAAGGATTAATAACTTTAATAATAAGGCAAAAATAACTTATATTTAATAATGAAGGATACATTGTTACAGTTGGTTGTTATTAATTTTTTATGTCAGGTATCTGCAGCAGTAAGAATGTGTTTTTTTAACAAGGCCATGATATGGAAAATCCTATCGAAGCTATTGTCTTTTGATAAATAATGAAAAATAGTATGGGGGTTGAATTACTATGTCTAAAATTAAAAATCACATGTATGTACAGGGTCTTGGCACAATTCTCATTGTTAATCACAAAAACAATAGATCATTTAATAATTGATGATCGAATCAAATAAATATGTCAAATGGTCATATTCGAATGCATAGTTAGCACTGCATGTGTGGGAATAGGGATAAAGATGAGTGTTTAGTATGCCTTTGCATGCAACTATGGAAAGCAATAGAATTAAGAAATTCTAAAAAACATGCCAAAAACACACGAACTGAAAATCATGCCACTAAAAGAGAAAAATTAGTTTCCAATAGAGAATAATCATGCCTTAAATATAGAACTTTCCATTTTTTGGATGCTTGGATTTTAGAAGATAGACCATAACAATAAAATAAGAAAAATTGCTACAAATATGTAACTTTTTTAGGAAACAGATCTGTAGTTTTCTTAAATCAGTCTGGGCTCAAAGGCGATGCCACCATTGTAACATATGCCAGTTGTGCTTATATATTCTGGCAACCACGACCAAGACCCTTGCTTTAAATAAAAACAAAGGATGAGGATATTTCTAGTAAACATCTTTCTGAAACACAAGAACTCTCCACCGCAGTGTAACTAAATAAGAATATCCTTTTCCTCACAGAAATACACTGGCACATTGCGTGGGGCATCCTTGCAATTTCTTTCCAAGACCAAACATTGCCTCTCCTCCTTCCAAACTCAAGCTCGAGCTCAAACACAATTATGTCCTTCAAATGGTCCCCATCTACAATTGGTGCTGCAAGTAGCACCCTCTCTTCAGATACAACCAACCTTGGTCTGTAGTGAGGGAAATGGTCTTTGCCATATCTTACAGGTAACAACACAAAATGCATAGTAGCATAATCTTGAGTGTTATAAATTCTCACACCCAACATAGGTTCATATGACATTAAGAAGAAAAAATTGTTACTAAAGACAATGGGTCCATAGAAGAAACAATCTCTCAATCGTGCCACAATCCTCCAAGTCCCTGTAGAAGAATCATAAATTTCTATAGTACCATTGCCTACATTAACTCCAATCTATTAGCGCCTGATTGAACCACTTTGTACCATTTGTTGTCATCCACAACCAGAATGCCCCACGCATAAATATAAAAGTGCCATTCATTATCTGATAACATTCGAGGAAGCTTGAAGGAGGTTCCAGCCTTCATTGGATTACATACCCTTGAAACGTGACTCGATTCACTCAAACAAAATAATATTATCCCTCGATGTGAATCTTCAAACCGTACCCCATCAAAGCATGATAACCATAAAAAGCTGAGAATTTTTCATGTCCTACTGTAACAGTTGTATCTCAACCAATGATGACCACTATCATGATTTACAAGTATCCATGGATGTTTGTTCCTTGTTTCGCTATAACGCCTAAAGAATCTGGTGGAAGACATGAGTGCTTTCCATTCCTTAGAAACTAGAGAGAACCTACATATGGATTCTAATGGAAGCCAAAGCAATACGTTTTCCCAAACATCTTTAGGCAGTGAATGATCCCATAGAACATGATTTCCATGTTGCTCCTCATTCTTTGACATTAAATCATCGTCCATTTACAGGATTTCTATTTTTCCTTTTCTCAGTGACAGCTGAAAAGAAAAGGCAAATAAAATTCAACAGCGATTGATGATGCTAAAAGGTAGCACATAGCAAGTACACGATATGAGCAGGGGGTTCAAGGGTTGTAGGTTGAATGGTCAGGCAGGGTTTCAACACTTACATTGGAAATAACCTAGAATGAAGAACAAATTTTGGTGTTTAAAGAAGGAGAATACAAATCAAAAGGCGCGACATTGTAGCAATGCAAGAGTATCCACAAGAATAGGTGCTGACAAGGAAAAATATATTTGTTGAAACATAAACAAGAGTATCCACAAGAGTATCTCATATATTTTTTGAGATCCAGAAACAAGAGCATCCATTTCCACAAGAGTATCTCATATATTTGTTGAAACATAAACATTACATTGCATAAACATTACATATCATAACATAGGCATACCAAAAAAGCTATAAGTCTTTAGCCTATAACTATAGTATAACATAAATATTACATATCATAATATATTTCTCAGTTCTTGTGCCACTTTCCTAACTGCATCGGTATCGATCTTCTCCACCAGAGTGTCGGCCAGGGTTAGTATCAAGACACATTGTTTATCAACAATAGCTCTGCAGGTGTCTGTTAAGTCTTGTCACGGTTTTAATCACCTCAAAATATTGTTGCATACTTGCAAGGATGGAAGACACCATTTTGAATTGATTGTCCATCTGAGGGGTCGCCGCCGGGGATTGATCACTATCAATTTCCATATCCATATTGTTTATACCAGCATGTGGAGAATCCATAGGTTCCTGGTTCAGGGATTCTAGATAAACAACAGAGAGTTCCAGTAATACTTTTGGAATTGGTTGCTCAGATAGGGAATTTGGTTGGAGTTCTGCAGAAGAAGTTCCAAGATAATGAAGGGGAATAATGGTATCATTCGACTGGCTATGAGAGGGGGTGGAAGCACCATTAGGATGAGAACTAGAAGCAGAGAGGGAAAAGGATTTCCTAATAGTAACCTCGTTTGAGTCTATATCAAAACTAGAAGAAACCACGACGTATTTATGGCTTGATACTGGTTCAATGCGCTCAATTTGGTCCCCCGTGATTTTCCAAAAGAAAGCAAGTGTCAAAAATGACCATGGGCCTTGAATTTATAAATTGTCGAGTGAGTTCTTTAACTGGACCTTTACACGTGTCAACCAAACCCGGGTATGAATTGACAGTTAATATTAAATGCAAATTATGACAAAAAAATTGTGTTGAAACCGGCGTCATTATCCCACATGCATCCACTTGCCTTTTAAATGTCCTTTTATCATGATGAATATGATAAGGATAGAATGTTATATTTAAATCAATAATACTTGACTTCCTTCATAATTAACATTTAACATATCAAGATAGTGACGTCGGTGAGCAATTATCAATAGCCTCGGCCCTCAACCTGAGTTTTAATTAATTACAATTTACCTATTCATGACACATGTAAAGAATGTTGCCAAAGATTTAATCGGTACCCTCACAGTTAATAAATGTCTTATCAATTTTAATTCTTGGTGACATTATATTTTATAGCATGAAGGTCTAGGAAACGGGATATTTAATACATATGGAAAAGTCTTATTTCATAAAAGCAACATATTTAATAAATATGAAAAAGACTTGTTTCATAAAAGCGGCATATTTAATAAATATGTATATTCAAAAGTTACTAAGCTTTATGAAAAGGGAACTTGCCTACAAAATATATTGAAATGGGCATCATTGCATTCAGTGATCAAATTTGAAGGGCTCCCCATAATTTAATTTGACTGGCTAGGTTAGGCTTTACTCGTCGTAAATGAGATATCAGAAAACATATTACCCTTCAACAAAAAAAAAAATGAAAAATGTTAATTTTCTTTCAATATATATCTGATTAATTTGAATAAAATAAATATGAAAAAGGTCAAAATTATGAAATATATAACATCTAATAATAATTTTGAAAACATTATATTTCATCATATAATGACATCAACACTGCTGCTGAATTACCCCTTTGAAAACAACGGTCTTCCGTTAGCTCCATCTTCAATTCCCAAATAGTAAATAATACATTCGATTTTATTCGATAGACCTGTTACCAGGTCTTCTCGAGAGACTGAACCTTGATACCTATTCTATCGTAAATCTATGGATATTCAAAGCTTGAAAATTGCCCACAATGTAAATTATATATATATAATTTATATTATATATATATATTAAATATAAATATAAATTTTATATATATATATATTATTTATATATATAAATAATAGCAATAATATGTAATATCATATAAATACATATATTTATATCATAATATATATATTGGAATTTGGGATTGTCTCAAAATCATTAAATACAGAAGGGCCTTAAATATATGTTGTCGCCAATCTTTTCAAGCGTGTGAAGGGCCTTGTTTTTTGCCTATTTATTGTGGGTCGATTTTTTTCATTTTCATCCTTTTTGTTGGTGAGCACCTATGGACGCCCATCAAGTTCCCATGTTGTCTTTATTTTTCAATAAAAGGGAAATGGATTTCAGGTCGTCTATATCCGATAATCATCTGCGGCGGATCTTCAAAATTGGTAATGGCAGCGATCTAGAGGCAATTAAATTGGTTTTAGGGGAAAATATTTGTTTGAGGATGGATGGTGTAGGGTTAATAGTGGTATGGCCTTAGTTTTTGTGGAAAATCTTATGATAATTGAGCCATCGAAGCCTGATGTGGTCAACGTTGCCCTCCGTTGGGTTCGGTCATCTTTCTACAGAAATTTGGTTGCAGAAGTGCAAAAGTGTAATGTTGCTTTCTAGGCAGCGGGGGAGGAAGCGAAGCTCTTGGGTGGCATGGATTTGAGTGCCATCAAGGAACTAAACCATTGTCATGGGGAGATAATGGCCTTCGCATAGAAGCTGACGGTGTTCAACTGTGACAAGAATGCTAAAAGGACGCCCTTAAAACTCCATAATTTGGTTTCCCTCAATTCTCCCATTGAGCTAGTGCCACTTTGGTGGATGGAAATTGGTGAAACTGTGGGGGAATATTATAATCATCTTTGGCGCGGTTGGGCCAATGAATTTGTTTCATCAACAACTTCTGAGGAGGGTGTAAATGAGAGGAAGGGATCTCCCGTTAAATATATGGTTTGTCGTCCAATCTGATTCAGGGCATGTGAATCTAAACCTATGTTGTTTTGCCTATAGTACTTTGGGTAGCTATAGTCTTCCTTTATTTTCATATGGCTTTTTCTCGACCTGACCCAATAGTTATGATAGACAGTTTTTTGCATCTTCACGAAGTATCCCATGTTCGACCTTTATCTTTTCAATAAAATGGAAATGGACTTTCAGGTTGTCTATATCCAATAATCATCTGCGAAAGATCTTTAGAATATGGCTAATTGTAGCAAAGTTTGAGGTATTTGAGTGGAAGTTATGGGACAAAAATATTGTATATGTTAAGGAGTTACACTGATGTAATTGTATTTGTGGTTGCAAAATTCAGCCAAACATGTTTACTAAAATTGCTTGAACTAGTTTGTAAAATTGTTGAAATTAGTAAAATTGTCGATGCCTCCAAAATCCCATCTCATTTTCCTTTTTATCCTGTTATTGATACTAAATTGATAGGGAAAAAAAGATTTATTGAGCCTACAAAATTAGAGATAAAAATGAAAAATATGTTATGATGCACTTGAAAAAATAGAAGAGAACTTGTCAAAAAAATCTTTATAAAAATAGTGTAATATTTGTTGGTATCAGATAATTGATCCCCAATCTTTAGTAACTTACACATTACAGTTGAAGTGTTGTGTGAATAGAATGTTAACAGTCAAAATGCCATCGGAGCATCCATGCTTCTCCATTCTAACTGCTCTAAATTAAAATTAATAACTTCAACTGCCTCCCATGTTATGAAATAAGCTCCCCCTACAGAAAACCTCTTCACCCCAAATGAAGGGCAATAGCCAAGATATTTCCTCTAAAGCAGATTAAAGAACTAGGCGCTCCAATTGAGACAAAGAAATAAATTATCCTATACCTACAGTAAATTTGGTGACTCAATGTTGGGGAGAGGAGACATGCATCTAACCTTGAGCCCCATGAAAATAGCCCTCTGGAGGAAAAAAACAAGCCACAAAGTTATTTTTTGCATAGTTGGAGGAATAAAGGGCCCAACCAATAGAATTGAAACAAAAATAATTATTTACACTTGAATATTGTAGTTAAATGGTATCGAAATACACATGGCATTATTTGGTTGGTTTTGTGAAAGTGATAATTTGTTTGTGTGAAGACTATATTACTTCCTTCAATAGTATAAAAAATAATAATATATATAATGTATTTAAATTATATTAATTCATCCACGTTACATGGGCAAAAGTGAAGGTGATAGCTTTTTAATTTATTGAAAACTTTAAATTAATTTAAAAAAGAAATAATCTAATTTAAGAAATCAATAATGTAAACACTATATAAATGTGAAAACACTATATATATATATATATATATATGTTTGATGTTTAAATGCTTTTGTACCAGAGCTATGAATCGAACGGTTAAGGAACCCCACCCTTACAACTATACTTCGAACATAAACCAACAACACAAGGCCCCACTAAATTGCCCGCATGGAGAAGAAGGAAACATCATTTGAACAAACAGAAGTGGCTTCAAGATAGCGAATACACATGGCCACAGAACCAAAACAAACAAGCTAGAAAAGAGTATTAATCCTCATCCAAAATAACTACCGCCTCTTGAAACGCTTCGACCGCTGCCACCAAAAACACCACCTTCTAGCTACTTGGCCTTACCTAACAGAAGAAAAAAGGCCTCACTGGTATCATCCCAAAACTCATTGAGGTGGTCAATAGTCGAGTCGATAGGTGAACAAGTATCAATGAAATCCGGAGGAGGAAATCTACTAGGGTCTAGACCACCATGCCAGAACAGAACGTGAACAACCATTGCATAGAGTAACAACTCCCTATACCGCTTGCCGAGCCAATCTTCCCTGCGCCTAGTGCCATTCGCTTGAGCATCTGCCTCCTCCACCTAGAGTAGAGGGTCTGGGACGTAGAACCTATTCATTTCTTCATGCAAATTGACTTGATGGATAGAGTAAATAAAGAACTCCGCGACAACCATAACATCCACCTTGATCGGATGGAGTAAGAGGCAATTAAAAATGAATGCTGTAGTGAGTTCAGAGTTCACTCTGGCCCTATGAGAGTCCTACATATATGAATCTCCTATCACATGCTTAATGGCCTCAACCTCGAGCACAAAATTGTAACGAAACACCTCTTGAATCCGCTTGCAGGAAATGGCAAAAGTAAAGGACATTTCCCTTCTCTCCACGTGCAAAGCAACAAAACGAAACCCCAAAAAAACCATTTTCTCACTAACCCAAAAACACAAACAAAAAAATTTAGGGACAGAAGAATGCGAGTGGCCACCAATAATAAAGGCCCAAAGTGTGGCACACGCCACCATTAATTCTTCGAGCTTTGTGTCTACCACCCATCATAAATGATAATATCTTCCAAGTCATGCCACCAATCTTCTATATTATTATAAATCAATTCAACTCTTGGGCCATCAATTACCTTGTCTTCGATAGTGTTTACTTAGCAAAACTCGAGGGGGGTTAAATTTGACGGTCACCCCTACCCTTCAAGAATTTTTTTTTACAGTTTTTTAATTAATATTACCTTGCACATGACATTTACTTTTCAATTTTTCCTATTATCTTCTAAGCATATGTTAATATATCTAAAAAACACTAAGTTGTCATAATATTGTAGATGCATTTATATTAAAACCCATAGCCATCCAATCAGATAGATGATTTCAATATAATGCATAAACTAATTTAGCATTAAAAATTATGATATAAAATTTGATAGTAAAAAAAATAATAGTTTTAATAATATCAAAAATAGGACGATAAAATTCCAATTTGAACAAGCAATAAAAATATTTAAATAGTTTTACACATTTGAGTAAACTAGAACATGTTGGATTCCCATTTTGTTTGTTTCAAATAACTATGATCTAATAGTATGGTCTTTGGGTACTTTTTATATTTAATGGAATATATGTTTAATATCTTAAACTTAAGTTATACCAATTAGAATTATATTCTCTAATCCATGCAATGGTGTAAATGTACATTTCTATTTAATCTAGTTTTACCTTGTTGCTTGCTAAAACGTTGAAAATAAACATTTATATTTAATTCATTTCTACCATTACTATATGGGCTCAATATGGTGTTTACAATAACATGTTATTCAATTTAATTATTAGAAACATTGCATTTAAATAAAAAAGAAAGCAAAAAATAGGAAAGTAATGCATTAAAACTTCTTGCCATGGATTATGTTGTAGAAGAAATTGATTTTTATCCCATCCTCCTCATTGAACTTAACCTAAGATATATGAATTCACAATTTAATCAGTGTTGAACATGATCACTACAAGAAGAATATCGCTTCCTCTCTCTCCATCTTCTTCTTTTGTACTTAAAAGTCTTTCTTGAAAACATTTGATTCCGAAATAAGAATTTAGCTATAGATAATAGAAGTTAAATGTAACTATAACTCTAACAAAAAAATTAACTACTTTTAACTTCCCATAGTTTAGAAGCTTATGGGTGTTTTGATATTCTACCATTTTTCTCATCTTCTTTATGATGGGTCTGAGTGAGGCCCTAAATGTTAATAGTAGAAGTGTATCTCTTATTAGAATTTTAACTACTATGATGGGTTTTAAGTGATGCTATAATATTTTTGAATAATTTGATGATGGGTTTCAAGAGTTTTTCTGGGTTTTTTAAGTGATGAGATATTAGGTTTCAATTTTTGAGTAATTTTATGATGAATTTCACGGTTCAAAAAAAGAAAACTAATGATTTAAAACTTCTTACCAAGGATTTTACTGTAAAATAAATTGATATTTATCATGTGTTATTCACTTATCTTGACCTGATCTCTATGAATTCTTAATTGAATCAATTAAAACTAAACCTCAAAATTTTATTTCAATGGCTCCACTCTTAAATTCTTTATATGTTCCAGTAGGCATCGAATTTAATCTGTGAAATAAATGATATAAAAGACCCAAATGACAGGCTGAGGAAATTGGTTTATTTGGAAATTGGGAGATAGGTGTTAGATTTTGAACTTACATGTTTAATTTTTTAGGGGAAAAAGAGATATTTTACAAATTTCCGAAGAGGCATAACATTTTTATCTAAAAGGTGGTGTTTTAAATATGTAAGCTTGTGAAAAAAACTTTTTCAAGTTTAATTTTTCTTTAATGAATAGATTTGTTGATTCATATCATCTATAAATCTATCTATTTGAAACTTCTCTCTAATTATTAGGAAATTAATCTTCTTTTGTTTAACCCTAAGCAGGGTGCCAACATCTAAACCTAAAAAAATATGGGGTTTGTATTTGGGATAAATATTCCACTTAGCTCAATTCTTATCAAATGCCATCTAAATATACAATATCAAAGACATCACTCCAAATTTATATTTATGTTTTCTAGCCAGGAAAATGTAAGTGTAGTGCAATGTTTCTATACCGTATATGTTAGTACTTCAATGAATGCTATAAAAAATGCTCAATTTATTTGTAATACTTGTAATGATCACTACAACACTAAGGTACTTATGTATGTGTAGAAAATTCAAATTCACACACTACAATAGAAGGGGTATTTAGAGACATTAATTAGAGGAAAAACTATATTTTTATTTCTAAATTCCATCCTCAAATCTTACCCCTTATAAAATTTTGTATTAAATAAATATACCTTCTCCAAAGATCAAGGTGAACTATACTATGATGTTAATAACGTTATTAATTATTGTAGGATCTTTCAATCGTAATTGATCTTCAACACCTTACATGGATACTTGAATCTTGAATGACTAGTAAATCTTCACTAATTTACTTCTTTCAATTACTCCTCTTATATGTATATTGGCCTCTCACAAGCACCTACGAATGTTTTTACTAGTCTATAGTATTAGAAATTAATTCAACTCTTGGGTCATCAATTACCTCGTTAGCTAGATGATCGGTCCAATTCCAATGTCAATGACCAACAAATTAACAATGAACAATTTATCCTGGACCCAAAATTATAATTCATCCCACCTAAATCCGGGATATTCACGTCCATCAAGGCACAAAAAAAATAAATCCATGGAATTATTCCACGTGGCATGGGCAGAAGTGGGAGTTTATTATTTAAAATGTTTCAACAACCCCCAAAAATTTCAACGGCCAAGTCATTAAATGCAAACACCTATCACCGCGGACCTGAAACTTTATTATTGAATCAGTTCATTCTGCGAGATTGGAGTCCAGGGAATGTCTTTACCTCGAGGGGGGCTGGAATCTTGCCATGTGGCCATCTGATAAGTGACAAATGTCATCCACTAAATGGAATTTGATTAATGGCTAGATTTGACGTCTACAAAGTACGGTGAAATACCTAATCGTTTATAGTTATGTTGACAATTGAAATTTTGTTTCTGGAAGGCATACTGCAACAGAAGGCATAATAGATTCATAGAAGTTGTGGATTGTGTAAGACTCAAAATTTTCATATTTCTAAGTAAGTGTCATCCTACTTTCCAGTCTTGATTCTTTAAATATTATCTTTTTATAAGTAGCACTGTATAAGCCTTCGCTTTCCAATATTTCAATATAAGGGTTGAGAAATTAGGATTGAGGGTTTACAAAAGCCAAAATTCCAAGCATGTCTACTTCCACAGGATCCCAAAGTAAAAGTAAAACCCAAATCCCATACGCCAAACTGCTTAAAATTAAAACCCTTGGTTTTATTGATGAATATCATGATATTTATGATCCTATAATTGGCACAAGAGCTTCACAACTTAGATACACGTCTGAGATGAAGATGAGGGAAAGTAGAAGTTTAGACCAATCAAGTGGACATAAAGCTTTCGGTTGGATAACATGGTCATCTGGATTGGGACGCATGATGTTCCACGAGGTTTTCCCTTGCCATGAATTTGTCAATTTATATGCCCAAAATTACAATGAGACAAAAAATGTTGCAAAGGGAAACGGACAAGAAATTTTATACATTACGGAGGTAAATCTTAGCAGTGTGTTGGGGTTTGAAAGCAAAGATTTAGGAACCATCCACATAAACCTAAAAAAAATTGCTATTGATTATCATTCCACAAATAAAAAAGGCAAAGATGCGTTTTTACAAAAATTAACATTTGATCCAGAGGTACCAAAAGGGAAGGCTCAGTATGCAATTAACATATTTAAATCATGGTTCCGGGATACCATTTCTATGTTATTATCTTGTCTTGGCTTCGATAGCGATGAGACAATGGATGAAACCCTCCTGGAAATGGTATACAATATCCTTTTCATTAATGCACCTTGTCAATACAGATTTGTTTGGTACATTGCAGAATCTATGCATAAACAATTATTAACAATCAAAGAAGGCTTTGGCACTAAGACATTTAGGTTCACTACCTACTTGTGTTATTTAATTCTATAACGGTTTGCTGGGTGGTTTGAAAAAAAACAAACTTGCAATTGATCTCCAGCCAGAAATCATGCATCCATTAACTGAGTGGGCCCCCAAGATAAGGATGTATGATAAAAGAGAGGACTACAGTCAATTTGTAGATTATTTTTGGGCTCCAGTGTATGAAGCATTTACAAAAATTACAATGCCTAGATTTCCTATAAAATGTAGAGATTGCATTCAACTGGGATCAGAAATACAGTTAGTAGACTGGTACTTCGCGGAGGATTATATTGTGTTAAGGTTTTATGGATCAGGAGTACAACCTTACAAATTTCCAATACATGTGACAAAGAGATTTTTTGCCTTGGAATATATATGGTAGATGGAAAGCACAAATAATCTCTATTTTGTTTCTCAGCAAAAGAAGATCATATTTCCTTCCTTACCGTTCTCATGTGGAGGGTTCACATTTGAAAGAAAAGCATTCTATGTGGCACATGAAATCTTACAGATTTTTAAGTTTGATGTTGACTTTCACTGGGTATATGACCCGTGCGAGGTGATTAAAGCAAGGGTAGTGGCGAACAAGAACTTTGCCACTAAAATTCAATATGAAAGCAAACCCTTGCTAGAAAGTTTGAAAAACAAGAACTCTTGGGATGAAGTACAAACATCAATGAATGAAATTTTTGCTAAGCAAGGAATTAGTTCTCAAGAGTTTTCAAAACAAATTTTTGGATTGCCTGAGCCTCCACAAAAAAAGGTAGAGGATTTTCAATCTGTAAACCTGATAAAAAGTCCTCTAAAAGCATGCCAAAGGAATTACAACAAGAATTGAAAGATAAAAAATTAGACGAGGTCAAAAATTATTGCCTTTTGGTCTATGAGGTAGGACCTAGGCCATCCAAAATCTGTAGAACACTATGATTCTATTCCAGAAGATGCATATTTAAGTAAATTGTGTAATAAAGAGCATCCTTGAGAGGAAAGTAGTGATGATGACACTGTCTCTAAGGAATTACATAGTCCCCCTAGCAGTAGCACATATAAACCAAGTCTCGATGAAGGTTTGAAAGAAAGATATACTTCAAGAGTAGTTACTGTTGAAAAGTTGGGTTTTACTTGTGGTGGTTTGGGTTCAAGAGGACAAGGCATTTGGATTCTACCATAGGTACAGTCTAGAAAAGTTTTTGACAGGTCAAGCCTTGGAGCTTAGCCTTCGGAGAAAGGACCATTGCATACTACAACATCTACAAGTACTAATCCAGTGTAATTTACTCCGGAGTCAAATTCTCAACAAATAGTTCAGCCACACATTGAAAATCCTAGAGGAGAATATGGCCATGAATTTTTTACTATTGTTAAGGTTGGCGGTTCTTGTGATGATGGTAGTAGTCAATAGAGTGTTGGAAACTTAAAGAGGGAAATAGAGACAATTGAATTTGTTAGGACTATTGTCCAAAAAGGAAGCGAGAAGAGGAAGAAGATAGAGGCAGACACAAGTATAGTTACTCTTAGCTCAAGGCAACTATTTATAGAAGGCAATGCCACTGCCACCCCTAAACAAATTGTCATTCCATAGGGAAACTCTCCCCAAAATTCAATCACTCCTCCATTCAAGGTGGAACAGTTTACTCCTACAAACACCTTAGGTTTTGATTACCGAGCTGAGTTTGCCAATAAATCTAAAAGAGATAAAAGAAACAAGAAGTAAATTCTACTAGAACTTCAGATACCCTGGAAGACATGTATGTTATGACCAAAGTTGTAAAACTAGAGAATGAAATGCTTCCCACTGACTACGATATGACCTCCCTTTAAATGGATCTTAAGGCAATGAAACCTTCTAAAAAAATTAATGTATCAAAAAGGAACAATGATGTGGTTTACACAACATTACTAAAGGTGGAGAGGGAGAAAATTAAGTTGAATAATAAGATTCAAAAGTTAGAGGCAGACCTGGAAAATGAGAAAGGAAAAGGAAACGCAATAGTTAATAAGATAGGTGAGTTAGAGAGGAAGATAAAATCATCTACCTCTATGACTACATTTGCTTTGAATGAACACGCACAGGTAGAACTAGAGGATGTAAAGAAAAATTTACAAGAAACAACGAGTAAGAATAATAGATTACAAAAAACATTGGGAGAATTGAAAGAGGCTATGAAGGAAGAAAAAAAAGGTCAAAAAATGGGAACAGGAATTTGCGAAAGCAAAAAAGGAAATAGAGTCTTCCAACATCAAACTATTTAGATTTCAACAGAGCCTAGATTATGAGAAAAAACAAAATGAAATATTGCAACAGGAATTGGCAAAAGCAAAAAACAAAATAGAGTCTTCCAACATCAAACTATGTGGATTTCATAAAAAGGCATTGATTAAAATGACAGATAATGTTTAGGGGAAAATAAACCAAACAATTGATGATTTGATTAGATTTTTTGAATTCATGACTGATCTACAGAGAATATTTGATAAGCTCCATGAATACGTAACAGGTAGAAGAAAATTGATGGCTTTAAGAGATGATACAACAAAGAAAATTTTAGAAGCTATCTACAATTTCAGTGACACGGAACTGGCATCTAGAGGAATTCAGAACTGGTTTGATGCCTTAATAAAGGTATCATCTATCATTCGGAAGTGTGTGATGTTTGGCGAAGTGTAGGAATTGTTGAATAAGTGTCAAAGAATGTTACAGGAGTTGTATGGAAAAGTACACAAGTTCACAAAGCTTGGTTTGCCAATTCTTTTTGACAATACACGCCAATTCATTAAGAAGGATGCATTCTAGAAGAAGATGAAAGAAAAAATGACTCAAGAGAAGGACTGAATTCTCGAGAAGCTAGATGAGAAATTTTTTTTTGACTCTATTAAACCATTGATAACCTTGTCGAAAAATTTGCATTCAATAATAAAGGAAAGCTCCACTATCAATTATGAATTGCTAATAAAGTTACATGCCAGTCACTCTGATGTACAACATATTGCAATTCCAACGTATGAAGAGTGGAGAATGTTACAGAAGATGATATAATTTGTTAAAGTTATGGAGCCTGATTCCAAGTTGAAGTGGCAGTTTGGTTTTGTTGTTTCTATTATTTGGGAGGTAATCATGGTCATGGATAAAAATAGTAAATTGTCTTATTAATAGACTAAAGTTATCTTTATGTATATTGTATTAATAAACATGTGATTTATAGGTTGCTTGTCGTTAAAGTAAAATTTTACAAAGAGGTGCACAAGTTAAACATATATGTGCATGGATTTACTCTTTAGTGTATTTAGATCTATTTTGAAAATTGTTCCATTTGTTGCAATGACAATCTTCATTTTTTTCATACAAGGCATGTCTCAAGCAAGTTGAATGAGGAATAATGTTATTTTTAAATTTTCATTTCAATAATGATTCAATAAAATCCACTTATTTTATCTCAGAATTAAGCACAACTCTTATATGCATAAAGTATATAATAATGTAAATGCATTGTGATTTTATAGCCAACTAGCCACGGTGTATGCTTTCTATAAAATATATCAACAATATTGTATGTGAAATATATTAAATACTCATTAAAACATGACTTTGTAATGTTTCTGGAATCAAAATGGAAATGTAATCAATATGGTTACCTTTAGGCACATGTTTGGGGTGAGTGTTAATCCTTATTTGAGATTTATAACAATGTATTAAATATTTGAATATATTAATTATTATATGAACATCTATATCATGGGATATCCACCAATGGAAGCTTCCAACTTGATGGACCTAGATCATCTCTATCATTTGATTCACCAAATATCTGAGACTGACTCTCTCTTTCTTGACAGTCAACTGCTTCAATAGGGTCATCTATTGTATTTGTGCCATTGTTTCCAGCCCCTCTCCTTTCAGTAATCGACTTCCATACTACCAGAGCCCTGTCATAAGGGAAGTTATCCACTTCGTACCATGATATATAAATTCTCAAACAATTATCCAAAAAAAATTCAAGATTGTTTCACAATTTTGAATTTATAAAGGCCAAGGCACTGAAAATTATCTCATCTTCGACTGAACCCAAAATCATTGTTTAACATAGATCAGCCAATGAGAAAAACTCAAACATGGTTTGTTGTAAAATAATACTCACCCCAAATTTTTTCCATAGTTGGGTTATTACTCCACACTGTAAGGGATTATCCAAATATTTGAATTGTTGAATCGTTGTAGTGATAAATTCAGGAGATTAAGCACTCAAACTATCCTTTCTTAAAATACCTGCAATATTCATTCCATTGATATAAACAGGCTTACAAAAATTTTGAATCAATGTATTCAACCTCTTGAAGTAGTCTTCCTGCATATGTCTTTCATTTTGGACAGGATTCCAAAAGGTCGGATTTACTATAGCCATTGCTTCAAGTAAATCATCCCTTCTAAATCACTCCCTTATTTATTCTAGTAGGGACACTACAATTTCTCTTAACCTCACCCTTGTCGATGATACAATGTTATCAAATAATAGCCCTATGACTTTTACCTCCTCAACCTTATCGGTTACTACTTTAAACATGTACATCAGTATCTCATATCCATGTACATAAGCACATACTTCCCCAAAAAAGTTGAGATTCAGAAAGCTACTTGCATTTCCAATCTTTATTAAATCATTCCAACCATCAAATGTTGGACCTGTAAAAGTAGTTTCATTGAGATACAAATATTCTATTGTCATATAAACTCATTTCCTCAAACTAGAAAAATCAACAATATAGATAGTTCTTTCATGTGCTTGTTTAATTAAATGATGCATTTCTTCCAACATGGGAAGGAGACCACACAACATCAGCAATGACTCTATATTATTCAAACAATGTATCAAATCCCGGCCCTTGTCCATTTCCAAGTGATTCTGCCACATCACTTCTAATAAGGATTGATAATCTTCGTACACCCTACGAACCAGTTACTACAATGAGATCCACCTAATGTCGACATCTTTTAATAGTTTATTCCCATTTATTAGTCCTTCTACAAATATTTAGAATTTCATGAACCTTATAGGACTACGGAAGAAATAAGCATGCACCTCTCCAACAATGTCTTAAAATTTTGCTATAGGTTTAAATTTGTCAACTATTCTGTAAGCTAGGTTCATTCTATGAGCCATAAAATGAATGACAATCATATAAGGGTAATGAGATGTTTGGAGTCCTACACACAGGCCTTGCATTATAGAGGCCCCATCTACCCTGACACATACCAACTTTGATGCAATTGCAACATCATCCGTGTCATGGATCTCCTTCAAACTTTTTATCACCAACTCACAAAGGTTTTTAGCATTGGAGATCTCTCTCATCTTGTGAATGGAAAGTAAGTGAGGTTGTCTCACAGAATTCTTGACAGTATACACATGTATACATACCTATGAATTATTAGTTTTTGTTGTAACCTCATCAATAGACAAAGATATGTATCATGTAGACTTCAGTTTCTCTTTCAAGTCTTGTTTCTCAATCGTAGCTAAGAATTTTGCCCAATCCCAACCACTACTTTCTAACCAATGAGAATGAGGAAAGTGTGGGAAACCAAGGAAAGACAACATCTTATTTTGTTCAAGAAAATTTGTTATAGGATGGCCTATTTTTAAAATGTGAAAAACAGTAGCTAACTAAATTGTTTTACCCAAAAGACTGTTTTGAACGATCTTGTTAAATTGAGAGGTAATTATCCCTCCATTCACTGCAACTATTCTTTCATTTCTCTTGTTCTCTTCAAATTATTTTTCATACCTAATATGCAAACAATCATATGTAGTTTTCCATCTAGCAACATTCTTCTCAACACCATCTACAATTATCTTTTCATATATCTTTCCTACATGCTTCTCAATAGTATCCAACTTAGGTTGCATTGTCTTGTCCCTACCCAATTTCCAGCTACAGATTGTACATTTGCATTCTTTGGGAGGTTCAACTTTAATCTCATTTTCAACATGTTCAATAAATAGAAACTTAGAAACCCGATCTAACATGAAACTCCTTCCCAAGTCCCATTTTCTTTCCTTTCTCTTTCTTCCAGAAATATGTGTCTACTGAGTATTTTCCTTGGTGGAATTTATACTTCGTTGATTGCCATTGCCAGAATTTTCACCTTCAACATTCACTTGGGCATTGACAGGTGATGCAGTGTCATCTTCATTCAATTGGGCAGGTGGTACAGTGTCAAACTCTACATCATCCAATAGAATGTCTTCAAGGGGAGGCATTTCATTGCTGTTGTCATTGACAACAGCAGGTAAATAAAAAATGAACACATTCTTATTCTAAGTTTCATTTTGAATGTAATCATTATCCCATGATTGTGATGGTCCTACTAGAGAAGGATGGGTTTCCTTAGATGTTTTATCAAAATAAGATGTTATTTTTCGAAGGTCAGTACCACTACTAGGAGTGGTTGGAATAACATTTTTGCCTGAGGTTGAGCTTCCCTTTTTAGGTGCCATTTTTCTGAATCGGTGAATCCTATAGAATTGAAAGAAAAAAAGATACAACATATTAGACTAAATGATATTGATATGAGCACAGACATCTCAACATGAGAAATATGTATAAAGAAAAATTATTTTGTGTCACTTAACATGTACTACTTTTTGCAAGAGTGTTACATTAGCATAATAAGAATTAGAGTAGACATCAAGCAAACTGAAGATGTATCAAAGGTTTGAGAAGAGAACAAGAAAATTAAAATTTTAAAAGATTCGTTGAGCAGCCAAAGACACTCTAATGATAAGACACTCTAGTGATAAGAAGTCTTTGTTGTAGCTAATCAAACATGAAATAGGTGATCTTAGGGTCTATGCTCAATTTGAAATCAAAGTATAGTATGTATCTACTCGTGAAGGACTCTGAGTTCATTGATTCATCCAAGGTCTGATCTATCTTTAGTTGATTAATGAAGGAGTTTCGATGATCGAGCTCTATCATAATGTATAAAGGTTTGTCATGTTGTATAGAGGCTCTGAATGTTGTCATCAAGCCAAATAAGGTGTGCATCTTCTCATTAAGAAATTATTGATTCATCAGAGGTATGAGGTATGTCATAATCCAATTACCAAGAGTGTTCGACATTTCAAAGGAGCTGAGACATAATATATGGTCTTCCAAAAAAATGTTGAAATTTAAAATTACACTTCACTACTAAAAGACATTAAAATATTATAAATTTTTATTAGAAGGGCTAACTAAAAAAATCACTAGTCATGTAAATTGTATGATGGCTATTAATTTAATTTTTATATTTTGTTAAATTTATTTTAATAAATAATAATTAGAGCAAAAAAATGCATCTTTGTTAGCTTTTTATTTTCTATATTAAAAAAATTGCATTCACTTCACACAAAATATGCAAAAAATCACTAGGAAAAAGGATAAATCTCTAGAAAATAAGAAATTACCTCACTCTTTCTATTTTCAAAAGAGTGACATTCTCTTTTAGCTTTTGCTTGCTTGTAAATCATGTTTGGAATTTGGTAGTTTATTCTCAATACCCTTATTTATTTTATAAACTGGTTATTTAAACATTACTTTTTTATATAAATGTTTGATTACCAAATGCACAACCTTATGCATGAGTGAAATTTTGTACAAAAAACAAGTGAATTCAAGTCCCAGCGAGTTTTGTTGCTCAAATTATTATCAATGTAAATGTATTGTCCGAGACATTGTTTGATAAAAATATTATCTATGCCACGCGTCACCATTTCATCAGTCTCCCAAGGAAATGCCCCTGACGAACGTGAAACATGCGGAATGTACCACATTTTATCGGGTCGTTGTGGGATGAGGCAATGTCAACAGACAGTGAAAAACGGTCATGGTATTAGTCACGGAATAAATGGAAAGTGAATGTAGTGCCCACACTTTCTATAGCTCAGTAGCTTGTTGTTTATTTGCTCATAGACATGTTTTGGCAGTGATTGGTGATATCTTGGACATTATTTTTAGATGTTTGATTATATTAGACATGTGTGACATTCAGGCGTATAGCGCCAATTTAGCCTAATCTCTTTATTGTCGCATTTTCTTGTTATGACATGGAAACAAATGAATATGATATGGTTGGAACCTAATTATAGTGATGGATAATTGTTGCATGGTGAGACTATATGTCACTTTATCATCTTGTCTAACTTTTGGAATATAATTGTGCACGTTGTCGCAGCTTGATTTCAGTAGGATGATAGGTTAGTTTAGCATGCATTGATATCTTACTATGTCATTTAATTATAATATATTGGACAGGTGCAGTTAATGTGTGCAATGAGTGTGCAGGTGACAGGTTTACAGGAGAACGTGGGATTCAGGCCAGCTACTCAAAAACTTGCACAAGCAGCCCACGGGCTGAGTCCTAGCCATGTTCACTGTGTGAAGCCCTAGGATAGATGATTATTAATTTTTGGCACTATGAGTGACCCCAATGTATGTAAAGTATTTTGCTTTGAATTATTAATTTTGTTTAGGGTTGTTAGTAAAGTTGTAAACTTGTTTTGGGAGTTAATAATCCCACTTTCTTTTAAATTGTTGATTTTTGTTAATTAGTATTTTAATCACAAGGGTTTAGGGTCACATGTGAGACCCTTGGGTGGTCCCCACACCCTCTACCCTTGTGCCAAATTGCAAAATCCGAAATTAGGGTATTTTGGGCAGTTTTGGGGACCCCTTTGTAGCTTGGGAGTCCCCCTATCACAAAAATGAGCCCTTGGACCCTACCTAATGGGTAGGGGGGCTTGTTTTTAAGGCTAGAAGGAGTTTTCCCTCCCTTTCTACCCTTGTTTTGTCACATCCATGTAAGGGATGTGGATTTGTGTGTTTATCAAAAGTGCCACTAGTTTTGTCTTGCTAACATTTAAGGAAATTTGGGAGAAGAGGGCAAAAAGATAATTTTACCCTTTCTCTCTTTTGTTTTGGCATCTTTGACCATGAGGAGGGAGAGGGTTGACACATGGCACCCCCTCATTAGTGAGGATGCTTGCTTGCTCTTCTTCAAATTCCCATCCATGGGAAAAGAGAGGGACTTTTTTTTGGATTTTCTTGCTTGGATGCTTGGGTGACTTGGAGCTTGGGATTTGCTTGGAGCTAAGGGTGGAAAACTTGAAGTTAGGAAGATTTTTGGAAAGCTTTCCTTGAGGTAGGCTCTTAGATCTTATTGTAGTGTTGCTTTATTTTAGTTGATAGATTGATTGTTGAAAATTGTTATTGTTGAATGAAGTTTTTAGTGTTGTTTGTGTGTTTTTACTCCCTCCATCATATGGCATGATGGAGTTTTGGAGTGTGGGGGAAGAGAGAGGGGATTTTCCCTCTCAATCCTCAAGACTCGATGGCCAAGCCCTGAGGAGTTTTTCTTTATTTATCCCCTCAATGGTTGAGGTGGAGAAGTTGATTCATTTGGCTTGAATCTCCTTCCCCATCCTTGGTAAGGAAACCCCTTTGGGGTTTGAAAATCCTTCCAAGGAGGACTTGGAGAAAGGGGGAGGAATAAGGAGGGTTTTGTTTTGAATAAGGAGCAATAAGGAGGTTAAGAAGATGTGTTCATGTGCAAATAATATTGATGCTTAATTTTGGAGAATTTTCTCCTCTCTTCCCCATTTTTGGAATATGGGTTCTCCTCCTTGTAGTTTTCTTTTGGAGTCCTGTTTGTATGTGTCTTATCTTGCATGTTTGTATTATTGTTAGTGTATCTTTCACCTTGTGCATGTTTTGGTTATCTATCCTCTTTCCCATGGGCTTGGGGGAGGCTAGCATGCATCCCAACCTTGGGATAGGCATGTGATGATGCCTAAAGGTTGGGAGGATAAACAAGCCCTTTTCTCATTATGTTGGCCTTGGAAGATTTTGGAGTTGGAAAGCCATCGGAAGACACTTGAAGACACTTGTCAATTTGGAAATCCTTCTTGTCTCCTTCACCATTTCATGGACTTCTTTTGTTCATTGTATCTTGAAAAGAATGGCTTGTGTGAGCTTTCTTTGTCTTGAAAAGATATGGTATTAAACCCTTTTTGGGTGAATAGGTATTGTGGTATATGTGAACTTGAACAAGAAAATAAAATAAAGTATTGTAATGGTTGATTTCTTAAGCATGAAACATGGTAGATAATCTCTTTTTGAAATGAAAGAGTTGTTAGTTGTTGGGCTTTATTATGAAGAAATCTTATCTTTGGTTTCTTTTATTATAGCTTCTTGAAAATAATAATATATAGAGAAGTTTTAATGTTGTGTTCTTAGGAAGCAACCCTATTTGTTTGTTAAACTTTCCTTTAGAAATAAGTCTTTCATTTTATTGGAAAATGGTTTGTTTTCCTTCCAATACATATTGTAAGAGTAAATGCATATGAGCAGAGTAAATAGGTACTGCTGTTTTTTATATTTAAAACTGTACATTTGCTTGTGTTTGCTCTTTAGATGGAACAAAATCTCATTTTAATATATGGAAAAATATATTTTACCACTAAGTGTTGTAAAAAAATAAATAAATAAAAATCTGCTTTACTTGTGTTCAAAAGAAAATGGGCATGTTGAGAATAATGTCATTTTGATAGTTGCCAAAGAAATAATCAGATAAATTGATCTTGCATGGATCAAGTTCTCTTGGAATATCTTTGAAAGTAAATGTGTCAGACTTATATGGGTGAAGCTATGGCTTAAGTTTTTCATCTTTGTATAAATTTCTTTCACCTGCTTCTCTGGAAGTATGCAGCTATGTATGTATATATATGCATATATGGCAACAATTTTATCTTATTTCTTTATAATAGGTACGGTAGTAAACATTATATATATATATATATATATATATACATTACCTATGTTTTAAATAAATTTAAAAAATAATAATAATAATTTTTGTGGGGTTCGGCCCCCCTGCGCAGCCTGCAACTGAGGCATAAAAAAAAAAAGGCGGCGGGGGTGCTGCCCCCACCGACCCCCAAACACCAGTCGCCACCTCCCGCTGCCCCCGCGCTGTCCCGGCCAAGCCCACGGCCCGCGCCCAGCCGCCCTGTCCCGCGGCCTCCCTGCCGCCTCCAAACCTGTCCCCCTTCCCTCTCCGGCCACCGCACTACCCCGCACACCCCTGTATAGCACCCTCGGCCCTCTCCATGCTGCCTCCCTGCCGCCCTCCCTGCACTGGCGCCGTCCCTTCTTCGCCCTGCACCTCCTCCACGCACCGTTCCACCCCCTCCACGCGCATGTTCCTCCAGATCTGCCGCCTTCCTCCATCCTCCATTAAAACCCTAAAATATAATTTACTTGTCAACATATAAACCAAGATACATATGCATTGTGGTCTAGTTGCCGTAAAATAACAACAAAACAAAATGTAAAGTAATGTTTATTTTCTTATTGTTTTAAATCTACCATTTATACAATGCAAAATCAAATAAAACCCAAAAGCTCCCTTCCCTTGCAAAGAACAAACAATCAATGGAGAAGAAAAATAGAGAGAGAAAAGAACAACAAGGAGATAGTTAGGACTAGTGAAAAATTTTAAAACTATAGAAATTATATCGTATAAGATTAGAAATCAAGAAAGAGTTTAAGAGTTGTAATACTTCAAAAAAAAAAATTACCTGAAATTTTAGCCTGTTTGGTGTTGTTTTTTTTGGTGTCATCGACGGGACATTACAGTGAAACTGTAGTATATACATATATATACACTAATAAAGTAAGGAATATACAGAGCAGTAGCTTGTGGAGATGTATGAAGTGATTTTAAATTATATATATATATATATATATATATATATTACATAGAATCTAGATGTATCTAAGATAGGAATACTAGTTATGATTCTCTACAAGCGAAGGACTATTCTAGATGACATAAAAAATCATAGTGGTTATGAAGATGAGGATGTTCATGATTTATAATAACTTACAAAGGTGGAATCGTAGATAAAACAATGCGACATGACAAAAAACAGGTCTCAAATAGATTGAGGACTCACTTGTAGTAAGTGCTTCTAGGATGTAAACTGTAACACACTAGCCATGCATTGGCAAGATCTGCATTTATTTGAAATTTTGTAAGAAAATTACAATATGTTGATTCACTAAATCCCTTTCTACTACTTCAAAAATACATAAATTGGAAAATTGTGAGAGAGCATCACCTTTATGTATATATCAGGAAAATTTCAAAGATGGTTTCTTGGCTAAATAAGGTTCCGTAGATTTTTTGGTTGAACATTAATGTTTTCAAATCCCAACATGTCGATTTCTTCGTGAAACATTAATGTTTTCAAATCCCGACACGTTGATTTATTGGTGAAACATTAATTTTTTCAAATCCTGGTGTGTCAATTTCTTAGCAATACATTAATGTTTTCAAATCATGATGCAACGATTTAATATAAAAGTATACATTGGGATTGGAAATTCCTTGGTGATTCAGATGGGACAGATTACTGTTTATGGGATTTTTGGGCAAAACCTGGGAACTGACATTATTGTAGTATTTGCCAAAATCAAATTCCTAGAATTCTACTATTAGCCAAACTACGAATATTCGCTGCTAAAATTTTCCCTGATATTATTATTAAAGAGGTACAAGGATAATAATTCTTTAGTTAATGAGGTGTTGTACATAAGACATAAATTGCATGCAACGATTAGTCGAATGTCCATGGGTATGATGGCAGTCACATTAATAATGTTCCCTATACCAAGATGGTTTGGGAAGGTTTTGATCGTGTGATTTCATTGGGTGATGGATGATCATGCTGAAGGTTTTTAGATGATGGAAGATGGTGGTCAAGGATTCTCCTAAGGGAGTAAAAAGGCTTGGGTTAAATGGTTTTAGGGGAGTAGGAAGTAAAGGTGTGGAATTGGGTGGATTATGATATGTTTTTGATTAACTAAAATTGAATATTCTAGTGTAATATAAATGTTATATGAGTAGTAAAATAAGTGAATAAATGAAGTAATAAATTATTGAAATAATACCCAAGAAATCTAAGTAATGAAATGTGAAACCATAATGTGCAAAGAGGGTTAAGAAGGCCTTAGCTGATTTGCATATGTCGCGGGACTGTGTCCCAGTGGAGACCAGCTGAACAAGAGGAGGAAACCATCACACAAAGACCTACTATACCTCAAATTTTACCTACCCCTCTTTTAAAAAAATTACGTCACATTTCAAATTGTTCTCCTTAAATGTCATTTTTTACATTAGTGTTACACGCGTATGGCGGGGGCCATATTATTTATTTAAATGCATTAATTTGATTATCATTTCATGTTTAAAGTGGTTTTGATACATTGGCATGTCGGCATTAATATGATTGAATTATTCACATTGATATATCTATGCTAAGCTAGACACTTTGAAGATTGACTATCACAGAGTTATCAAGATGACATTTGAGTTCCAATTTATGTTGACTACATTAAGCTTCCAAGCTCACCTTGTGATCTTTATTTTCTTCCCTTTCTAAAATTAGTGAGGTATTCGTAAATATCACTTCTATTGGTTCATGTCATTTCAAAAAATCTATAGGATCAGTTTTATGATAATCATTTATTGGCAGTCACAAGTTCCTCTTGTGATATGTTGTGGCATCATATGCATTTATAGGGTATGCACATTTACCTGCGACATGAAATCATAATTTGGATGTTGAACCTAGGTGCATATATGTTGATCCCTTGAATGGAATTTTGGAAATATTGATTTATAAATTTGGGTGATATATGCTAAATTTAATTAACTTAAATGGGTTCAATGAACTGTTTGGAGGAAAATGTTCTCAGTTTAATCCATTAATTCGAGTTTATCAAAACTACCAAGTGGTAAGGTTGGTAGTGGAGCGAAGAATTTGGGAATACAGTCATTATAGGTTTGGGCTTTAATATTACAGGGCTCGAGGTACCCGAGCATTGAATGCTCGACCTCAAACCCCTCTTCCTTATCTTCATTGTGAAGTTTGTTTATTCTTTTCATGTGTTTCCTATGCGGAGAAGCCTTGCCATTTTGGTATTTGTCTGGTTTTACTTCCATTTTGATTCCCAGCGACAGTGTTGAAGTGTTCCTGGGCATTCAACTTTGGTATTCTATGTTTCACTTGAGGTATGTTTGATCTCAATTAGATTGTGAGCTATTTTTGGCTTCTATGGTTTCCGGTTTTCATTTCAAGTTCAAACTGAAGATGATTTCTGATTGTTTTAGTATATTTTGAGAACTTTTCATTCATTTAAAAGCTTGGTATATTTATTTGTAATGAGATGAGCAGTCTATCCTAATTTTTGCTTCCTCTCGCCATATTTCGTTTTCACTTGCTTGGGTTTCAGGTGCATTATGTTTGCTCATGTGTAGAGCATTTGAGAGCTAAAAGGATGATTGTTCTTTTGTGGAAAGTACAATTTTGAGACACAGTAAAAATGAATTTGTTGAATTCATTAGAGTTGTGATTCTACTAAAGGGTAATGCAAAACACAGTTTTATCACTCCTAATTATTGTGTTTTTGAAATATTTTGAGATTTGTTTTATAACCTTGTTTTTGTTATAGAGTTTGTTTTGGTTTATAAGAGCCATGTATGAAAGATATTATAATAGAAACTATGTCTTTCTTTATGAATTGGGTAATAAAAAACAAGAAGTATTTATGTAGTTTGTGGAAATGAAGGCATTTTTCTAGGGTTTGAATGTTTAAAAAAAAAGATATACGGTTCAGGGAGTTTTGTCTTCTAAAAAAAATAGATGAAGATATGATGCTCGAGCTTGTCTAAAGCTATCTAAAATATATTGTGATAATATTTCGTTTGATTGAATCGTTGGTTTTTTGAAGATTTTATGGTTTACCATTTATGAGGTTTGCCATTTACAAGGTTAGTAGATGGGTAAATCTCTATTAACGATTCGTGATCTCGCGAATATTGCCATATGAATTTTTCTAGTTTGATAAATGAGTTTCATTTATAGCATTTTTTGGGTTTCTGGGTATGAGCATTTAAGTTTGAGAATGCATATTTTAAAAGATTTTATAGAAATCATGGTATTACTTGGACTTAGTACTCAATTTTTCTCAGATGCGGTCTGCATGAAATCTTTATTATGGTATTTTTAATAGTTTAACAATTTATTCTTGCTCTGAACTATTGAATGACTTGTGGAATATACTTGTTTTAATGGATAACAGTGTAAATTCCTCTTTGAGATGGACAGTAGTGAATTTTGGTTTCAGATTTATGTTGCTTTGAAAGATAGAATGTCTTTGAGACTCTAAAATGAATATTATGATGTTTTGATTTTTTTTTTTATTAGAGGTAAAAAGGGTTGAGGGGACCCTACCCCGAACACAGTCACAGCTCCATGAGAGCAGATAATTACATTACAAAACCATAAAAAAACCGGTAATATAATAGTCCATAATAAAACGGGCTCCCCCATGAGAAATAGTAGTGAAACAATAGCAACAAAAAAACACAGAGAAACTAACAATAGCATAAAAACTAAAAGCCAAAAATCTACAGAGACAGTAAATAAAACAAAACACCCCTCCCCAGATCATTTATAGGCTTTTTCAAGCCCCTCCAGCACCTTTTCCCATTCCTTAGCCAAAGCATCTATGTTACCAGCCAAAGACACCAAGTCGAGACCATCGGGAGTCACCTTTCTTTTCCTACCTTGACTATCCACAACACTATAGGCATTAACAAGCTGACCCAGAGTCTGGAGATGTTGCAGAGTAGATTTCACCGTGACTACACTCCACTCCGTGTAGTTGTGGAGAATAACATGAAAATGGTCCAACTCGTTGGTTATGAAACCATAGTTGGCTTTTAAAACCTCAATCTCTCTGCCATACCCATTGTTAATTGCTTCCTCGACCTACACTTTCATCTTATGTCAATTATTGAACAAAAATTGCACCAAGCTCTTGGTGAGCTTCATATCTCCCTTAAGTTCCTCAATATCTACTGTCATTTTAGCCAGATGGTTTTCCCCTTTCACAGGTCCAACTTGCCCCATAACCTCGAATTGTTGTTCCAATTACACATTGATAGGAGTCGGAGAATCCTGTTTACTAGACTCCCCTTTGGTGTTCAAAGGAACATTAGGAGCCTGCTTGGATTTCAACTCCCTAAGATTCTGGGCTGCCACAATCTCAACCTCATCTTTATCCTCTTCCGAGTCCCCTTCCTGAGAATCAAAATCTTCACTCGAGTCTTCTTCCTTCGAGTATGAGTTGACTCCATCTGCATAAACTTCCAAAGTTTTAGTTAGGGAGCCAAAATTCTCAATATTCAAGGTAGATATTTTGACAAGATCAAGAATAAATCCTTAATGGAGCGGGACAGAGACTCTTCTAGTTTTGAATTGAGAGATGGAAGCACTTTGGGAGCGAAAAAGAAATTAGGGGAAGCTAAAATCATGGCCACATCTGAAATGATTAAGCATAGATAGATGGTAGGCGTAAATGTATTTTTGACGGCCCTCAAGAGTGAGAAATTAGATAAGGGTGAGAGCCACATCGTCAAATGTTTTAGGTAAAGACAGACAAAGATAACCAACAAAGTGGGAAGTGAGATTTTCATTACCTTTGAGAAATAAGTTCAGCTCTTTGGAGGCTTCTTTTTTGGGTTTATAGACCTCCCTCCCAACTATAGGAATACCCATCACTTTGGCGACCGAATCCACAGTAATCTCAATGCTAATCCCCTTCATTTCAACCACCACACCTTTTTTAGTAGTCTTCCAGGCACTGGAAAAATATTTACTAAGATTTTCAAAATGACCTTCGAAATTTTTTAGGAAGGGAAAAAAACCCTTGCTATCAAATAGAGCCATGGCTTTAGGTGTCACCCCTTCGAGATCAGCAAGTTTAGTTCTAACCAGGTCACCACCCATTTGGTCGCACAAAAAACTGTTCATAAAAAATCTCAAATTCCAAGTAGCCAGAGGATTATACATAGGCCCAAAAATGAAATTTCTCCAAGCACGGGAGGCAACAAAATCTTTCCAAACACACGAGCAGATCCCCTCCCAGATCTTCACATTATTTAGAAATAAATGCTCCCTATTCCTATGAAAAATGACCATGATGAATTTGACACACCATGAATTGACATTATTTGGTGACGTGTCCATTTATGTCATTATGTAAGTGTGCTCACACCTTGGGATCAAGAGCTTCCACTTCATTGATAAGTGTCAACTCATCACAATTAACCCCCATATTAGCAAAACAATCCACCACAAAGTTAGCCTCCCTATAAACATGCTTAAAGGTAATAATTTCAAATAAATTTGACATTTCCTTAATACTCTTAATAGAGTTTTGAATGGAAATAGAAATGGATCCTTTCCCACTAATGTTGTTAATTATGTTCATATAGTCTCCTTCCACCTCAAAATTGGTGAAATTGTGTTGAAGAGCTATAGACACCCTCGTTAGAAACCTCTTTGCTTCGACAACATGGTTTTTTTTTGTGCCAAGATTGTGATGATACCCAAGAATAAATCTTCCTTCAAAATCCCAGAACACCCCACTACAGCTAGCTCTACCAGGGTTTCCTTTGGACACACCATCAAAGTTCAACTTAATACACTCTTTGCTAGGTTTCACCCATCCTTTGAGTCTAGGGTTGTGAGAATGGGTACTAGTAGATGAGGATCCCAAACCCCACTTTAAGGAAAATTTGGCTTAATTATGAAAGATAGTCTTCTTTTGAGGGTTCAGATTAGAGAAATTAGTCTGAATGGTATTAACATAATGCGCTCCAACTTTCTTGAAAGACTCTTTCTTACCTTTGAAAATTCTTCTATTTCTCTCCTTCCAAATCTCCCAAGCTAAATGCATAATAGAAAAGGTCCACAGATATTTTAATCCTTGGCTCTTAAAAGGACTAGACCATTGAGACCACAACAGTTTAATGGAATCAGGGAATACCCAATTAACTTCAAAAAGATTAAGAATGGTCTTTCTAACTGAGACTAGATAGGGATAGCTGATAAAAAGGTGTGAGGAGTATTCACACTCAATTTCACACAGCACACACATGTTAACCATATGGAAATTTCTCTTATTTAGGTTGCTGACAATTAGAATCTTATCATGGATAACCAACCACCAAAACATATTAATCTTGGGGATTAACTCTTTGACCCAAACACTTCCCCAATTGAATTTTTTAGTTTCCCCCACATCAAAAAAGAAGTTATAGGCACTTCGAACTAAGAAGATTCCATTGTCCTCCTTTAACCAGTAAATACTATCATCTTCTAAGCTCTCCTTATTAACAATAACACCTCTTAATTTTTTGTTAATAGAAGAAATCTCAATGTTATTAGAAACATCCAGTTCTATAGTTTTCCATTGTCCCAGGGGTTCATCAAAGTTGAAAAAATCTCTGACCTTAGTCCCATATTTGGTAACAAAATCTCTATAGACCATGGGATAAATGATCTTAAGAGGAAGTTCAGCTAACCATTTGTCCTCCTAAAAATTGATCGTTCGCCCATTGCCAACCATCCATTTGCTACCCTCAAAGACAACGTGTTTAGCCCAGTTTATCGATTTCCAGAAACAAAAAGAACCATTTGAATCCTAGATGTAGAAGCACCATTCATTAGCAGAAAGATTTAGCCAATATTTTCCTCTGATAATAGAAGTCCATACACTCTCTTCCTTGACTAGCCTCCAACTCATTTTAGATAGTATTGCTTTATTCATTTTGGTCCAATTTCTGATACTTGTACCTCTAAGTTTTTTGGGGGCGGAAACTTTTTCCCAAGAAATTAGAGGAATTCTATCTTTGGGTTCTGAGCCACTCGAGAGAAATATTTTTTGAATACTCTCCAGCTTATTAGCAATCGAGTAGGGTAACCTATAGATAGACATCGTATAAATAGGAAAATTATGAATCAAGAATTTGAGGATGACAGCCTTGCCAACTTGGGATAACAGAGAACCTTTCCAACCTTCAAGTTTCTTCAAAAACCTATCAATTAAGAAATTCCATTCAACATTCTTAGGTTTTTCCACTCCAATAAGTATACCTAGATACCTAGTTGGGAGGGTTTCAGACACACAACCAAGAATTCCAACAATTTTATTGCATCTTCTTTCCGATGTGTTGATAAAGAAAACTGAGCTTTTCCCATAATTGATCAATTGGTCTAACACCTCCTCATAATCACCCATTAACTGTTTGAATTCCATAGCCTCCAGGACAGAAGCTTCACCCACCAACATAGTGTCATCAACAAAATGTTGGTGAGTAACTCTGATCCTCCCATCCAAGGCAACCCTGTTATTTCATTAATATATGTATTAGGAATAGGATGTTGTTAAGTGTAATTAGTAGTAGCGTCCGTTAACGGCGCCGTCAGTACGGTGCTGCCAATAATGTGGAGTACGGTAACAGTCAAAACAATAGGAATGTTGAGAAATACCTCTGATCTACTCCCATCCAAGGCAACCTATGATTCGTCAGAGTGGATTTCTTATCCTATCTTAGAGATAGGATGGATAAGCCTGGAAGTTCTATAAATGGAGAGGCCACCCCCCTCATTTAGCATAGAAAGAAGTAGTGAGAAATATTGTAGGAAGTGTGCGAAGGAAGCCATCAGTTAAAGGTGTGTTGAAGAAGCCATCGAGAGGTGTAATTGTAAAGTTTCTCCCATAGTCTTGTTGAAGAATCTCATGGGTGAGATTGTAACAGTTTCATGTTAATATTATAATTTATTTTGATATTTCAGATTTTTCGTCATTCTGTCTTATCATAGTCAATGGTATTCTTGTGTTATGTTGTTATTTTGTTTCCAGATTACGTCCACCAAACTAAAGGCTGTGCATTAGTAAATAATCATAGCACGAGGAGTTCCCGGTGAAGAATTATCATAGTGCCGGATTGCTGATGACAGGTCTCAGCCATAATAATGAAAAGAAAGGGAGAAATTAGACCACCTTGTCTTAATCCACTCATGTTGTTAAAAAAGCCACAAGGGGTCCCATTAATCAGGACCGAGAACTTTGTTGTGGAAATACATGAAAGAATCAACATCTTAAAGTCTTCACCAAAATTAAACCTAGATAAAACTTCATAAGGAAAGGCCAAGAGACTCTATCATAGGATTTCTCCATATCAAGTTTAATAAACATGACTTCCTTCTTATTCTGCTTGACCGAATGAAGGGTCTCCTGAATAGTGACTATACCATCCTAGATTTGTCTTCCCATAACAAAGCCTCCCTACTATTCAAAGATGATCAAAGGCAAGACAAGCTAAATTCTAATATTTGAAATAAGTTAACAAAACTAATTTAGGTGAAATTTCTCTTTGATAAATTAATAATTCTCTATATGATGGTGTGATCTCATATCTATTTGACTATATGAATTTTATGGAATGATTCAATTATAAAATAATGTGATTATCATTATGGATAACTTGGCAGATGCCTAAATTCTGGTTGGAGCGGTATGGGGTTCTCCACGGAGGTTGCATTGATCCAACTCGGGTTGGAATCACAATAATAATGGATCTTTATAGGGTCATAGAGTTACTCCTCAAGGTGGACACAGGGGCCCTAACTCATTTCAGGGACATGGTCCCATTTTTCATAAGGGTGGTCCAACTCGAGCATCTATTCACTTTTATTCTCATGAGCCTATTCTGAGGGAGGTCTTACATTTGATATATTGTCCACCTGTTCAGCCTACCTACAATCTTCCTGAAGTTAATGCCCATCATGTTAAACATCATCCTTCTCTTTTCTGATAATGCTCATTCTACATCCTAGAGACCTTTGCATTTAGATCCTCCTTTTTCTAATGTCAGATTAAATCCTTCGCTACTCCTTACAGAAGATACTGCAGAGAAACCTTGTGCAACTCCTAAACGTATTAGGTCCTCTTTAACCATATCAACGGAGCTACATCCTATGAAGCACATCAAGCTGGAAGTTGATGGCGACTCAGACACTCTGACTCATACTATGTTGAATTTGGAGTCTTACGAATATACTAAAATGAGGGTAGTTGATGTCACACCATCTCTTGATCTAACTGGAGAGGATTGAAGAATTATGCTTTTACTTTGACATTTTAGGCTTTGGTGTTTTGGGGATGAATGTTTATTTGGTTTTCGTATGGTTGACTTGCAGGTATTTTGACTTAGTCATTAGTTTAAACTCAGTTCGATATAGATATTATGATGCAGATTTATTTTGATATATGATGTTATTGTTATAACTTAGATGTTTTGGAAAAGATTAAACTCTATGGTTTTAATGTCAATTTTCATGGTTTAGAAATGTTAATGCAATGTTATGGCTACATGGATGATTTTTGGATTTAATATTTTATTTAAATTTAAGTGGGTCCCTGCCCCTATATACTTGGTCACCATTAATGTTTTATCTATAATTAAATTTATGATATGATTTTAATCATGCATCATAAATTTAATCGATATATCCTTTTAATCGATTTATCTTCATATATCGATTTATAATCTCCTATTCTATAGTATCTTTATTTCATAAAGATGTCAATTATAACTACTTTGTTAGAGGAGATTATAAAAGAAGATGAAGGGCACATTCTTGCAAGAGGAACAAAGAGGTAACTTGCATATTGAGTTAAGTGAAATTCATTCTATATTTTCTGTGAAGATATTCTGAATGAAGTTTTGATTACAGGGTTTGGTGACCTAAGGTTTGAATATCTAAGTTTAAACATTTGATGCAGCAGGTGTATCCAGTGATTATTTTCATTGTTCTGATTATCTGAAGATTAATTTATGTGTCTAATCTATATATTGATTGCAGATTTAAATGTACATATCCAGAGGTTCCATGAAGGTTGTTTACATGAGTTTATAAGCATTTTGGGTCTATGATCTTCCATTTGGATATTGTATTTATCAGATTCTGATCAAGGTTGATTTCAGTGAATTTTGTACTTCTCTTTTGTGAGTCAGTTTCTCAAATTAATACAAAACAATGTTGGTCTCTAAGGACTTGTATCATTATGTGCATGGTGTATTTATCTGTTAGTTTCTTGCTTGCATTCTGCTTATATACTTCTGAAATTTGGAATTAAAAGTGATTTATTTGATTCTTATTTTAAAATCTAGAGTAAAAAGGATATTTCTGAAAAAATGAGTCAAAAGGGTTTATTTCAGATTGTATTACAAAAAGTATTTTATGATATTAAGAAACTGATACAAATTAATGTATGAAAGGCTTGATTTCTTCCCTCCAAGAGGTTATCTAGTTCATAGATATCATTATGTCGGATAGGGTTGATTACATGCAGATTGTGGGTTTCTTTTCTTTTGTTTTCTATTTATTTGTTTGTCTTATTTGTTTTCTTTCTTGTTTTCTTTCTGTTTGTATAATCTTTTCTTTGAATGAATGAGATAATTTCCCAGAAACTTAGGTTCATTTTTCTATGAATAACTTGACATATAAAATACCCCAAACAATTAGAATTTTTCTAAGTCTCCTACACAATTGAAACTGGTTTGATTCCATCTCGACCTTTTACTATAGGTGAAAGGGTTGATTAGTTGTCGGTCTATTTTTTGTCGACAAAAAATTTGGTGACTTCCCCGGGGAGTTTTTTTTCCGATTCATTATTTCATGAGCAATTTTCTTCTATCTGCTCATTTGGTGATAATTTTCTTGATGACCATTATAGGTATTACATATGTCATACAACTAGACCTACCTTTAGAAGATTCACAACTAGATGTTAGTGTTGACATTAGAAACTTCGCTTGGAATACTCACGAAGATCAATTCACCAACATTATTATCATCCTTGACTCTGAAGAGGATAAAGCCTTTCAAATTGAACGTCATTCTAGAAATCAGTTACAAACATTGTGAGATATTATAAACAAAAAAAGAAATCAGAGAGAAAGGGAAGTTGTTCTTAGAATGGTTAAAGTTCAAAAGATATTGCCTTTAGACCCGGAGAATGATAAAATTGTTAAAACACTTATGTTGATATCTCTCATTCACTACTTTTTGTTTCTAAAATGGAGAATATCAATAATAATAACAATGACAATAGAGAGGAGAAGAGAAGGAGAGATAATCAACGTATACCAGGTTTTGAGGACAATCAAGAACTAGGAAATGTAACGGATGACAAATATTCTAATGGTGATGGTGATGATTTGAACTCATGGCTTAAGGCAATCCAATAGACATTGGAAGGAACCCACCAAAACCACCTTCCTTGAAAGGTATCACCATGCCAAAGTTTTTCGGAGATGTCATTTAATCATGGAAAGAACACCTTGATGATTTTAAGTTGATTGGTGCTACCATTGGCATTACTAACTGAAATAACTTTCCTCAGACTGTTTTCTCAGACCCTCCAAGGAAAAGCTTATAAATATTTTATCAGTTTACCTTCCAAATCCATTTCTTCTTGGTCTGAAATAGAAGAGTGGTTGAATGACTATGTTTTGGTAAAGACAAGGATGAATATGAATTTCTTAATGAGCTCTCTAACATCTCAATGGATGCTGGAGAAACTATTTATCACTTTATTATTCGTTTTACTAAACTTAGACAAAAAATACCAAGAGATGTTAGACCACCTAAAAAGCTTTCCTGTTTTTATTACTACAATGCTCTGCCTCTAAAGTAAAGGTTATCTCTTGAAGATAAAGAGATCTTTGATTATGAAGAGACCATTAATTTATGTATTGAATATGAAAAGAAGATTAAAAAGATTGGTTTCAAAGAGAGAGCTTCCACAAGTATGCTTGCTGATAACACAAAGATTTTAGATTATATATGTAATTTAGGTAACGAGTTGGTCATCGTTAAGCGACAACTAAACGATCAACCTTCGATTTCAAAATCCAATGCGGCCTTAGGTAAAACAAAAATTGAGCCCAAAGAACTGTATTGTGGAATCTGTGAAATAGATCATGATCCTTCCACATGTGTTGCTGCTGAAAAAATTAGAAATTTCATCAAAGGCAAAAATATTGATGACATGTGCAGTTTTGTAGACTCTGAAGTAAATGCAGTGCAAACAAGAGCCAAGGATTATTCAAAAAAAGATACAATCAAGAAATAAGGTAAAAGTGTTGATAATGATGGTTCAAGTCGAAAACATCCAATAACTCTGATAAGTCTAAATCTGATAACTCTGATAAGTTAAAGTTGAATGATGTTGATAAGACTAAGACTCGTGATTAAACAACACCTAAATCTTCAAACAATGTTGAAGCTCCTTCTGGTCTGAACAATGCTCAATATCAAAACTATAGACCCAAGTCATATGTTAAAAATTGTTTATCTTATAAGGGTTATGATATAATGGCTAATATGAAGAATCCTCAAAGTAATTTGACCATGTTTGAAAGCCTTAACTTACCTGGACAGTTTGAAAGTTTGGTTGCTGCTCATAAAAATAGATCTGACTCGAAAACTATCGTAACTTTGCAAGAAGAACAAAGTGATGAAGAGAATGAAGTCTTGAATGCATCAAGTAATCTAACTCTAGATTGCATACCTCCATTCTACGTCACTATCAAAATCCAAAATAAAATCATTCACAATTGTATTATTAATACAGGAGCATCTAAGAACATAATGCCTAAGTCCAATGTTGATTAATTAGGCATACCATATGAGAAAGATAATAGGAAGCTGATTGGATTTGATTCAAAACAACCAAAATGCCACGGAAAGCTCAAATACATTATCATTAAAATTACATAAGACGAAAGAGTTAAATTTATGGGAAACATACATATTCGAGATATACTAGCCAATTATGCAATACTATTGGGTATAGAATGGTCTCAATCTACTGGTGATTATGTTGGTATAGATATTACTTGGGCTCCTATTGGGAATCCTATTGCCTTTTTTACAAAGAGAAGAATGGACAGGAACACCCATCGAAGGTATAGTAACATCCACTATTTCTTTCATGGATACTGGTATGTGTACTTATGGTTTGAATTATCCAGAAATAAATGCCTTTGATGATGTATACTTTCAACATGCTAGGTTGGTCTCTTGAGATGAGATTTGGTCAATGTATTTTGATGGAGCATGTTCCCAAACTGGAAATGGTGCTAGAATTGTTTTTAAGTCTCCTTTGGGTAAAGTTTTTAATTATTCTTATCAGTTGTCTTTCGAATCAAATGACAATACTGTTGAGTTTTAAGCTCTCTATTTAGGACTATGGAAAGATCATGACCTTAAAATCAATAAGTTGACCATTTTTGGTGATTCATAATTGATTATAAGATAGGTTAAGAAGATTTACAAAACAAACCAAACATGGTTACATAGATACACGCAAAAGGTTTGGTACCTTATAGAGAATTTTGAAGCATTTAATATAATGCATATCTTTTGAGAGTTTAATGTTAAGCTGACAAACTTGTTGTTTTTACTTCAAATCCTTTAGTTTCAGATGTTCATCCTAACTATAATTTCGAAGAGGTCTGCAGACCTTTCATCCTCGACAATAAAACTAATTGTCCTATTTTCTAATGCGATGAACATATAGATTGCTTCTTGAAAGGTAACTATTTTGATTGTGATGACTATGTTTTGAATTATGGTGACTATTTGCAATTGTCTCGTAATAAACTACCTGTTGGTCTGGTCAGCTTCGAATCCATTTTTTCACCCCAGGGTCATCCTAAAACTTTTTTCTTCACTGAAACCTCTAGGAGGATTATAAGAGAAACAATTGCGGTTAATCTTGACACGAATGATGATCCAAAATTTGTTTATTTGGGTGCATGTCTCTTAGCAACTGAAAGAAAAGCTTATGTTAAATTACTGAAATAATTTATTGATATTCTATCCTGGTCCTATAAAGATTTAAAAGGTTACGATACTAAGATCATTAAACATGATATTCCTATCAAAACTGGTATTAAACATGTAAGACAAAAATCTAAAATATTAAGCCCCTTGCTGGAAGAGACCATCAACAAGGAGCTTGATAAGATGTTAGAGGGTGGTGTCATATTTTCAGTGAGATATTTAGACTAGGTTGCCAACCTAGTCTCAATTAGAAATAAAAAAGGAGTCATTCATCTCTATGTTGATTTCAGAGATCTGAACCATGTGAGTGCTAAGGTTAACTTTCCTTTACCAAATATTGACCAAATTTTACAGCAGGTTGCAGGTTTAGAAATGATGTCTCTTTTGGACTGTTTATTAGGTTATAACCAGATTTATGTAAATCCAGAAGACAGACATAAAACAATGTTTACTACACAAAGAGGTACCTTTGATTTCAATCATATGCCTTTTAGTCTAATTAATTTAGGTGCCACATTTCAGAGAATAATTCACATCACTTTCAATGATTTAATTGGTGTCATAATTCATATATATTTAGATGACTTAAAAATACATTCAATGAAGAGAAAGAAACACTTAGAGCATCTTCGTGAAATCTTAATTTGTTGTCATATGGGATTTCTCTGAATCCTAGGAAATCTATTTTTAGTGCAACAAAAGGGAAACTCCTGGGTCATATCATTTCAAAGGATGGTATTTTAATAGATCCTGAGAGAGTGCAAGCTATCAAAGAGCTAGCCCCACCTAAAAATGAATTTGGACTCAGATCATTTTTTGGTAAGATAAATTTTGTGTCAAAATTCATTTATGAATTTTTTGATAAGGCTTCTCCATTATAGGTTTTATTAAATAAAAATCATGCTTTTGTATGGGATTCTAATGCTGATTCTTTTTTTGATGATGTCAAGAATGTTATTGCTTCAACACCTATTTTGTATAAACCTTATTTAGATAGACCATTCATCTTATATCTTAATGTGACTGACAAGGCTATGGGTGTTGTGATCACTCAATATTCTTCTTCTGAAGAAGAAAAACCAATTGCCTACTTCAGTCAAACTCTAAAAGATGTTGAAATCAGGTATCCTTTAATTGAGAAATTTGTTTTCACTTTGGTCCTTGTTTTGGGTAAATACAAATATTTGTTGATGGGTAATAAGGTCGTTATTCGATCTAATATATCTATTTTATCTTACTTATTCAAACAACCCATAATTGATGGAAGGTTAGCCAAATGGTTTTGCAAAATTCAACAATTAAACCTTGAATTCGAAACATGTGAAACTATCAAAGGCAATGAACTCACAAAACACTTAGCTGAAAATGTAAATTCTGAAATTAATGTCCTGATTTTGAATGTTGATGAAAATTTGAATGTTGTTCCACATTTTCAGGTTTTGAAAACTACTGCTTTTTTGGCACAATATAATTTTGGTTTGGCTATGCAATATTGGGACTGTTTTCTATCCCAAGATGATTAGTACCTTGACTTGGTCTATTACTTCCAAAACCAATCATGTCTTGACCATCTGGACATAAGACAACGTAGAGCTTTACGCTTTCAAGATCTTAAATTCTTGTTGTTAGAAAATCTCTTGTTTTACAGAAACTGAGATGGTATCTTACTTAGATGCCTCACTCACAATTAAACTGAGAGAGTCCTTATAAGTTGTCATGAGGGATTTTGTGGTGGACACTTTGCTGTGAAAACAACAACACATAAAATTTTACTTGTTGGTTACTATTGGCCCACTATTTTCAAAGATGTTTATCATCATGTCAGGTCATGTACTCCTTGCCAAATCTTTGTTGGTCGTGAATGGTTACCTGTTATGCCTCTAAATCTAATTATTCCAGATGTACCTTTTTTAAAATGGGGAATTGAATTTATTTCAGATATTCATCCTCCCTCATCTATTAGACATATGCATATTTTATTGCGACTGACTACTTTACCAAATGGCCAGAGGCATTAGCTTTAAAGAGTTTTACATCTATAGAGGTCATAAAAAATTTTGAGAATCAAATCTTTTCCCATTTTGGAGTTCCTCACGAAATAATTTCAGACAATGGCCCACAGTTTATTTCTGATGAATATTTGACTTTCCTTGGTAAATATTCCATTATTTCTAGTCACTCATCCAAATATTACCCATAAGGTAATGGTCAAGCTGAATCTACAAACAAAAATTGCATTAACATAATGAAGAAGATTATATGTGAAAATAAAAGGGACTAACACCTAAAGATTTTCGAAGCCTTATGGCATGATAGAACAACTATGAAATCAAGTACATGTTTTTCTCCTTTTTTGCTTGCATATGGTTTTGAAGCAACCATGTCTATTGAGTTAAAAATTTCATCCACAAAAATAACTTTAAACTATGGGCTAGATGATTTAGATGAGATTCAACTACGTTTAGATGAACTGATTGCTTTGGATGAAACTATAATTACAACATTAGAAAAGTTAGAAAAGGGTAAAGAGAAACTGAAGAAACTATTTGACAAAAGGGCCACTATAAAGAAATTTGAGGTTGGTGCCTTAGTTCTTTGTTGGGATAAGGCTAATGAAAATCTAGGCAAGCATCATAATTTTGACTCTCTTTGGCTTGGGCCTTATCAAATAACATTTCTTGGGTAATAATGCTTTTTACTTACATGAGATTAATGGTGATTTTCTGCATTTCATAGTAAATGGAAAAAATTTAAAGCATTTTTACCAGTGAGTCAACACTTTTTACCATATGTAATTTAGTTGCTTGTTGTTTTTAGTTTCTCTATTTGCTTTTTTTGGCTTGTTGTCTATTTTGGCGTTTGTTGGTTTTTGTCTAGTTCAAAATGCTTAGGAATTGGTGGAAAGATCTCTTGGATCCTTGGGTGGTAAGATTTTTTTATGCTTTCTGATTTTTATTATGTATTTATAGTTGATCATTTTAAAAAATCTCAATAATGATAATGTTGGATTTTCATGATGCATAAGGTTATACTTGAATTTCAAATATTGGGAAAGTTGTTTTGTAATTAAAATTCATTCTATCCTCATTTCTCAATCTCTTTTATCCCTTCTTCATTCATACTCATCCAGATACACATCCCAATGTTTCATACTCATCATTAATGGGGTCTATGTAGAGTGATCCAAGAAACAAGTAGCTTGCTTGCACTCTTGGAAGTTAAAATTTAAGCTATATTAATTTTTATCCAGCCTTCCCTCTTTGCAGAAGAAAGCTAGTATGGTTGTCAGTGTTATACCTCAAATTTTACCTACCCCTCTTTTAAAAAAATTTACGTCACATTTCAAAGTGTTCTCCTTATATGTCCCTTTTTACATTAGTGTTACAAGTATATGGTGGGGCCACTTTATTTATTTAAATGCATTAATTTGATTGTCATTTCATGTTTAAAGTGGTTTTGATACATTGGCATGTCATCATTAATATGATTAAATTATTCACATTGATATATCTATGCTAGGTTGGACACTTTGAAGATTGAGTGTCACAGATTTATCAAGATGACATTTGAGTTTCAATTTACGTTGACTATATTCAACTTCCAAGCTCACCTTGTGATCTATATTTTATTCCCTTTCTGGAAGTAGCGAGGTATCAATAAAATCACTTTCATTGATTATGTCATTTCATGACATCTATAGGATCAGTTTGATGATATATGGTTTGTTGGCAGTCACAAGTTTCCATTGTGATATATTGTGACTGTTATATGCATTTCATAGGGTATGCACATTTACCTGCGACATGAAATCATTGTTTGGATTTTGAACCTAGGTGCATATATGTATGATCCTTGAATGGAATTTTGGGATATTGATTTATAAATTTAGTTGTGATATATGCTAAATTTAATAATCACCTTATATGGGTTCAATGAAAATATTTGGAAGTAAATGTCAGCAGTTTATTCCATTAATTTGAATTTATAAAATTTGCCAAGTGGCAAGGTTGGTAGTGGAGCAAAGAATTTTGGGAATACAGTCATTTATGATTGGAAGGTTTGGGCTTTAATATTGTAGGGCTCGAGGTACTTGAGCATTGAATGCTCAACCTCGAGCCCCTTTTTCTTTATCTTCATTGTGAAGTTTTCTTATTCTTTACATTTGTTTCTATTATGCGGCAAAGCCCTGCCAATTTTGGTCTCTATCTGGTTTTACCTCCATTTTCGACCTTCGTTGATGGTGTTAAAGTGTTCTTGGGCATTCAGATTTGGTAATATGTGTTTCATTCAAGGTATGCTTGATCTCTATTCGATTGTGAGATTTTTGGCTTATATGGTTTTTATTTTCATTTCAAGTTCGAACTAAAGATGATTCTGACTGTTTGAGTATATTTTGAAGATTTTTTGTTCATTTCATGAACTGGGTATGATTATTTTAATGAGTATGGGAATTTATTTTGATTCTTGTCTTACCCTCATCATATTTTGGTTTCATTTTTCTTTTGGGTCTTTGAGTGCATGATGATTTTCATCTATAGAGCATTTGGGAGCTAAAAGGGATTTTTCTTTTGTGGAAATTAGTTTTGAGCAGAGTAAAAAGGGTTTTGTTGAATTCGTTAGAGCTGTGATTTTGCTGAAGGGATAATGCAAAACATAGTTTTATTACTCATGATTATTGTGTTTTTGAAATATTTTTAGAACTGTTTGAAGAACCTTGCATTTTTTTCATTCTACATTTCATTTCAGTTTCTAAGAGCCAGGTATTGAAGATTTATAATAGAAACTATGTTGTTTTTATGAACTAGGTAACGAAAAGCAAGAAGTATCTTATGCAGTTTATGGAAATGAAGACATTTTTTTGGGGGGTTTGAATGTTAAAATATAAATTCAGTGAGATTTTTCTTTGTGAAAATTTTTTTAAGATATGGTGCTGGTGTTGTCTAAACTAAAAGATAACAATATTTCATTTATTGAATCAGTTTTCTAAAGATTTTATGGTTTACCATTTATGATCATTTCATTTACAAGGTTTAGTCATATGGATAAAGCTCTATTAAGATTTGTGATCTAACGAATATTGCCATATGGATATTTTTCTAGTTTTATAAATGGGTTTCATCTATGGATTTTATTTTTTGGTTTCTGGGTATGATTCATTTCAAGTTTGAGAATGCATACTTTTGAAAGATTTTACAAAAATCATGGTATTATTCTTATTAGTACTTTGCTTTTCTCAAACTGGGGTCTGTATGAAATATTGATTATGGAATTTAATAGTTTAGCAGTTTGACATTGATTCTTGCTCTGAATTGTTGGATGATTTGTGTAATATACTTGTTTTAATGGATAACAGTGGGAAATTACTCTTTGAGATGGACAGTCATGAATTTTGGTTTTAGGTTTTATGTTGATTTGAAGGAGATATAATGTCTTTGAGGCTGTAAAATGATGATTATGATTTCTAATATTTTGAAATGAGTTAACAAACTAATTTAGGTGAAAGTTATCTTTGATAAGTTAATAATTCTCTATATGATGGTGTGATCTCATATCTGTTTGACTATATGAATTTTGTGGAGTGAGTCAATTCTGAAATAATATGATCATCATTATGATAACTTGGAAAATGCCTAGATCCGGTTAGAGTGGTTGGGTTAACCACAGGGTTATAGATCCAACTCAGGTTATAATCACAGTAATAATGGATCTTCACAGGGTCATAGAGGTACTCCTCAAGGTGGATGAAGGGGTTGTAACTCATTTTGGGGATGTCATCCCATTGTTCGTAGGGCTGGTCCAACCCGAGTATCTATTCACTTTGATTCTCTTGAGCCTGTTCTGAGGGAGGTCTTACATTTGATAGATTGTCCACTTGTTCATCCTACCTGCAGTCTTCCTGAAATTAATGCCCATCATGTTGAACATCATCCTTCTCTTTCTAATCATGCTCATTCTGCATCCTGAAGACCTTTACATTCAGATCCTCCTTTGTATAATGTCGAATTAAATTTTTTGCTGCCCCTTACAAAACTGCAGAGAAATCTTGTGTAACCCCTAAACGTGTTAGGTCCTCTTCAACCATACCGACGAAATTGCATCCTCTAAAACATGTCAAGATGGAAGATATGGTGACTCAGGCACTCTGACTCATACTATGTTGAATTTGGAGTCTTATGAATATATTGAAATGAGGACAGTTGATGGCACACCCTTTCTTGATCTGACTGGAGAAGACTGAAGCATTATGCTTTTACTTTGACATTTGAAACTTTGGTGTTTTGGAGATGTTTATTTGGTTTTCATATGGTGAACTTGTTGGTATTTTGACTTAGTCATTGGTTTGAACTCGGTTAGACATAGATATTATGATGCAGATATATTTTGATCTATGTGGATGTTATTGTTATAACTTAGATGTTTTGGAAAATATTAAACTCTATGGTTTTAATGTCGATTTTCATGGTTTAGAAATATTAATGCAATGTTATGGTTACATGGATGATTTTCAAATTAAATGTTTTATTTAAATTTAAGTGGGTCCCCGCCCCTATATACTTGGTCACCATTAATGTTTTATTCATAGTTAAATTTATGATATGATTTTAATCATGCATCATAAATTTAAATCGATATATCTTTTAATCGATTTATCTTTATATCAATTTATAAGTCTCCTATACTATAGTATCTTTATTTTATAAAGATATCAGTTATAACTACTTTGTTGGAGGAGATTATAAAAGAAGATGAAGGGCACATTCTTGCAAGAGGAACAGAGAGGTAACTTGAATATTGAGTTAAGTGCAATTCATTCTATATTTTATGTGAAGATATTCTGAAAGAAGTTTTGATTACAGGATTTGGTGACCTAAGTTTTGAATATCTAAGTTTAAACATTTGATGCAGCAGGTATATCCAGTGATTATTTTCATTATTTCGATTATCTGAAGATTAATTTATGTGTCTAATCTATATACTGATTGCAAATTTAAATGTACATATCCAGAGGTTCCATGAAGGTTGTTTGCACGATTTTCTAAGCATTTTGGGTCTATGATCTGCCATTTGGCTATTGTATTTATCAGATTCTGATCAAGGTTGATTTCAGTGAATTTTGTACTTCTCTTTTGTGAGTCAGTTTCTCAAATTAATACAAAATGATGTTGGTCTCTAAATAATTGTATCATTATGTGCATGGTGTATTTATCTGTTAGTTGTTTGCTTTCATTCTGCTTATATACTTCTGAAAATTGTAATTAAATTGATTTATTTGATTCTTATTTTGAAATCTAGAGTAAAAAGGATATTTCTAAAAAGGGAGTCAAAAGGGTTTATTTCAAATTGTATTACAATAAGCATTTTATGATATTAAGCAACTGATACAAATTAATGTATGAAAGAATGTTGTGAGGTTTGCTTTCTTCCCTCCAAGAGGTTATCTAGTTCATAGATATCACTCTATTGGATAGGGTTGATTACATGCAAATTATGGGTTTCTTTTCTTTGTTGTTTTCTGTCTTGTTTGTTTGTTTGTTTTTCTTTTCTTTCTATTTGTATGATATTTTCTCTAAATGAATGAGAGAATTTCCCAGAATCTTAGGTTCATTTTTCAAAGAATAACTTGAGATATAAACTACCCCAAACACTTAGAATTTTTCTAAGTCTCCTACATGATTAAAACTATTTTGATCCCATCTTGACCTTTTATGATAGGTGAAAGGGTTGATTAGTTGTTGGTTTTGCATATGAAAGGGTTTGACTGTCCTCAAAGGTCACAATGGTCCAGACTTACTAACCAAGTGTTGCACTACATCTCAAACCCAATGTAGTTCTAGGTGCATGTGTGCGGAATTGTGCCCTAGGTTGCTCTTGTGCTAGTCACACTTTGTGAAGTAGCGAGCAATAATTAGATGTAGAATGTAATAAATGTGTACATGGAAATAATAGACTCCCCTCCTATGAAGTGTGATGCAGATGAACCAGCCTTTGTGCCTTGTGATGGAGTTAGATGGAGCAATAAAAGGCTTGATGGATGTAACCTTAGGTGGTGATAGTAAGTGCTTAGTGTTTGGTCCCTCATCATGGTCATATAATTTTATATTCATATGGTTGTCTTGCTTTAATTTCGTAACTAAACCTGAAAAGGTTGACCACCAAAAATATAAGAAGCTCAAACGACTAGAAAGTGCCCAAAAAGTGTGAGGAAAGTGCTAAGAGGATCAAGGTGCCTTAAAGGACTAGGGCACTTGGGGCACCCCACTCCTAGCTGGGTGCCTGTTATCCCAAATTCACCCCTTGGAAAAATTTAGTCAAGACAACTCCTACACATAAGGAAATTATGAAGTAAATGACTCAGACCCACGAGCTCGAGTTCCAGAACCAGGCAAAGTGAAAACAAAGTCCCGAGAAAGTCAAATTCAACCCTACACAAGAAGAAATAGAAGAAACGGTTCTTTTGAACGTTTCCATATCTTAAATCTATTTAAAGGGTTGAGGGAGGACTCAACAATGGAATTGCAGGGTCAAAGAAGAAGGGGCGGTGCCATAGAGGAACCGAGCAAAAAAGGGGAAGACCAAACGAGCGCCAGATTGATGCTTGTCCCAGAGGAAAGTGGGGTGTCAGGGGAAAAGTTGATTCTTTGTCCCTTGTTATCACAAAAAGGGTAAAAGTTGTAAAATGGCCCACAACTTCGTTGGGGAAAAATTCAGCGTTAGAACCCGAGTCAAAACCAAGGCGGGGAGACAGAGGGAAAAGTGAAAATTTTCCTTTCGTTCAAAGGGCAAAAGATAAATTGTGAACCCACAAGACTGATTTTTTGTTCTAATCTAGCTGCCACATGTCCCAAACCAAAAGGGGGGCCCATTTTTCAAACGGTTTTCCCCGTCCATTCGTACGGACCCGATACAAACTTCGAAGGGGCATATCTTTCGACTCAGGGCTCGAAATATTATAGATCTGACACCATTGGAAAGATCTCAGCCTCACCCATGCCATGGAGGTCTGAGACTTTATTTTTGAGGAGGTTAGGTGAAGGAAATGGATGAAATGTCTTTAGGCCTTCAATGCAGGATCCATCTGTCCCAACAATCAGATCGGATTCAATCTGTTTCCGCTGTTTCCTCTTCTTTCAAGGTACCAAATCAAGGAATCATGCAGTAAAGACATATTTGGGGCATATTTTATCAGAAGCATTAATAACATTATTTGAGTTTCAACCCACTTCTCCCACTTCCCTCTCTCTTTCTTCTCTCCGATCAAATCTATAAATACAGGGGCAAGATTCATTGTAAAGGGTTGTTCATTCTTCTTCCCTGCCCCCCTCTCTTTCTTCTCCAGGGTCAAATGTGGAGTTTAAGCCTCCTCCCTTGGCTTTGTAATGGCATTTTCCTACCTCTTGCCCATTAATGGTGTACTGTGTGAACTCCTGGAGCAATAAAATTTGTTTCGTGATGCGTTTTGTCCATCCTTTGCTCATTTTGTTGTCTCTTCTCGCCTCTTACCATTGTAGGGTATATTGTGCATATCCCTGATGTCCATAGCAAGTTTTGGGAGTTGTGTTTAAGGGGTTTGAAATGGTGTTCTGTGTGAACTTTATCCTTGGTATGTGATGCATCTGTCCATCCTCTCCATTGCTCACCTCTCTCCATTTCAGGCAATTGGGTTTGTGATCAGCAGTTCCCTTTTCTCGGTGTTATCACCTCTATAGTGTAGGATTTATTTATTTTTATACTCTCTCTCTCCCTGGTCCCTTCGAATTGTTAGATTAGGAGTAGATAGTCACATTTCCTTCCTTATAAGTAGTTTAGTGCTAGGATTAGGAAGAGGAACTAGCCTTCTCTCGAGGATCATTCCCATTTGTAAGTCCCACAGCTTGGGGAATGATCTAATGTTATGCAAATCACACCGAATGACCCTTCCTTAGAAAAGAAGATCCATAACTCATTTGGGGGTGTTGTGATTTCACACTACCAGTTTTGGCACGCTTAGTGGGATAGGTATGAAGCACCTTACCACTTCACTTCATCAGGTTCGATGTGCTCTTGGTGAAGATTTCAGCCTTTGGAGGCACTTTCAAGCATATCTGGTGACTCCATCTGTTCAAAAACCCATTCTCTGAGTTATAGACCTTTTCCATCCATTTCCACTCATTTCATCCATTTTCTTCTTCCATATCTTTCATTTTCTCCCATTCCATGAGGTTGTGCAATCATGACTTCATTCCCTTCATGGAACTCACACTTACAACAATGCAATCCACCTCCAATGCATTTCCCAACTCCTCCAAATCAACATTAAGATCAGATCTAGGACCATTATGCTCACCCATATGAGTAGAGTCAAAGTCAGTTTGGCCATGGAGCTTATTAAGAACAAGGGGGCACATACAATGGTGACAGCTATGTGGAGAATTCTAGTTTATTGGAGAAAATTCAAAAAATGGAGGCTAGCATGGTTCAATCAAGGGGCATAACAGAAATGAAGGAATTCAAGATTGGTTGCAAGGAATCTTGTCCATGGGAAGGCCCTTTTCCAAGACATTACATCCCTCAAGAGAAGCTTGACTTCATGGTTGAAATGTTGCCCCAACTTACACAATGGACTGAGGAGATCAGGGCTTATGAGTTGGAGTCAAGACAACCTTGTCAATGGGTAAGTCCAACATCTCATAGCTTTTTCATTTTCTCTTTCTCAAGCGGCACCATCTCAACCCAAGCTCCAATTTCCAAGCTTCTCACTTACTACCCTAAGTGTTGATTTCATTTCTCCATCTCCTAGTCTTCCACCTCATCTCAGTTCTTTTGTCCTTTTACCTTCCAAATAGTCATCCCCTCCAAACAAACAAGAAGTTGTGCCTCCCATCCCACCACAAACAATTGCAAATATGGTTGAACCCCAACCTGCCACTCCTCTTGCTTTCCCAAGTCCATGTCAGGAGGAGACTCAAGAATCTAGTCAAGGAGAACAACAAGAAGAGGAGCCCAACAGAAAATAAATGACAAACAATCTGAAGAGTTGGGCTGCCAAATTTGGGTTTACAAATATCCCCTTGATGGTCAATCCAATAAAGGAGGTCAAGATTGAAGAACCGGTGGTGGTTGAGGCTGAGTTTGCAGTAGAATAAAAGCAAGAACAAGAGGAGGAACAATTAGTCCCAAGCCCTATTAAAGAGGAGCAACTGGGAGAGATCAAATCAGTGTTGAGGCCACTCAATGAAGAAGGCATCATTGAATATTTTTTGCTTTCATTTCAAGGGCCTGATTTGATTGATGAACCCATAATGGAGGAGGACCATATAGTTTCAGAGGCTCTAAGTGTGGAGCAGGCTACAGGGGAACCTTTATTTATTCCTCCCACTTCATTCCCTTCAAACTTTGATGTTAAAGAAGAGTTTTATCTTTCAAACTTCATGTTTGAGGAAGAGAGAAACCATGGTGAGAAAGTTGTAGATCAAGAGGACACCATGAAGGAGGTAGAGCACTTGCAGCAGAACAAGGAGGCAGACTATTTGTCAGACTTGAGAGATTGCTTTGATGAAGAGGAGCCCATGGAGATTACATCATTCGCTCCTCCATCCATCTTCCACACACATGAACCTGTTAACATGAAGGAGAATATTCAAGCACAAAATCTTGCACTCCATAATGCCCCTCTAGAACCAGGGTTGGAAGATCTCGATCTTCTATGTTTTTCAAAAGAGGAGGAAGGCAAAAAGCAGGAGGATGTCACCATTTCTCCCACACCATTCATCTAAGAAGACTCCATTTTTGGAGTTGAATTTAAGAGAAATGCGCACATCCAAAAGATCAGACTGTGCACAATCAGGTACTTAGCTTCATTGGAGCCAAAGGAGAAACCAGAACCAGTCATGCCCATTTCAGGGTATGAGGATGAGCTACAAAGCACCAAGGATCAGTTGCCATACCTCTTCAATCCAAATGCAAATCAACTAAAAGAGGTATTGGTTTTTTCTTCAGTTGATACTTTGGTGATTTGGGTGGAAGATCAGCTTGTAGTTAGTTTTTCACTCATCCAACCAGCCATGTTCAGTGCCAAATCAGTTGCATGGCTGCCATTTTTTAGGAATGGAAGTTATTTCTCCTTGCCAGTTGCAGGTTTTGTTTGTGTTCCCTTTGCTCTTGGTTAGAGTAGAGTAAGTAGGTTTGTTTTTAGTAGAAGAAGTACTTTTTCACACTCTACATATCCCACTTGGGGTGTGAATGATTTTCAGTTTGTACATAGTTTTTGGTGCTGGTGTTTTGCTCTTGCACAGTCCATTTCAGTTGGCTTTTGGTGAAGTTCAACTCCAAGTTCAGTGGGTTTCCAAGAGGCTCAAAGGTCAGATCTTCAAAAGTTCAAATAGTTTTCATATTTATCAGGAATATTGCATGCCCAATGGATGCTTCAAAGCCACTGGTTTCTTCATCTAGTAGGTAGATGTCCTCGTGAGTTGCCAAATTGTTATCCCAAATTCGCCCCCCAGACAAATTTGGTCAAGACAACTCCTACACATAAGGAAATTATGAAGGAAATGACTCAAACCCACGAGCTCGAGTTCCAGAACCAGGTAAAGTGAAAACAGAGGCTTGAGAAAGTCCAATTTGACCATGCATAAGAAGAAATAGAAGAAACGGTTCTTCTGAACGTTTCCATATCTTAAATCTATTTAAAGGGTCGAGAGAGGACTCAACAATGGAATTGTAGGGTCAGAGAAGAAGGGGCAGTGCTACAGAGGAACTGAGTAAAAAAGGGGAAGACCAAACAAGCACCAGACTGACGCTTGTCCCAGAGTAAAGTGGGGTGTTGGGGGAAAAGTTGATTCTTTGCCCCTTGTTATCACAAAAATGGTAAAATTTGCAAAATGGCCCGTAACTCCGTTGGGGAAAAGTTAGTGTTAGACCCTGAGTCAAAGCCAAGGCAGGGAGTCAGAGGGAAAAGTGAAAATTTGCCTTTGTTAAAAGGGTAAAAGATAAATTGCGGACCCGCAAGACTGATTTTTTGTTCTAATCCGGCTGCCACGTGTCCCAAACCAAAAGGGGGGGCCATTTTTCAAACTTTTTTCCGATACAAACTTCGAAGGGGCATATCTTTCGACTCAGGGCTTGAAATATTACAAATCTGACACCATTGGAAAGATCTCGACCTCATCTATGCCATGGAGATCTGAGACTTTAATTTTGAGGCCCATTATGGTAAAGGAAAATGAAGGAAAAATCTTTAGGCCTTCAATGTAGGATCCATCTCTCTCAACAACCAGATCTAGATTCAATCTGTTTCCACCATTTCCTCTTCTTTCAAGGTGCCAAATCAATGAATCATGCAGTAAAGATATATTTTGGGTATATTTTAACAGAAGCATTATACAACAATGGTTGAGCTTTCAACCCACTTTTTCCACTTCCCTCTCATCTTTCCTCTCTATGATCAAATCTATAAATACATGGGCATGATTCATTGTAAAGGGTTGTTCATTCTTCTTCCCTGCCCCCCTCTCTCTTTATTTCTCCAGGGTCAAATGTGGAGTTTAAGCCTCCTCCCTTAGCTTTGTAATGGCATTTTTCTTACCTCTTTCCCATTAATAGTGTACTGTGTGAACTCCTGGAGCAATAAAATCTATGTTTCATGATGCAATTTTGTCCATCCTTTGCTCATTTTGAGTTGCTCTCTTCTCACCTCTCACCATTGCAGGGTATAATGTACATATCTCTGATGTCCATTACAGGTTTTAGGAGATATGTTTAAGGGGTTTGAAATGGTACTTATGTGTGAAATTTATTCTTGGTCTGTGATGAATCTGTCCATCCTCTGCATTACTCTCCTCTCTCAGGTAGTTGGGTTTGTGATCAGCAGTTCCGCGTTCTCGGTGCTATCACCTCTGTAGTGTAGAATTTCTTTATTTTCATGTCTCTCTCTCTTTGGTCCCTTGGAATTGTTAGATTAGGAGTAGATAGTCACATTTCCTTCCTTAGAAGTAGTTTAGTGCTAGGATTAGGAAGAGGAACCAGCCTTCTCTGGAGGATCATTCCCATTTACAAGTCCCACAACTTGGGGAATGATCCAATGCTATGCAAATCACACCAAATGAACCTGCCTTAGAAAAGCAGATCCATAACTCATTTTGGGGCACTGTGATTTTGCACTAACAGTTTTGGCATGCCTAGTGGGATAGGTCTGAAGCACCTTACCTCTTCACTTTATCAAGTTTGATGTGCTCTTAGTGAAGATTTCAGCCTTTAGAGGCACTTTTAAGCATATCTAACAACTCCATCTAGTTCAAAAAGTCATTCTTTGAGTTACAGATGTTTTCCATCCATTTCCACTCATTTCATCCATTTTATTCTTCCATATCTTTCATTTTTTCCCATTCCATGAGGTTATGCAATCCCAACTTCATTTGCATCATGGAACTCACACTTATAACAATGCAATCCACCTCTTATGGATTTCCCAACTCCTCCAAATACAACATTATGATCAGATCTAGGACCATTATGCTTACCCATATGAGAAGAGTCAAATTTAGTTTGGACACATGGAGCTTATCAAGTAACAATGGGGCACATATAATGGTGACAACTATATGGAGAATGCTAGTTTATTAGAGAAAATTCAAAAAATGGAGGTTGGCATGGTTTAGTCAAGGGGCATAACAAAAATGAAGGCATTCAAGATTTGTTGTAGGGAACCTTGTCCATGGTAAGGCCCTTTTCCATGACATTACAAGCCTCAAGAGAATCTTGACTTCATGGTTGAAATGTTGCCCCAACTTGCACAATGGACTGAGGAGATTAGGGCTTATGAGTTGGAGTCAAGACAACCTTGTCAATGGGTAAGTCCAACATCTCATAGCTTTTTCATTTTCTCTTTCTCAAGCGGCACCATCTCAACCCAAACTCCAATTTCCAAGCTTCTCACTTGCTACCCCAAGTGTTGATTTCATTTCTCCATCTCCTAGTCTTCCACCTCATCTCAGTTCTTCTGTCCTTTTCCCTTCCAAATAGTCATCCCCTCCAAACAAACAAGAAGTTGCGCCTCCCATCCCACCACAAACAATTGTAAAGATGGTTGAACCCCAACCTGTCACTACTCTTGCTTTCCCAAGCCCATGTCGGGAGGAGAGTCAAGAATCTAGTCAAGGAGAACAACAAGAAGAGGAGCCCAATAGAAAATAAATGACAGACAATCTGAAGAGTTGGGCTGCCAAATTTGGGTTTACAAATATCCCCTTGATGGTCAAGCCAATAAAGGAGGTCAAGATTGAAGAACTGGTGGTGGCTGAGGCCGAGTTTGCAATAGAAGAAGAGTAAGAACAAGAGGAGGAACAATCAGTCCCAAGCCCCATTGAAGAGGAGCAGCTAGGAGAGATCAAATCAGTGTTGAGGCCACTCAATGAAGAAGGCATCATTAAAGATTTTTCGCTTTCATTTCAAGGGCTTGATTTGATTGGTGAATCCATGATGGAGGAGGACCATATAGTTTCAGAGGCTCTAAGTGTGGAGTAGGATTCAGGGGAACCTTCAGTTCTTCCTCCCACTTCATCCTCTTCAAGCTCTGATGTTGAAGAAGAGTTTGATCTTTCAAACTTCATGTTTGAGGAAGAGAGAAACCATGGTGAGAAAATTGTAGATCAAGAGGACACCATGAAGGAGGTAGAGCACTTACAGTAGAATAAGGAGGCAGATTATCTGTTAGACTTGAGAGATTGAATTGATGAAGAGAAGCCCATGGAGATTACATCATTCGCTCCTCCATCCATCTTCCACACACATGAACCTACTAACATGAAGGAGAATATTCAAGTGTAAAATCCTGTACTCCATAATGGTCCTCTAGAACCAGGGTTGGAAGATCTTGATCTTCCACGTTCTTCAAAAGAGGAGGAAGGCAAAAGGCAGGAGGATGTCACCATTTCTCCCACGCCATTGAACCAAGAAGGTCCGCAAGAAGACTCCATTTTTGGAGTTGAATTTCAAAGAAATGGGCACATCCAAAAGATTATACCATGCACAATCAGGTACTTAGCTTCATTAGAGCCAAAGGAGAAACCAGAACTAGTCATGCCCATTTCAGGGCATGAGGATGAGCTACAAAGCACCAAGGATCAGTTGTCATACCTCTTCAATCCAAATGTAGAGCAACTAAAAGAGGTATTGGTTTTGTCTTCAGTTGATACTTTGGTGATTTGGGTGGAAGATCAGCTTGTAGTTAGTATTTCACTCATCCAACCAGCCATGTTCAGTGCCAAATCAGTTGCATGGCTACCATTTTTTAGGAAGGGAAGCTATTTCTCCTTGTCAGTTACAGGTTTTTTTTGAGTTCCCTTTGCTCTTGGTTATTGTAGAGTAGGTAGGTTTGTTTTCAGCAGAAGAAGTGTTTTTGCACACTCTGCATATCCCACTTGGGGTATGTATGATTTTCAGTTTCTACATAGTTTTTGGTGTTTTTGTTTTGCTCTTGCATAGTCCATTTCAGTTGGCTTTTGGTGAAGTTCAACTCCAAGTTCAGTGGGTTTCCAAGAGGCTCAGAGGTCAGATCTTCAAAAGTTCAAATCAATTTCGTATATATCAGGCAGACTCCATGCCCAATGGATGCTTCAAGGCCACTGGTTTCTACATGTAGTAGGCAAATGTCCTCGTGAGTCACCAAATTATTATCCCAAATTTGCCCCCTGGGAAAATTTGGTCAAGACAACTCCTACACATAAGGAAATTATGAAGGAAATCACTCAGATCCACGAGCTCGAGTTCCAGAACCAGGTAAAGTGAAAACAGAGGCTTGAGAAAGTCCAATTTGACCATGCATAAGAAGAAATAGAAGAAACGGTTCTTCTGAATGTTTCCATATCTTAAATCTATTTAAAGGGTCAAGGGAGGACTCAACAATGGAATTGCAGGGTCAGAGAAGAAGGGGTAGTGCCACAGAGGAATCGAGCAAAAAAGGGGAAGACCAAATGAGCACCAGACTGACGCTTGTCCCAGAGGAAAGCGGGGCGTTGGGGGAAAAGTTGATTCTTTGCCCCTTGTTATCACAAAAAGGGTAAAAGTTGCAAAATGTTAGGAAATAAGAGATAAAATATGCAGAATAATCACTCACAGAATCGCAACAGTATAAAACTAATATGCAGAAATTATTACAGATCTCAAATAAAATTGCAGAATAAAATAACACAACACAAAGAGATAGTATTTAACGTGGTTCACCCAATTTGGGCTACGTCCACCAAGAATCACTTGCTCAGATTTTATTACAAGCCACCGCTCTCTCAATACAATACCCAGATCTGTTTGGAGCTATGCTCAACAAACTCTATAGAATTCATAGCCAAATTCAAAACACATCTGCAATACATTTACTTGTACCTCTATCATATGCATAAGACCATATAAATAGACAATTGCTTAAGTAGTTTTACAAAACCGTAGGTATCAAAACCATGGGCAAAACCCGTCCCATAAACTTATGGGTCAAAAAACTCACCCATATGAGAAGAGCACGTTTCCCGGTATGTCGGGTGCATTTTTCGAGGCCAAAAAAAAATTTATGCCTAATTTTTTTTTTCGGGGGCTGCGCCCCCAAACCCCTGTTACCAAGGGCTGCCACCCCCGGACCCCCGCTCGGGGCCCGGCCCGGCCCTGAACCCTAGTGAGGATACATGAAAAGTGTACAGTACTCTTAGTGTACAGTCTTCAACACTTTCACACATGAAAAAAAGCTCCACAACCTAACACAAAATGGCCCACAACTCCATCAGGGAAAAAGTCAGTGTTAGAACCTGAGTCAAAGTCAGGGCAGGGAGTCGGAGGGAAAAGTAAAAATTTGCCTTTCATTTAAAGGGAAAAAGATAAATTGCGGACCTATAAGACCGATTTTTTGTTCTAATTCGACTGCCACGTGTCCCAAACCAAAAGGGGGGCCCATTTTTAAAATTGTTTTCCCCATCCATTCGTATGGACCCGATACAAACTTTGAAGGGGCATATCTTTCGACTCAGGGCTCGAAATATTATAGATCTGACACAATTCGAAATATCTCGGCCTCACCCACGCCATGGAGGTCTAAGACTTTATTTTTGAGGATGTTAGGTGAAGTAAATGGAGGAAACGTCTTTGGGCCTTCAATGCAGGATCCATCTGTCTCAACAACTAGATCGGATTCGATCTGTTTCCTTCATTTCCTCTTCTTTCAAGGCACTGAATCATGGGTAAAGACAGATTTGGGGCATATTTTATCAGAAGCATTAATAGTAGTGGTTGAGTTTCAACCCACTTCTCCCACTTCCCTCTCTCTTTCTTCTCTCTGATCAAATCTATAAATACAGGGGCATGATTCATTGTAAAGGGTTGTTCATTCTTCTTCCCTGCCCCCTGCCCCCCTCTCTCTTTCTTCTCCAAGGTCGAATGTGGAGTTTAAGCCTCCTCCCTTGGCTTTGTAATGGCATTTTCCTACCTCTTGCCCGTTAATGGTGTACTGTGTGAACTCCTATAACAATAAAATATGTTTTGTGATGTTTTTTGTCCATCATTTTCTCATTTTGTTGTCTCTTCTCACCTCTCACCATTGCAGGGTATATTGTTCATATATCTGATGTCCATTGCAGGTTTTGGGAGCTGTGTTTAAGGGGTTTGAAATGGTGTTCTGTGTGAACTTTATCCTTGGTCTATGATGCATCTTTCCATCCTCTCCATTACTCACCTCTCTCCATTTTAGGTAGTTGGGTTTGTGATCAGCAGTTCCCTTTTCTTGGTGCTATCACCTCTGTAGTGTAGGATTTCTTTATTTTTATGTTCTCTCTCTCCCTGGTCCCTTGGAATTGTTAGATTAGGAGTAGATAGTCACATTTCCTTCCTTGTAAGTAGTTTAGTGCTAGGATTAGGAAGAGGAACCAGCCTTCTCTGGAGGATCATTCCCATTTGCAAGTCCCACGGCTTGGGGAATGATCTAATGTTATGCAAATCACACCAAATGACCCTGCCTTAGAAAAGCAGATCCATAACTTGTTTGTGGGTGATGTGATTTTGCACTAACAACGCCCTAGTCAAAAATAGGGAAAACACAGTATGAAAGTACGAACTAGCAAATTACGGGTGTAAGATAAAAAATAATGGCATAAAGCGATGCAAAATGGCCAAAAACATGAGCTAGTTATTACTCTTTCCACTTGAGAACTATGTGAATAGTAGCATGAGACCGGGCATAAATCATTACCAAAAGTGCGTGATTTTATGTCTACAGTTTTAGATTTAACATTTGGATTGGAGTTGTGTGGCTTAGAAGATGAAGGGGGTGGAGTAGGTTTGGGGGCAAATGTGGATGGTTTGAGCTTGGAGGCCGAAGTAGATTTGGTTGAATTTGGATTGGTTGGAGTATGTGGTTTTGGATTAGGATTAGATTGTTTAGGATTGATAGATGTAGATGAAGGGGAGGGACGGGATATGGGGGTCACATTGGATTTGGGTGATGTTGGGGATGAAGTGGCGTAAGAGCCTCATTAGATAGGGTAGGAGATGGAGTGGGGAGAGGGTTGGGGTTGGATTTGTTAGGTTTGGGAGTTGGTGATGTAGGAGTCACATCAAATGTTTTAGGATTATGGGATGATGGAGATGAACTAGGATTAGAGGATACAGTAGTGTTAGGTTTAGGTGATTAAGGGGTTAAGATAGGATTAGATGTAGATGAAGATGATGAGGGCTACGTAGGAGCCACATTAGATGGTTTAGGATTGAGGGTAGGAGGGGATGAAGGTGACTTAGGAGTCACGGTGGATAAGATAGTTATGATAGGATTGGGCTTAGGTGATGAAGGGGACGATGATGGATTAGGGGATGTGGGACTATCTAGGAGAAAGTATGTAAGATTGGATTAGGGTGATGAGGATGGAGGACTAAGATGAGATGTGGGGGATAATTTTTTTAGATGAAGTTGTTGGGGTTGCTGTGGATATGTGAATGTGACTCGATGATATGTACGATGATTAAAGTTAGGAATTGGGATTTGGGATGGTGGTGCATAAGTTTTGATGGGAGGAAGGTGTGGGTCATGATGAATGATAGGGGATTTAGAGATTGGGGTTTGAGATGGTTGTGTGCTTTTAGGATTGGTGGCTAGACTAGTAAGGACATAAAGGACATAAAGGAGGCCCTCTTGGTCTAGGTCAAAGTTAACGAGGTAGTCAAAGTCGATGTAATTGGCTTATGGGGATAGTGGTTTATATTGATTAGGTTGGGGTGTGGATTGAGATGATTTGGGTTCCTTAAAGAGGAAGTCAATGGGGTGAGGGGTAGAGGTCTTAAGAAGGGGAAATTGAGGTTGGGATTGGTTAGGAAATGAAGATTTAGGGGATGATTGGTCAATGCATGATTTAAGATTAGATATTTATTAATTTAGTTGTTGGATGCTTTTTAGGATGTTAGGATTAATATGAGATGGCTGCTCTACTGCCAACCAAACATCCATAGCCCTGACAGAGTTGTTGGAAACACCCCTAAAGAGAGTCTTGAGGTGGATTTTATTTGATATTTTTAATTTTGATGTGTTTTTTTTGCTTTTTTATATTTGGATTTTTTTGCATAGAGAGATTCCACTCTCTTGAGAACTCTCAAGGGGTTAAGAATCACTAATGGCTTGATGGGGGGATGGAAATGAGTGTAGTGACAACATTGGCTAGAGTTTCAATAGACACACCCAAAGGTCTTCACCACAAGTTGGTTAAGTTTGTTAAAGTACATGGACCTTTAGGAGGACAACAATGTTTATATGTTGGAGATAATGATAGACCAAGGTCACACAATTGTAGTAGGTAGTATTGGCTTACAACATGTGTGATAAAGTTGATCAAGTGTTCAAATGAATAGATTAGAAGAGGATATGAATGGATGTGATGATACGAAAGGATTAGATGCAAAGGGATTTTGATGTTGGATGGAAGGAGGATGGGTGGGAAGGAAATAATATTCATTCACAGACAATGAATTATGTGTTCAATACATTTTTAGATGTTTGGTATTTGTAGAGGGATTAAATGATTTGTGATTAGGTTGAGTTGTTGGGATAGTGGGATCAACAATAGGAGTGGTAGAAATGGTTTGTGATGGAGTAGTGGGAGGGATGTTGTTAGTGTTAGGTTTATACCCTAAGCCTAAATGACCCGGATTTTGAGGAAGGGGGATGGGTTCGAAAATGCCTTGTTCATGGATGCCTAAGCCTTTGCCTCAATGTTTCATATTAGAGAAAATATCTTTGGCTATATGGTATGAATTGGATGGGGAGGATGATGCCATGTAGTCATCATGAGACTAGGGGGTTGTAATTTCATCGTCTTCTAAGAGGTCGAACTTAACAAAGGATGATAGGTGAGTTTTGTCTTGATTTTTGGTTGGTGATGGATTTTTAGATGTATGATGGGAGTTGAATGACTGACAATGTTTGGATGTCGAGTGGGATTTGGATGGTGGGAAATGGTTAGGGATAGGATTGGAATGAAAATGTGATGGGTAGAGAGGTACGAGGATAATGAGCCCTTAGTTGATGAAGTTTTGGACATAAGATCTAAATTACATGCAATGATTGGTCTAATGTCCATTGGTGCGATGGAAGTCACAATAGTAGTGTTCCCAATACCAAGATGGTTTAGGGAGGTTTTGATCATGTGATTTGATGGGGGGATGGATGATCATGTTGGAGGTTTTGTGATGATGGAAGATGGTGGTCAAGGATTCTCCTAAAGGTTTGAAGTGGTTTGGGTTAAATGGTTTTGGGGGAGTAGGAAGTAAAGGTGTAGGATTGGGTGGATTATATGATGTTTTGGTTGATTTGGATTAGATTGTTATGGCTTAGAAAAATGACGGGGATGAAATAGGTCTGTTTGGATTAGATTGTTATGGCTTAGAAAATGAAGGGGATGGAATAGGTCTGGGGGCCAAAGTGGATGGTTTGGGCTTGAAGGCCAAAGTTGATTTTGGATTGGTTGGAGTATGTGGTTTTGGGGTAGATGGTTTTGGCTTAGGATTAGTAGATGTAGATGAAGGGGATGGGTGTGCTACGAGGGTCATATTAGATATGAGTGATGAAGTAGATGAATGTGGCATAAGAGCCTCATTAGATTGGGTAGGAGATGGAGTGGGGAGATGGTTGGGGTTGGATTTGTTAGGTTTGGGATTGGGTGATGTAGGAGTCACATTAGATGTTTTAGGATTGGGGGATGGTGGATTTGAAATAGGACGAGAGGATAGGATAGTGTTAGTTTTGTGTGGTGAAGGGGGTAATATAGGATTAGAAGAGGAAGAGGTTGGTGTAGGATCCATAGTAGATGGTTTGGGATTGGGGGTAAGAAGGGATGAGGGTGACTTAGGAGTCACAATGGATGATATAGTTTTGACATGATTCAGTTTAGGTGATTAGGGGGATGAAATAGGATTAGGGGCAAAATTTGATGATAGATTAGGGGATGTGGGACTATATAGGATAAATTTTATAGGATCGGAGTGGGGTGATGAAGATGATGATGATGGAGGGCTAAGATGAGATGTGGGAGATGCTAATTTTGGATAAAGTTTTTTGGATTGGTGTGGATATGTGAATGGGGCCTTGATGACAAGTTTGACGATGATTAGGTTTAGGAGTTGATATTGTGGATAGTGGTGCATGATTTTTGATAGGAGAAAGGTGTGTGTCATGATGATTGATAGGGTATTTGGCGGTTGGAGTTTGGGAAGGTTGTGTGTGTTTAGGATTGGTGGCTAGACTAGCAAGGACATAAAGGAGGTCTCTTGGTCTAGGTAAAAATTAACAAGGTAGTCAAAGTTGATATAATTGGCTTGTGGGGATAATGGTATATGTTGATTAGGTCGGGGTATGGATTGAGATGATTCAAGTTCCTCAAAGAGGAAATCAATGGGGTGAGGGGTAGAGATCTTAGGAAGGGGAAATTATGGCTGGGATTGTTTAGGAGATGAAGGTTTAGAGGATGATTGGTTAATGCATGATTTAAGATTGGATATTTGTTGATTTAGTTGTTGGCTGGTTTTTAGGATGTTAGGATTAATATGGGATGGTTTATTTGGATGGCGAGGATGATATTGATTGAGGTAAGATGTTAGATTTGAGATTTGTTTATTGAGGTGTTGAATAGTGTGTGGGATTTCATGATCAAAGCAAGATGGTTGATTTTGATGGGTGGGGGATGATGGGATAGATTGGTTGATGGATTTAGAAAAGAGGTAGGGGTTTGGATGTTGGTTTGGAGAGGATGGGGATTGAGGATCAAAGGTCATGGTTAAATAGGATGTGTGGGGGATTAGATTAGGATTAGGATTGTGGATTAAGGATGGTGATGGGATTAATATTGGGATTAAGTTGGTTGATTAAGGATGGTGATTATGCTAATGTTTGATTACTCAAAATTTTAAGGTGATGGAATGGCTAAGGGTGTTCACAAACAAACAAAAAACATGCAACATACATCCTAACTAGTCAAGTGGGTTTGTAATCAAGTTATAGCCCACTTTCAATACCACACATCGACGATGGTGCCACAATTGGCTCTCCACCTATGTGTCAACGTGGGGTTGGCTAGCGAGTGATCTTGGGGAGTATAGCCTCCTTACACTGTATCTTGAAATGTAGCCAATAGGGTGCCTAGTCTAGGATGCACGAGCTCACTAGGGGAGTCCTTGATATACCTTACGGTACGTGGGGCCCAAGTCTATGTTATAAGGATGATGTCTAAGGCCTAGGTTTTGGGATGTGGAAGCCCCTTGCTTCACGTCACTCTTAAAATATACAAGCACTTAGCTAATAACAATTGTCTAAGAATTTGTATACCCCGCTGGAGCACGGGATGTGTCTATGTGCATGGAGATGAAGCCCATGGTCACGAGACTCCTAGGACTATGGCAAGTGTGTGGATGTCACTTTCACGTCACGTTTCTCCTACAAAAGCAAAAGGGAAGGCTAACTACTTTTGATCCTCAAGATCGTCCTCAGACGCGAGAGGAGAGCATACATGGTTTCACCTTTGGGATGAACAAGCAATAAAGGAAACCACACAAGAAAGATAATGCAAGAAAATAAATGTTATATGATAAAATGAAATGATAAATATTAGTAGTTTGATGATTAGGTCTTCAAGAGGAGGCCCAACAAAACAAAGATTATTAGTTTGATTATAACCCCAAATGTTTTGGACCAATCATACTACAAAACAAAAGGCTTAGTAGTCTGGAACAAGAAAATGTAACTCAAAGTGTAGTTAAAATGACAATATTTAGGAAAATGAAAACCATGAATAAATTATACTATAAAATTATAAAATAACACTTTCATTGCGTAGATTTATTTGATACCTTTCTATGAAAAGAAAAGAGTTGTTTTGAGTTCAGGATCAAAAGTTATGACTCTCGGAAGTTAGGCAAGAAAAGTGCCAATTCAGAACATAGGCGCCTAAACAGAACAAAAACGCTAATTCAGAATATAGGCGCCAAAACAGAACAAAAGTGCCAATTCATTCACAAAAGCGTTGAACCTTTTACAAAAGCGCCATGGGTTTTACAAAAGCACTGAAGTATGTCCCTACAACTATAAAGGTTAGAATTTCATCCAAAATCGTTGTTTCAGGTCAAAAGTGTTGTTTTGTGTACATAAGCATTGTTTGACAGGTCAAAAGCGCTGAAACAAATGACTGCCACAAAAATTTGAAATTTCAAGGTGCAAATCTCAACGAAAAAATTCCAAATTTGAACAACTTGTTTCTAATATGGAATGTTATTAAAAGCAATCAAAATTTTGGGGGGTGAGCCCCATGGTGGGCGCTAAAATGTAGATGAAAAAAATATTAGTGAGTGAAAATGTGAGAAAACAACTAAATTGCTTCCCTAGTCTAATCTTCTCAATAAATACCTCAGATATAGCAATGGATGGAAAGAGATGATAGATTTAATACCTGCACTTACCCACAAGTTGCACAAATCCTTCTTTGATGTGTTGGATTTTCTCTTGGATTGATTGTTGATTGCACTTGCTTTGCTTCAGATTTGTGGATTCACTCAGGCAACACCTCCCCTTGATTGTGCTTGGATTGCTTGATTTTTGATGATGATAGATTGATTGTAGATGAATGAATTGATTGAGTGATTGAAGATAAAATGGATGATTGATAAAATTAGTAAAACTCTGTTATGGATTTGAGAGATGTTCTAAGCTATTCCAAGCTAGCTCTCATGGAAGAGGAGAGCTCAATTTATAGTTAATGGTTGGAGGATTCAATGGCTAAGATGAAGCCATGTAGGATTTGGATCAATGGTGGCGAGTGCATGTGAGGATTAAAGGATTCTAGAATGGAGGATTATAGAAATTTGAATTTAAAATTCATGGAGGGAAGAAGCTTCCATTGAATTGAAGGAGAGGGTTAGAGAGGCTTATAGATTTAGAAGCCTCTAGATTTAGAGGTGAGGATGTGACTAGGATTAGAGTTAGATTATGTTAATAAGTGATGATTAGGGGTGAGGTTACATGGAAAGGCTAGGTGTAGGGATGTGTAGGGTAGGTGGTAGGTGAGATGTAGGAATATTAAATTCTTACGAAATATTAATAAAGATTTAAAATAGGATAATATGATATAATAATGGATTAATGATATTAATGATAAAAATGAGATATTGGATGAATTAAAATGATTAATGATGAAATGTTGGGATATTTGATAAATGATTAAAGGGGGAAATATGATAAATGAATTAATAAAAAAAATTAATCTTGTGATTAATTATTGTATGGATTTAGATGATATCGCAGGATAGATTAATCGTAATTAATCATGTCAACATTTTAGATGTCTATAGTATGATATTAGAAGTTGGTTTAATACAATACATGTATAATGGAACTTCAACACCATTCAGTCGCAAATAAAATAAGGGTAACTATTAATCTCTATCCAATAACCATTTCATCATTTTTTCGGTATGATCTCTTACCCAAAGCTTTCTATTGAGATAGACTTTTGTCCTCTTGAATGTATTTTTATTCATTTTATCATATGATATCCTATTGAAAAACCATCCATGCTTGGTGTTAAAAAAAATAGTTCATAGTGACCTACTAAAATGTACATGCTTCTAAAGTATACATTTTACAAAACTGTGAAGTCTCAAAATCATATTATCCATAAATTCTTCCTTTAAATGAGTCCTAAATATATAAATTGGATTTTCTTTTAGAGAAACGACACCCATTAAATAGTGAAGTAAAGGGACTTTCGAGAATATCGAGCACTTAGGTAAATCTTGTGAATAATTGCATTTACATCTTCCCACAACATGAAGATATTTGAACCAACATAGGTGTTTATATTTAAGTTAATGGTGTTTTTTATTCTCTTCACTTTGATCAATGATCAATGGTTGCATGTTATTTGTTTGCTTAATTATTTGTGCATTTTCCAATAAATTTTAAAAAAGAATTACATATTTTAAATAAGTCTGTATTGTTTGACATATCTGTATAATGTAGATATGTGGCATGGAATGTGGCACTTTTACATATTAATGGCCACATTTAATGATTATTTAAAATTTATTATAGATCTTATTTTTTTATTTTTTTCATTTATTATAAATTTGTCTCGAGGGCCTGAAATGTGGTAGATAAGGAATGATAAAATGTTTTGAGAGACTATATTGTTTTTTTAAATTTAAATTAGGAAACCACAACCAAGAAATGCCCATTACTTTGTCGCCCACATATTCTATTTTGATAATCTATCATCCATTGTTATTCACCCACATTTGCTATCGATATAGTCTCGTGAATTGAATAATACATTCATGTGCACCTTCACATCGACAAAAATGAGAATAAGGCTAACAATAGATAGTTCTAATCTTTTAGGTTTGAAATTATAATTATTCCGATAAGGTTGTTCATAATATGATTGTTTTTTGGCCGATTTCTTGAACAAATGTTTAATTGATTACTCATGAATAATACATTGAAACACTACATATTTTTGAGAAAGAAACCCTAAGAAAGCAATATAAACAAATAAATTTAAAATGGGTCTTAATTGACACACATTATTTTTAGGGTTGAATCAAGACCAAAAGAAAAGAAAATAATATGTCTGCACACTCCATGGGATTGGGACAAGTAAGCTTCATAATTAGAGTGACCTCAAAAGGATTCATCGTCGAAACTGTGATTGACCATTTAAAGATCTAATAAATCAAAAGCCACTATGTTGAAATGCCTTTAAGTAAACCTCTAGAAGAGTAGCAAGCTAAAAGGTTCTGCTAAAACCTTCAGTTGCAAGAAAAAAGAGAAGGGGTTAGGGGGATAATCTAGATATACATTATTTCTAGACTATAATTCTAAATTAGGATTCTCAATTCCCACTTCTTATGGGGTAATTAGTGGTTCATGGTATCAAGAGCCAATTGATAAGAAAAAAGAATTCTATAACACTCCATGGTATATTGATGTTCTATTAGGCTTCTTGACATGAGTGACCTCAAAAATTCATCATCAATATTCTCTTGATCACACGCTTTTGGTTTTTCAATTCTAACACTACATTTAAGAAATATGGGAAATGCCTTCATACTAAGACCTCTATGAAGGGTTAAGAACCTAGCTACCAAGGTATGATAAAACCTCATTGGTGTTTTTAAATCTGATAATAGTTCAAGGGATAATCTAGTTTGTCTAATGGATCTAAAAAAGCCCAAAATTAGTTATGAATACGTTGCATTTATAGTAATGTAAGAACAATATATCAAAAGAGCATATTGACCATTTTGTATTATAGTAATGTAAGAACAAATATCTCAAAAGAGTATATTGACCATTTGTATAAATTTGGAATTATACCCTAAACCCTAAAGCCTATCAATAATTTTTGTCATATTTTTTTTAAACATTAACTTTCATGAAAAAACTCTCTATTGAGAGGAAGGAACCCTTTCCATCCCTTCCCAAACAAATTTGACATTAACTAGATTGTATCTCTTGCAAATGATGTCAATTTAAATTGGTTGGATGATGGAAGGTAAAAATACTTTGTACACAATGAGATATTTGGCAATAATCTTATAAGAGACATTTAAGGGATCGGTTAGCAATGAGTTCAAGCACCTCAACTTTGTGAATGAACGTGATGTTGTTGTGATTAATGAATTAACCAAGGGAATAGGTTGGTGCATCTTCCACATAGAATTTGTGAAAAATGCAAACTCACAATATCTGAAAGAGCATGGTAGAATTATAAAAAAAACATTGATCCCAAGGAATTGGTCAACCATTTTAGCAACCACTTCATAAAGGTCCTCAATGGAAAGGAACTGGTCACAAACAACCCTTTGGATCTCTCAAAGTTTGCAAGGAACTCTTGAAAATATTTTATACGTGCATCCTTGCAATCTGGAGAATTGAGATGAGATATAAAAAGCCCATGATAGTACAACACAAAAGCTTGTAAGATAATGGTAAGATTAGTGAACCTTTTATTGACATCATTGATGTTTCTAATTCGATCGACTTTGTGTCTTGATCATTATGAGGGCAAAGACTTAATAGATACACAATCCTTAACTCATAGCCAATGCATAAAAGCTCAAATTTGGGCATCATGAGCTCGAAAAGCTTCCTAAACTTCAATTTCTGCTTCCATGTGGCAGTCTTTTTTTCAAGTTTCTCATTGAAAGGAGGTCATGTTAGGATAGTACGAGCTCACAAAATGAAGCCTCATTGGCCAATCTATGAAAATAATGTCACTTGTTCACCACATATATGGAGGAACATTGTTTTTACGAGATGGCATCTTCTCACCGTGCAATTCGACCCACGTCTCTAACATGGCAAGACACAAGCTTTCGAATTCACTTAACATGGGAATGAGTCCAACCAGGAGTAGGGTGTGTTAAGGTACAAATGAGACTTATTTACCAAAGGTGTCACGCGCTTAATGCAAGATCATATGGGGAGATGATTAGAAAGAGTTATTCTTGTAACCATGATGTAAAGGTGATCCAGATGATTTACAAATGGTAAAAGAGCTCTATCTAACCTTTTCTGAAATTGGACCAAATAGACCACAATGACACGAGGAAGCAATGCTTGCGGTGGTCGGGATTAGATAGTTGACCGAGATTGTTGTGCATGTAAAACCATGACTCTCTTTCACTAGCACGCCACCACATTGGAAGGAGAGCCTCTTTATCTTCCATGGATTCAACCATGTCCAAGTCACCACACTTAATCTTGTTAGAATCTAGAAGTGTGACTTGTGACTCATGGCTTGCCACCGAAAACATGTATTAAGCATATTGATATACAGGACACTAATATATGCACTCATCTCCAATTTGAATGTCTATCATTTCCTTAAAATCCTTGGGGAAAGGTTGACTTTGACATAGACTCTTGTATAGCTCTTATAGAATTTACTTTGCTTGTGACAAATATAATAACTTTCGGGTTTTTTATCATTTAGTCTATACAACCCCATAGAGAGAGAGGGAGACCATGAAATTCTTAACTAGATGGGGATTTTGTGTGTGACTTGTTCAGACAACCAAATCCCTGGTATGATGGGAGAAAACAAGGGGTCTAGACATAAACCATGGGATGTTCTAACTATGGCACTACAATGCTTACGATTAATCATGATGTTCTAAATCATGATTTTCACATTGAAAAGGAAAGAGAGACAAAAACATCTTCCTTTTTGAGGGGAGCCCTTTAGAAATAGTCACTGAATGCAAATATCTTGGGATTGACTTTCACCACAAACTTAGCTGGGAGACTTGTAAAGCAAAAAGGATTCAGGGAGGTTGGAAAGCATCTTTCCTACTTCAAAACAGGTGCAGGAAAGCTGAACTTTGGGACTGGAAAAACTAAAAAAAACCCTTTTTGGATTGCTGGTCACGCCGGTTGTTCTATATGGCTGCGAAGTTTGGGTAAGTAGCATGTCAAATCACGGGTGGAGACAAATTGAGAGAATCCAAAAACATCTAATCACAAGCTCCCTTAAAGTCAAATCAACTGTTCCTTATGAGATCTTGTTAGCTGAAGCGGGTTCTTTCTCGTTGGAAGCTTCGGCAATATCTCGGATGATAAGCTATCTGAAAAAAGTTGAAAACATGGACAACCTTCGCTGGCCCAAAATAGTTATGAACGACACTTTAGAACGCAGAAAGAAAACCTAGATGAATCAGAATACTAAATGGATGTACAAATGGGGCATCAACTTGCAGGAGTGTCCTAACAGAAACAGGGAAATAAAAAATTATGTGATAGAAAAGTTCAGGACTGCCATGTGGACGGGTCAGATTGGTCGAAAGAAAGCACATTATATTAGAGAATTCAACTACACTGGGGGAACATGATGAAAAAGCTTATCTAGGGGCAACTATCAAGGGTAAAGCAAAGATTCTAGTGGCGCAGTTAAGAACTGGATCGCATCATCTTCGATGTGAAACTGGTAGATGGACTATTCCAAAGGAAGATTGGGAAAGGAGAATTTGTCTCTTCTACAGCAAAGGAGTCGTCGAGACAGAATGGCATTTTGTCATGGAGTGTTTCAGCATATGAGGATATCCGTATTCAGTACAAAAACAACCTAAAGGTGGATAGACTAGAGGAACTCTTCGAAGGAACAAAGCTCCCAGCGACGACGGGCTTCATCCTCAAGATTCACAGCCGAAGAGCGGATATTGAGAGGAGACTGAAATCTGATTAAAATAATTGTCTCTGTGGTCCCATAGACTCTTTAGTCTCGTGGACGTTATTAAAATCTTTCATTTCATTTCTTTATATTTAAAATAGTGATTATTTTTATTTACATATCCATTATATATTGGTCATCCCAATAAAATAATGTGATTTTATTTTGAAATATTTTTACTTTCAACAATCACGCAATTCATCTATCACTCTTGTATTATTTTACTTTCTATTGCGACATGCAAATGAAGTGTGTCTTAATCAAATAGTCATGCAATTCATTCATCACTCTCATATATCTTTACTCTTTATTTCCTTCATTACTCTAGTTCAATTTTACTCTCTATTAGGATGAGAAGACTAATCCCTCTATATTCAATAAGTTTGATCAATATGCCATGATTAAAGATGCGGCCAAATCATGAAAAAAGAAAAACTACAAAAGAAATTAAAAAAAACCTTCCACGTATGATGTGGGATTTAGTCTATTGAAGGGGACACAATCCCAATCTCATCTTTTTTAGAACGTCTTAGAGAGAGGCCTTTTCACTTACTAAGAACTGATCCCTAATAAGGGTCTTCATAACCTAACAACTTCACCATTAAACCAACTACTCACCGACACTATAAAACATAGAATTTAAGAGAACAATATTCTCCTTCCTCCCTCCATTTTAAAATCCTCCTTCCTGTATTTTAGAGTGTTGTTTACCCAATGTCAACCAGGAGGACGAAATAGCCCGAGTGTCTGAGCCACCTTAATGCAAATGTTACTCAAGCTCAATTCTTTCTGGAAGGTGGAAGATCCACGTATTTTCAACCGCGAGGACGAAATAACCCAGAGTGTGTGAGCTCCCTTAATGCAAATCACAAGTAATATATTCGAGGTTACAAAAGTTAAATTTGTTTTTGTTTGGGAGGAAGATCCACGTTTTTTGAGTGGTCAGTGCCTTAGACTACTGTTACTCCATGGATTTCGACTGCAGAGAAGAGGACGAACAAGAAAGAAGAGAGAAATGCGGGGGAGGGTGTGGGAGGCCTGTTAATGTATGCCTTTGCAGCGCACTGCCTTCACAAGCTATGGATACATCCACCCACATTCTCATATTGCAGCATCCTCACGAGGCAAGACACAAACTGGCAACTGTCCCTCTTCTACAGAAATGCCTTCTCAATTGTCATGTTATAGTTGGTCGTCGTTTACACAGGGGCTCCTCCCCAATCCTTGACAACATATGCCAATCAGCATGTCAACTTCTTCTGCTCTTTCCAGGCAGTGAAGCATTCGATCTATACAAGTGGGTATCATCATCTTCATCAGGCATGTCTACGGATATGACTCAAAATCAAAACAATCAAGAGAAATTGAAATGGGTAGCGTCTCAAAATGAAAACAATGAAGAAAACTTGAAATGGGCGGCGTCTCAAAATGAAAACAGTGAAGATAATTTGAAATGGGCAGTGTTTCAAAATGGAAATAATGAAGAGAATTTGAGAAGGGTAGGGTCTGACAGTGAAAATAATGAAGAGAAATTGAAAAGGGTAGTTTTGGTAGTAATTGATGGGACATGGCAGCATGCCAAGGAGATGGTTAGGGCAAGCATGCCTTTCTTCAGGGAGATGGGTGTAGTTCAAGTTTGCCTGCCCTATGACCAGAATGCCCAAGGAAATAACATGTGGAGTTGTGAGTTAACCCTGAGGAAAGAGCCACATGGGGGATGCCTTTCCACAATAGAGGCTGTTGCACGCTCCCTCAGGACTCTAGAACCCACACCAATTGCTGTTGAAATTGAGCAAAAACTTCTCTCTGTTTTGCATGCAATGGTCGCATTCCAAGTTTGCAATTTGAAGCCCATGAGATCTCGCCCTAAACTGTCTAAAAAGGGCAGGTGCACTCTCTCCTACTCATCATCTTCATGATTTAATTATTCTGTAAATCAGTTTTTTGTGTATCGCTTATTTAAGTGCTGCGTTGAAATAATTTTTTTTTCACCCATGTAACTAACTCCTCACAGAAGTGTTTAATTTGTCATGCGCACAGATCTGAAATTACCTTCTTGAACATTAAAAAATAGTTAAATTTGCTGATGGCTAATTCACTGATGGTATTGAATAGTTTTACCATGTCTTTCCTTATTGCAGCTGGAGCATGTCAGGGTAACCTTTTATAGGTTATTTTTCACCTATTGGCTATTTTTTGCACAAAATTTTCAAAAATTGGATATGCCAATCACAAATTTTGAAAAATTAGTTAAGGTTTCATATAGAATTTGTACAACGATATTAAAATCTTCAAAATATATACGTATTACTAGTATTTCCTTATAGTTATTCCATGATACATATTTTTTGAACCAGAACGATCAACTGATCTTTCTATAAATATTTGTCAATATTCTATGCTTGTAAAATATTTTTCATCCCTTAAATTTTTCCCCGTGAATCAGAATGATTGGTAAACATATCGTTACAATTTACATGTTAGTGTATCTTCCTTGTTACTGCCCAATCATGTTCTTGCAAGTAAATTTTTTTAGCCACGTATGGATGATGTTTTATATCCATGATAGTACACAATCAGAAATGGAGTATGGTTTGTCTGTCACGGTGTCAAAATTGGGCATTGTCGTTGGAGTGATTTTCTCAAGGTGTGTACTGCTGATTTGGAAGTCAAGAAACAAAAATATTAAGAATGTGGCCAAAGATGCCTGGGTTTTTTTAGATTTCCAAATGTGTCACTGTAGTATGCACACGCGCGCACACACACACACACACACACAGAAATGTTTTGGCCTTTAAGCCTCCGAGTCACGTGGTAAAGAATGAGATTACAATCACACTCAGACAAAGCTGAGAGACACCAAGCTTCCTTTTCTGCGAGGTTTGTATCCTATATGAATTGATGCCATCTACATGTTGTTGTAGATTTTGTCATTTACAGTTTTGCGTAGCCTGTTTTCAGGTTTCCTGGACATTATGATCCTCACGTAAAGCTACTAGCTAGGGAGCTTAATATTGTCACTTTTGGATAGGAGTTCTTGACTCTAGGCATCTAAACCATTGAGGCTGAAAAGCAGCATGTAGCCTATCCTAAAGGCAGAGTACAGAGCAAGCATTAATATGTTTTTTCCAAAATTATTTGAAATTTGGATTTGGCTATGCTTAGTATCAATTATGTACCATGAAATGAGGTAAAACAAGCATATCTTCAAGATTGAACCATAACATGCATTGTCCATACGAACTGTCATGTTTTTTTTCTAGGAAATGTCTCTATTAAAAAAGAGCTCATAGGCGATAACACACAATGTGTAACTACAAAGTGACACAAAAATGAGTATATGACTGTACATCCAGTGTGTCAAGGAAAGATTAAAAGACAGGCTGAAATTCACATTCGGAAGTAAGATGAGATAAAAAACCATAAATCAGTCATAGACAAGTATAGCCAGAACAAAGGGGTAGGTAGCCAAGAGAGAGTTGAGGTTTTCAAAATCATTAAAAAAGTAGAAATGCCAGATGGGCTCTGGATCCACCTTCTTTAAGATCTTTCTCCTGTGAATTTTCCATTGCGGAGAACTCATTAAGGAACAAATTGATTTAGGGATTGCAATAGAGGACCAAATACCTTTCCAATTGATTGAATCATCACATTCAATATTTCACTTTTAATTGCTGTTCATGGTGGTTGGGAATGGGATTGTTTCTTATAAATTATAAAATAAGATAGCATTTGTTTGGAGACATGTGCCTAGGTCTCTAATGATGGTAGGTTAGGGTTGATAAAAAATGGCTTCTGTAGTAATGCTGTTTCAAGGGTTTGCAGATATAATCACTCACTCAGTAGTCATTTTTAATTACAATTCATTTTAGATTCGTATTTGTAAGGTTCTTTTAAGATGCTGGAAGGCAAGACTGTTTCTTGTGTTATTTTTCATGGCATGTAACCATGCTACCTCTGAATAGGCTAGGCGTCATCACATGTAATTGTTTTGTTTGTTCCGTACACAATATTTTGTACCGGATTTTAGCTTTGTCCTTAGTGCAAATACATATAGTATTAAAGATTATGTTCTTTGATGTTTTCTATCAATGCATTTGAAGAATATTCAAGCTTATGTTTGTTGATTTCTTGCTTGAATTTCGTTAAGAGCTGTACTTTCAAGGTCAAGACCTGTTAAACCTGTCTGTAATTAAGCTTTGCCTTTTAGTGATCTGTGTCAATTTTATAATTTTGGGAAAATTCAAGCACAGACCTGGTTTTGTTTTTGTGATATCAGACTTTGTAGTCTAGATTCTGGATTCAATGGAGCAAGCTATCAATATTTTAGCTGCTCTTTCCAAGTGTAATTTCAAAGGTTGCAGCAATTTTGGAAACTTTATGTTGTAGTTAAGACAGACCGGCAAATTTAAGTTGTTTGTTTGAAATACTTTACTAAAAATCATGATAATTTTAAGCTATTAGACATAAATTATGGTAGACACCACACTTGCTGTGTTTTTTGAGTTAGTTGCAGCCAGGCTTGGGATTTGACTTGTACCCTCTACCAGTCAAGTTAATGTTTTGTGCCATTTTAAATTTTGTGAGCCTTATCCTTGTGACTCGTATTGCGAAGTTCCATCTAGTCTGGAAAAGCATACCAAAAAGATGGATCCTAATTGCTCGCTTAGGCTCTCCGAGTCAGAACTCCAAGTTGATAAATCAAACAGTGGAGATTCCAATATAATTCAACACTATGAGAGACCTTGCTTCACTCAAGTCATGGAAATATAACTCTTTATCTTTTCCTTTCTGAAGTATTGTATATCAGGAAGATTCAAGGCTCTGACCATCTTTTCTTGTAATTTTTTAGCAGAAAATCGATGAGTTTTTTCCACCCATGTGGAATTTTGAGAATTTGACAAACGTTGTTAAAAATGTGGTTATAAAAACAGTCTTACCACACCCACCCATTCTGACCAAAAAGTTTGTGGAGATTGGGGAACATCTAATAGCCATCTAGTGATGGCATGAATGTTATCTGCCATGTCTATAGTTTTTGATTCTTTGCACAACAGGATTGTCCTTTCTGAATTTTCTTCTGTGCTGTTACTTAGTGCATTGTCTAGATTTTAATATACATGATGTGCAAGACTGAAACCTTGAGAGCAGTTTGAGATTTTGGTTATTTGATTCATTATTCTGGCTGTAAGAAAGGTTTGTGAGGCTGATGCAGCAGCAGTGACGATGAATGATCGTTGTAGCTCTTGCAGACAATGTTTAAGTGCTGCTTCTTGCCTATACCTGTGATTAGCATCACTAAAAAATGCTGCAATGTATTTTTTCTGACGAACTCTCCCAAACGCTGGTTGAAGAGGATGATAACAGTTTCCTCCTGGGCGTATTTGTCCAGCAACATGGACGCTAATTTAATTACAATAATTTCAATAATTGTGGTGATCATATATTCTCCTTAGTTCCTTCCCCTAGCTTGGTTCTAAAGCAACTCAGAGAACAGAAAAAGAAGATGAGAAAATTGTGCTCTGTGGATGAAGTTCTCAGGAATACAAAGTTGAATAATGTGGTTTACAGTAGGCTCTTACGCACTCAAACATGCATACGGTTATTCATAGTGAGCTATGATCATCCAAAGTTTCTGCTATCCAGCGTGTTGTTATGTCCTCATCTAGCAGCTGGGATCATTCTTTTTTTTGGTTTTTTTCAGGGTAATCGAGAACACAACCGGGCCTAGACCGGTTTCTAGGACTGAACAACCATTACTCCTGGACATGTTTCTACATGCACATGTCTGCCGAGTTGCGGGTCGCCTTGTTGCCATGTGGAGATTTGAACTTAAGCCATTTTTTTTATGAAAAACCCACTTTATCATTAGACTACAATCCCTTTGACACAATCAGGATAATTCTAATTAAACCGTGTGGTTCGAAATAAAACAAATCTTTCCAACTTGCTTTGCTTTTCATCATATACATTTTTCTTTTAAATACAAGTTTGATGATAGACTGATGCCTTTAATGTATTGGGACCCTTCCTCATGAAGGGTGCATTTTAGTTTTGAGTGTGCTCACTGCTCAAGCAATATAAATCCGTGTATTGTTCTTTCAATCTTTATCTGTGCCATAATGTTAAAGAATATATTGTTTTTCACTTTCTTCTTTGAAGAGCTCTGGTATTTATGTCCAGAATTTGATTATCTGTACATCTATAAAGTTGGATGATGACAAGTTGGATTTTTACATTAAACTAATCATATGTTTAGTATTTGTGTGCCTATCACACTACTGTTTTTTCATTTAGTACAAAGCTTTTAAAGGAGGCCCAGGTTGCCAGTAAGGTTATTTGTACAAACACATTTATATATTCATGTAGATGGTTGAGAGCCTGTTATAACATTTGTATGCATATTGTAATCCTAATGGATATCTTGTAGTTTCTTTTCTAGAGGGGTATTTGATAATTATGTTGTAGCTCAACAAGCTTCATTCAAAGTGGTTGCAATTGACAGAGAATAGGTATAATACAACACAGCACAAATCCGTTTGAATGTTGTTGTCCTTTTTGTGCTGATTGATTTGATCATTGAAGACACTTAAGTTCTAGCAATTAGACAGAGGAGAATCTCAAACTTTCCCAAGATAGGATGGAGTCTCAATAGGACTAACAGAGTAGTGACAATTTGATGTGACATTGGGTCTGACCAAAAGTCTCTCAAAGAAGAAGGTTAAGGGCCATATAAGGCTCTAGCTAGAGTGGGACAAGTTGCATATACTCTTGAGCTGCCAGTAAGGTCAACCGTGCGTTATGCCTGTCATGTCTCATGCTTGTAGAAAGTGATAGGGAAAAAGTTCAAATTTTCAAATTTATTGCCTCCCTGGATGATGCATATGTTCGTCTGACTCCGGTGTGCATTTTGACAGCTTGAAATAAGTTGAGGACTGAGTAACACCAATATAATGTGGTGGAAGGATTGTCCATCAGAGAATTCCACAAAAGGCAGCCTTGAGAAATCACAACATTCAACATTACAATTGATTTTAGGCAAAGTCATTGAAGTATTTACCCTAGATACAAATGTAGCCATCCTCATTCAAAATCTTATGAGTTTATCAAAGAAGGAAGTGTAAAAAAGATGCAGCCTTATCAGAGTAATCCTTAGACTAGGGAACTCAGTCGACAATAGCATGCCAACCAGTAACAAGAAACAATTGAAATTGAATATGATGATGGCCATTAGCAGCAATTTAGAACAGGATTGCAGCAACCACATGTATTCAATCCTTATTTTCTGCGGGTACATCCCCTTCTCCCTCCTCAACACAATGTTGTGATTCCAAACCCTCTTGTGGGCATCTTGATGCAGACACAGTCAGGGAATCAAATTAAGGGCAGCCTTTGACCACACTGTCTTCAGAGTTATGCACGGAACAATACCAGATATATAACGAAACATAGGAACACAACTACTTTATTGTTAAATCACACAAGAATGCTCATACAGACTGATTTCTAACCATACAGCCTCAACAATCTCCTAAGAGATACATACTATACAATATCAGGCAGTATCACTCAGAGAGTTTGTGTCATCATCAGAGTGTCTAGTAACTACTACACCTATAATTATCAATTCCTACTTCTTGTCACTGGTTTTGCTGCCCTACCTTGAGGCTTATGGGTTTGTTTGTGTAGGCATGCAAGCCACCCAAAGCATCCTTGAACTTAACTACACACTACCCATTAGGACTCCTAAAATTATGGGATATTTCAAAGACAAGGCCCATCAGACCCATACAAAGCGAGTCAGCTTGACTCCGGACTTCCATGGAACTACACTCATTCATCCGTGGCTTTACACGGTGTCAGCAAACCATTGCGGTATTGGCAGGCCATCGTGGCATCGAAAGATCTTCACAGCATCAGCAGGGCATTGCGACGTTGGTAGACCATCGTGGCATCAGTAGGCCTTTGCGGTGTTGGCTTAGATCTCCATGACATGACATAGACCCTCGCAGCATGACTGGGATCTTTGTTGCATGACTCACGCTACAATCTACTCTAGCAGACCTTCACAACATGATTGAGACCCTTGCGACGAAGCACAAAACGCAGCAATCTACTCTAATTGTTTTTGATTGATGTAGGATTGCATGTGGACCTAAATGCTTCTGCATCATACACCTCGGGTAATTTTAAAACATGAGCTCCAGCTCATGTGTGCTCTTCCAGAATTCTATGCCTTGCAACTTCTGCTGCACTTATCCAAGTTGCGTTTTCCACCTCTCTTCCTTTCCAGTTGATCAAGTATTCTCCAAATTCCTCGTTGTGTGTTCTTGACCCTGGTGTCAATCCCTTGTTTTTCTTCTTCACACACCTGCTTTGGCATCTGTTGTCTCCAATCAACTTCTTCAGCTTTTGCGTCATTCTGCCCTCCATGATAAATATGTTTGAGATATCTATGCCTTTTGGCAGCTCAATCTCATATTTGTTTGTTGCAAACTTCCTCAATGCTCTACATGGCCCTATATGCGTCCATTTCAACTTGTTATATGTGCCTCTAGGAAATCTTTCCTTCGGCAAATGAGCCAAAACCAAATCTCCAACCTGAAATTCAATTTCCTGCCTTTTCATGTCTGCGTGTTGTTTGTATTGTGCATTTGTTTCTTCCGATTACCTGTGCACTTCTTGGTGCACATTCTTCATTTGTTTCGCAAAACTTTTAGCTCCGTGCTCCTTCTTCATTTGTTTCGCAAAACTTTTAGCTTCCGTGCTCCTTCCTATGTCAACACCAATATTCTGCAGTTTTACTACTCCCTACGGGCTATTGCCATATGCTATTTGAAACGGTGTTTTCCTTGTGCTTCTATTTATGGAATTGTTATATGCAATTTCCACTTGTGCTAGTATGAAATCCCACATCCCTGGATTATCTCTTGTTAAACATCTGAGCAAAATCCACAAGAGTCCTATTTACTACCCCTGTCTATCTGTAGATGATATGCTGAGCTGAACTATAACTTTGTGTTCAACTTCTTCCACGGTGTCTGCCAAAAATGACCGACAATTTTTTAATCCTAGAAAGACACAATATTGTGCGACAACCCATGTATCATTACCACCTTGAAATGTTTTTTGCAGTGTGGGTTGCATCGCTTGTCTTTATGCAAGCAACAAAATGTGCCATCTTGGAAAGTCTATCGACCACAACATAGATGGAATTAACTCCTTGTTGTTCGTAGGTAAACCTAGGGAAAAATCCATACTTATATCATCCCAAGGCCTCTCTTGGATGGGCAAAGGTTCGTACAACCTTGCGTTCTGTGATCTTCACATGGGCAACTGACATATTCTACACTCTTGCATGAGTTTGTGCACATTCATGCTCATTCGTGGCTAAAAATAACTCTCAGATAGCCGTGTTAGAGTCTTATCCTCTCCAAAGTGTCTTGCCAATTCTCCACTATGTTTTTCTTTTGTTAGATTCTCCTCCATTGATCCGTGAGGAATGCACTACTGTCTTCCTTTGAACAACAAGCGTTCTTGCACAAAGTATTCCAAGGCATTGTGTCGACACTTACTGGTTCCACCCATGCCTAATTGAAATCTTCATCTTTAGCATACTTCTTCATGGACTCAAAACCGAAAACCTCTACTCTCATTTTTGTTAATAGAACATTGCGTTTTCTCAATGCATCAACAACCTTGTTAGATTTGCAACTCCTGTACCACAACACAAATGTATAGCCCTGTAGGTAATCTACCCACTTCATATGCCTCTGATTCAACCTTCATTGACTTTTTATGATTTGGAGTGTCTAATGATCTGTATACTAAACAAATTCTTTTGGTAACAGGTACTGCCTCCATGTCTTGAGTACTTGCACAATTTCATAAAACTCCTGATCATACGCACTATACTTCCTCTTCGCATAATTCAACTTCTCATTGGAACACATGACTTGTCTTCCTTCTTGACTCAACACTGCACCAATGGTGGTGCCACTAGCATTACAATCCACTTGGGATACTTTTGCAAAACTTGTTAACACAAATACTTGTTGTTTGGTTACCTTCAAAACCCAAACAAAATCATTCTTATCTCCCCTCATGGCCTTTGTGATAGGTGCACACATTCCGTTGAAGTTCTTGATGAACTTGTAGTAGAAACTTGCCAGGCCGTGAAAGCATTGTACCTCAAAAGCATCCTGTAGCGATGATCATTCCAATATCACTCACACCTTCTTAGGATCCATCTTTAGATCCACATTAGAATTCACTAAACCCAAATTTAAAAGTTCCTCTCGCATGAAATTACACTTTTTTAAATTGATAAACTTCTCTTCTTGCAACTACTACAACACCTTCCTTATATGCTTCAAATGATCTTTCCTTGTCCTGCTGAATATTAGAATGTCATCTAAGTATACAATCACAAACTTCTCCATAAATGGCTTTAGAACTTCATTCATCAATCTCATAAAATTTCTTAGTGCATTACTTAATCCAAACGACATTACAAGCCATTCATACAATCCTTCTTGCGTCTTGAATGCAATCTTCCATTTGTCTCCTTCTATTATCCTAATGTGTTGGTATCCACTCTTCAAATAGATCTTTGTGAAGTATCTTGCCCCACTTAAACAATCCATGAGGTCATCCATGTGCGGTAATGGAAACCTATACTTAATAGTGATCTTATTGAATGTTCTTGTATCTGTGCACATGTGCCACTTTCCATCCTTCTTGGGTGCTAGAACTGCAGGGACTGTACACGGACTCAAACTTTTTCTGATCAACCCCTTGACCAATAGTTTTTGACCTTGTTTCTGTATCTCCGTATTCTCTTTTTGTGTCATCTAATATGTCGCCTTGTTTGGTAAACTCGATCTTGGAATAAGATCCATGTGGTGACTTATCTCACTCTTGGGTGGTAACCTAGTAGGTCACTTGATACTACCTTAGCGAACTCTTCCAATACCTCCTTTACCTCGTGGGGAAGTGACTCAACTCTTTCTGCTGATGTGGCTGCACTCCCTCTTCCTGTAGGTTTCACCATCAATGTAAAACATGCATCGTTTTGCTTCACCCCCTTCATGAACTGTTTACTTGACATCATCAAGACCCTCGGGTCCTGTTCCACTTATTCATTCTGCTCTCGCATGGAATTCATATTCTACTCACTTCCCTCCACCACCTGGTATGTGTTTACGCAACCATCATGTTGCATCTTTCGATCAAACTACCACGGTCTCCTAAGCAACACACCACAAGCATCCATCGGCATTATGTTGCACATGACTTCGTCTTCACATCTCCCTATCTAGAACTTAACCGACCTTTGTTCAGTCACTAGGAGTTGGTGTCCCTTCTACAACCATGAAACCTAGTAGGGATTATGATGTAATATCCACCATCTCTAGTACTACCAAATTGTTGGTGTTACCGCTATCCACTATTAACTTATAAACTTTGCCTCCCGACTTACATGCAATTCTAAAGAGATTCTTCCTCTGTGCTAAGCCAGCTTCTTTTGTTGGCCTCGACAAAACGTGCTTAATCATGAATGACTCCATCTTTGGGTCCTCTTTGAAATTTGTTTACGCGTTACTTTTTTGTGCTTGTGCAATATGGCTGCTCACTTTTTTGAGTTTTTTCCCGCCATTGTTTTGTGAGTGTGGGCACTCAAAGGCCCTATGACCTTTTTCTCCGCATGTATAACATGTTCTGCTGAATCCTCAGTTGCTTCCATGTCCAGAGGACCCTCCTTCCTTGGAAGAATTTCATCTTCCTTTCTGTTTGTCTTCACTTTGTAGCAGATGTTAGTTTTGCCTTCTTGCGCAAAACTCCCTTTGATGCCACCTTGTCTGCGGCCTTGTGTGAACTTCCCCTTGTCTCACGTGACACTTTGTTGTTTGCGTGACAACTTTCCTTTTCCCTCAGTGCATACTGATAGGCCTCCTCCAAGGACTGCGCTTGGATCATCCCGAATTCATCTTGAATTGAGAAACACAACCCGTTCATGTGATGTGTGATCTTCTTCACATCATCCTTTACATGATCCGCTCGAATGGCAAGTCTATAAAATTCCTCAATTTATTTTCTCTCATTGAGATCCCTTTGTTGTAGATTTTTTAACCTCTTGAACAAATTCGCCTTTAGCTTTTCCACTAGTCTTTCCCAAGTTTTGTTCTTTCGTTTGCCTCTTTGCTCTCTTTCCATTTGCACATGCTCCCACCAAAGAGATGCATGACCCTTTTGTTTGGTGTGAGAAAACTTGAATCTTTTGGGAACTTCCATATCTTCATACTCAAAATACTTCTTAAGCTTTGTTATTCAATCAACGAGCTCTTCCGATTCCAAACGACCATAATAACTTGGGTATCCACTCTAGGCTTGCTCCCCATTCTTCCAACAATGCATACGAGCTTCTCCTTTGTCCCATTGGCTTGTGCTTCCTCTTCTTATTTTGCAGTTTGTGCCCTTGGCTCTGTAGGTGCATCATCATTGGGATCGTCTACCATGACGTCTCTCGTGCAATCTCCATAGCCTCCAAGTGGGCTTGTATAGTTCTCATCAACTTGGCCAAGTCATCAAGTCTTGCAGTTCGATTTGCTTGACCTCTTTTGACATTTCTTCTCCTATTTGTCTGTAGCACTTCCTCAAAAGCAAGAGATCTACAATCTCTGCAACCTTCACACCTACATGGCTAGAAGATGTCTGCAACGATTTCTACCCGCACTCGCAAATGTGGAAAACCGCCAATGTGTGCTGCGCAACTCTCACATCTTCTACCCAACAATTGCCTTGTTGGAAGATGTATGTAATGATTTTCTAGCAATACTCGTGACTGTGGAAAACCACAAATATCCGTTGTGCCTCACTTGCAAGGAAATAAAACCTTGCTCTTATAACAAATGATGCAGATGTGGTCAAGAAACCCAATTAAGGACAACCTTCGACCAAGAAGCCTTCAAAGTTCACTCAGAACAATACGAGATATATAACAAAACAAAAGAGCACAAAAACTTTATCGTTAATTCACACAAGAACGCTTATACATAGATTGATCACCAACGATACAACCCCAACATTCTCCAAAGAGATACATACAATCCTAAAATCAGGTAGTCTCACTTAGAGAGTTTGCGCCATTATTAAAGTGTGTAGTAACTACTACACCGACAATTACCAATTCCTACTTTTCACCGGCTATGCTGCCCTGCCCTACCTCAAGGCTTATGAGTTTGTTTATATAGGCATGCAAGCCATTCTAAGCATCCTCATATTTAACTACAAACTACCTATTAAGACTTCTAAAATTATGGGATGTTATAAAGATAAGGTCCATCAAACCCATACAAAGTGAGTTAGCTTGACTTCAAACTTCCGTAGAAGCACACTTTCATCCACAACTTTATGTGGCATTGGCAGACTATCCTAGCATTGGTAGACCTTTGTGGCATTGACATGCCATCACAATATAGGAAAAACTTTGTGGCATTAGTAGGCTCTTGCGCCGTTGGTAGACCATTGAGGCATTGGTAGGCCTTTATGGCATCAACTTAAACCTCTATGGCATGACTCAGACCCTTGCAACGTGATGTGGACCTTCGCGGCATGAATCAGATCCTTGCGGCAATGCACAAAACACAACAATTTACTCTAATGGACCTTTGAGGCATGACTTAGACCCTTGCCGCGACTAACAAAACACAATGATCTACTCTAATTGTTTTTAGTTGGTACAAGATTTCTTATGGACTTGGATGCTCTTGCATCACAACCCTATCAAAGAAAGTCTTCCACCCCTTTCCCACAAGCCATTCATTCATGTTCAAACCCTTTTTGAGTTCTACAATATTTCTCAGAACATTAGGAGTCCTTCCTCTCCATTGTTTGGTAGGTCATATGATATCTCATCTTGTTGAAAACTACACTTCTAGTAGTTTCTGAGCTCTGCTATATGATCCTGAGAAAACACCCATTGAAGCGTTTCCTCCTAATTGGAGACCTTGGAAAGTTTGGACACTCACCACCTAGAAATGCCTTCTCATGGGTCCTAAGTGGATTTGCTAGCTGCAAATCTACTTCTCATGTTTCCTAGGGGATGCAATAGTGACTACCTTTCTTCCATCTATTGATGTGTCATCAGATGTTGATGGAGGAGCATCTTGGTTCACAAGCAATCTTGCATCAACCAAAAAATAATTAGCTTAGTTTTGCATGTTTTCATACTTATTTTGTTTTGCGTTACTAGTAGAAGAGTTTATAAGGTTCATGGTATCTTTATGATTGTAGAAATAACTATTAGAAGTTGGAGCAAACATTCATTTAGGAGCGGAGTGCAGAAATCAAGTGCGAGCAGTTGGAAGGCCGTGCACAGGAAAAGGAGGGTCAAGGAGCATTGTGGCATCTTTGTGCGATGCATACATATTGAGAAGGATGGTGCAAGGCCTTAGATGCTTAGCACAAGACTTGAGCATTGGCGTAGGACCGAGAGACTTCAGACAGTTGAAATTTTTATGCCACCTTGCCTTCGTGTGTGATATCACATACTTCACATCCAATAACAATAAAGGTTCATTTTGATGACACACATGTACCATTGCATCCATGAAGCCATTGGAGGTCAGTGAATTTTTTGCGCAAGGATTTACTTGGAAGTCTCGTGTGCAAGAGTGTAACATGCACGCGAGAACTTAACGAGTGCAAGTGCTTTCAAATTTGATCATTCACATAGAGATTGTAACCTGAAGGAGCCGAAGAGCATTTACCTCACCCAATATTAAGTTTGTTGAGCCGACTTGTGTTCTTCAAGTTGTGTTATACTCATGATGCGTCAAGAAACATTTGGGCCTTATCTTGCATGGTGGACTGTGACACATTTGATATTATAAGAGGTTTCAATAAATGCCATATGGGTAGAATGCAATTGGGAGCTCCTATTGTAAGTAGGTGGTGCTTGGTTCCACAACCACTCACCTTATGCTTGAACAAGGTAGTTAGATTGAAAGAGCTAGGAAGATAGAGAAGTTAGCTTTCCAGAGCTGGTAGTAGATAGCTCTAATCAGATCAAATAGTATCATTGTCATTGTATCTCCTCAAAGATTGTATAAAGACTATTTTTGTTTGCAATAAGTCTTATGTTAATGTAAGGTTTTTTTCCTCATTGAAATCAAATAAATTGTTGTTTATCTTAGTTACTTTTGTGATAAGTTTTATGTTAATGTAATGTATTGTTCGAGACGATGCAGTTCCACTTTAGGGTTTATATGTCCTTAGGAATCTAACAGGTTGACAAAGCCAACAACACACTCATGTTGAGTGAGTTGCTAGTTCCAAAAATGGGTTATGCTTTAGTGGCGGTTTTGGATAGATATAAATGTGTTGTTTTCTATCAAATTTTGGTTTTTCAGTTGTTTTGATATCATTGATGAGGAGCAGACAAGGTTGTTTTGATATTTTTGGCACTGCAAGGACTTCTTAGCTCTCACCTGATAGGGGGTAAAGATACTGCATTGGCCTTCGATCTGTCATCGCTGATTGTATGAGTTCGTAGGAGAGTTGCTAGCATCAATAGTGTTCAACAAATGTTTGTCAACATTGTTGGGCATTAGAGAGATGTGCCATATATAGTGCTGTATAGTACAAAATAGTCAAAGGGGATGAGCATGCCAGCGGGATGTTCATCATTCATGCCACAACTCATGGGGTAGTGGGCTTTTAAGTGAAGGAAGAGACATTGGTTTGATTAGTACCACAATGTACAGTGTACTATTTTGTAGGTGCGATAGAGACTATTGGATGAATCCATAGTCATATGCTTCAAATGATCTTCTATACCCCTTTTGGATCAAGGGGGCTTTGTTAGGTCATTTGATCCAAAGTGTTGTTATGTTTATTATTGTTGTTTATTGTGTTGGTGTTCATATGTATAGGGCATGCTTCTCATATGAGACACTCCCTTAAATATTTTTATACTTGTATAGGTAATCATTAATTACCTATAGGTTGTTAGTCAGGTTAGTTGTATGGATGAGACTAGTTGGTTGATGGACTGTTGGGTCCCATATGCAACATCTCCCCATGAAGCTTATTAAAATCATCGAGATGAAAATGTAAAGCTTGATTGAGCGTTTATTGTAGCCATTTTCTTCCATTTGATGTGCTATCAAAACTATCATGTATCTTGTGCTCTTTTGTGATTTCTTTGACTGCCATAGCTTTTATCAGCTCCCAAATCTGATCAACTCTGATCCCTAGTTCCAAACCAAGGTGCTCAATGTCTTCATGAACAGCGAGTGAACTACTTGTACCAAATAAGACAGTTTGAATCCCAATAAGCTGTGCAACCTTCAGATTATCCAATTTAGGGGTAGATCGACTGGGATCCTTCATAGCCTGAACAATTGAATCAATAGAAGCACCTTCACTGAGTCAGGGAGCTAGCTGAGCAGTGATACGGGTACCCTTGTCTAGAAGCTTCCCAACATTCAGAGCTGTCTAATATTGAGATCATAGTTTGTTCAAAATAGACTTGATAGTTCTACCAACCCTCTTATTAGGGAGCACATTACAAAATTAATTAGTTCTAAAAAGAATTAATTTAACCTCAATAGTACAAAATGACCAAGGGTCCACATGACTCTATCTTACTTGACTTGATTTCACATTATTTTAGTTTAGCCACTTTCTTAATTTTTACATTTATAGGCACTTTTAAATAGCTTATTACACAATATGATTGTAGTGTACTATTTGATGAGTTTTGCACAATTTAATAACTAGTAAAGATATCTTAAATACATCTATTTGAAAACGCCGAGAGATATCAATTTGAAGGTTCTTGTGTTCCTTTTTCCACATACGGCGTTCACTAATAATGACATTCCATTGTCTGCCAAATTTAGTGTTGACAAACGGCATAAAATCTAGCTACACCATTGTGTTGGTCTCAAAATAATCTATCTGGGAAAAAAATGGGTCCCAAAGTCTACCATATGGCCTAGATATTACTATCTTTTTAATTGACTTCCCCAAGTAAAAAGGTTTTTTTTTGTTTTGGTAAGTGACAGTCAAATGAACGTCAAATTATATGTAGAGAATAAAAGTGAACAAGTCACTCCATTACATTCCTTGGCTGCCATTGTAGAAACGCCTCTCGGCGTAGTAATGATTAATCCTTAAAGGAATTAAATTAAGATGTTGGTGCAAAAGTAACTTTCAGATCTACTAAGACTTGAACTAAATGAACCTATGACATAATTGAGACACCTATGTGCCCCTTCTGTTATGGCTTTTGGGATAAAAATCAATTAATTCAAAAAGAATTAATATGATTTAATTTAATAAAGCTCATTCAATATTTGTCCTCTGGATTTGCCCTCGGTGAACTTGTCATGTCCATTGGGTGATAGTCATATAAAATATATTATGATCATGTACTTGCGGTTGCCTCTTGGTTGCTCCTTTGAATTGCTCTCTCTAATGGAATGCAGGATACCCCAGAATCCCCTAACTTTATTTTTTTGTAGATCAGTGCCTTATCCATGAAACTTGCCTACTGCTTTAATTGATGGGATATATGCTTTTCTCATCCACATGTAGCAATACAGAATGGTCTTGTTGGTGATCTTTGGAGCGTTGGGTGCAAACCATGTTTTTCTTTGCTGTGTGTGTCGTCATTTTGGATTCTTCCCATGAAGGAAGGTTGTATCCTAGTTTATCAACAGAAAAGTTTCCGTTTAAAGATGGTTTGATAGCTTGATCTGATTTATTAGCCTGAATTGCTCTGGCTTTTGACTATATTTCTTTCCCTTCGATTGCAGCAGCAAAATATCCCTGTTTGTGGCTTTCACATTGCAAAGACTGCAAGACCAGGGAGGGTGAATGGACAGCCCAATACTCAAATGAACATCACAATTCTGATGTGTGGGGCCCTTTCCTTTTGCTTCTGCATTACTGTTACCCTTTCCTTCTCTTTGCGGAGGTGCAGTGTGTATGTGCCTGAACACATTCTTTGTTGACTGCGAATCTGCATGTTTGCAGAGCATCTCAAGAATGATTATCTTGTTTAGGCTTCTTAGATTCTCTCCACAGTCCTTAGAGCCAGCCCAGATGGGTGCATTGTCCTCATATTTATCAGAGCCCCCAACTTGTTTTGGGGAGTGGTTTGAAAGAGTTGCCACATTCTTGCCATGTCATGCATCGACTTTGATAACCATGGACCTGGTGAAAGAGACAAATTTAGATAGCTCGATGATGAATGACCTTGTTGAAACATCATATCAGATGATTAGGATCTACCAGGAGAAACATGCTCAAGCTTTCTTCTACCACTCGGAGGCACTAGACTCCCGAAGGATGGAAGAGGAACGGCCTTGGAAACGAGTCTGCCAGGATATAGATTGGTATGCAACCTTGAAGTTATCTGAGTCAATGCTTCTTGTGCCCAAGGCACATGTTGAAGGTCTTTTCTTGGTAAAGTTTGAATATTTGCACGAGTTACCCTCCTTATTTCAGAGATTACTGAACCACTTTTTTAATTAGAGAGCCAACTTGAATAGCTGGAACAAGAAGCCTTGTTGTGATAACACCGTCTTTATCAAGTTGTCATCTGGAGCCTCATTTGATGAAATGATAATAATTAGATTATCTGATCCTGGAACTGAATCAGTAACTTTGATTTACACACTGATCTCTTCACGTAAACTTCTAATAGTAGTCCCACCCTTTCCAATTACACCACCAATTATCTTATTTGGGCAAAGAATACAGAAAACAATCTCCTTCTGGTGAAGAGGGGCCCTGATCACGTCCAAGATATCTGCCACCCTCATAAAGCATGTAACCAGAACTTGGGTGTCGTAGTGTTGAATGCAGGCCACTACTAAAACCAAAAGATGATCTCATTCGTGGGACATGCCCATGTTTCAGATAGTTGTTCATGTATATACACAGATTTGCCATCATCAACTTTGTGCAGGCAATCATTAATGAAAGTTCTCATTTTTTATAATCTTTCACATGCGAGTAGTTATTGTAGACACGGTCAACTCACCATTGATTATCACAATCACTGCAATTTCCATTCAATGTCATTCTACATTTATTGGCCAAAAGATTGCCATTGCTAGTATGTTTTCTCTTCCTTGGCTCATCCATAATAAGTTTGTCCTTGACTGTGGACTACTTAATTTTTCCTTCATCGTTGAAGCAAACAAAGGCACTTTTCCTTCATTATTCAATACACCATTGGATGAAGAAGCACATGGTATTCCAAATGAGTCTACTGTATACTCAAAAAGTTCTTTTCCTCTACCAGTCAAGGTATTTTGTGTAATGTCCCCAAATGGACTATTTTTTCCCCTAAATGGATTTTAGGCAACTCCCAACTAAAAATTGCAGATCATAGTAATTATGATAAAATATATAATGCAGATCTGAATTTTGTAATAGAAAATGCGACCAGGGCTGATTATGAAACTTATAAATATCATGATATTTTCCACCATAAACTGAGCTGAAACTTATAATATTTCACCCTCAATATATTCGTGCAAAGATCTGAATTTTTAGAGCTCATATACAACTGAAATGAATTTATTTTGAAACCCCAGTTTGCAGAAAATAATGGCAACTTCAAAAATTCATAACTCGCTAAAAAATGGTCCAATCCACACAAATAAATTATGCACGGACTCACGAAAATAGGGAGAATACAATGATATTACTCATTCATACAAATGACCACCACAAGTGCCCTAAACAGCCAAAACACCAATTCGCCCTTAGGGTTTGGGGTTGGAAATTATAGCAAAAACATATAGATATATTCATATCTGATACTCTAGAAAACTACTGGGAAATCAACAATCAGACCTGGTTTGTAGCAGCCCCAAAATGCCTCAAAATAGTCCACTATGCAAGTCGCACCAATTGGAAATAAGGAGAAAACTCAGCCACCACTTTTCTCTTCAAACCCTTGGACCAAATCTGCACTTTTACCCGCTTCAACCGCTAGAAAAATACTACTAATCAAGTGATCTGCAATGGAAACTTCAGGGTGGAGAATCCTCTCAACTAGAAGAAGGATTTTCGTCCTCCAGAGTGAATCTCTAAGGGTTTTTGTTCTCAAAAGATTGGAGATGCAAGCTCAAAGCTCAACTTACAAATTAGATTTCATAAAATAGACAAGTGATGATCCCTTCAAGCAAGTCGACTTGCTTTTATAGATTTTATGGGCCAAATAGCTACCTTTGACATCCAATCAGATTTTAGCCCCTCATTTTAATGTTTTTTTCCCCTTAGATCCATCCCTAAGCAAGCTTGCATTTTCTAGGGAAAAAAATATAATTTATAAGGTGACTTTAGCTTTTGAGCTTTTATTTTAATATTAAGGCTATAATATTTTTATTATAAGTGGCTTTTATAATATTTTCCTTTCTTTTTTGTTTGTGCTTTATTATAAATTATTATAACTTAAGTTCCCCCTTTGTGGCACATCCCTTAGCTGCCGGGGAGACCAAATGGGCTAAGGGTCTTTCGACCGAGAAGGGAATATTACAATCCTCCCTTCCTAAAATTGCTTTGCCCTCAAGCAATTCCAAACTTGTTTGTCCAAGTGTCATGCACAATAGATAAAACATGCTGAAGTGATCCAAAAGCCTGGCCCCTATACTTATCAAGTGAGGCTAAAACTTGCCACCATCTACCATTGTCAAGATGATCATATATACACAGGTTTGCATCCAAGGTATCATATACTTTAGATTGCAGATTTCATCCTCTAATTCGTCATTTTTCTCAAGAAGAAAGCAAATCTGAATATGCAATGACATTATCTCACTTGTCCCATACCTTGTGATGTCTCCATGATCAACAATAGGCTGAATTATCTTCATGAGATGACTACTGCTGCAATAACATGCTCCTTTCTTCGCCATCCTTATCCTTGTGTAATATGCTCTTCTTGGATTGATCACTTCCATGCTCTTGGCTGCCATAATTTGAGGAGTACCATTCCTCATGCCTTGCTACCCACTAGTTGAAGAAGTCTTTGGCTACCCAATTGATCCCTTTGGCTGACCCAAAGGTGTTGTTTGCTGCTTTTTGACCGAAACATCTTGTTCAATTTTGCAGCCTTCCCTACAAATATTTTGTTCAATGGAAGTCATACCTTTTTCTCCATAAGCTTCTTCTTCTTCACTTGGCATGGTGGAATACTCTATGGGTTGATTTCCCTCCACTTGTAGATTTGAGTTGATAGATTCCATGATTTCGTTTCCTTGTTCATCCTTTCCATCTTGCACATCAAATTTTTTCTAGAAACGTTTGTGAGAAATCTGCAAGTGAAGTAATAGATTCAACCCCTTGGATCTTCAACATTTGGTGCCACCTTTTATGTGTTACTCCATCCATGTACCTAAAGATGAGCATGAGGGCATCATCTTGACAACATAAGATTACAATAACAAACATTTCTCAAATTCCTTCAACCACGCTCTAACAGATATTTCATTAGTGCCATCAAGAGAAATGGAACTTGGGTCCAATTCATATTGAATATTAATGGGTCCACTGGCTCATGTCCCTTCACAATTTAGATTGTTTCCAACAACCTGATTTTACCTTTGGGCCTCACAGGACCCCTCAAGATGACTAAACTATGGCTCTGTTACCACTAAATGTGAAATCCCAGATACCTGTAGAACACTTATATGCATGTAAGAGCTCATGAAATAATCATATGTTCAAACACAACTTTTTCCCTTTACTAAAATATGTTGCCCAGATTAAACCATTTTTGCATAACTCAACTAGTTTTCACCCTGTATGCTACTTTATACGTCTAAATTCGTTGTAATATATGCCAAATTCACCCCTCTTCACTTTCGAGGTTTGTATCATTCATCAAATCATTTTTCGTGGTTGCATTCAGATCTGATTTCTCTTTTATTTCTTTACAGGCTGGGAGCTGATACATCGCTTTGATACCACTATAATGTCACCCTCTATGGGACTATATTCTGCCCCCAAGATCTGGATTTTTAGAGCCCATATACCCTAATCCAAATGAAATTTATTTCTGAAAGTCCCAATCTATAGAAATATTACAATGGCAAATCTGAATTTTATACATGCATGATGACTTGCACTAGGAGATGAAATGCTCCGATTCACAAAAATAAAACTAGGCACAAACTCACCGAATCTTTAAGGAGAATGCCAACTCATACTACCCATTTTATATAATATGGAATCAAGAGATAAATACCATATTTGAATAGTCAAAACAGGTTGGAATTCGCCCTTAGGGTATAAATGGGGCTGGACAACTGTCCTCAGACACAACTGAATATAGTACATAAACCCTTGAGATCAAAAATTCTGCAAGTTGGCTGACTGAGACCTCTAAAAATCATGACAAAGTGTTGGTGATGCAGATCTGGGACAACTGTGTCGTAGAATGTAGTCAAACTCTATCAACCAAGACGTAGATAACCTTAGATATGACAGCAAATGGAGGTAAAAATCTGCAACAAGATTCCACCTTCAAAACCCTTGTACCACATCTGCACTTTTACAACACTTCTATACAACTTGAAAAATACTGAAAAAACACCACTACTCAAGTTATCTGCAATAGAAACCCCTGTGTGGAGAATCCTCTCAACTAGGAGAAGAGTTTTTCGTCCTACTAGAGTGAATCTCTAGAGGGTTTTTTCGTTTTTTAGAAGATTGAAGATGTAAGCTCAAAGCTCAACATACAAATCAAATTTTTAGAAAATAGACAAGTGCCTGATCCCGTCAAGCAAGTCGAGTTGCTTTTTATAGATTTTATGGGCCAAAATAGCCCACCCTTGACATCCAAACAGATGTTAGTCCTTCATTTAACTGTTTTTTTCCCTTAGATCCATCCCTAGGCAAGTTGCATTTTCTAGGGGAATGAAAATATAATTTATAAGGTGACTTTCAGCGTTTTCAACTTTTATTTTAATATTAAGTCTATAATATTTTATTATAAGTGTTTTTATAATATTTTCTTTTCTTTTTTATTTGCACTTTATATTATTTATAACTTAAGCTCCCCTTGTGCACATCCCTTAGCTGTCAGGGAGACAAAATGGGCTAAGGATCTTCGACCGAGAAGGGGATATTACATTTTGTGAGGCATGCATAATTCTTCATGGGTCTTACAAGTCACATCAGCAGAGGATCTGCCATACTGGCACCTTCCCTCGACTCTCTGATGTGCCTTCTTAGCTCAGCTGATCCACCATGATGAGCATACCATGATCTAATGATATTCCTCAAGCCACTAGCAAGTAAGCTTTGGTTCCTTGTTGCTAATTCATACACTTGTCTCTGTCCTTATGCAAGATTTAAGACTGGTTTACAGTCATATATTTAAAGACAAATACTTCAAGTCTCAATTTTCCATGTACTTACCTTGTTCATACTTCTATACATTCTCTTTGCTTGATAGTTTACCCCCTATAAGACTGTATCTTGTGCCTTTCAAACTTCATCAGGTGACCTAACTCACTCCACCTACATAACCTTTTGAACCACTGTTAGATACTCCATCAAAAGGATACCAAGACTTCAAAACCATGACATTAAAGTGTCTTATCTGCCCCTACATGTCAGATTTCAGTCCACAACTCTCTCACGAGGTCAAGAACCTTGTCATACCTTGCTTGAGTTATATAATCACCCTACTCATATGGAAAGAAGACGTTCACTACACCTTCATAGATCTTAGCCCATGTGTATACACTACAAGATCATCAACCAATCATGTCAATACTGCCCTATTTTATGCTAGGCCCAGATTTGGCTCCATAAGCTCATTTCATTATAGCCACTAGGTATAAAGAGTACTAGTTATCATCTTGGCAAGTTGTAATCATGAATCAATGCCTTATATGAATGTTCAAGCCCTCTATCTTCTCCTACAAAGACTGTCTCATAGTCTAACCTCCAATCATGAAAGTTACATATGCCATTTATATCCTCTAGCCATACTTTACCCTACAATGGAGTGACATTCCAAATAGATTCATAGGGTCATTCATACCTCTTAAACATGTTGAATGCATCATATTAAAGACTTAGACTCCCTTACCAGTGTTCTAGCAATGGTCTTCAATTTGGATTGTAGTACTCTGCCCTCCAAGCTTGTTAAGGCTCTTATTTGCCCAATTCAAGGCCTAAAATGCAAGTACCAGTCTCTCATGCCATGGATCCATGTTCTACCAACCTCCTTCATCATGATTTAGGTGTCCATAAACTTTCATATACTGGTTCTATAGTTATTTTGCCCAGTTCACCTTTCTTAGTAACCCTTTGAGTGATCTAGTACAGTATACAAGCTGTACAGTCAGTCTTGCTCCAATACAGTAGCAATTTCTTCATAAATTCCTCCAAAAACTCATTCAAATTCCTTAAGAGGACTCTGAGATCTTACTCCATATCATCTTGCTCTTAACTCATTCAAATTTGTTCCAAATACCATCAAACTGTTCTCACCTCTGCTTACTGTGTTTTGTCTTTCTTGCTCGAGATTTTTGTCATCGAAATCTTCTCCTGTAGATGCTCAATCAATCTAAGAATTTGTGGATCTCTAATTCGAGAGGAGACAAAGAAAAGGTGAAAATCCTAGCTTATTCTATCGGCGCAAACTAAAGTTAAGAGAAGCCCTAGATCGAGCCCGAGAGCTAATAGTTTACAATAAAAATCTTACCAAGCATCTTCAAGACCCAAAAAAATTATGAATACGTTCCTTATCACCTGTAGAATCTTTCTACATTAACAGTCAAGAGAATTTTAACACATAAATGCCAGCGAGGGTTTCATACCCACTGCCTTGTCCTTCTCAACAGTCCATTAGAAACATGCATAAAGCACTAAAAACAATGGCATATCCTTTATTTTGAATCACCATACATACTTTATTCATCCTTAAATATCCTGTCACAAGCTCTTCTCCCTTGAATTCTTCCTCTACGTCAATTGTTTACCTATTCTAACTCCTTAAGAAGCTCAACTAGTCCCTAGTTTGACTGAATCCACCCTAGGAAAGCTCAACCATACTTCTAAACATAGCAAATGTGGATGATCTTCATCCTAAACATCTCACAACTCGTTACAAACCTTATTTTATGGTCTTCATGACCTTATCTATCTCATGACAACTCATGTCTACCTATTCAACCTCTCCTACTTGTCAAACTTGACAATTTACCACTTATTACAATGATTTTCACCTTCACTATTACAATGCATATACAAACATGAATTTGAACAATAATATAATGGAGGGAAAACTTTGACAACTCCTAGTATATGCTCAATGCCTTTCAAAGGCTTATTCAAATTTTATTGCCCATCAAGGCTACCAATGATGCTCCTGCATCACTCTCTCAGCAATTTCAAACTACATTCTTTATCATCTCCCATAAATTCAGCTGAGTATAAGTTGACAGAACTGCGATGTATATGAATTAGGTCACCTAAAGACCTATAACCATGAAAAGAAAGGGGTGCAGAGATAGAGACAATCATCTCTCTACTTTGATAGTCATAAAAGCCAAAGTTATAAATGTTCTTTCTGGCTTAAGCTGCCTCCTGTATTTCAAATTTATCACCCAAATAGGTTGCCTGCTACATTGCACTTTCATCGGGTGTATCTCCAGAAGCGTAAGTAGATGATGATATGGCTGCAGCAGTGCATGATTTAACAATTTTCCCACCAAATTTGCTTTTAATGCCAATATTATTCTCAACAGCATTGGCACCAGCTACTAAACTTCTGTTATCCAATCCTTTGATCTAGAAAAAACTTTCTGTTTGGGCATATTGTTGATTTGAATCCCTCTTCCCACATTGCAAAACAATCCAATAACTGTTAAGCAGTTTTAAGGTACTTCGAGTTTTCTTTTTTTTATTTTAATTCAAACAGTGACACATCCTGCAAATGGATCTGAAGGACCCACTTTCACCTGTAGTTTTATGGTTGAATGTTCGCCCACATATCCTTTCAAATTGACACTTGATCATGACACTGTATCACCTTCCCCTGATCCAAAGCTTCCAACTCTGTGCACGCAGGCTGAATGCTAGCAACAGTGACAACACAAGGCTTCACACTTGCAATCTGCATCGTTTTACCAAAGAGTTCCAAAGCCTTCCTGGCAAGCCCGTTTTGGACATACCTGAGGATCATTGCAGTCCAGGCGATGACATTTCTCTGAGGCATTTTGTCAGACTTAGCGTGCAACCTCAACAGTCCCACATTTCGATTTAACAAACATATCAACGATAGGTGCCTACAAAAACATTATCCTCAGACCCAAATCTGACAACCTTGTTAAGGATGTCTTATTTTCCTGTTGCAGAGACCCTAGGTCGGCATGTCTCGAGAACAATAGGAGAATTCGTGTTATCAGGCACCATACCTGGAGCCATCACATTCCATGAGACCATGTCTTGTTGAGACATGTCAAACAGTTTACGTGCCTTCTATGTGTTTTCATATTTTCCACACATGTCTATCGGGGGTTATTTACAGCTATAACATCTGACAAATAGCCGCTTTCATTATTGTGCTTTATGTCAACCACAACTTCGTCTTCACCTCTCTTCCCCATGGCTGAATCCAGGTTTACACATCCTCATTATTTTCCCACTTTCATCCCCTGAATCCTCACTGACACGAAACATATCGCTTGTAGAAAAATCCTGCTCCATTTCTATGCCTTTATCATGATCAGTAATGAACCACTTTGAATTGTGTTTTCGGGTCCATTGCTTGTGGAAGGCAGTGCTGGAAAGGCCTGCAGGGAGAGTATACTTGAGAGACGCGGAGGCGAAGCAAATCAAAGCAAAGTGAAATGAAATTTTGTGTCCGCAACTAAAGCAGGAAAATGTCATAGGTGCCATCGGTGTGCAAAGTACCTGGATGGCCCGATTGACATGACAGGTGATTTAAAACTCTAATCCTAACTTATAAAGCAACTACTATGTTCCCATTCAAACCAAAGGTTCCGAGTTTCTTCCTTGTTCTCTGATCCTTCATGTTCCATGGCAGCTTTTGATGGGAGTCTTCCACCATAAAAGAAAAAACAACTGGAATGACATTGTAGTACCTAAGCATATTGAGCCTATTCATGAAATACTTCATGTGGGAAAGCTTAGAACTTTTTGCATTGTGATCTCTCTGGAAAATCTCCATATTCCTTTGTAGAGCCATGAGTAAGCATTAATACACACTGGTTTCCCTGCATATTTATCAACATGAACTCTGTGTGTGGAAGGTTTCATGTCCTTGAGTCTGAGAAGATCCTTTATTCCTGTGGCCTTCAATGAAGATTGTTGCCTATGTAGATGTTAGGATTGGCAATCTAACAAAATTATTTTCCCTGCAAACCACTGCCTTCATAAGGGAGTGTCACTTCTCTTAAATTCATAATCCTTGGATCTGTGCATTGCAAAACGACTCTGATTCTGTGGTCCTAATGGGTAGTGTAAATCATAGTTCTCTGCAAGGTTGGAAGAGCTTATCCACATCTATTTCTTGCTTTCACAGATTATTCAGGATCTAATGTTGAGCTGTAAATTGCTTCCAGTAAGCCCCTCATTCACAATGTCAGAAGCTGTTGCTACTTTGATCAGGATGTGGTCTTCAAATATGACTGATTCAAGTGTTACCTATTAAACAACTTAGCTGCAAGTTTCCTTGCTTTCTTAGCATCAGCAAATGGCCTGTTTATTTTATTCAAATAACTTAAAGCTGATGCCAAGAAGTTTATTTCCTGTAAGGTGCATCAACAAGGAGTAAGGCATTTATACAGTGCATGACATCAGTGTTTAATCCAGGAGGCGGATCTCTTGGCAAAGCTTCCATAAACGGGAGGAGCTACTTGAGCAGACATTTTATTACATAGATGGTGTACCAGGATGACCAAACAACAAAAAGTGAAATTATCATTATAGACACAAGAAACCTTTACAGAAGGTAACTCTCACACAATGCTGCACTTATTGGAACACCCACACCCACACACACGAAAACAAAACACACAACAAAAAGCGGGAAAAATTACGAGCTTTTTCAAGACAATTTTTTGTAAAATGAACACAGCTTCTGTAGAATCATGAGTCACAACCACAAAATTGTCGTCATTGCATTCACATGGAAAGTATGATGTAGGGGTGGAAGGATGAATATAGACTAAATGAAAGATCCCCAAATGGATCTCTTTACGCTCCAATGAGTTTTAAATGAAACAGAATAGCAAATACAGATTTTTCGTATGTTATGGCACTTTTCCCTAATGCAGATCTGAAAAAATGCGGCTAGTTTGGTATATAAAATTCCCACAACAGCAATCAAACCAAATAAAATATGACCTGTGTGTATTGGCAGCTTAAAATACATATAAAATCTGACTTTTCTGAGTTGTCATTAATCTGAAATTTATATCAGAAATCTGCAGATCTAAAGAGGCTGAAACAGTAATATAAATCGATCCACAGTATTGAAAATACCTTCTCCTGAGTTGTAAAAATAAATACAACAGATAGCAGCAAGGATCAGACCTTAGAATGACTTCAAAACATCACATAACAGCCACATTTGAGTCGCTCCATTAGAGAAAATCAGTACAGCACTGCTGCAACTCTGGTAATCAACTTTTTATTGCAAAAACTCCATAATTACCGCTGAAAAACACTGAAATTCTGTGTAAGCTCTATGGAAAATCCAGCGCAGAAATTCCTCCTAAACTCTAAGAGGGTTTTTGTCCTCTAGAGGCAATATACTAAGGGTTTTCGTCTTTAGAATATTTTTGGTGAAAGCTTCAGGCTTCAACACAATTCAGAATATATCAAATGAATATGGAATGCCTCTCAAGCAAGTCTACTTCTCCTTTTTAAAGGAAGAAGAGACCCAAAACAACCTTTAAGACCACCAATCAGCTTGTATGACAAAATTGTTGTCATTGAATACACAATAGAAATGTTTTATCCTTTCTAAGTTCCCATTTTCCCCTTAAGGCAAGTCACCATTTTCCCTAGAAAATACAAATTAAATAAGTGCTTTTCTTTCGATGTACTTTTCTAGGTTCTATTTTAATGTTAAGTTTATTAATTTATTATATGTGCTATTATATTGTAATTTTTTGCACAATATAATAAAATTAATAAAACTTAAGTCACCCTTATATTTTTCCTTTGGCCGTCGGGTTGACAAAATAGGCCAAAGGTCTTCGATTGGAAAAGGGGACATTACACTAAAAGACATGAGCACATCTTGGAATTTAGAATAAGAGAACTAGGCAAATCGAAAAAGTTAGAGCTTTTGAAATCAGGAGCACCATAGTTACAGGACAATGGAACTGAAAATGAGGAGAAGATGAGGGAATTGAAAATTCCACTTTCACGAACTCCACAATAGTTTGATGCTCTTCAAAAGCATGTGTAGAAAGAGAAACACTTGGTTCTTCACAAAGGAAGTCCTTATCAGAAGCCTCCAAAAATTGATTTGAAATGAAGACTTCATGGTGTTGGAGATTATCAGAAGCTTCTTCTTGCTGATTGACGTTTTCTTATTGGCTTCTTAGCACTTGGAGCTCTTCATAATTCGTCTACATAGCTTCAGCAAGATGCACAACTTCATGATTGAGGTTAGGACTTGCTCGTCCACCAATCACTGCTTGTAGTTTCAAAACATATTTCAATCACAGAGCTGACATCTCTTCATTTCTATATGTCATGAACACATCTATAGGGAGACAAAGAAAAGACAAAGCCTTGAGTTTCTCATCGAGCCAAGACTCATCTGCAATCTCTTCTTCCTCTTCAAAAATAAACTCTTCACCAAAGGTTTTCAAGAATCCATTTGGAATAAAAATTTCAGGTTGTTGAAACTCGTCAGAGATTCCTCTTTCAGCATATGTCTCATTCATGGAATGAAAACTTCAGGCTGTTGAAACTCATCAGAGACTCCTTCAGCATGTCTCATTCACTAGCTCAACATCAAAAGAAGTGATAACACTGTTGCATGTCAATTCCATCTCAGGTTGGGACTTCTCCTTTTGTTCTTGAGCGAGATGCAATCTCCTTCGAAATTCTTTCAGAAGATGGTTAGACTTATGATCTTGGAGATTCATCTTTTCAGCTGCTGCAATACTCTTTTTCAACCGGTTTCATAAAATTTGATCTCACCATCTTCAGTTGCAACTATCTCACCAACCATTGATTTAATCTGCTTCATGGCTGATACTTTCTTGTTCTCTTGCTCATTTTGCCATCGATACTTTTCAACGTGGGTATATTGAAGTTGCAATTCATACTTGTTTAGGCTACTAATGTTTGTAATCACCAATCAAATCTTGAGCAGGATTAGAGACGTTTCCAAAGGATAGATTGAATCCCCTATTCAGGCAAAGATTGGGTTTTGGGTTCCACTTTTCAATAGAGTCGCCAACCTCCATTCTAGGGGAGGTCCCTTAAGATTTTAGAAATCGAATGCACTAGGCACTTTGATCTTCAGTAGGATTGCCAAAAACTATTGGCAAGATTCTAAGTCACCGCAGTTTTTCGTGTATTTCATTGACTTGTCCAATGGGCAGTGACATAAACTTGCAATATTGGAGTAATAACCATGGAGTGGGTGATTTTCCTCTGCGTTGGAGAGGGGAAGCTCCCTTGAAATATGGGGTATTTCTGTGGGTTTTTGGATACTTTTAACCTGATAGTACAAAATGACTAAACAAGGAGGATAAGGGAGAGAGAAGATTAAAAATGAGAGAGAAGGGAAACCCTTTGATGGAGTAAACACAGAAAATCATCCAGGAAACCCAAAATAAAATAAAATGGATTCAGAAATTCTCCTACAAATGAAATATGTATTTTTGAAGATCAAGAATTTCGCGCTTGTTACCTATCCAAGTTAATGCACCAAACTAAACACAAAAACCCTGAAAAACTCCAATGAAATCGATACCTGATGGGCAAGATCCGAAGATGTAGACGGATAAGGAAGCTGATGTAGATAAGACGGGTGCACACGAGCAATTCTGCACAGTAGATCCAAGTAACCTGCGAGACACCGATGCTTGACAGAAAAAGACCACGTTAAAAGATATTTAGGTGGACTGCCCGAGAAGCGGATCTGGGAAGCGATAGGCTCCATCGGCGGATGTCAGTCCGCGTTTTCAATTAAGTAAAGAAATATACATGATAAAAGATGTACGTACAAGACTAGATTTTCTGATCAAAGTAATAAACTGAATCTAAACAGTAGGCAGAAAGCAACAGAAAACAGGGAACTGTGAAAAACAAAGCTGGATTTGTGTTACCTGTGTCCTTTTACCTGTCTGCAGGGAGATCGCCGTCGATTAGGTAGAATCGGCGTCGACTGTTTAAAATCGGTGTCGACTGATGTCGACTGATATAGATCGGCGTCGATCCGAGATAAAGTGCGAGAAGATTTGGAAATCGGAAAGCGAAGGCCAGATCGTCAACGTCTGCTGGATCTGCGGAAGCCGGAGAGATACTAACAAGACTCCACCCGTGTTGGGTGCAAGAAAAGAGTCACCAGAAAATCAATGGAGACGTGAGATGTTGATGTGATAAGAGCAGAGTAACGGTGCTCCTCTCAGGGATTGATTCGGACAAGATCCGCTCTCATTCGATAGATAATGTTCACACTTGATGCTAAAAGATCTCTCGTTCTCTCTCTTACAATCTGCGTCTCTATGTCACAATCTGTCTCTCTCTCTCTCTGTTTTTTCGTCCTCGTGTCCTCCCAGAATTGAGTTCTGGGCCTCCATTTATAATCGGTGCCGCTCCGAAAAATCGGCGTCGACCGAGTACCGGTCGGCACCGATCACGGAACAAACTCCCGAGACGGCCAAAATGAACGATTTCTGGAAAGATAAGAGTTATCCCTCCACCTCAAATACGGGAAATATCCCGCTTTGGGAGGAGGAGAAATAGGGGTGATACATGGATAGGATAAATATGGGGTAGATAAGTGGTTAGGATACATGTGAAGAGGTGTAATTAAATAGTTAATATTTAATTACTCACGGGTAAAATATAATGGGGTGAATTAAACTTAGGTGTTTAAATCACAAATCGAATAATATCCCAAGGGTATAGTGGTGATATAAACGTGCTCCAGGTTACCTGGTTACCTGAGAGAGCAAACGCGCACGAGGGACACCAAATTGGATAATCAATTTTAGGTGTCTACATTTTGCCCCTTTTTGTCAAGTAACTTGCGATAAGCAAGGTTATGAGACAAAAACAAGGAGATGGAAGAAGGGAAGAAAAAGTGATGATGTGATTCCCCTCAAACTAGGGATGGGATGGGTGATAGAACAAACGATCCCAAGTTTGAAAAAAGGTAGATGAAAACGCGGGATGCCCCAGCTGGATGTCTGGAGTAGATCTGATCATTGATGACGCATAAAAATAAATAAAAAGGCAGCAACCTAAGGAACTCACATTGGTAGGGCAAACTAGACGGTCTCCTCATGAGACGACGTTAGTACCTACAGACCCATGAGTGTAAGGCGGACTGCAAAATAGTCAGCATCTAAGGAGAGACACATTGGTAGGGACAACCAGACGGTCTGCAAACCAGACGGTCTGCAAAGCAGACGACGTTAGTGCCTACAGACCCGTTAACTCTAAGCTGCCAAAAAAAAGTACGAGTGCCCCATGCAAAGGGAACAAACTCGAAATGGATGATAATATCGAAAATATGTGCCCAAAGGCAACATTCAGCACACAATAATGACCAGATAAATAAGCCAAGCATCAACAAAATGGCAAAGAGATATGGAAAATCGGCGGCGATTACACTAATCGGCGCCGATCTAAATAAACGGCGCCGACCGTTTAAAGCACATATAAATATGTGGACGGAAAACGTGAACGATTTATTTACATCGTGACGATCGATTCAGAGAGAGTCAAAAATTGGATTTGAGCACCATGGAAGCGGTCAGAAGCGGAGGAGGACACGACCTGGGGTAAGTGGTTCTTCTTGAACCCGTTGTACTTATTTTATTATTTTATATATATATATATATATATTTTATGTTGGGTTTTGCCTTGTGGAGGCCAGGGTGTTTTTTTACATCCGGCCTACCAATCGGCGCCGATTGGTATAATCGACGCCGATGTTATGTAAGCGGCGCCGATTGATAACAATCGTCGTCGACTAGAAGTAAACGACGCCGATTGTATTTAATCGACGCCGATTGTATAGACTTGTGAATAGATTGAATTTTTTTTGTTTTGGATGTTAGGATTTGGGCAAATATGAGGCTAATATTGCTCTTGATGTCGTGGATGCAGGCACGAGAGGTTCTACACATGAGGGATGCTATTCCCGAGTTACTAGAGACTATTCTCCCTGACGTGACTGATGCAGATTGGCGGCATTTAGAGTTAGCCGGGCTCGGGGGTTTTAGGTACTACAGACGAGTGCCGCGAGATGTAGAGTTGATGCGAGCACTAGTGCGACGGTGGGATAGCCAGACGTGCACTTTTTGGTTCAGGACGGGTGAGATGACCATCACCCATGAGGATATATATAGGATTTTGAGACTGCCGATTACTGGGGACCCGATAGAGATTACACCACGAGAGCAGCAGCAGAGGGCCCTAGTTCGATTGTATGGAGATAGGGCAGATGATTCAGAGATAGTGTCCGGGGCAGTGCGGATAGCCTCGCAGTATAGACAGGATAGTCCCAGGAGCAGACGGATAGTTTTGATTCAGATGGCGATATCCTATTTTGCTCTGCCAGATTCAGGAGGCGGGAGATTCCCATTATTATTATTAGATTGCGTTTGCGACATCCTGTAGTTCAGACAGGTGTTCGCCTTTGCTGATGCCTTGATAGCTCAGATATATTGTGAGTTATGGATGTATACTACTGGCCAGAGGACATCTATTGATGTCATTTTTGTGCTCCATTGCTAAGCATATGAGCACATAGCAGTGATTAGGCCATCCGGGCTTCCTTGGATGCCAGCAGGAGTGGGAGCTATTGATTACGGATTCTGGTGATGGCGGGCCGATATGGCCTCGGGAGATACAGGGAGATCCGCAGATTGGTATGCTGAGCGTTTCAGGACGCTGACACCAGAGCAGGTCATCTAGAGACCATATCGGGTATTTCCGACATGGGATGGTTAGGATGCTCACCTGGTGAGGTTGAGACGGAGTAGGGTGGTTAGGGGCGGCAGGCCTGATATATGGGAGCGACGTCCCGTTTATATGGGTATTGAGACAGTTCGGCCTAGTACAGACAGTGCTGACTACTTACAGGCCTTGCAGGCGAGACAGCAAAGAGACTGATCTACTGATTTTGATCCTGGCAGATCCATTGAGAGAGGCCCCACCCTCCACAGATAGTGATGATGATGCTAGAGTAGGATGATGGTTATGCGGCATGGTACTGCGACAGAGCTACCACGACACCTTCCAGCATCTATAGATGCCGATGAGGAGGATATGGCTACAGTGCTGGAGAGACTGGAGGGAGAGCACGCCACTCTGACGCATACACACTAGGCGGCTCTCTAGGAGATCAGAGCTCTGACAGTGGAGAGGGATGCCCTGATTTTGGAGAAAGACACTACTCTCCAGGAGCGAGATACAGCGATCTAGCAGAGGGATCGTTACCATCGACATAGGGAGGCCCTCAGGGCCAAATATGGTGAGACAGGTACCATGTCAGAGTCTGGGACACAGGGCACGATCCATAGGAGGAGCACCACCAGCAGCACCAGCAGCCCCAGCAACACCACTACAAGCACCTGGTACCGTGAGCCTGAGTACATATCAGTCTCTCCTCGCTGAGGTGAGATACTACGAGGATGTCCTAGCATAGCATGACCTAGATGTGCCTCGGTACGGGGCGAGGAGGAGATCAGCGATAGCCACAGCTTAGCGGGGCATCAGGGGGAGGGATTCACCGGGAGACATCGATGTTTTACCCATGAGGCCTCCATTAACAGGTGCGTTTAACTCGATAGGCGGCGGCCAGGAGAGACAGCCTGGTCCAGAGGAGGGTGGAGGACATAGTATCCTCCACGCATCAGATTATCTACCCCATATAGGGATTGATATCCATTTTATATCCCCCCTAGTGATGTCTCCTCGATCCCAAAGCATTGTATAGATGGCTTGATTGAGAGCCACGTATTTTGAGGTGGAGGGATCACTCTTATCTATGTCTATAGATTTATCACTCCTTTTGGCCATCTCGGGATTGTTCTCCTGTTTTAATCGTGATATACATGGATAGCCGTACCGTAATTGTGACTCGATGTCGACGCCGATTGATAGATAATAAATGGAGTGTGCATTGGATGAACATAGACATAGAGGCCCAGATAGTGTCATGAAATTTGATGTGATTGATATGTGGACACAGTTTTGATGAAAAGAGATCTAGATACGATGTAGAGTAACTTGAACATACAAGTTTGTAGATACATTGATGGATAGATAGACGTGAATGATGTATGCGATTTAATCTTGATGAAAAATCAGATCCCTGAGAGGATTCACATGTGTTGACAATACTTCCCTTGATCACATCAACATCGCACGTCTCCATAGATGATAAATTCTGGTGACTCTAAATTTACGGGATGTGAAATGTCAAATCGACTGGATGAATAAGATATGGAATAATCAGTGGCGAATACACATTGCGAGAGCCAAGGATTTCAATGAAAACGACCTTGACTTAGAAATAAAAGAATTTAATACGCATTTGGGAAAGAAAATGATAAGCTGGACTCCCAACCGACCATAGATAGAATCTTCATAGGAAATCAAAAGATCATGCATTCAAGGTTTTTTACGTGCTTAAAATAAACCTGACACGATCTAAGGATTCTTTGGGTCATGTTCTGCTGAGTAGTCCCGAAGGTTTTTCAGTAAAAGACCAGTACGTGGCTTAATATAGGGGCCTACCCCCGCACTTCACACACCGCTGCGATAAGGGAGTTGGGTGCTTTGCCAATATATACGTGATTTTTATTTTTCACCCTTGCACACAGCCAAAATCACTAGGTATAAAGCATTTAAACAAAAATTCTTTCCCTGGCCTCGCCTACTTGGAAGTGACATCCAAGAGGAAGAGCCTACACGGTACTCGGGCCGCGCTATAAATTCACGAAAGTTCTGGTATATATTGGCAAAGCATCCAACTCCCTTATCGCAGCGGTGTGTGAAGTGCGGGGGTGGGCCCCTATATCAAGCCACGTACCGGTCTTTTACTGAAGTGCCTTCGGGACTCCTCACCAAAACATCCCCCAAACCATCCTTAGTTTGGCTATCTGAGTAGTTCCTGTTCTAAAAAGCCTTCCCTAATATTTTTTTTCTTAAAAGCATAAAAACTTAAAAGAGATAATCACCTACGCTGCTTGAATTGTCTGTGCATTAGTTAGGTCAATCTTCTTTTCTGCTTGTTTATGACGGTCATCACTCGGTTACAATCTAGAAGAATGGCTCAATTAGCCCCTTCTTCCTCCGAGATCACCACTAGTGTGGAGGTTTCGGCACCCCCCAGGTCTTCCTCGGGACCGCTGTTAATTGGTTCCCCATCCTTGGTCATATAATCCTTTTTATCAGGCCAAAGCAACCCCATCACGTCCAGCTTCCCCTAGTCCTTCAGAAATATCATCTGCTTCTGACTCAGAGTATGTTCCTCGCGGGATCCTGAATTTCAGGCGCTCCTCGATCGCAATCCGGTAGCCCTCATGGACTACCTAGTACACAAGTCTATTCAAATATCTGATAAGGGACCACCAATCCAGCAAGTGTACGATTATTCTCGTGAACCATCCCAGGCCTTTGTAGAACAGTTAGCATCATCTCTCTCGCCTCGAGCCACGGAGAAGGGTGGTGCCCCTGTGCCTCCTTTTTCTCTTCCACCGACCATATCGACTAGTTCTCAAATAGTCTTACCTATTCCTAACACCGTAGTTACCTCGAATATTCCACAACCTACTTCTGAGAGGTCCTCTGCTCTGGCTATAATGAGTGCGTCTGTGCACCCGCATATTACTGTTAATTCATCTATGCCCTCCATTGTGTCCCAGGGTCAGTACCCCTTTATGAGTCAACCCCCTCCGACTAGTCAGTTGGTTCCTGCTTCTCGTCCTCCAGTGGGTCCTTCTTCCAATGTTCCAGCAACAGTGACCTTCGCCCATCCTCTAGCATCGGCGCCCTTAATAACTAATCCGGCAGTAGAAAGCCTCTTTCAGGTCTTGTTCCCCAATATGTCCAATCAAATCGGCACCCATGTTCCTCAATCTGTCCCGATTCAGTCAACAAGCATAGGAGTCCACCAATCACAGGCTCCGTCCGTCATCCAACCTTCATTTTCTCAACCACTTATTATCTCACAGCCTGCCTATACACAGGCTCCTTCACAGCAAATACCCCACCAGGTGTCACCCAGAACGCCTGGTTACTCCTCTTATCATCCTATCAATCAACAGATGAATCCCCCGTTGACACCTCAACAACATCCACCATTTGCTTCTTATGTAGGACATGCCAGTGTGCCTCCTCCTCAATCTGACGTGGTTCAAATTCTTTTCAAGAAAATCACAGACTTGGAAGCCTCCACCAAAGGGGCTCGTCCTTCATACTCCTTTGAAGAAGTGTGTAATGAACCCATTCACCCCTCAGTGGCTTTTAAGCCTTATCCTCCCCAATGGGAACTTCCTAAATTTTCAAAATTTCATAGTCGAGAGGACCCTCAACAGCATTTTGCGAGCATTCAAACATGCTTGCTACCTCATAGTCCAGGATCAGGAGCTTATGCTCCGTACTTTTCCTATGTCTCTAGCAGGTCCTGCTTTAGACTGGTACAATAACATTCCTCAACATTCCTTGTTTTCTTTCTCTCAATTGGCCCAGATGTTTGTTGAAAACTTTTCAATAAATATCGCGCATAAGATCTCGATTACAGATCTTTATAACATTCGTCAATTCGATGATGAGTCTATTGCAGACTTTGTCGCTCGTTGGAGAGGGATAATCAACCAATTGTCTTTCTCCCTTCCTCAATCCCAACAGATCGAGTTGTTTACTCGATCTTGTGCTAATCATATTTCTTCCACTTTAAGGATCCAGACTTTTCATACATTTGAAGAAGCCTTTACGATGGCACGCAAACTCGAATCTCGCGCCATTGAACAAGGGAAGTTAAAACTTCGCTCTAAATCTAAACCAGATTTTTCTCGGTTTACCAAATCAAATCCTTCCACTTCTAAAGACAAGAATCAGGGATCCACCAACGCTATCGTATTAAAAACACCACGAGCCGATACCACTTCTAATCAAACACCACGAAGAGACTCCTCATCTTCTCGAAAAGGGACTTCATCATCTCGATCTTTCACTTCATTGGGGGAATCATATGCCTCTATCCTGAAAAAAATGTTGGAAGTCCACATGATCGAACTTCCCCCCATTAGGAATATTGATGAAAGCCAAGAACGTCCATTCTGGTATAGGGAAAATGACTTCTGTCATTATCATAGAACCAAAGGTCATGACATTGAACGATGTCAGACCTTCAAAAATCTTGTCCAGAAATTCATTGATAAAGGCGAGCTCATTCTGGATAACCCAAATGCTCCCCCAAATCAAGCACTGGATGTCTTTAAACAACCTTTTCCCAATCATTCCCCGAACCATGATGCTTCAGAGTCTCAAAAACCAAACACTCATACTATCAGCTTCATCTCTACTGAAGAATCTTCTTCTAAAACTAAGCCATCTGCGAACACATCGACCGAATCAGAACCTCCTTCCACTTCGTTAATCACTGGGATTCCACCATCTTCAGATAGCCCGTCTTTGAATATTCCAACATTGTTAGATACGGATTCACCTCTCTCTGCTTCTTTGTCTGATCTTCCATCCATACCCGAGACAGTGTCATCCTCACCTGTATCATCATCAAACATTCTTTCAATGCTTGAGGCAATTACATCCCTTCGAGTTTCCACTGCAGATACATCTACTTCTGTTACTCCCATTCTCGCTGCGACTATGCCCCTGGTGAACGTACCTATAATTGTGCCGACTTCGACGGAAGCATCTTCGATTTTGACTCTTCCTGTTTCCTTTCCTACAGTAGTTTCACCCATAATTACTGCACCAGAAGTAGTTCCCTTGCAAGGAACTACTTCTTCATCACTCACTTCTTCCATCACCAATGTTACTTTGCCTATTAAGGGAAAATCTAAAGAAGTAGCACCAACACCTATATGCTCGGTTCCTGAACATAGACCGAGACAACCGAAATCTAACGTTGCGTCATCAGTACCTCCCCATTTGCTTCCCCCGAAAAGGTTACAATCACCTTATGCGGTTGAAGTTGTCACCATCCCTGAAAAAGGAAAGCCCATATTTCGAACCATCAAGACTCTTGGTGCTTTCCCACAAAAATCTCTCTCTACGCCTCATAAAAGATTGGATTTGTCTGCTGAGAAGGCGTCTTCTTCTACACACTTATCAAAACCATCATCTTCTTCTACAACACATTCTTCACTAGCACCCCGAAAAGTGGACTTACCTACTAAAAGGACGTCACCTCTTTTATCAGAATCATCATCTTCATTACCAAAAGCCAGGGCGCCCTATGTTCCTCCGATTACACCTACTTTAGAAGCTTCTCCCTCATCTAAATCGACATTATCTAAATCATCATTAGTTTCGACCAAGCAACCTCCCTTATCTCTGAAGACCACAACACTTGTCACATCTCCATCATCTTCAAAATCTATTTTAGGGGCTCCCCCTCCACCAAAATCAATCATGTCTCACTTACTTCCATCTCAAGTGCCCAAGGCTGCTCCTCCAGATGTCCAAAAAAATAAGATGATCCCTAAAAAGACTGTCAAACCTAACATGCAGGTTCTTTTACCTCGGCAGTCTGTTAAAGTAAAAGAGGCGCCTTCATCATCTCTGTCCTCATCTTCGTCTACCGGGTTCTACACCGAAATCCTTCGCCAACTTATCCAATCTTCATCCATATCTCTTCCTCCTGATTAAACCCTATAACCCTAAAGGAGTTAAACCTACCTGGTTTAACTCTGATCTGATTTGTGCTTACCACCGTACCCCGGGTCATGATACTGAGGGATGTAAAGCTCTTCAATCTGTCGTCAACAACCTTTTGGAAGAAAGTGATCTTTTGCTGGAGGAGGAGAAACAAGCACCTCCTGTCATCTTAGCTCCATCTGAACCCCAACGATCTACTCAGGCCTCTACTTCTAGTGATTCCACTCCAATTGATCTTCCACCTTCTCAAATCGACACAATCCATATTGCCACTAGAACCCAACAGTATGATAATCCATCCTCATCTACAGCATCTCGACCACAGGTTGTCATTTCTGCAGCCCCCGAAGGAGTTCCTCCTTCCTCATTAGCCCCACGACCTCGGGTCTCTATTCGTGCTGCACCTCGGGCTCAAATTCCCGTGTCAGTTGAGGAGAGTGTTATGAAACAACTCACCCAGGCTCCGGTCAAAATGTCTCTTTTTGACCTCATTCAATCCTCTCCGCAACATCGCCAGGCTCTGATTGATAATCTGCGTCGCATCGCAGTGAATTCAGATGAGCCCCAGCCCTTCGAGTTGGTTGTTGGATTGAATAGACCATCAACCACCATTTCTTTTGAAGATTCGGAAATTCCTCCCCTTTCTTCAGAGGATTTGGAGGCTCCCCTCTTTATCACAGTCCAAATCAACAACACTACATTAAAACGCATTATGATCGACAGTGGAGCTGCACTCAACGTCATCTCCTCGCACACATTCGAGCAACTTAAGTTACCAAAGAACGTAGTGTCACCCCCGCCTTTCACCCTTCGATCATTTAACGATCAGCTAGCAGTTACTTTAGGAACTGTGGTCTTACCCATTCGAGTAGGTAAGAAGCTGCTTCACGAACTCTTCTACATTGTTGAAGGGAAATTCCACTATAATATGATCCTCGGATGCTCCTGGATTCGTGCAATGCATTGTGTCCCATCCACCCTCCATCGATGCTTAAAATATCAATATGAGGGCAAAATATATACTCATCCAGGAGATCCTTTTCCTTCCGCGCAATGCGACATGACCACAGGGTCTGCCCCTTTAAAGGAAAATGCCTTGTTCTCCTGACGGGGCCTCATCTTCTTCCATACCTGCAACCAAACTACCGGATGTACAAAATTTAGAAGAGACATTGCAGCGTTTCTCACTAGGAGAGCTTCCTCTCCTTTCTTTTGACACCCATCTCAAACCTAGTGAGTATGGTAGACCAGACAAACAACCTGAATATCAGCCAGGTCTTGGTCGCATCGTCACCATTGGTCTGCCCAATCAACAGACTAATTTCATTTACGGTGGTCTTGATACGTCTCACTATCGCCCGGATTCTCCTCCTAGGACCAAACCTTATTTAACAGGGTTCGATTGTCTACAGAATCCCACGTTTGCAAAAACTTATTTATATCGATGCGCGTGGAAGGGCTTTGGCTTGGGAAAATATGAACAAGGTGTGCATGACCTCGCATCCATTCCAACTCTCAAGCCACATCAAAAATTTGGTTTAGGATTTAAACCTCTTTCAAAAGCCACCGTCACTGTTCTCGATGAGCCTCTTCCTATTGAGGAACCATCTTCTCCCGCTAAGTCAGAAGCATCACTCGATGTGGACGACGCCATTTCCATCCCGTCTAACTTTTTTTTTTATCAATACCATTTCCTTAGGGCCACTAGCCTATAAGACTAATGACAGGTCCACTTCCATACCGTTAATTTTCCCTGAAATAGTTGGAGACGACTCTCCTACTATCAACACTATCCACTGTGCGGATGATGATTCTGTCCTCACCTATCTGGGGGCAGAGGATTCCTATCTTCCCAAAACCATTCCTTCTGACACGTCTACGCTTCTCAACGAAGCCACTGTCGACCTTAATATAGGGACTTCTAAAGACCCTCGCATCATTAAGGTCGGCCAATCCCTTAATCCACAGGAGTTAGGAGACTTTACCACTTTTCTTTCCAACCATCGTCAAGCTTTTGCTTGGTCATATGAGGATATGCCAGGACTCGATCCCGATATTGTGGTCCACAATATCGTTACTCTTCCCAACATCAAACCAGTTAAACAAAAATTACGTAAAATGCACCCTAGAGTAGCCCTTCTTGTTAAAGAAGAATTGCAGCGCTTGCTCTCGGCTAACTTCATCCAACCCATCGATTATCCACAATGGGTTTCCAATGTAGTACCAGTAACTAAAGCTACTGGGAAAATTTGAATTTGTACCGACTTCCGGGATCTTAATCTTGCTTGTCCAAAAGATGATTTTCCTCTACCTAATATCGACCAACTCGTGGATTTAACTGCGGGTCATGAGATGCTTTCTCTTATGGATGGTTTCTCTGGGTATAATCAAATTCTCATCGCACCAGAAGACCAACATAAGACTTCTTTCATAACTCCTTGGGGGACCTTTTGTTATCGTGTCATGCCTTTCGGTCTTAAGAACGCAGGAGCAACCTATCAGCGAGCAATGACCTACATCTTCCATGATCTCTTACACAAAACTGTGGAAGATTACGTCGACGATCTCCTCGGTAAATCCAAACGTCGTCAGGATCATCTTTTCATTCTTGCACCTCTCTTTGAGAGGCTTATTCGCTTTTGTCTTCGTCTAAATCCATCTAAGTGCGTGTTTGGCGTTCTCACTGGTAAACTTTTAGGTTTTATCATTTCCATTAGGGGTATTGAAGTAGACCCCGCAAAAATAAAAGCTATCCTTGAGATGCCTCCCCCTTCTAACTTAAAGCAACTCCGCAGTCTCCAAGGACGTCTTCAATCAGTGCGTCGTTTTATCTCACAATTGTCGGACCGTTGTCAACCTTTTCATCATCTCCTCCGTAAGAATGTTCATTTTGAATGGGATGAACATTGCCAAAAGGCCTTTGATGATCTCAAAGCTTATCTTCTTTCTCCACCTGTGCTTACACCTCCACGCGAGGGGGAGCCTTTCTATCTTTATATCTCTGTGACTGACCATGCTCTGGGAGCCATGATCTCGCATCGGGACACTTGCGGTAAAGAACAAGCTGTCTATTACATCAGTCGCACCCTCCATGAGTATGAAACACGTTATTCCGAAGCTGAAAAGCTGTGTTGTGCTCTCTTCTTCGCAACTTCTAAGCTTCGTCATTACCTCCTTAATCACAAAACTTACATTGTCACAAGTGTCAATCCACTCAAGACAATTCATGCGAAGCCTTATCACAATGATCGTATCACTCGTTGGCTCATGCTTATGACAGAATTTGATCTCGAGTTTATCCCGCAAAAGTCTATCAAGGGTCAGGTCATTGCAGATCAATTAGCTGATGCTCCTCTTCCGGACACTCAAGTCCCCCTTGCTCAATTCCCCGATGAATATATCCAACAAATTGATTTTGGTCTGTCTCCATTTAAAGTAAAGCTCTTCTTTGATGGATCCAAATGCCAGCAAGGGGGAGGTGCGGGTTTCGTGATGATTCCTCCTTGGGGTACGCCTATCCCAGTCGCACACAAATTGAACTTTGAGTGCACCAATAATATGGCTGAATATGAAGCTCTTGTCTTGGGTCTTCAAAATGCCATTAATCTCGGCGCTCGTCATATTGACATCTTTGGTGATTCTGAACTCATCGTTAATCAAGTCACGGGTGTCTATCAATGCAAGAATGATATCCTTCAAAAATATCGTGATATCGTTCTCGTTCAACTCCAATCTTTCGATAAATTCACTATCCAAGCTATTCCTCGCACTGCGAATCGATTCGCAGATACAATGGCTTCGTTAGCCTCACTTATCCCACCTTTTACCGAGGACTCGCGACTTTATGTGGCTGTACAACGATTAGATCAACCATCTCATCTTAGGCAACTAACTTCAATCCATGCTATCACAACCCATACTCAGGATGAGTGGTATCAACAGATCGTTGATTATCTATCTCATTCGGTGCTTCCTCCAGATCTGACTTCCAATGGTAGAAGATCTTTTATCCAACGCGCTAATCGCTATACTATTCTAGGTGGGATCCTCTACAAGCGCGGCTTTGATGGTATTTTACTTCGGTGCCTCAAAACCCATGAATCATCTAAAGCTATCCAGGAGGTCCATGACGGTATCTGTGGTGGACATTTTAGTGGCTTGGCTGTAGCTAAACGCATCTTACGTTTGGGATATTATTGGCCTTCTCTTAATCGAGATTGTTGTGAATACACTAAGAAATGTGTCAAGTGTCAACAACATTCCAATCTCACACACATCCCTAGTCAAGCTTTACAACCTACAGCGGATTTGTGGCCTTTTTCGCAATGGGGTCTTGATCTTATTGGTCTCATCAATCCCCGTTCTTCACAGCGTCATCATTCTATCATTACTGCCACTGAGTACTTTACTAAGTGGGTGGAAGCTATCCCTCTTTCTTCAACAAAAGCTAAACCCATAGTTGATTTTGTCTATCAACACATCATTTGTCGCTTTGGCATTCCACACAAACTCATCACAGATAACGGTAAATCTTTCAAGAACGTTGATTTGCAGAACCTCTGCGACGCTTTCAATATCAAACTCAGCTTTTCTTCTCCATACTATCCTCAAGCTAATGGCCAGGCCGAAGCTTCCAATAAAACTTTGCGTAATATCCTCGCAAAGGTAACTAGTCGAGCTGGTAGGGATTGGCATTTACATATCCCTTTTGCTCTTTGGGCTTATCGGACTAGCATTCGTACTCCTACTGGTGCTACTCCCTTCTCTCTCGTCTATGGGTCTGAGGCTGTTCTTCCTTTGGAAGTCCAAATCCCATCTCTCCGTGTTTCTCTTAGAGAATTTATCTCCGATGAGGACTATCGTCAAAATCGTCTAGCACAACTTGAATTATTAGATGAGCGGCGTCTCAACGCTCTTGAACATCATCAAGTCTATCTTGAGCGTGTCAAACGTGCTTATAACAAGCACTTGCAGCACCGTGACTTCAAAATTGGTGATCTTGTTCTTAAAGAAAATCAAAATGTCACTACACTCGAAAGGAGTCAGCGTGGTAAGTTTGCTCCCAACTGGATGGGTCCGTACGTTATCACTCATAAATATGGGTCTGGGGCTTATCGTCTATCTTCCATGGATGGTATACCTGAAGTGGAACCTCTTAATGCTTTGCATCTATGGCCCTTCTACTGTTAAAGTCTATCTTACACAAATTTAGTCGCAAGACAGATCTTTCATCCATCTAACAACCAGTCATATACTTTCATGGTGATTCGAAATTATGTGGTTCTCCGCCTATTGCCTCTTTTACCTTAAATATGAGTATCGCGGCTCTACTCATTGCATTTTTCTTTTGGATATGTTCCTCCTCATGGTAGGAATACCTTAATCACCGTTTCATCTGTCCCAAGTGCTTATCTTAATCGGATCTACTCGGGGCATGAGTGTGTGTTCTTTATGTTCTCTTCCCCTCTATCTGATCTATCTAGGTCTAAACTCAGCTTCTTCCAAAAGGATTTCCAAAAAAAAAAAAAAAAAAAAAAAAAGATGCTATCCAAAAAGATAGACTGATCCCTTGAAGGACAGCTATCCATACATTACCCAAAATGAATCAAAAAATATAGACCATGCCCTCGAAGGATGGCTATCATTCAAATTCAAAATACAGACCGCTCCCTTGAAGGACGGCTGTTTCTCAAAGAAATATTCAAGGCTTCTTGCAATTGATCAGCCTTTCAGTCAGTTTGTACACTTTTTAGCATCACTGAAAGACTTCCCGTATTGATCAGTCTTTCCATATCTAGCAAACTTCCCGCATTGATCAGTTTGCTTTTCTGCCAAAATCATGAAGCTGAGATATAAGACCTTTTGTCGATCATATGGAGAATCCTATTTTCCCAGTATGAACATGTATTCTGTCCCTTGTAAATTTCGACAAGATACTTACTTACTGCTCCTTTCCGTTTCCCCCTAAATCTGGTTTGCGGCTAGTTAGTGTCAGGTTTATTTTAACCTCATATAGGGCCTTACATGCATGATATTTGATTTCCTATCCAGATTCTATCTATGGTCGGTTGGGAGTCCAACTTATCATTTTCTTTCTTATTGGGTATATTTTCTTTATTTCTAGTCAAGGTCGTTTTCATTACATCCTTGGCTCTCGCAAAGAGTATTCCCCATTATTCTTTGTTTTTCATCCAGTCAAATTGACATTTCACATGTTAATTTAATCAAAATTTATCATCTATCTAATTTCATCTTATCTATCAAAGCATGTATTGTCAACACATGTGGATCTCATCTATCTATTTTCATCAAAATTATAAACATCTCAATGTATATCACATCTATCCATCTATCATCAAAACATCTAAAAACACATCCAAGTTACACTACATCTATCTATATCCATTTTTCATCTATCCATACCTAAAAACTATGTACATCAATCACATATCTATCCATCTATTTCTATCATCTAATAAAAACTTGTACATCCAAGTACATTACATCTATCTATATCTATTTTACATCCAAATTATCTATATCTATCAAAAACATTTTTATCATCATGGGTGGCTTACCCCGAAAATCACATCAAATCACATCAATGCACATTTAATTACATCACATCCTCTATCTCTAATCTATTCAATCACTATCCAATCCACATCTATTTATATCATCTATCAGTCTATATCTATATCCATCACAATTACGCTACATCTATCCATGTATATCAAAATCAAAAGCATGAGAACAATTATATGACAAATGAAATGATGAATCTATATATACATGTGTGTCTGTACAACAAAAATGGGTGGCTTTCAATCAAGCCATCTATACAATGCCTTCCAATCGAGGCTACATCACTACACTGATACAAAATCCATCAATCCCTATATCGTAAAATCTGATGCATGGAGGACACTATCTCCTCCACCCTCCTCTGGACCAGGCTGTCTCTCCTGGCCGCCGCCTATCGAGCTAGACGCACCTGCTGCTGGAGGTCTCTGCCCACCTCGGTCTCTCCCGGTGCTCCCTCCACCTGAGGCCCCGCTCGCTGTGGCCGTCGCTGATCTCCTCCTCGCCCCGTACCGAGGCACATCTGGGGCATGCTGCGCTAAGGCATCCTCATAGTATCTCACCTCAGCGAGGAGAGACTGATATGTGCTCAAGCTCACGGTACCCGGTGCTCGTAATGGTGTTGCTGCTGGGGCTGCTGGCTGCTGGTGGTGCTCCTCCTAGGGTCGTACCCTATGTACCAGACTCCGACATGGTACCTGTCTCCCCATATTTGGCCCTGAGGGCCTCCCTATGTCGAAGGTAGTGATCCCTCTGCTGGATCGCTGTATCTCACTCCTGGCGAGCGGTGTCTCTCTCCAAAATTAGGGCATCCCTCTCCTCTGTCAGAGCTTTGATCTCCTCAAGAGCCACCTGGTGTGTCTGCGTCAGGGTGGCATGCTCTCCCTCCAGTCTCTCCAGCATCGTAGCTATATCCTCCTCGTCGGCATCTATAGATGCCGGGAGATGTCGTGGTAGCTCTGTCGCATACCATGCAGCATAACCATCACCTACTCCTGCATCATCATCACTGTCTGTGGAGGGTGGGGCCTCTCTCAATGGATCTGCCGGGATCAAAATCGGCAGATCAGTCTCCCTGCTATCTCACCTATAAGGCCTGTAAGTAGTCGGCACTGTCTGCACTAGGCCGAACTGTCTCAATACCCGCATAAACGGGACTCGCTCCCACATATCAGGCCTGCGGCCCCTAACCACCCTGCTCCGTCTCAATGCCACCAAGTGAGCATCCTGACCAGCCCATGTCGGAAATACCTGATATGGCCTCCAGATAACCTGATCCGGTGTCAGCGTCCTGAAACGCTCAGTATACCAATCGCCGATCTCCCTGTATCCCCAACGGCCATATCAGCCCGCCATCGCCGGAATCCATAATCAATAGCTCCCACTGCTGCTGGCATCCAAGGAAGCCCGGATGGCCTGATCACTGCTATATGCTCATATGCCCAGCAATGGAGCACAAAACTAACATCAATACCTGTCCTCCGGCCAGTGGTATACATCCATAGCTCGTGATATATCTGAGCTATCAAAGCATCAGCAAAAGCAAACACCTGTCTGAACTACAGAATGTCGCAAACGCAATCTAATAATAATAGTGGGAATCTCCCACCTCCTGAATCTGGCAGAGCAAAATAGGATATCGCCATCTGAATCAAAACTATCCGTCTGCTCCGGGGGCTATCCTGTCTATACTGCGAGGCTATCCGCACTGCCCCAGACACTATCTCTGAATCATCTGCCCTATCTCCATACAATCGAACTAGGGCCCTCTGCTGCTGCTCTCGTGGTGTAATCTCTATCGGGTCCCCAGTAATCGGCAGTCTCAAAATCCTATATATATCCTCATGGGTGATGGTCATCTCACCCGTCCTGAACCAAAAAGTGCACTATGTGTCTGGCTATCCCACCGTCGCACTAGTGCTCGCATCAACTCTACATCTCGCGGCACTCGTCTGTAGTACCTAAAGCCCCCGAGCCCGGCTAACTCTAAATGCCACCAATCTGCATCAGTCACATCAGGGAGAATAGTCTCTAGTAACTCGGGAATAGCATCCCTCATGTGTAGAACCTCTCGTGCCTGCATCCACGACATCAAGAGCAATATTAGTCTCATATTTACCCAAATCAGAACATCCAAAAAAAATTTATCTATTCATCAAGTCTATTCAATCGGCGTCGATTATATACAATCGGCGTCGTTTATTTCTAGTCGACGCCGATTAATATCAATCGGCGCCGCTTAATAGCAATTGAGCGCCGATTATACCAATCGACGCCGATTGCCTGTCGGACATAAAATCAGACCCTGGCCTCCCAACCAAAAAAAAAAAATAAAAATAAAAAAAAAATAATAAAATAAGTACCACGGGTTCAAGAAGAACCACTTACCCCAGGTCGTGTCCTCCTCCGCTTCTGACCGCTTCCAGAGGCTTCCATGATGCTCAAATCCAATTTTTGACTCTCTCTGAATCAATCGTCACGGTGTAAATAAATCGTTTACGTTTTCCGTTCGCATATTTATATGTGCTACGTTCGGTCGGCGCCGATTTTTTTGGTCGACGCCGTTTACTTGGGTCGGCGCCGATTACTGTGATCGCCGCCGATTTTCCATATCTCTTTGCCATAGTGTTGATGCTTGGCTTATTTATCTATCTGATCATTATTGTGCGCTGAATATTGCCTTTCGGCACATATTTTCGATATTCACCGTCCATTTCGAGTTTGTTCCCTTTGCATGGGGCACTCACTACTTTTTTGGCCGCTTAGGGTTCAACGGGTCTGTAGGCACTAACGTCGTCTGCCTTGCAGACCGTCTAGTTGTCCCTACCAATGTGTCTCTCTTTAGAGGCTGACTATTTTGCAGCCCTCCTTACACTCATGGGTCTGTAGGTACTAACGTCGTCTCATGAGGAGACCGTCTAGTTTGCCCTACCAATGTGAGTTCCTTAGGTTGCTGCCTCTTTATTTATTTTATGCGCATCATCAATGATCAGATCTACTCCAGACATCCACTGGGGCATCCTGCATTTTCATCTACCTCTTTCAAACTTGGGATCGTCTGTTCTATCACCCATCCCATCCCTAGTTTGAGGGGGATCACATCATCACTTTTTCTTCCCTTCTTCCATCTCCTTGTTTTTGTCTCATAACCTTGCTTATCGCAAGTTACTTGACAAAAAGGGGCAAAATGTAGACACCTAAAATTGATTATCCAATCTAGTGTCCCTTGTGCGCGTTTGCTCTCTCTCAGGTAACCTGGGGCACGTTTATATCACCACTATCCCCTTGGGATATTATTCGATTTGTGATTTTAAACACCTATCCTAAGTTTAATTCACCCCATTATATTTTACCCATGAGTAATTAAATATTAACTATTTAATTACACCTTTTCACATGTATCCTAACCACTTATCTACCCCATATCTATCCTATCCATGTATCCCTCCTATTTCTCCTCCTCCCAAAAGCAGCGGGATATTTCCCGTATTTGAGGTGGAGGGATAACTCTTATCTTTCTAGAAATCGTTCATTTTGGCCATCTCGGGAGTCTGTTCCGCGATCGGCGCTGACCGGTACTCGGTCGACGCCGATTTTTAGGAGCGGCGCCGATTATAAATAGAAGCCCAGAACTCAGTTCAAGGAGGACGAAAAAACGAGGAAAAGACACGCACGAACACGATAGAAGACAGAGACAGATCGTGAAAGAGACACAGGTTGTAAGAGAGAGAACGAGAGATCTTTTAGCATCTAGTGTCAACATTATCTATCAAATGAGAACGAATCTTGTCCGAATCAATCCCTGAGAGGAGCACCGTTACTCTGCTCTTATCACATCAACATCGCACGTCTCCATTGATTTTCTGGTGACTCTGTTCTTGCATCCAGCACAGGTAGAGCCTTGCCAGTATCTCTCTGAACTTGCGTAGATCCAGCAGATGTTGACGATCTTGCCTTCTACTTTCTGATTTCCAAATCTTCTCGCACTTCTGTCTCGGATCTGGACCAGTCGATGCCGGAATCGACGCCGATTTATATCAGTCGACGCCGATCTGCATCAGTCGACGCCGATTTTAACATCAGTCGACGCCGATTCTACATAATCGACGCCGATCATCCTGCAGACAGGTAAAAGGACACAGGTAACACAAATCCAGCTTTATTTTTCATAGTTCCCTGTTTTCTGTTGCTTTCTGCCTGCTGTTTAGATTCTGTTTTATTACTTTGATCAGAAAATCTAGTCTTGTACGTACATCTTTTATCATGTATGCTTCTTTACTTAATTGAAAACGTGGACTGACATCCGCCGATGGAGCTCATCGCTTCCCGGACCCGCTTCTCGGGAAGTCCACCTAAATATCTTTTAACGTGGTCTTTTTCTGTCAAGCATCGGTGTCTCGCAGGTTACTTGGATCTATTGTGCAGAATTGCTCGTGTGCGCCCGTCTTATCTACATCGGCTTCCTTATCCGTCTACATCTTCGGATCTTGTCCATTAGGTATCGATTTCATTGGAGTTTTTCAGGGTTTTTGTGTTTAGTTTGGTGCATTAACTTGGACAGGTAACAAGTGCGAAATCCTTGATCTACATTCTGGCATGCCCGGTGGGACCCAACCAAAGTCCCTTATTGGTAAGTTCATTTCTTTTCTAGTTTTGAGCTTTGTTCTTTTTCTTCACTGATTCCTATCAGTTCTGCTTGAGCATTTCCTTTCATCGTTTCAAGTCTTGCTCTTTTTGTGAAATTTTTATTTCCTTGGAATTTTCCTAGTTCCTTGAAATAGAAATTTCCTGTTTCACCATTATCTGGATATATCTTTCTGGGTTTTGTTTGGTGTTTTCTTAACCTCTTCTTGCGGAGCACTTTGCTTGTTCGTGGGATTGTTCGAGGGGAAGAGCTCAACAACGCGCTTTTTGAAGTCCACACACCTTGGAGAGCTAAATCTACAGGTATTTCTCTTTTACGGTGTTTTCTCCTTTTTAGGATTTCTTTGTTGGTTATCTATCACATCCAAACATTTCAATTTTTGGTGCTTAAAAGAATTTAATCGCATTTGGGAAAGAATCTGTTTGACTTGTCTTCATCGAAATCAAACACTTCGTTTTTAAGTGCTTAAAAAGAACCTTTTCTTTGTCATTGCTGCATGTTTCTCATCTAGTTTTAATTAGGCTGGAAAATTGATCAAAATCGGTAGTGACACTATTTGATTTTTATTTTTCACCCTTGCACACAAAGCCAAAATCACTAGGTATAAAGCATTTAAACAAAACTCCTTCCCTGGCCTCGCCTACTTGGAAGTGATATCCAAGAGGAAGAGCCTACGCGGTACTCAGGCCACGCTATAAATTCACGGAAGATCCTGGTATATATTGGCAAAGCACCCGACTCCCTTATCGCAGCGGTGTGTGAAGTGCGGGGGTAGGCCCCTATATCAAGCCACGTACCGGTCTTTTACTGAAGTGCCTTCGGGACTCCTCACCAAACATTCCCCCAAACCATCCTTAGTTTGGCTATCTGAGTAGTTCCTGTTCTAAAAAGCCTTCCCTAACATTTTCTTTCTTAAAAGCATCAAAACTTAAAGGAGATAATCATCTGCGCTGCTTGAATTGTCTGTGCATTAGTTAGGTCAATTTTCTTTTCTGCGTGTTTATGACGGTCATCACTCGGTTACAATCTAGAAGAATGGCTCAACTGGCTCCTTCTTCTTCCGAGATTACCACTAGTGTGGATGTTTCGGCACCCCCCAAATCTTCCTCGGGACCACTGCTAGTTGGTTCCCCATCCTGGTCGTATAATCCTTTCTTTCAAGCCAAAGAAACCCCATCACGTCCAGCTTCCCCTAGTCCTTCAAAAATATCATCTACTTCTGACTCAGAGTATGTTCCTCGCGGGGATCCTGAATTTCAGGCGTTCCTCGATCGCAATCCGGTAGCCCTTATGGACTACCTAGTACACAAGTCTATTCAAATATCTGATCAAGGACCACCAATCCAGCAAGTGTATGATTATTCTCGTGAACCATCCCAAGCCTTTGTAGAACAGTTTGCATCATCTCTCTTGCCTCGAGTCACGGAGAAGGACGGTGTCCCTGTGCCTCCTTTTTCTCTTCCACCAACCATATTGACTAGTTCTCAAATAGTCTTACCTATTCCTAACACCGCAGTTACCTCGAATATTCCACAACCTACTTCTGAGAGGTCCTCTGCCCTGGCTATAATGAATGTGTCTGCGCACCCGCATATTGCTGTTAATTCATCTATGCCCTCCATTGTATCCCAAGGTCAATACCCCTTTATGAGCCAACCCCCTCCGAATAGTCAGTTGGTTCCTGCTTCTCGTCCTCCAGTGGGTCTTTCTTCCAATATTCCAGCAACAGTGACCTTCACCCATCCTTTAGCATCAGCACCCTTAATACCTAATCCGGCAGTAGAAAGCCCCTTTCAGGTCTTGTTCCCCAATATGTCCAATCAAATCGGCACCCATGTTCCTCAATCTATCCCGATTCAGTCAACAAACATAGGAGTCCACCAATCACAGGCTCCGTCCGTCATCCAACCTTCATTTTCTCAACCACTTATTATCTCACAGCCTGCCTATACACAGGCTCCTTCACAACAAATACCCCACCAGGTGTCACCCAGAACGCCTGGTTACTCCTCTTATCATCCTATCAATCAACAGATGAATCCCCCGTTGACACCTCAACAACATCCACCATTTGCTTCTTATGTAGGACATGCCAGTGTGCCTCCTCCTCAATCTGACGTGGTTCAAATTCTTTTCAAGAAAATCACAGACTTGGAAGCCTCCACCAAAGGGGCTCGTCCTTCATATTCCTTTGAAGAAGTGTGTAATGAACCCATTCACCCCTCAGTGGCTTTTAAGCCTTATCCTCCCCAATGGGAACTTCCTAAGTTTTCAAAGTTTCATAGTCGAGAGGACCCTCAACAACATTTGCGAGCATTCAAACATGCTTGCTACCTCATAGTCCAGGATCAGGAGCTTATGCTCCGTACCTTTTCCTATGTCTCTAGCAGGTCCTGCTTTAGATTGGTACAATAACATTCCTCAACATTCCTTGTTTTCTTTCTCTCAATTGGCCCAGATGTTTGTTGAAAACTTTTCAATAAATATCGTGCATAAGATCTCGATTACAGATCTTTATAACATTCGTCAATTCGATGATGAGTCTATTGCAGACTTTGTCGCTCGTTGGAGAGGGATAATCAACCAATTGTCTTTCTCCCTTCCTCAATCCCAACAAATCGAGTTGTTTACTCGATCTTGTGCTAATCACATTTCTTCCACTTTAAGGATCCAAACTTTTCATACCTTTGAAGAAGCCTTTACAATGGCACGCAAACTTGAATCTCGCGCCATTGAACAAGGGAAGCTAAAACTTCGCTCTAAATCTAAACCCGATTTTTCTCGGTTTACCAAACCAAATTCTTCCCCTTCTAAAGACAAGAATCAGGGATCCACCAACGCTATCGTATTAAAAACATCACGAGCCGATAATACTTCTAATCAAACACCACGAAGAGACTCCTCATCTTCTCGAAAAGGGACTTCATCATCTCGATCCTTCGCTCCATTGGGGGAATCATATGCCTCTATCTTAGAAAAAAATGTTGGAAGTTCGCATGATCGAACTTCCCCCTATTAGGAATATTGATGAAAGCCAAGAACGTCCATTCTGGTATAGGGAAAATGATTTATGTCATTATCATAGAACCAAAGGTCATGACATCGAACGATGTCAGACTTTCAAAAATCTTGTCCAGAAATTCATTGATAAAGGCGAGCTCATTCTGGATAACCCAAATGCTCCCCCAAATCAAGCACTGGATGTTTTTAAACAACCTTTTCCCAATCATTCCCCGAACCATAAGGCTTCAGAGTCTCAAAAACCAAACACTCATACTATCAACTTCATCTCTACTGAAGAATCTTCTTCTGAAACCAAGCCATCTGCAAGCACATCAACTGAATCAGAACCTCCTTCCACTTCGCCAATCACTAAAATTCCACCATCTTCCGATAGCTCGTCTTTGAATATTCCTACATTGCTAGATACGGGTTCATCTCTCTCCACTCCTTTGTCTAACCTTCCATCCATACCCAAGACATTGTCATCCTCATCTGTCTCATCATCGAACATTCTTTCAATGCTCGAGGCAATTACATCCCTTCGAGTTTCCACTACAGATACATCTACTTTTGTTTCTCCCATTCTCGCTGCAACTATGCCCCTGGTGAACGTACCTATAATTGTGCCAACTCTGACGGAAGCATCTTCGATTTTGACTCTTCCTGTCTCTTTTCCAACAGTAGTTCCACCCATAATTACTGCACCAGAAGTAGTCCCTTTGCAAGGAACTGCTTCTTCATCACTCACTTCTTCCACCACTAGTGCTACTTCGCCCATTAAAGAAAAATCAAAAGAAGTAGCACCAACACCTATACGCTCGGTTCCTGAACTTAAACCGAGACAACCAAAATCTAACATTGCGCCATCAGTACCTCCCCACTTGCTTCCTCCGAAAAGGTTACAATCACCTTATGCCGTTGAAGTTGTCACCATCCCTGAAAAAGGAAAGCCCATATTTCGAACCATCAAGACCCTTGGTGCTTTCCCACAAAAATCTCTCTCTACGCCCCATAAAAGATTGGATTTATCCACTGAGAAGGCATCTTCTTCTACACACTTATCAAAACCATCATCTTCTTCTACAACACATTCTTCACCAACACCCCGAAAAGTGGATTTACCTACTAACAAGACGTCACCTCTTCTATCAGAATCATCATCTTCATTACCAAAAGCCAGGGCGCCCTATGTCCCTCCGATTACACCTACTTTGGGAGCTTCTTCCTCATCTAAATCGACATCATCTAAATCATCAGTAAATTCGACCAAGCAACCTCCCTTATCTTTGAAGACCACAACACTTGTCACATCTCCATCATCTTCAAAATCTATTTTAGGGGCTCCCCCTCCACCAAAATCAATCATGTCTCACTTACTTCCATCTCAAGTGCCCAAGACTGCTCCTCCAAGATGTCCAAAAGAATAAGATGATCCCTAAAAATACTGTCAAACCTAATATGCAGGTTCTTTTGCCTCGGCAGTCTGTTAAGGCAAAAGAGGCCCCTTCATCGCCTCTATCCTCATCCTCATCTACCGGGTTCTACACCGAAATCCTTCATCAACTTATCCAATCTTCATCCATATCCCTTCCTCTGATTAAACCCTATAACCCTAAAGGAGTTAAACCTACCTGGTTTAACTCTGATCTAATTTGTGCTTACCACCGTACCCCGGGTCATGATACTGAGGGATGTAAAGCTCTTCAAGCTGTTGTCAACAACCTTTTGGAAGAAAGTGACTCTTTTGCTGGAGGAGGAGAAACAAGTATCTCCTGTCATCTTAGCCCCATCTGAACCCCAACAATCCACTCAGGCCTCTACTTCTAGTGATTACACTCCAATTGATCTTCCACCTTCTCAAATCGACACAATCCATATCGCCACTAGAACCCAACAGTATGATAATCCATCCTCATCTACAGCATCTCGACCACAGGTTGTCATTTCTGCAGCCCCTGAAGGAGTTCCTCCTTCCTCATTAGCCCCACGACCTCGGGTCTCTATTCGTGCTGCACCTCGGGCTCAAATTCCCGTGTCAGTTGAGGAGAGTGTTATGAAACAACTCACCCAGGCTTCCGGTCAAAATGTCTCTTTTTGACCTCATTCAATCCTCTCCGCAACATCGCCAGGCTCTAATTGATAATCTGCATCACATCGCAGTGAATTCAGATGAGCCCCAGCCTTTTGAGTTGGTTGTTGGATTGAATAGACCATCAACCGCCATTTCTTTTGAAGATTCGGAAATTCCTCCTCTTTCCTCAGAGGATTTGGAGGCTCCCCTCTTTATCACAGTCCAAATCGACAACACTACATTAAAACGCATTATGATCGACAGTGGAGCTGCACTCAATGTCATCCCCTTACACACATTCGAGCAACTTAAGTTACCAAAGAATGTAGTGTCACCCCCACCTTTCGCCCTTCGATCATTTAACGATCAACTAGCAGTTACTTTAGGAACTGTGGTCTTACCCATTCGAGTAGTTAAGAAGCTGCTTCACAAACTCTTCTACATTGTTGAAGGGAAATTCCACTATAATATGATCCTCAGACGCTCCTAGATTCGCGCAATGCATTGTGTCCCATCCACCCTCCATCGATGCTTAAAATATCAATATGAGGGCAAAATATATACTCATCCAGGAGATCCTTTTCCTTCCGCGCAATGCGACATGACCACAAGGTCTGCCCCTCTAAAGGAAAATGCCTGTTCTCCTGACGGGGCCTCATCTTCTTCCATACCTACAACCAAACTACCGGATGTACAAAATTTAGAAGAGACATTGCAGCGTTTCTCACTAGGAGAGCTTCCTCTCCTTTCTTTTGACAACCATCTTAAACCTAGTGAGTATGGTAGACCAGACAAACAACCTGAATATTAGCCAGGTCTTGGTCGCATCGTCACCATTGGTCTGCCCAATCAACAGACTAATTTCATTTACGGTGGTCTTGACACGCCTCACTATCACCCAGATTCTCCTCCTAGGACCAAACCTTATTTAACAGGGTTCGATTATCTACAGAATCCCACGTTTGCAAAAACTTATTTATATCGATGCGCATGGAAGGGCTTTGGCTTAGGTAAATATGAACAAGGTGTGCATGACCTCACGTCCATTCCAACTCTCAAGCCACATCAAAAATTTGGTTTAGGATTTAAACCTCTTTCAAAAGCCACCGTCACTATTCTCGATGAGCCTCTTCCTATTGAGGAACCATCTTCTCCCGCTAAGTCAGAAGCATCACTCGATGTGGATGATGCCATTTCCATCCCGTCTAACTTTTTTTTTTTTATCAATACCATTTCCTTAGGGCCGCTAGCCTATAAGACTAACGACAGGTCCACTTCCATACCGTTAATCTTCCCTGAAATAGTTGGAGACGACTCTCCTACTATCAACACTATCCACTGTGTGGATGATGATTCTGTCCTCACCTATCTGGGGGCAGAGGATTCCTATCTTCCCAAAACTATTCCTTCTGACACATCTACGCTTCTCAACGAAGCCACTGTCGACCTTAATATAGGGACTTCTAAAGACCCTCGCATCATTAAGGTCGGCCAGTCTCTTAATCCACAGGAATTAGGAGACTTTACCACTTTTCTTTCCAACCATCGTCAAGCTTTTGCTTGGGCATATGAGGATATGCCAGGACTCGATCTCGATATTGTGGTCCACAATATCGTTACTCTTCCCAACATCAAACCAATTAAACAAAAATTACGTAAAATGTACCCTATAGTAGCCCTTCTTGTTAAAGAAGAATTGCAGCGCTTGCTCTCGGCTAACTTCATCCAACCCATTGATTATCCACAATGGGTTTCCAATGTAGTACCAGTAACTAAAGCTACTGGGAAAATTCGAATTTGTACCGACTTCCGGGATCTTAATCTTGCTTGTCCAAAAGATGATTTTCCTCTACCTAATATCGACCAACTCGTGGATTTAACTGCGGGTCATGAGATGCTTTCTCTTATGGATGGTTTCTCTGGGTATAATCAAATTCTCATCGCACCAGAAGACCAACATAAGACTTCTTTCATAACTCCTTGGGGGACCTTTTGTTATCGTGTCATGCCTTTCGGTCTTAAGAACGCTGGAGCAACCTATCAGCGAGCAATGACCTACATCTTCCATGATCTCTTACACAAAACTATGGAAGATTACGTCGACGATCTCCTCGGTAAATCCAAGCGTCGTCAGGATCATCTTTTCATTCTTGCACCTCTCTTTGAGAGGCTTATTCGCTTTTGTCTTCGTCTAAATCCATCTAAGTGCGTGTTTGGCGTTCTCACTGGTAAACTTTTAGGTTTTATCATTTCCATTAGGGGTATTGAAGTAGACCCCGCAAAAATAAAAGCTATCCTTGAGATGCCTCCCCCTTCTAACTTAAAGACAACTCCGCAGTCTCCAAGGACGTCTTCAATCAGTGCGTCGTTTTATCTCACAATTGTCGGACCGTTGTCAACCTTTTCATCATCTCCTCCGTAAGAATGTTCATTTTGAATGGGATGAACATTGCCAAAAGGCCTTCGATGATCTCAAAGCTTATCTTCTTTCTCCACCTGTGCTTACACCTCCACGCGAGGGGGAGCCTTTCTATCTTTATATCTCTGTGACTGACCATGCTCTGGGAGCCATGATCTCGCATCGGGACGCTTGTGGTAAAGAACAAGCTGTCTATTACATCAGTCGCACCCTCCATGAGTATGAAACACGTTATTCCGAAGCTGAAAAGCTATGTTGTGCTCTCTTCTTCGCAACTTCTAAGCTTCGTCATTACCTCCTTAATCACAAAACTTACATTGTCACAAGTGTCAATCCACTCAAGACAATTCATGCGAAGCCTTATCACAATGATCGTATCACTCATTGGCTCATGCTTATGATAGAATTTGATCTCGAGTTTATCCCGCAAAATTCTATCAAGGGTCAGGTCATTGCAGATCAATTAGCTGATGCTCCTCTTCCGGACACTCAAGTCCCCCTTGCTCAATTCCCCGATGAATATATCCAACAAATTGATTTTGGTCTGTCTCCATTTAAAGTAAAGCTCTTCTTTGATGGATCCAAATGCCAGCAAGGGGGAGGTGCGGGTTTCGTGATGATTCCTCCTTGGGGTACGCCTATCCCAGTCGCACACAAATTGAACTTTGAGTGCACCAATAATATGGCTGAATATGAAGCTCTTGTCTTGGGTCTTCAAAATGCCATTAATCTCGGTGCTCGTCATATTGACATCTTTGGTGATTCTGAACTCATCATTAATCAAGTCACGGGTGTCTATCAATGCAAGAATGATATCCTTCAAAAATATCGTGATATCGTTCTCGTTCAACTCCAATCTTTCGATAAATTCACTATCCAAGCTATTCCTCGCACTGCGAATCGATTCGCAGATACAATGGCTTCGTTAGCCTCACTTATCCCACCTTTTACCGAGGACTCGCGACTTTATGTGGCTGTGCAATGATTAGATCAACCATCTCATCTTAGGCAACTAACTTCAATCCATGCTGTCACAACCCATACTCAGGATGAGTGGTATCAACAGATCGTTGATTATCTATCTCATTCGGTGCTTCCTCCAGATCTGACTTCCAATGGTAGAAGATCTTTTATTCTACGCAGCTAATCACTATACTATTCTAGGTGGGATCCTCTACAAACGCGGCTTTGATGGCATTTTGCTTCGGTGCCTCAAATCCCTTGAATCATCTAAAGTTATCCAGGAGGTCCATGACGGTATCTGTGGTGGACATTTTAGTGGCTCGACCATAGCTAAACGCATCTTACGTTTGGGATATTATTGGCCTTCTCTTAATCAATATTGTTGTGAATACACTAAGAAATGTGTCAAGTGTCAACAACATTCCAATCTCACACACATCCCTAGTCAAGCTTTACAACCTACAGCGGATTTGTGGCCTTTTTCACAATGGGGTCTTGATCTCATTGGTCTCATCAATCCCCGTTCTTCACAGCGTCATCATTCTATCATTACTGCCACTGAATACTTTACTAAGTGGGTGGAAGTTATCCCTCTTTCTTCAACAAAAGCTAAACCCATAGTTGATTTTGTCTATCAGCACATCATTTGTCGCTTCGGTGTTCCACACAAACTCATCACAGATAATGGTAAGTCTTTCAAGAACGTTGATTTGCAGAACCTCTGCAACGTTTTCAATATCAAACTCAGCTTTTCTTCTCCATACTATCCTCAAGCTAATGGTCAGGCCGAAGCTTCCAATAAAACTTTGCATAATATCCTTGCAAAGGTAACTAGTCGAGCTGGTCGGGATTGGCATTTACATATCCCTTTTACTCTCTGGGCTTATTGGACTAGCATTCGTACTCCTACTGGTGCTACTCCCTTCTCTCTCGTCTATGGGTCTGAGGTTGTTCTTCCTTTGGAAGTCCAAATCCCATCTCTCCGTGTTTCTCTTAGAGAATTTGTCTCTGATGAGGACTATCGTCAAAATCGTCTAGCACAACTTGAATTATTAGATGAGCGGCATCTCAACGCTCTTGAACATCATCAAGTCTATCTTGAGCGTGTCAAACGTGCTTATAACAAGCACTTGCAGCACCATGACTTCAAAATTGGTGATCTTGTTCTTAAAGAAAATCAAAATGTCACTACACTCGAAAGGAGTCAGCGTGGTAAGTTTGCTCCCAACTGGATGGGTCCGTACATTATCACTCGATAAATATGGGTCTGGGGCTTATCGTCTATCTTCCATGGATGGTATACCTGAGGTGGAACCCCTTAATGCCTTGCATCTACGACCCTTCTACTGTTAAAATATATCTTACACAAATCTAGTCGCAAGACAGATCTTTCATCCATCTAACAACCAGTCATATACTTTCATGGTGATTCGAAATTATGTGGTTCTCCACCTATTGTCTTTTTTACCTTAAATATGAGTATCGCGGCTCTACTCATAGCATTTTTCTTATGGATATGTTTCTCCTCATGGTAGGAACACCTTAATCATTGTTTCATTTGTCCCAAGTGCTTATCTTAATCGGATCTACTCAGGGACATGAGTGTATGCTCTTTATACGTTTTCTTCCCCTCTATCTGATCTATCTAGGTCTAAACTCAGCTTCTTCCAAAAAGCTTTTCAAAAAAAAAAAGAAAAAAAAGAGGATAGACTGATCCCTTGAAGGACAACTACCCATACAATCAAATAAATCAAAAAATATAGACCATGCCCTCTAAGGATGGCTATTATTAAAATTCAAAATACAGACCGCTCCTTTAAAGGACAGTTGTTTCTCAAAGAAATACTCAAGGCTTCTTGCATTGATCAGCCTTTTAGTCAGTTTATACATTTTTTTAGCTTCACTGAAAGACTTCCCGTATTGATTAGTCTTTCCATATCTAGCAAACTTCCCGCATTGATCAGTTTGCTTTTCTACCAGAAATCATGAAGTTGAGATATAAGACCTTTTGTCGATCATATGGAGAATCCTATTTTCCCAGTATGGACATGTATTTTGTCCCTTGTAAATTTCGACAAGATACCTACTTACTGCTCCTCCCGTTTCCCTCCTAAATCTGGTTTGCGGCTAGTTAGTGTCAGGCTTATTTTAACCTCATATAGGGCCTTGCATGCATGATCTTTTGATTTCCTATCCAGATTCTATTTATGGTCGGTTGGGAGTCCAGCTTATCATTTTCTTTCTTATCTGGGTATATTTCCTTTATTTCTAGTCAAGGTCGTTTTCATTACATCCTTGGCTCTCACAAAGAGTATTCCCCATTATTATTTGTTATTCATCCAGTTAAATTGACATTTCACATGTTAATCAAAATTTATCATCTATCTAATTTCATCTTATCTATCAAAGCATGTATTGTCAACACATGTGGATCTGTCTATCTATTTTCATCAAAATTAAATTAACATATCAAACATACAAAATCTATCAATCCCATATATCCATCTATCCATCAAACCATCTAAAAACTTGTACAGCCAAGTTACACCACATCTATCTATATCCATTTTTCATCAAAATTAAATCCATACATCAATCACATCTATCCATCTATCCATCAAAACATCTAAAAACTTGTACATCCAAGTTACACCACATCTATCTATATCCATTTTTCATCAAAATTAAATCCATACATCAATCACATCTATCCATCTATCCATCAAAACATCTGAAAACTTGTACATCCAAGTTACACTACATCTATCTATATCCATTTTTCATCAAAATTAAATCCATACATCAATCACATCTATCCATCTATCCGTCAAAACATCTAAAAAAACTTGTACATCCAAGTTACACTACATCTATCTATATCCATTTTTCATCAAAATTAAATCCACACATCAATCACATCTATCCATCTATCCATCAAAATATCTAAAAATATGTACGTCCAAGTTACACTACACCTATCTATATCTATTTTTCATCAAAATTAAATCCGCATATCAATCACATCAATTTACATCACGTCTATCTATCCTCTATGTCTATGTTCATCCAATCACATCTATTTATCATCTCTCAGCATATGTCGATATCCATCACAATTACGCTACATCTATCCATGTATATCAAAATTAAAAACAGGAGAACAATCATATGACAAAGGAAATAATGAATCTATATATATACATGAGTGTCTGTACAACAAAAAATGGGTGGCTCTCAATCAAGCCATCTATACAATGCCTTCCAATTGAGGCTACATCACTACACTGATACACAATACATCAATCCCTATATAGTAAAATCTGATGTGTGGAGGACACTATCTCCTCTGCCCTCCTCTGGACCAGGCTGTCTCTCCTGGCCGCCACCTATCGAGCTAGACGCACTTGCTGCTGGAGGCCTCTGTCCACCTCGGTCTCTCCCGGTACTCCCTCCCCCTGATGCCCCGCTCACTGTGGCCGTCGTTGATCTCCTCCTTGCCCCGTACCGAGGCACATCTGGGGCATGCGGCGCTAGGGCATCCTCGTAGTATCTCACCTCAGCAAGGAGAGACTGATATGTGCTCAAGCTCACAGTACCAGGTGCTCGTAATGGTGTTGCTGGGGCTGCTGGTGCTGCTGGTGGTGCTCCTCCTAGGATCGTGCCCTGTGTACCAGACTCTGACATGGTACCTGTCTCCCCATATTTGGCCCTGAGGGCCTCCCTATGTCGATGGTAGCGATCCCTCTGCTGGATCGCTGTATCTCGCTCCTGGCGAGCGGTATCTCTCTCCAAAATTAGGGCATCCCTCTCCTCTGTCAGAGCTCTAATCTCCTCGAGAGCCGCCTGGCGTGTCTGCGTCAGGGTGGCGTGCTCTCCCTCCAATCTCTCCAGCACTGTAGCCATATCCTCCTCGTCGGCATCTATAGATGCCGGAAGGTGTCGTGGTAGCTCTGTCGAGTACCATGCAGCATAACCATCACCTACTCCAACATCATCATCACTGTCTGTGGAGGGTGGGGCCTCTCTCAATGGATTTGCCGGGATCAAAATCAGCAGATCGGTCTCCCTGCTATCTCGCCTATAAGGCCTGTAAGTAGTCGGCACTGTCTGTACTAGGCCGAACTGTCTCAATACCCGCATAAACGGGACTCGCTCCCACATATCAGGCCTGCGGCCCCTAACCACCCTGCTCCGTCTCAATGCCACCAAGTGAGCATCCTGACCAGCCCATGTCGGAAATACCCGATATGGTCTCCAGATAACCTGATCCGGTGTCAGCGTCCTGAAACACTCAGTATACCAATCCGCCGATCTCCCTGTATCTCCAGAGGCCATATCGGCCCGCCATCGCCGGAATCCATAATCAATAGCTCCCACTGCTGCTGGCATCCAAGGAAGCCCGGATGGCCTGATCACTGCTATATGCTCATATGCCCAGCAGTGGAGCACAAAACTAACATCAATACCTGTCCTCCGGCCAGTGGTATACATCCATAGCTCATGATATATCTGAGCTATCAAAGCATCAGCAAAAGCAAACACCTGTTTGAACTGCAGGATGTCGCAAACGCAATCTAATAATAATAATGGGAATCTCCCGCCTCCTGAATCTGGCAGAGCAAAATAGGATATCGCCATCTGAATCAAAACTATCCGTCTGCTCCTGGGACTATCCTGTCTATACTGCGAGGCTATCCGCACTGCCCCGGACACTATCTCTGAATCATCTGCCCTATCTCCATACAATCGAACTAGGGCCCTCTGCTGCTGGTCTCGTGGTGTAATCTCTATCGGGTCCCCAGTAATCGGCAGTCTCAAAATCCTATATATATCCTCATGGGTGATGGTCATCTCACCCGTCCTGAACCAAAAAGTGCACGTCTGGCTATCCCACCGTCGCACTAGTGCTCGCATCAACTCTACATCTCGCGGCACTCGTCTGTAGTACCTAAAACCCCCGAGCCCGGCTAACTCTAAATGCCGCCAATCTGCATCAGTCACGTCAGGGAGAATAGTCTCTAGTAACTCGGGAATAGCATCCCTCATGTGTAGAACCTCTCGTGCCTGCATCCACGACATCAAGAGCAATATTAGCCTCATATTTGCCCAAATCCTAACATCCAAAACAAAAAAAAATTCAATCTATTCACAAGTCTATACAATCGGCGTCGATTAAATACAATCGGCGTCGTTTACTTCTAGTCGACGACGATTATTATCAATCGGCGCCGCTTACATAACATCGGCGTCGATTATACCAATCGGCGCCGATTGGTAGGCCGGATGTAAAAAAACACCCTGGCCTCCACAAGGCAAAACCCAAAATAAAAAATATATATATATATATATATATATATATAATAAGTACAACGGGTTCAAGAAGAACCACTTACCCCAGGTCGTGTCCTCCTCCGCTTCTGACCGCTTCCATGGTGCTCAAATCCAATTTTTGACTCTCTCTGAATCGATCGTCACGATGTAAATAAATCGTTCACGTTTCCGTCCACATATTTATATGTGCTTTAAACGGTCGGCGCCGTTTATTTAGATCGGCGCCGATTAGTGTAATCGCCGCCGATTTTCCATATCTCTTTGCCATTTTGTTGATGCTTGGCTTATTTATCTGGTCATTATTGTGTGCTGAATGTTGCCTTTGGGCACATATTTTCGATATTATCATCCATTTCGAGTTTGTTCCCTTTGCATGGGGCACTCGTACTTTTTTTTGGCAGCTTAGAGTTAACGGGTCTGTAGGCACTAACGTCGTCTGCTTTGCAGACCGTCTGGTTGTCCCTACCAATGTGTCTCTCCTTAGATGCTGACTATTTTGCAGTCCGCCTTACACTCATGGGTCTGTAGGTACTAACGTCGTCTCATGAGGAGACCGTCTAGTTTGCCCCTACCAATGTGAGTTCCTTAGGTTGCTGCCTTTTTATTTATTTTTATGCGTCATCAATGATCAGATCTACTCCAGACATCCAGCTGGGGCATCCCGCGTTTTTCATCTACCTTTTTTCAAACTTGGGATCGTTTGTTCTATCACCCATCCCATCCCTAGTTTGAGGGGGATCACATCATCACTTTTTCTTCCCTTCTTCCATCTCCTTGTTTTTGTCTCATAACCTTGCTTATCGCAAGTTACTTGACAAAAAGGGGCAAAATGTAGACACCTAAAATTGATTATCCAATTTGGTGTCCCTCGTGCGCGTTTGCTCTCTCAGGTAACCAGGTAACCTGGAGCACGTTTATATCACCACTATACCCTTGGGATATTATTCGATTTGTGATTTAAACACCTATCCTAATTTTAATTCACCCCATTATATTATTCGATTTGTGATTTAAACACCTATCCTAAGTTTAAATCACAAATCGAATCATATCCCAAGGGGATAGTGGTGACATAAACGTGCTCCAGGTTACCTGAGAGAGCAAACGCGCACGAGGGACACCAAATTGGATAATCAATTTTAGGTGTCTACAGGTAACACAAATCCAGATAATCGAAGGGAAGAGCTCAACAACGCGCTTTTTGAAGACCACACACCTTGGAGAGCTAAGTCTACAGGTATTTCTCTTTTACGGTGTTTTCTCCTATTTAGGAACTAAAACAAAAAAAATAAATCTTTATTTGTTGTCTATCACATCCGAACATTTCAATTGTTGGTACTTAAAAAGAATTTAATCGCATTTGGGAAAGAATCTGTTTGACTTGTCTTCATCGAAATCAAACACTTCGTTTTTAAGTGCTTAAAACGAACTCTTTCTTTGTCATTTCTGCTGTATGTTTTTCATCTAGTTTTAATTAGGCTGGAAAATTGATCAAAATCGGTAGTGACACTATTTGATTTTTTTTTTTCACCCTTGCACACAGCCAAAATCATTAGGTGTAAAGCATTTAAACAAAAATTGCTCATGTGCGCCTGTCTTATCTACATCGGCTTCCTTATCCGTCTACATCTTCGGATCTTGCCCATCAGGTATCGATTTCATTGGAGTTTTTCAGGGTTTTTGTGTTTAGTTTGGTGCATTAACTTGGACAGGTAACAAGCGCGAAATTCTTGATCTACAAATAACCATGGAGTGGGTGATTTTCCTCTGCGTTGGAGAGGGGAAGCTCCCTTGAAATATGGGGTATTTCTGTGGGTTTTTGGATACTTTTAACCTGATAGTACGAAATGACTAAACAAGGAGGATAAGGGAGAGAGAAGATTAAAAATGAGAGAGAAGGGAAACCCTTTGATGGAGTAAACACAGAAAATCATCCAGGAAACCCAAAATAAAATAAAATGGATTCAGAAATTCTCCTACAAATGAAATATGTATTTTTGAATAGAAAACAAATTCAGGCTTTAATAGCTTCAATGTCTATTAATGTCTTCTACATAAGCTTCAAAGTCTATCAACGTCTTCTACATACACATAGTGTAAAGTCCATTGTTCTAATCTCAGCAAGACAAATATTACTACTAGAGAAATGCACATAGAAATCAAGAACAAATTTCACATTAAAATATTTCATTCACATCTCTAAAACATACAAATTTATTCTGAAAGAATATAGAAGTTGCAGTCCTAGAATTGGGAGGATGGGAACCCTATTACAGTGGAAAATTTCCCTTTTGTACACACTTGCAAACACAAAATACTTGGAAAACAACCTTTTGTGCTAACTTCAGAATTAACTTGCCCTAACTCTTAGTTTGCAAACTAGATAGCCGGTACGGGGGTATGGTGCGGGTATGGGTACGGCAGTACAATATACATATAAAATATTAAAAATATAGCCAAATAAGCAAAAATTCAGCCTTATACATGAATAGAGTAAGCAAATTATTAATTAAGTGAAATAGCCAAATAACGTATTAATAATTCAATGCATTTTGTCATGATATTCATTGATTGAACTTCGAACAAGTACATTGTTCAAACTCCAAATGTTACAATGTCCAATTATTAACATAAATAATAACAAATCACATAACTGGACTGGAATTCTGGTTATTATCAGTTCCCTTCATCTGGCAGTTCAGATTCCTTTGGGGTTTCTCTTATTATTCCTGCATTAGTCTTACTTGCTAGTGGAGATGCTGCCACTGTGTTTTTTGATCCTACATTACCCGAACGCATCTCAACTGTTGCAGTTTCAGCCATTGTTTTAGGTACTTCTGTGAAGTTTTACCAGAGTTGAATCATTTACGTAATCCCATCTATTGACCTTTATTGACCCCCAAAAAATAATTTTTTTTTTCTAAAAAAAAATAAAAATAAAAAAATAAAAATTGTTGTTTTTACTGGTGGGTACAGCTGGGTATGCCCTGGGTACGGCCAGGGTACGTACCGGCTACCTAGTTTGAAAATATTTCACTCTTCAATACATACAGGCACTTTTATATAATGTTGTGCATTAGTGACTTTTGCATTTTACAATATTAATCGATTTTAAAAAGAATTACTTGATCTACAATGCAAAATCACTGAAGGCCCACATGATTCTATGTTACTTGACATTATTTTAGTTTCTCCATTTATTTATTATATTTATAGGCATTTTTCTACTAGCTTATCACACAATATAACTGTTAGGTAAAACATTAGTTTATAGTAATTTTACATTGTAAGTGCGATTTACTTTTTACCATAGTTAATTGGGTAGTTACTGTATGGTAAGTTAGTTATATGGTTAAATTATCATAACCATTATATTTGTTTGTATTCATGTATATTAAATTGGTTGTTGTATGTTTCTTGGGTGGTTATGCCCGTGTAACAATTTCTGGTTTGTAATTTGCTGTACAATACCTATAAGTATTGCAGCATATGGAAGCCCTGTAATTGAATTCTTTCTATCAATAAACTATCAGCAGGCTGCCTCCTTGTTTCTCTCAAAACAATAACTATACTGTAATATTTGATGAATTTTGCACAATTTAATAATAATATTTAATACTTAAAAGAATTAAATTAACGTGTTGATGCAAAAATAACTTGAAGTCTACCATGACTTGAACTGAAAGACCCTATAACATAATTGACACACACATATGACCCTTCTGTTATGACTTTGGATAAAACTCAGTTATTTCCAATAATTAATATGATATAATTTAATAATATTCGTCCTTGGAACTTGCCTTCTGTGAACATGCCCTGTCCGTTGGGTGACAGAATTATGTGAAACATATTATGATCACCTGCTTGTGGTTGCCTTCTGGCTGTTCTCTGAAGTGCAATTGGGGTGTTATACCAAAGTTCAAAAATGGGGGATACCACTGTAAACGTTGAGTATGCACTCCTCTCTGTTTTAACTCTTGCATGCAATGGTTGCATTCCAAGTTCGCAATTTGAAGCCTATGATCTTTTGGCCTAAGCTTCCTAAAAAGGGTAGTTGCCCCCTCTCCTCGTCGTGATTTACTTCTGCTGTAAATCAGTTTTATGAAATGCTGATTTGTAATAAAAAAACATGTCATACATGCTTCTGAGTCCTCACGGAAGCGTTTAATTTGTCATTTGCACAAATCTAAAATTACCTTCTTGAGCATTAAAAAAGAGTTAACCATGTCTTTCTTTGTTGCAGCTGGAGCATGCCTTTATTTTTATGGGTTATTTTTTTTCCAATAAGTTATTTTTTTACAAAATTTTCAAAACTTAGATTTGCCAATTGATAAATTTTGAAACAATTTTTTGCAAAGTTTCTATATAGAATTCATATAATGATTTTGAAATCATAAAATATACATGTATTAATATTACTTATAAATTTATAATCATCCAATAATAAATATTTTTTTGAACTGGTGTGTATTATGATTGGGACATAATTACGAGTTACATTTTAGTGTATCTTGTTTAATTCCGGTCAATATTGCTCCTACAACTAACATATCGATATCGTTTTATATCCATGGATAATATGCAATCGGAAATGGAGTATAGTGTGAATGTCAGTGTACAAATTGGGGCATATCATCGAGGTAAAATTTTCAAGTTTGGCACTGCTGATTTAGAAGTCAGGAAACACAAATACTAAGTATGCGGCACAAAGATGCCTGGGCTTTTTAAGATTTAAAAGTGTCACTGTAGCAATATATACACAGGGATGTTTAGGACTTGAAGCTTCAGAGTCACACAGTAAAGACTGAGACTGGAATCGTATTCTGACAAAGCTAAGACACCAAGCTTTCTCTATTATGAGTTTTGTATCATATATTAATTGATGCCATCTGCATGCTGTAACCTTTACAAGATACAGTTTTGTTCAACCCGTTTAAAGGCTTCCTAGACATGTTATGGTTCTCACATATGGCTAAGGTAGCTTCTGATTTTCATTTCTGGAGAGAAGGGTTTTGACTCTAGACATCTAAGCCATTCAGGCTGAAAATCAGCACGTGGCCTGTGCTGAAGGCAGATTTTGGAGTAAAAATAAATCTGGTTTTTGCCAAATTCATTCTTCTACATTTGGAATTAGAGCCCTACTATCTATTGCATGCATGATTAAGTTGGATTAGGCTATGGTTAGCATCAACTATGTACCATGAAAGGAGGTATTGGTAACATAGATCTGCAAGATTGAGCCATTGTATGCAATGTGCATACAAATTGTCATGGCTTTTTAATAGGAAATAACTGTCAGAAAAGAGCCCATTAGCCATGACACAAAAGGTGAAAATAGAAAGCGATATGAAAATGGGTATACGACCATACATCCAGTGTGACAAGGCAGATCAAAAGACAGGTTGAAATTCACAGTCCAAAGTAAAATAAGAGAAATAACATAAACCAGCCAGCGGCAAATGTAGCCAGAACAAAAGTGTAGGTAGCTATAGATAGTTGAGGCAGTCAAAATCAATTAAAAAAGAGACAGTCAAAATCAATTAAAAAAGAGACACACCTGGATGGATCCTGGATCCACCTTCTTTACAATCTTTTTGCTTATAATGTTCCATTGTGAAGAACTACCCAGAGAAAGAAATTGATTTAAAGATTTACAACAGAGGTCCATATACATTTCCTATTGATCGAATCTTCACATTCAACTACTTTATCTAATTGGTGGTAATAATAGTTGCGATTTTGCTTCTGGTCTATAAAACAAGGTGACATTTATCCAGAGATATGTGACTAGGTCTCTAATGAAGTTAGGTTAGGATTGATTTGAAATGGCATCTGTAGTAATGTTGTTTTAAGGGTTTGCAGATATAAACACTCAGCCAGAAGCCATTTTTAATTATAATTTATGTTAGATTTGGAAAGTTGGGGCTCCTTCTAAGATGTTGGAATTCTACTGTTTCTTGTATTTTTTTTTTCATGTCATGTAGACATGCTGCTTCTGAATAGTCTAAGGGTCATCACATATATTATCTTGGTTATTCTGTACCCGATACTGTGTGCAACAGGTTTTAGCTATGACCTTGGTTCAAGTGCATGGTACTCAAGTTTATGTTCTTTGGTGTTTTCTCTCAGTGCAACTGAAGAATATATAAGTTCATATTCTTTGATTTTTTGCTTGAATTTCGGTGGGAGCTGTGCGTTTAAGGTCAAGACATGTTAAATCTGTCTATATCTTTAGTTAAGTTTTTGCTGACCTGGAGTAATTTTATAATTTTTGGATGATTCAAGCACAGGCTTGAATTTGCATTAGTACTATCAGACTTTGTAGCCAGACTCTGCATTAACTGGAGCAAACTATCAATATTTTGGCAGCTCTTTCCAAATTTAATTTAAGGATTACAGCAGTTTTGAATTTTTTTTATTGTAGGTTTAAACAGACTAGCAGATTTAAGTTTTTTTTGTAGATATACTTTTACTTTACTTCTTGGCTATTTTAAGCTTTGCATTAGACATAATTTTTTGGTAGACATCACACTTGCTGTTACTTTTGAGCTAGTTGCAGGCAGGCTCGGAATTTTACATGCATCCCCTACCAGTCAAGTTAATGTTCTGTAGCAGTTTTAAGTTGTGTGAGCCATACCCTTGTGATTCTTCTGGTGGAGCTTCAACCAGTCTGGAAAAGGCATACAAACAGAATAGTTCCCAACTGCTCTTCTATCCACTCAAGGAACCCCAAGGTGATCTAGCAAATGGTTGAGATGCCAAATATAATCTATCACAATGAGTGATCTTCTTTCCCTCAAGTCACAGAAGTTTAATTCCTCGCCTCTTCCTTGCTGAAATGTTTCAGATCAGGAAGATTTAAGGCTCTGCCCATCTACTCTTGTAACATTTTAACAGAACAACCATGAGATATCGTCACCCAATTGGAATGTTGAAATTTTGAAAAATATAGTGAAAAAGCAGTCTTACCACACTCACCCATCCCAACCATGAAAGTATTTTGAGACTGGGGAACATCTATGATCTGATGGCCACTTAGTAATGACATCGATGCTAATACTAAAGGAAATCTTTTAACTTCTTTTGTAATATTTGTATCATATGATAATACTAAAGGAAATCTTTTAACTTCTTTTCTAGAGGGGTATTTGAGAATTTTTTTTGTAGATCAACAAGCAACGTTCAAAATGCTTCCATTTGACTGAGTATTGATATGATACTTAATACCTCACATCTATTGGATTTTTTATAAGGCCTTCTGTATGTATGTCCTTTTTGTGCTGATTGATTTGATCACCAAAGGCAATCACGTTCCAGAAGTTTGGAGAATCTCAAACTGGCCTAAGATAAGATGGGAGTCTCAACAGGACCAGCTCTGTGGTGAGAATGCGAAGTAGGACATTGGGTCTGCTTGAGATGGCAACCTTTAAACCATAAGTCTTCAAAAGATGAAGTAGTTGAGAAAATTGGGCCTATATGTTATGGGCCTTATGCGGCTCTAGCAAGAGCAGGACAGGCTGCATATACTCTTGAGATGCCAGCAAGGTCATCAGCGCATAACATCTTACATGTCCCATGCTTGAAAAAGTGGTAGGGAAAAAGTTCAAAATTTAAAATTTATCACCACCTCTAGATGATAGACACACTCTCCTGACTCTGGATTGCATTTTGACAACTTGAAATAAGTTGAGGACGGAGTACTACCAAAAATCTAATATGAAAGGAAGGATTTTCCATCAGAGGATGCTACAGGAAAGCCTTCAAAATGACAAAAACCACAACATTCAAAGCTACAATTACTTTGGGGAAAAGTAATTCAAGGAGAAGGGATTGTTACAATGTCTGAAGATAACCTGCTCCCACATTAGTTATGGATATTTTGTGTCTCAGTAGGAATTTTGACGGTCATTTATATTTCCCTTCTAGTTAACGGAGTTTATGTTTATATCAGTCAGTTCTATGTTTCTATTAGCTGAAGGAATTTTATGTGAAGTCTAGTTATGCCACATGCAAAAGAAAAAGAGCTTACGTAGGACCATTATCTGTAAATATGCTCTTGGCCATTACATTTGGGCATGTTTGGTATGGAAGTGGTTTCATATGCAGGTCCATGGAGATTGTGTCTTTGCCACGTGCTGCAACATACTGCTCTTGGAGGCTTTTTGACTTAGTCGGCAATTCACACCCATACCATCTCAGGAAATTGTTTTTGTTCTATTACTTTAAGCAATTTGATTATATGAGTATTGTTTTCTATGTTGTCCGAGTAATTAGATCTTTCATTTAAATTTTGTTTCCAGTATTTAAAACAGAGGAGTCTCTTCTTCTTCAGTGAGCATTTGACATTGAGATTTCTGTTTCTTTAGTTCATATTTAGATAGTAGTTTTCAGGCTTGGAGTTTCTGCTCTAGGGTTTACACTTATAGCAATCACAGTAAATTCACGGTTACACTCATAACATCAGTTTTCATGTTCAAGTTTGAGGGTAATGAGGATAATTGTTTATGGTAGCATTTTAAAATTCTGACTGGGAAATTTTATAGCCTTATGCTATCTCTCCATTTGCTCTGACTTGGTGGGCTCCTCAGGCATAGAAAGCCGTAGTTCATTTTCTCTCTTCAACCTAGGACCAATGAAAATCCTGGTCTGGGTATGGCTTTGCTAACTGCCACATGAATTTCGTTCCTACATTTTCATGCATAACATTGGTTTGGTATTTCTTCATTTGTTACAATAAATCCTCTTACCTTGCATGGACGGGCTTCACGAGTTACAAGGTTTTTTTGAAACAGAATAGGTTTGGCCATTTGGCTCTTCAAGCTGGAAATTGCAAAAACTGGGTTAAAAATGATTATAAACAATTCCCATTTTGCTGCCCACCTTTTCTAAATGTGGTCCATGTCCCATCTTTTCATAAGGCACCTTCACCTGGACACTTCGATCTCTCTAGTCCTTTGGATATCCCTTGTACTGCTGCTGCTGCTATTTGTGAGTCTGCACAGGTTTGGGATCCTGTGGTCCCTGAGAAACCCATCAATGATTCCTCCTATAATTTGCCTGTGTATGTAAAACTGTATTCGTTTTCCAATATGCAGTCCCATTCTAAAAGCCCTTTAGCTGAAGTACCATTGTCATCATCCTTGCCCCCCTTAGTGAGAGTTTTCTCTGCATTCAAGTTGATAGCCTGGCCGGGCAAGCAGTAAAGGAAAATCAAATTGTTTTTGGATATGTTAGTTCCTTCTAAGTTTTCCCATTTTGTAAAGGAGTGGCAGAAAATTTTCTAATTGATGCTATCGAGAAAATTAAATTAGGAGGGCCCAGACCTTCCATGGACAATGATGTGTTTGATTCTGAAGTTCTAGGTGATTTGGTTCCTTTTTATGTTTGCATCTGCATATCAAGATTAAGCAGTAAAGGAAAATCAAATTGTTTTTGGATATGTCAGTTCCTTCTAAGTTTTCCCATTTTGTAAAGGAGTGGCAGCAAATTTTCTAATTGACACTATCGAGAAAATTAAATTAGGAGGGCCCAGACCTTCCATGGACAATGATGTGTTTGATTCTGAAGTTCTAGTTGATTTGGTTCCGTTTTATGTTTGCATCTGCATATCAAGATATCCTGGTAAGTCAGTTATATGAAGAGGCTACAATTTGGTGGGGTCATTCTCTACTTCAGTTTCATGTTGTGTAATTTATCTGCCTTGCACTGGAGTGTGTGTGGTTTACAAGGTTTGCAGGAGTCAAATATCTTGGAAACAATAAGGGTATTAATTTTCAAGCTTAAGCTTGATTTTTGTTTTTCGTACAGTGCCATTTTAATTTTATTGTCAGGTTTCTTTTCTGGTTAGCTAGATTTAGCCTTTTGCTTCCTTCATTTATGCACAATATCAGTGTCTCATGTTTCCTTCTGTCTTTTGCATCCTCAGTTGAAATTCCTAATTGTCAACACAGTAATTGTTGTCAACCAAAGTACTGCGATTAAATCATCAATGTCCATTGGAGCCCTGTCATCAGAAAGACCATGATCATGACTTAAGAAAGACCTTGATCATGACTTTGGTAACTGGCCTCCTCATTATCCCTAAATGAGCCTTTATCAAGCCTAGCTGCATTAGCAATTACCATGCATGTCTCAAAAAAATTCTCATCCTAATCATGTAGAAATACCTCTCTGTGACTGTTACAAGAGGGTGCTTTTCAAGCAACTGCATGTTTTTTTAAGCCTCTCTAAGCGTCAATGTTGTCATCACACACTCCCACAGGGAAAATATTCCTGGATGGCATGTGAAACTCCTCATGAAAGGTTCTTAAGGTTTAACTATTTTGTGCAGTTCAGCATTGATTGCATCCCATCTGATCACACGCTCTCCATTGGAGTCCAGCCTGTCGAACAATTTGCAGGCTGCTTGTTTTTCATTGAGGCATTTTGTCAAAATTTGCATCCTTCCCGGTTCCATGTTTATTTTAAGTTGGTCATCAAGTAGAATAGGAATTTAAATGACAAAAAATCAGAAAAGAGATTCATCAAGCCATGGATTTTGGAAACGTATTTTAGATGCCATTTTATTTTTAGCCAAAGGATGGATCACAATATTCTCAAAAACCATATCATATTGAATGGAGCAGCAATTTTTTTTAACTAGTCACAGGACTTGCAGATTGGAATGTTATAAACACACCTGGCCTCAGTTATTGGTATCATTTCCTTATTACAACAAATTTGTCATTTTGAATTTTCATCCTGTGATTTAATTTGGCACCTTGGCTTTCTTAATCAATGATTATGCCACCCATACAATACTACCAGTGTAGGATGCCTAAGACACTCATTTGTCTGATAAATTATTTTCTCTTTTGTTGTGTTAGTAACTCGCGCACACTGTTCTTTGAATCACTCTAAAGTTGTGGGTCCTGCCAGAGTCGCAGCTTTTCTTTATGCTTTTCCTGCCAGGGTTTTAAATCAAAATTAAGCACTGATGGGATGGAATCTTAGTTTACTTCTATCTTGCACAAAGTAATAAAGAATTGTTAAACGAATTCTCTTCCTATAACTTGGCTTAAGTTATGCCAGTGTTATGGTTAGACACATTTTTGTGTCAGTCCATGATTACAATTGGGTGAGCAAATGACTGAAAAGAACGAGTAAGAACCTTATTGTATTCGTCTATATGGTGTAGGGTTGTATAGACGAAATGCTTCATAGAATAGCACTTGGATTTTGGCTTTTCTTTGTTCACAATTGGGGGTGACACCAAAATACCAGACTGTGTTGGGGCACCAATTCCATAATAAAAACTTGAGGTTACAACGATGTCTTCCTCCTCGGTGGATGTTTTTAAAGACTATTTAATTTCCATTTATTGTTTAGTGTTTATAAAAATTAAAAAGCCTCTTTTGGTAAATTTCTTTGATGTACTTGCATTGTGACTCCGACCTTACATAAGTTGACATAAATTATAGATACTTTGATAAATTACAAACTAATGTGTACAACATTTCATGAATATGTTGGTGAGGTAAAGGTTGATAGTATAGCTCTTGGTTGAAATGAAATAAGTCTAGAACATTGGGAACTTCTTTAGATGGCGATAATAAGTAAAATGCAAGGTTACAAGCAGCATTTTTGTAGAAGTAGTTGAGCTCTAGCAACAAAATTAACATTGCTAAAGAAAAATATCATCGTTAAGCAAAACAAAGGTGGTGTAGAGTGCAAGCCACATTTGTTCGAGTACTTGATATATGATGCACATACAATAGTTTGTACTAAATGCGAGACTTGAAAGTGATATTTGTTTTACACAAAGATCTGTGACAACAACTAATGGCCCAAATATTTAGCAGACCAACAATAACGTGTAATTAGTGGTGACATATCTATTGCTAAATGATGATTGGAAGTGTTCACCATCCATCAAAAACCAATTAATAAACAACAATTATACCTTGGAAAAGAGATTCTGGAAAACGAGTCTTAGATATATATTGGGAGCCAAAAGGAAAATGATGACATGGTAAAGTCATGAGCTATATCTAGACATATTTTTAAGCAATAACCGTGATGCCTATGTAAATGTGAGCCCCACCGTAAGTTATGGTGCGAAAAAAATGGGCCCTCTCTCTTAATGCTCTTACCACAATATTGATGCCATAGCAATTGAGTTGTACAATGGAAAAGCTGCAAATTCAAAGCAATAGGAGAAGAAAAAGCCTTCTTAAAGAAGCTACTCGCCAACAAATTGCAACATCATTGGATGATTGAAACAACCATAACAATTTGTCATCTCATAGATTGTTACGACTTGTGGCGGTAATTAAAACCATTTTAAGTGGTTATATTCCTAGAATTCATCTTGCCAAAATACAATTAAACATTTTCCTTTCAACCAATAAATGAGCTATAGGTAGTTCTAATATGCAGCTAGAAAATAAGTGTGAAGCACCTCAATGCAAATCACAAGTACTGAATTCAAGCTTTTGAAAGTGAAATGCTTTTTTGGGAGGTAGGGAGTTCATGTTTCATTTAATGGACAATGCATTATATTACTCTTACTCGGTGAATGACAATTTTAGAGAAGAGGATGATAAAATGAACCCATCAAAGAGTTTTTAGGGAGCTTTGTTGCCAAATGAAATTTAACGTACAATTAGTTTTTTTCCTCATATATTAAATTTAAAACCAAAATACCAAAAATTGGGGTGTTGCGGGTAAAAACATTTTTTCACAAGATCATTTGGTTGCCAATAGCTCCACAAATTTCTTAATAACACCAACTTAAAAATTACAGGTGCACTAGTCCATGGGACCAATTCCAAGGGATGTAAAACAAGAGACATAATAAAGTAGAAGCAACATCATAAACAAATTAAAGTTGGCTTAATAACAAAAATGAAATATGCATAATACAATAAATATTGGCATATTCGGAAAATTCCTTAGCTCCTTGTCTATAATTCTTTGGGGGCACTTTGGTAACCAAATCCAGTCCATTGTGAAGAAGGCCGTGAAATATAAGTCTAAATCCTCATTGACCTATGTCCCTATGAAAGCCCTCATTTTCTTGTCACATCTCCATGTAACTAAATTCTTTGCATTGAGGCATGTCTATTTTGTTGGCACTTTTAAGATTCCTCAAGAGGAAGGGTTGATATGATTATAGTTTTTTTTTTTTTTTTTAGGGTTTTCAATTGGTGTTAGCAATAATAACCACCTCCCAAATATCAATTACATTATTATTTTTAAATTACAACATTTGTAAAGAGTTGCTACAGAAAAAAAGAGAAATTCCAATACAACTATTGTCAACACATTAATTAAACGTTTACAAAGGCAACAATTGTCATATCCATTTTAGATATTTTGATATGCCTAGCATAGAAGTTTATTTTAAGAGATTACAATATACACATTCAAAATAATGGTTAACCTAGTAATGAAGCTAGTTTAGAAACAATTATGAACAAGCATCAATATTATTCCTCTAGATCTTGCAAATTAGGGCTAGATTTTGGTATTAATATAGTTGAAACCTCATGATGTGCCCATGTTACTCTAAATTGGGGAATACAAGGTTATAAAGGTGCTCAATTCTTTTAAAGAAAAAATACATTTATTGAATTTAAAGTCATGGTAGCTCACGTATGTTAAATTTAATGTATTCAATTCCCTTGTTAAAATTTTAGCCACGAGTGTACTTTATTGTGCCACCTTCCTAGTCTATATCATTCATTTGCCTTTAAATAAAATGCCTTGTTATCCTTAGTGAGATGTGCCTTCTAATGAATCTTGGAATTATTTCTATGATAATAAAATTCTCATTTATTCAAAAAATTAATCGTACATTGGTTCGTTAGTCTTGATTTGAAGCAAACACACGAACTCCAATAAACTAACTTTTTTTATGTTAATGTATGGATGCTACAATGAATGATTAGTTGTGGAATGAATATGTTTGTTTACTAGGCATTTCCCTCCCTTCCTCTGCGACTTTATAATCCCAAAAAATCTCTTAATACATGTTGGATATGTCACTTTTTTTAAAGAACCATTACTTTAGTTAGTACTAGTATGAACTACATTTGACATTAAATTTTCCCTGATGTGTACAATTTTGATGATAGTATTGTCCTTAAAATTCCATTTGATGATTCGCCTAAAATTTCATGTGGCATCTAATAATTTAATCCATTGAAAAATTGATTGTATTTTAGAGTGAAAAATATAAATAGTCTTAGGGGCATCTAATCGAGCCTTTGGTTAATTGTAATTGTAATGAAAGGAAATAATGATTTTATCAAGATTTGGAACCCACTGAGATAATCGTTGTTGGCAAAGAAATATTGAAATTGTTAATAGTTATATAAATATAATGTCCACAAATCATCTTACATCAAAAAAAGAAAAAAATCCAATTAGAGAAGCAATACACTAATTATGCCCCCCTGTGACATTTACAATGCATAGATTGTCTCTCAAATAAGATAAAATTCACAATCTCCAATAAACACACAATCCGTTTCTTAATTAAAGCCTCCCCTATAATTAAAAAAAAGTTAAATGCAAGAATAATGCTTATGGAAAATAATAGTGCATGTTAAATGCAAGAATAATGCTTATGGAAAATAATAGTGCATTTTTTTAATTTTCAATGTTCTAGACAATCCAATGATCCATCTTCAAATGATTGAACAATAATATTTTTACTATTTTTAAACGCTTTTGGTCGGAGCTATGAATTGGAGGGTTGATGGGGCCCCACCCATACAAACACAAAACAAGCTGAAAAAGCACCAAACAATATCACACAAAGCCCAACCATGGTTCAAAGGAAGGGGCGACAAGAAGAAGGAATTATTTCCCGTCCTGAGATGGGAAATAATTTGAAATATTTGCTAGCCATCCCTTCTTTCCTTTTCTTTTCAATACCTCATGCCACTTGCCTTGTTCTGAACTAACAACCAACCTAAGATTATTTTCCTCTACTGCTACTGCACAATCAGATAAGTTGTTTGACTCAGAGTCAGACTTTCCGGGTGAATGCCCATGCTTTGTGCCACCTACAACTTCCTTGATATTCGCGACTTCTTGTGTTGTTTGTTTCACCTCCGTCTCATTGCTCTCTTTACTCGGATCTTCCTTGAATGTCGTGGCCGAAACTAAGTCTGGACATAGAGTTCCCCATCATGAAGTGCCCTTCTTTACTTTTTTTTTGTATTTTTGTTAAGCAGACATAAGGCATGCAGATGACTTGGATTTTTGTAGACACGACACCAAAAAGTGGTGTTCTCATAATCCAGGGGTTGGATTCGTTGCAAATTCCTAAATTTCAGAGTTATTTGATCCGGTAAGCTTTTACTCAAATCTACCTCAACACACAATCTTGCGTAAGTGCACATGCTAGATTGAATTTGTTCCGTCTTCTTTCAAGTATTTCCCAAGAGCATTTCTGATATCCTCCAAGGCATACCAGAGATGCAAGGGTAAGTAGGGTAACCTTACCCATACCGGCGTTATCGTGATTGGGTGGGTATTTGGATCAAAATTCGGGAACCACAGAGTTAAATACAAACCAACATTTCCCCAAAACTAGGGGCCATCAGAAAAACACCGCTGACAATCGTCATGCTCTCTAAAATGAACAATGAAAAACCCTTTTGAGGATAATGAGATTTCACACTTGTCCAGTTCTCAAACACTCATTGGTACAAGGCTGAAGAGGAGGGCCAAAGACCATTAAATCTGCCTATAATGGCATCCTCGTGACAAAGCCTTATAGTAATCATCAATAGCCAGGTTTTTTTTAATCCCCAGATCAAAGACTTCTTAAGCTAAATTGACCAACTAAGCCTGTTTACTGTCTTGGCTACTCCCATTAGCACCCAACGTCTCTTTGAAGGAGTTTGACAGAGGGGCGACACCCCTGTTATTTCTACTTTTTCTGCCTCCCTGAATTGCCGCCCTTAATCCACCTTCTGACTCGTTGCCAATTATAGGGTTTCCACTCGGTGCCTTCATGTTCTGCCCATTCCCCTTCCCAAACGCAACGCTGGGATTAGGGTTTTTTCCTTCCATCGCCATCTCTCCCCAAGGCTTTAGTAAGACAAGATCAATGATTGATCAATATTAGTAGATAGATTACTCAAATGGTTTGAAACATTGTGAGTATTTTTTTTTAAATACTTTTTTTCTTAAAATATTATTCTCAATATTATAGATTGTTGAAACATGAGATTGGTAACGAGTTTGCTAATATTATATATAGCAATTTATGTTTTTAAATAAAAGTAAAGTGTATATCTCAATGAAAAGATTATTATTTCTTGTAATGGGGTTAAAAAATAAATCATGAGCTTTAATCCATTACATTAGTTGTCATGTTTTTAATAAACCAAGACATAATGTTTTCTTTCCCTAAAATTGACCTATAAATATAACTCAAGAGTATAAGTGGTAAAACTAATTACCACTTACATACAATACAATTCTCGATTAACTGCATTATTATTACATAAAATATCTCATTAAAGAATCTCAAAATCAACTTAACATTGTAATGAAGTAAAATCAAGATAATTTATTTAAATTTCTATAAGGAGACATGAAGAATAATTTATCTCGATTGAGCTGTGTTGTATTTTTTGAAAAAAAACAATACAATATTGTTTAATTTAAGTAAGTTTTTCTGTAATCAATAGTGTTTTAGAACCATGAACAAATATAAGTCTATGTGAACAACTTTTTCATTTTTCGAGGATCATGAAGAATCAAGCCGCGTGTACAAGTCGCATGTGTCAACTCCCACATTGACCCCTTAATCTTGACTGTTAGGTAAATGTAAGATGATAATTTGACCATCAACAAATAACATCAGACATGAGACGATGGAAAGATTGTTGAAAACTTTGTTTAGATTAGAAATTTAATCTCTTTTCTTTTCAAGTTAGTTTTATTATAATGAATGAAAGTTTGATTTTTGTATCACCTCGTGCAAGGTAAATTTTAAGACCATAACCATAGATATTATTTGGTGAATTTCTATAAATGACTTTTGAAATCTTGGCGAATGCCACAAATTGAAAGGAAATACTTTCAGTTGATAGAAACGATCAGTTGGTAGTATAATGTTTTCATAAGGTAGTATTATGCTGTTGACATGTAATAAATTTCTTTTTTTTGCACAAGGTAAAAGCGATTTGAATATTAAAAATTGGCCATTACTGTAAATGCTAGGTAAATCAGACGAAAAAATTAACTTGTACCCAGAAAATTTAGGCGAAATAGTAAGCGAGCTAACACCTCAAAATCAACCAAATCCAAATTTCAAAAACCCAAATATTCATGAATTAATGAAGATTAGCCACTAAAATTTACACTAACCCTATGTGGTGATTAAGTGAAGGGAGATAATTTTATTATAGTACTAAGTTAAAAGACTTTATATTTGTATGACATTTTATACTTGATTATTACTAATCCTTGTAAGGATTTTGCTTCGAAAAAATGATATGCAATGGTAAGATATTATATATATTTGAGTTATGATCATTAGATTCTAAGAGAGTTAATCACTTTGGAAATTGTTAATTAGTCAGGTTATATTGTATGCCTCGGTTTTTTAGTGAATTTTGTGATATTGTAATCATTGCAATGCATGATTAGGTTTTAAGCTAGGCCCAAATGTATTAAATAAATTTGTTGTATATTGAAACTTCACCTTGAAAAATGAGCTAATCAAAAGAAAACTGTGCATTACCTTAAAATGAATTATAAATATAATTTTTGGGTTTAGTTTGCCATGAAACCGACTCTTCTAAACATTTCGATTTTTGTTTTGAAATGAAGAAGTTATCACATATTTACTGATGTCGTAGTATTAGGGGTAGAACTAGAAAAGAAATACATTTATTAGCTCCAACATAATTTTACTTGCACTTGTTCGTTAGATTTGTGTCTAAGATGAACTTACAACATTTTATTGCATCTTCCTTGAATTAGTGATTAATGCCCACTTGATCACCTTCAGGTCTTATGGATTGAAAAGTTAATTGCTTCTTTGGAACCCACATCCTTATAAGAAGAGATGTCGTATGTGGAGTTGATTTTTGATTTACTATATCAATAACATATAGGTACCTCCTTCCTGAATCTATATCTTGCATTGAAAGCTGAGATAAGTGATTTAATTCGACTTGTAAAGAAATTTGGTCTATGGAGTTCAACATCTTAAATGCGTCATTAGGAAAGTTTCATGATCATCTAGTTGGTTACTCCGTGAGTAATTTCATATTGAAGCATCCTTGCATTTGTTTACTACCCAAGGTATGATTGGACCTACAAGATGAAAAGACTTGAATGAATTAGAAAACAAGTTTCAATGATTTTAGATTGTGAATCTTGTACTCCAACAAAGATCTAGAGATGGGTATAAATTAAAAGTATATTCTATAGAATGTTGAACTTGGTTGTTGATAAGGACTACCAAATTTATTGAATTAAATATTTAATGTCTTCTTGCTTGATTGAACATTGATAGGAAAGAAAATCTACAGTGCTAGTTATATTTTGATGGATTCCTTATCCTAGTATAATGGCTTTGTGAGAGTAAAAACAATATGTAATTTATAAAAAATATGCTTCACCTAATGATATCCCTTATTTTGGTTAGGGTGTAATGGAATGTGCTTACCCTCTTGATAATTAATTAAGGACTTCCTCTTAACACTACATTAATGGTCACCCATTGATAATGTACATGCTTATTATCAAACAAATAAGGAGGGACATGAATAAGGGTTTCAAAGTTGTTTCTTAAAATACATTGACCCATAATTGAACCTAGTATTGAGCCCCATTTGGTGGCATGAATACAAAGATAATAATGGTGGGTAAATTGTCATGATACTTCGAAGTAAGCCTAAACTATTGTCTTCCTGTCTTAGTAAAGTGCTAAATAAAAGTTTTAGACTTTTGACATCACATGATTTCGTATACGTTTTTGCAAATCCCAAGGTAGTTGATCAAGAGAGTTAGTTTCGGGTACGAGCACATACACACACATGTGCGTAGATGCACATGCACTCGCATGCACACACACACGCATAAGAGCGCGCACGCGCACACACACACACACACACACACACATCGACGCACACACACAAACACATAAATCTTTGATGTCGTACACTATAAACTACATGGATGTGGAAAACATAATGAAACAAGAAATTATGTAATTAAGATAAAGCCTAAATATCAATTCGTAAGTTAATACTTTATATTGATGTCTTAAACAAGAAGTGTGAAAATGATTTTAAAACACCAATTGGAAGGGATTCTTGCAATGAAGATATAGTGGAACTGAAATAGTTAAGAAACCTTATGAAGGACATATAATTTATAATTTTAATATCAAAAAACCCTTTTTAGGTGTTCTTCGAAGGGGTTCTTATACATGTTGAAGTGGATGAAATTGTTGTTGCAAATGGTCCACTTAACATAGACTGATTTTTGCTTTTTATTGTGCAAATGTTAGGAACCAAATTAATCACAATCTACAATATACTTGGCTGTAGACACCTAATCAAGACCCCTCGACATATATTAGTTGTTAAATTGCTTGTTGCTATTTAGTTTGTGTACTTGTCAATTCTTGGTCTAGATTAGGCATTATTAATGCAATTATAAACTTCGTGGTTCTCACTCATCTCCTTACACTCTCTAGTTTTTACGACTCATCTCCCATGATTCCATCTCTGTTGGACCCATCTTTTCCAGAATGGGCATTACATGTTCTCCACATTCTAGGACTGTAGAGCTACGGTCTTGGGAATGTTGTGGGGTGGCCTTTCTTTGGTTGTACTAGGTTATCTTTATCTCGTCTTTATTATTTTTTCAACCATTAGATGTTGGTTTGCATGTCGATAGGGTCCTAATTTTGAATTCAAAATTTTAATAAATTCATAAGTACCAGAATGCATTTAGGCATGCAACTTTAATCTATAATCCCCTATTATTTAGGTTTTATTGAGCGGTTATGAGGCATTCAAGAAGTTTTCATGTGAAAGTTAGAGACAAAAATTATCGAGCATTTACAAGTGTCCTAGAGAATCAAGCATTCACTGTAATGCCAAGTTAATGTTTAGAGACACATTGCATTATAATAGTTGAAATTTTGTTGCCCAAATAGGGATATAAGGCCGAACTCTAATTTCCCAATGATTCGAACAAAGATGCAAACTTATAATCGATGCTTTAAAAATATTTAAATAATTGAACCCAACCATCAAAGAAAATTTTAGTTTGGATTAGTTTGTCTAAAGCATCATCTTCATGATCAAAACATTGTACTTTATAGAGACTATAATTTGGACAAAATGTGTTGTTTCCTTTGAGGTTTTAGGTTCTCTCAGTCTTTTTTAAAATCCGTAGTCTTTATTGTCAAAATCTAACTAGTGTCCCATGATTATTAGATAACCCAGTTTCTTTCCCATTTCTTATCTTGCTCGTCTTTGATAATTAATTAAATCCAATTTTTAGAATAATATTTGTTTTAAGCATGATTAATTCATTTACATGTGTTGTGGTTGTATGATTAATCTTCGTTACATGATTAATCAACATGTTTACTGTAATTTCCATTTTTCCATTATGCATTTTGGTGAACTTGTGCTCTCTTACACCCTCTAGGGTTAGACCTCACTCCTTAGAATAAATGCTATTTTAAACATAGTTTTTAGAAGGTTTATTCCATTGCATTCATATAGATCCAATCAACGTAATCTCCTTGTGCTCCATTTCATATCTTAAGTTACTTTTTCATGAATATTCTTCACAAACCTCATGGCGCTTACATGGTGTGTGTGTCTTCAATGTTTGATTTAATCTTATGCCATTGAATTGATTAACCTAATGATCCAATTAGAAATAGTGCTAGGATAGATTGTGAACTATTTTTTTTATCAATATTCCTTTGCATAATTTTAGATTATGTTTGAAAAATAAATGGACATTGAAATGGCTAGTGTTTTCTTCAAAAAATGAAAATGCAATTTATTTGAACCATAATGTGGTGTATGGATCAAAAATTGATAATGCATGTGAATTTGATCATGGTAAACACGCTTGATTAGATGAACAAGATAGGGATAAAAGCCTTAGCACAATTTAGAAAACATATTATGGCATACCCTAATGAGATAGTCTAATTGACGAACAACTTAAAAGAAGTTGCAAGCCAAATCCTAGATCAAGAGACCTAAGATAGGGTTATAGTTCAAGAGATACCGTATAAGTTAGGTAACGGATACACAAGTTCTCGTAATGTGGATAAAGTACCTATCTCATGTAATAAATTATAATCTATGCCTTATCATGTAGCTATTTCTTAGATTGCTTTTGAATCTCTTGATGTTGAAGCTCCTTGTACTTCCAATGTTGTTTCTCCTTTTCAAATTCTTCCTATTTCTCAAGATGCTTCTATTTTTTTAGATTGAGCGTATTTCTAGAATGTTTCTGTTGCTTCCCAAGTCCTTTGAATTTCTCAAAATATGTTTATGCCTTCTCATGCTTTTCAAAATATTTCCAATGCAAATGATTCTCATATGCTTCAACAACATCTTGATCATAATCTTCATTCAATTGTTTCAAATGTTGCTCACGATTCTCTTTTTTCAAATGTTTCTCTACCAATCTATTATAATGCTCCCCCTTCCAATTCCATATCAACTCTCAAAATGACCACCATAATGGCGACCATGTACCATTTGTAAAAACAAATTAAGCTCATTTCTCAAGGAACTAACAAGTCAAAAATTAGGGTCACTTCTAATGACATTCTTATAAATCCCTTGTCTTATGATGTGCTGACATATCCCTTTCTAATTATTGCTCCAAAGTTTGAATTGTTTAGTCGAAAGGGAAATCTATCTCATTATACTAGGGCTTTCTTTGCCTCATGTTTATATTTTCTCATGGTTATAAATTGTTAATGAAATTATTTTGAAGGAGTTTGAAAAACTATGCACTTGATTGGTTTTATGCCTTACCACGTGGATCTATAGATTCTCTTACAACATTCGCTAATGACATCTTATCACATTTTTTCTTCAATATAACTGAAGGCCACATTTGAACAATTAGCTTAAATTAAACAAGGATTAAACGAGTCTACTACAAATATGTGTTTATATTTTAGATTGTGGTTATTTAGATAATGTATCAACTTTGAGATATTGAACTACAAAGTATATTTTCTCACACTTTGCTTTCAACTATTAAAGAAAAAGTGATCTTCAACACTTACAATTATTTTGACGAGCTTTGTCATTCAGTTAAGAAATTTGAAGTTAGGATATTATATATAACTAAGCTTAATTATGGGTTAGTTGCTCCAAAATCTAATTGTATAAAGTTCAAATACAACCAATTTGAGAGCTATAAGTTGTGAGAATGTTATTCAACCCAAGAGTGATGCAAAGAGTGAAGTCAATGTTATTGAACAACCATCAAACAAGTCATATTATCTCAAAAAAATGAGTGTAGGAAATTTGCAAGGTTAAAAAAGAGTGTCCAAAATGTCTTGGAAAGATTGTTGAAGTTGGATATGATTACTTTGCTTCCCCTTAAAGAGTTTGGTCATTCAAGACCATTTCCTGAATAGTACGATGTAAATGAATTTTTTAATTAGCATAAAATTCCATAACATTCTTCCAATAAATGCATTACTTTGAAGCATAAGATACACGATCTCATTGCGAATAATAAAATTCAAGTGGATAGAACAAATAACGATTTGAATGAGTTGGTGGATTTACCAAATAAAAACTTGCAAATATTTACAAAGCCTTTTTCAAATCATAATACTCAACCAAATTATTAAGGGAATGTTCATACAATAGATAGACAAAATCAAAGAGAAACACCAAAGGCTTATCATGCATATTACCTTAATATTTGTGCAATTAAAACAATTACAAGAAAGAGGGTTCTTGCTTAGAATGTGTTTGATGATACTAAAATATAAAATGATAGCTCATATAATGGATTTTTATTCATGGGATATTTAATAGGTGAACTTGGACAAGAAGTAAATGGGATTATGACTGATAATGGTTCAAACATTGTTCTATGTATTTAAAACTTCATTACCGATCTTGGTATCACATCGCAACATATCGTATAACTCTATTATGAATTATAGTAGGTCCTTCCTTCACTTTGCGCTTCGTGTAAAACCTTAAGGTACCTTGGTGAATTGCACTTCATATTTCCTCATGCACAGTGCATTAACCTTGCAATATTCACAATGTTGTGCATCGATCTCACAATGATCTCAACTTTTGATAATGTCATGTAATATCATGAAGCTACTCCTAGTGCCACATGAACCTTCATACTGTTATTTATAGTTCATAACACTTCATAGCATTAAAAGTGGTTCGTAACACTTTTCAGCCGCATGATACCTTAAGACGATGGGGTATCACTTCATAGCTTGATGTGCACCCCATAACTCTACATAAGACCTCCACATCTAGTGTTCACGGGTCAACCTCCTGTTGTAATTAAATTACTTCGATATATTATAAAATGGATTGTAACATGAATATAACAAAATCAATAACTCAAAATCATAAGAGAAAAACCACACATTATGATTAAGAGAAGAGAAAAATATTCTCTCTCTTTTTTAAACGCTTTTGACTGAAGCTATGAACCGGGGGGTTGGGGGGCCCCACCCATACAAACAAAAACAAGGAACGGGAAACTGAGAAAGGGAAGAGACGAGAAGAGAAGGAAGAAGACCAATGGTCAGCAGAAGGAAAGGAAACAACAAAGAGAGGTGTGATGTGAAGCAGAACAAGAACAACAAAGGTGAAGGAAAGCCCCAAAAACAAAGAAGAACTGAAACGAGAAGCAGGAAGACAACAAGCCAAAGAAGGAAGATGCACCAATGAACGCTGAACTCAAACCCTGTCGCAATCACCGCCACAAACGTTACCACCAACGCGAGAAGAAGCTTCACGAAGCAAGAGGCAGAAGTCGGCACCAGCATGGTCACGAAGCTCATTGAGGTTGTCGATAGCCGAATGAACGGGGAAGAGGGCCGCATCTATGTCAATGGGAGGAAGAAGCCTGGGATCAGGGCGACCATAAATGAAAATGGAGTCCATGTTTTTGGCGTAATGAAGCAGGCCCATGTATTGCCCACTTAGCCATTGAATCCCACGGCCAGAACCAGTAGCTAATTTGTCAACTTCCTCAATCCACAAAAGAGGGTCAGGTAAGTGAAAATCCACTAGTTCATTGTGAAGACCGTCACGGTGAACCGGATAAATGAGATCAACTGCCACGAACTCAACATCAAAGGGAATGGGATGAATCAGAAGGCAGAAAGAGACGAAGGCCGCCGCTATATTGGAATTTTACCCGGGCTTTGCGAGAATTAAACAAATAGGATTCCCCCAAAATATTTTCAATTGCTTCAGCTTCCCTAGAGGACAGTACCTGAAAACCTCCGAAAGACGATAATGGTTGATGGCAGCAGTGAGAGCCAACTCTGGTTGTTCACCACGGAGAGAAAGGAACGGGAAGCCCAAAAAAGCCATGCGAGAACAGACCATGCTATCCAAGAAGGAAAGTGTAGCAGAAAAGGCCGATGACAGGGTAAAAGCCGGGACACACGGAAGACCATCAAGTGAGTTGTGGCAAACCTACCTTCCCTTCGTGTGAGATGATCTCAAAAAATCCAATCCAATCTTTCAAATTACTAGATGTTTTGACGGTGTTTGGGTAATCTATTGCAGAATTGGTTAGAAAATCGGTGGCGTTATTGGCCTCGCGAAACGTGTGACTGATGCTCCACTTTTTGAGTTTGTCGAGCCAAAAGAGGATATTTGAAATATAGAAATTTAAGTGCCACGAGAGGGCCGACCCCTTACCAATAGCATGAACAATTATTTGTGAGTCCCCTTCGACCAGAAGAGAGTCACACCCAAGGTGAACCGCGAGTTTGACACCTTCGAGAAGGACTTGAGCTTCAGCTAAGTTACAAGTGCCCTCTTTAAGCGGGAAGGACCCAGCTATGAGGAGATCGCCATTCTCATTTCTCACCAAACAACCTGCCCCAGATTTACCCGGGTTGCCCCTAGAGGCCCCATCAAAATTCAGTTCACAACATCCCAGAGGTGGAGGTTTCCATCTCGATTTTTTCCTTCTAAGGATTTTTTCAATTTGCAACAAACCTTGACGAGCAATCGAACCTGGATTAGGAATTTTGATGAGAAGCCAAGCTTTCCTGATTTCAACATCACGAGAGGAGAAATTTGAATTATTGAGGCTGTGGATGCTGACGTTTTCTGAAATTGCAATTTCCAGCTTGTTGGAGAAAACTGGGAAGCACGATACTTGCTCTCTGAATATGCGGAGACTGCGTTCCCACCATATGTGCCAAATCAGGAGGAAGGGTGCAATGGACCAAATGGAGCTAAGAAAACTCTTATTTCCCATTTTCAGCCAAGCTTTAAGAGTAGCCGCTATGTTGCTACAGGGGGGCCAGGCTAAGACCCACCTTACCTAAAAGCCAATTCCACCCCTGAACAACAAAGGGGTAGAAGAGAAGAAGATGCTCAATATCTTCTTCGACATTATCACAAAGGACACATTTAGAAGGACCGACATAGCCCCACGATCTTCTGTGAAGTTGCGTAAGAATTTTACTTTTAATAACAAGCCAACCAAAAATGGCCACTTTCGGAAGGAGCATGGGATTCCAGCAACCAGTCCAACTGGGAACCCCTTTACCAGACATAGTGATGAGTTTTGAATAACCTGCTTTGACTGTGTAAGAGCCTGTGGAAGAGCCTAACCAAAGAAGTTGGTCCTCTTGAGCCTTATAGTTGACTTTTCTAGAAGAGAGGGCCTCTGTGTAAAAAGAAACTTCTTGCTCAGACGCACCAAGAGTAGAGATATCCTTCCATAACAGAGAAGGAGATCCAACTGGTTCGGGTGTCCCGTAGTCCGTGACCTTGCTACCCCAAACTACCTTGGAGATATTCATGACACGATTAAGATTAGGATTTAGAATGAGAGGCTCTAGCCCACCCCAACTATATTCCCAAAAATCAGCACTCAGGCCATTGTTAATTTGCCAAGAAATTTGATCCGCGATAAGATGCATGCATTTACATAGAAAGTTCCAAATGTGCGAACCTTTTGGAAAATCTTCATTGGAGAGCATAAGTTCAGGGCGACCTGCTTCAAGATATTTATGCGAGAGAACTTGAAAGACCAGCCTTTTGGGATCAAAGATAAAATTCCAAACTAATTTAGCACCAAGAGCAATATTTTGCAAAGCCAAATTAGTAAAACCCAGTCCGCCCAAATGTTTGGGGAGCTTGACATCATCCCATTTAACCAAATGAAATTTCCTCTCATCATTATTTCCCTACCAGAGGAAGGATCTGACTATTTTCTCGAACTTGCTTAAGACGGATTTGGGAAAGAGCAACACAGAAAGCATGTAAATGGGGAGGGCACAAAGGACCGATCTGATGAGAAGAGCTCAGCCAGCTAAAGAAAGCCACTTCCCTTTCCATGATTGCAATCTCTGGGAGAGAGCACAAAGTAAATCGTCCCAGAGGGAAACTCTGCCAGCCCCGGAGAATAAGGGGATACCAAGATACTTATGTGGAAGAGAACCCAACTCAAAACCCAGAACCGCCCTGATTCTTCGTTGTAAGCGAAGAGAAACGTTAAAAAAGAAAATGGCAGATTTGTGAAAGTTTATTACCTGACCAACTGCTTTGGAGTAGGAATCAAGGATGCTGTCTATAGCGCGAGCCTCCGAGACAGTAGCGGAACCAAAGAGAAAGGTGTCGTCTGCAGACTGCTGATGAGATAGGGGAGGAAGATGTGTCATCAAAGTAATACCAGATAAGGATCCTTGCAAAATTGTAGATTTGATGGCTCTGCTCAAAGCCTCAACGACGAGAATGAAGAGGAGGAGGACAAAGGGTCGCCTTGCCTTAAACCCCGGCTACTAGAGAAGAAACCTTTCGCCGAACCATTAACCAGGATGGAGAAATGAGAGGAGGAAACACAATTGAAGATCCAATTACAGAAGTGATCGCTGAAGCCCATATTCTGAAGAGATTTGAGAAGGAATCTCCAGTTGATACGATCGTAGGCTTTGCTGTAATCCAGTTTGATCATCATACCAGGACGGGAGGACGAGTGCAGGGAATGGATAATCTCGTGGGAAATGATGATACCATCAACGATAGACCTGCCTAGAATGAAGCCGCTTTGTTCTTGAGCGATCAACTTATTCAAGAGATGACTAAGCCTAGAAGCTATAGCTTTAGAGATGATTTTATAAGAAGTATTACAGAGAGAAATCAGACGATACTCATCAAGCTTTTCAGCAGGATTTTTTTTGGGAACATACAGATGAAGGTGTGGTTCATTTCCCCTAAAATCTTCCCAGATCTTCTAGATTCTTCAGTAGCAAGCCATACATCATTTCCGATAACATTCCAAAAATCTTGAAAGAAGGCTACCGGGAAGCCATTAGGACTAGGGGCTTTATCCCTTTCCATAGAAAAAATAATAGAGTGAATTTCCTCTTTAGAGAAAGGGTAAAGTAATTTATCATTATCTACTTCTTGAACAATTTTTGGAATTTGGTCCAAAAAAGGTTGCTGAGAGGCAAGAGAGGAGCTAGTATCATCATTCAACAACTTTTGGAAAAAAGACAACTTCTTCTTTGATAAGAGCTTGCGAGGAGAGCCACGAACCATCTTCCAATTTGAGAGAAGAAATGTAGTTTTGATTTCTTCTGGCCTTGACTAACGCATGGAAAAAATTGGTGTTCTTATCTCCATATTTCAACCAGATTTCTCTAGATTTCTGTCTCCAATACGTTTCTTCTTTCAGGAGAAGGTCCCCCAGTTCGCTTGAGAAGCATTTTTTCTTTCCTGAATTCCACTTGACCCATGCCTTCCCGAAAGACGAAATCATTCAAAGCTCGGATCTCTTTTTCCACTCTAATTTTCTCCCGAAAAATATTTTTGAAGGAAGAGGCGTTCCAAGCAAGCAATTGTTCCTTAAGCAAAGAAAGTTTTTTAGTAAGAATGAACATTCTGGTACCTGACACATTGAAGGAAGCCCACCAATTTCTGATCAGATTGGGTAAATTAGGATCCTGCATCCACATCGATTTGAATTTGAAAGGGGATCTGCATAGAGGAATATCGAACTGAATGTTGAGGGAAATGGGGAAATGATCTGAGCCGAACAGGGGGATGACAACGTTATCAATAAGAAAATTTTGCTGAAGCCAATCTTCTGAAACCAAGAAGCGGTCTAATATGACCGCCATTTTCCCAAAACCCAAGTGTCTATTAGTCCACGAAAACCATCCCCTCTTTGGCTCAACATCCATCAGGCTAGAATCATCAACGAAAGTGATGAAGTCCAATTGTGAGTGTGGTTGCCAAAAAATCCCATTATGCTTATCTTTATTGGAGAGAGTGGCATTAAAATCCCCTACTAAAATTATTTTTTTACTAGCGAAATACTGAATATCTCCATCCAATCTAGACCATATTTCCCGCTTCTTGACAGGGTTGTTCAGACCATAAACATTACAGAGAAGGAACGATTCATCTGTGTGCTTAACCTGAATCCTACACCACCAAAAACGAGAACAATCTGAACTAAGGTCAAAAAAATATTACTAACCTTCCAGAGGAAACCCAAACCACCAGACGCACCATTAGAATCGACAAAAAAACCACTCCAGCCCTTCCAGCTACGCAACCAACTAGAAAGGCATTCATCTTTGGACATTTTGGTTTCTTGAATTAAGCAAAGATCCACATCATGTTCATAAACATAGCACCTGAGAAGATGATGTTTGTTAGGGGCGTTTAGACCCCTAACATTCCAAGAAAATATTTTCATCCTTTCTTCAGAGAGGACTCACCTCTCTCACTTGAAGATGAAAAGAAAGAACCTATTTGGAGTTGTTTACCAGTTGTTATCTCCCTATAGGAGAGTTGTTCTTTGGTGGGCCTACCCAGATGATTCTTAGGGCCCAAATCAGAATGAAGAATGGCAGGGGTGGGGAGAATAGAGCTCTGAGAACAGATCTGGTTGGTCCTGGGTTCTTTATCCGGCTCAGACTCCGTAGTTTCCTCACCCGCGACATCAAGATGAAGAGTAGCCTCTGCCTCTTGGTCACAAACCCATTTCTCCAAGGATGCAACATTGACACCATGCCTTAAGGCCTGACCTTCTTGAAAAAGAGAAATGATGCACGTATAATCTTAGACCACCGACATTGTTTCCTATACCAGGGAGATGGTAGCCGGATCGAGAAAGAGGGGTTCGGAAGCCAAATTATTACAGGGCTTATCCAACCATTTTACTTGGATAGGAATGGAAGATGAAGGAACTAAGGACTTTGCATCTGACTGAGATTTGTCAATTTTTCTCCAAATAATGTTACTTGGAACAGGACCATTCTTACAGGCCTTTTGGAAGTGACCCTTCTGTTTGCATCTGAAACAACTGGCAGAGATCCTTTCATATTCAACCCTTTGAACCCATTTTCCTAGAGAAGAGGAAATAACTATGTATTCCTGCAGTTTTTTGGACATATCGATAGAAACACAGATCCGAGTGAAGGCTGAGAGGGAGCCTTCGAGAGAAACAAGATCGATGCGAATAACTTTACCCAAATTGGAGCAAATTTTAGTGAGGATTTTAGGATTCCAGTATTCACATGGCATGGCGTATAATCTAACCCACACCTGAATCTCTTCCATAGCCACCTGCTTTGGATCAAAGTTAGCGCTCCATGCTCTAATATGGACACCCGAGTCAAGATATAAATTGTCTTTCCTGACTATAGTATCGTCTCGCTAAGCTTCATTTCTGAAAATAACCAGGAAGAAGCCTTTGTCCAGGAAACAAACGGCCACTACCCCATTGGGTGTCACATCCTGTCAGAAGATAGACAATGACACACAAATTTGGAAAAGATTTCTCTCGACCTGAGGAGATGGTACTAGGAAGAGAGACCATCCTTGTCATCAAGAGAAACTGATACATATTCTTCTGGTAGAAATTCCTCTTTGTTTTGTTCACACCCAAGATCTCTGATTGGGAAGGAATTTGACGTGTGTACCCTGGGGCCCAGATGCTTGAGAAGATCAGGTGGGAGACCACACCCTGCATTCTTGCCTTGATCACCAACGGAATAACCAGGGAGGGGGTAGCCATTACTACCGTTGAAATTTGAAAGTGGCTTCCGCTCCATTTTCCAGCTCCCTATTAGATTCAAGAGGAAGAAGTAGTTAAATGCAAGTCGAGAAGAGAAAAATATATGAATGAGACACTTCAAGGGGGAAACCTCCACAACCTCATAATAATTAAAAAATATGCACAACGATGATAAAATATCAACCACTCCCTTCTATACATACAATATTTATGCTATGGTTACTCCATAGGCCGACCTTATACCAATATAGGGATAAGAAACCATGTTTTGGCTACATAAAATGTTTTGTTAGCTACAAGTCAACCACACATATAACAATACACATAGGTTAAGGGTATGACATGCCCCTCCCGTTCAAAACAATGTTATCCCTAGTGTTCTTAAATATAGATGCTTATGTAGGAACACTTTATCCTCCGATGTCATATGCTTGTTGGTTAGATTCTTACACTTGATAACATACTTAGTAATCATCCTCATCCACAAAATCTTAAATGCATATCTAAAAGGAATTCCAAAGGCTCTAAAATGATCCCACCCTCATTAATCTCTGGTAAATCTATTAGGGTTGATACCCTTTTTCCATTAACTAGATATGAATTCTTGTAAATTAAGGGAACTCCAGTCCATATGCTAATTTTTCAATCATCACATCAACCACTACATTACCCTTTATTTTATTATAAATAAATGTAAATTCATATCCCAACATCTTCGTCATCTATTATTGTTGTTCTATAGATTAAAACCTTTGTTTAAAGAAGCATTGAACTATCACAATATGTCTTCACCTTAAAGTGTTTACCATCATAAATGATCTCCATTGTTGGACTATGTGAAAGATAACCATCATTTCCTTCTTATCGATGAGCGTCAAAAATTGTTACATTTGAGTTGGTGACTCTCAAATACAATGGGTTGTGCTTCTAGCACGAGTATTATCCCTAATCCATAACGTGACACATCACATTCAACAATGAATTATTTTTAAACTTTAAGGTATCAAGATTTTTATCTTTTCAAATACCTTGGTAGATATCTCAGTCTAGAGGAAGGAGTTCTCCTTTAATAAATCTATAGGGGTGATACTATGTTCCAATTTTTTTTCTACAAAATGACGATATTAACTTGCTATCCCTAAGAATCCCCATAGGTTTTTGAGGATTTTTGGCTCTTGCCATTTTATCATGGCCTTGAACTTGTGAGGGTTGATGAAGGAGCATCATAAAGACAAATTTCAATTTTATTGTAAATATTCATTGTTAATAACTTAGGAGTCATTTTGGTGCTTTAGGTTAGAGTCCCACTTAATGGGATCCTCTTGAACATGTAATAAGGCCTAGTAGGGTTTCCCTCTAAAAGATCAAGTTTAAATATTTGAATTTATTAAGTAGCATTAGGTGGTCATAAGTTAGTGTTGTCATTAGGAGGATGATGCAAATGTTGTAGAAGAGGTAAATAACTTGTAATCCAACATCCTAACCCACTCAAGTGAGGTTGTAGCGGTAACTTTACTCTAGTTAGGTATTTATGAGTCTTGTAACTTATTCATCTTGATGCATATGAGGAGATATTCGAATGGAATAAGGAGGGAGTCAATTTTTAGGAAGGTAGATGTCAATTAGTAGGGTGACGAGAGAGGTATACGAGACATGAAGGCTCAAAAATATGTATACTATCATGGAAAACCTTTTGAATATAGATATTTGGCTGAATGAAGCTTTATAATTTCTATAATGTGAGAAATGAAAGAATTTTGATTATGCTATTATGTATTTCTGAATGTGCATGGCGTATTGATATTAAATTGGTAATATTTTGGATGATAATGGGATTTAATTGACATGGTTGACCTCTATTTGATGAGGCGAAGTGATATACTGGCAAAGCTTTCATATTTGTATGAAAATTCTGTGTCTTGGTAGTATTTCTTGTTCTTACATGTTGTTGAAAGAATATAAAGGATTTCCCAATAGGAAAGGTTTGATATGAAGTCACTAAACCTTGAGAAAGTCTGAGACAATTCGCTCATGTGGAGGTAAGATGTTTTGGTAAGTGTTCTTGTTGGTTTTGTGTCATTCTAAGCTCGAGAAGATAATGTAAAAAAGTTGTGAAAGTTAAGAGAGTTGTAATCATGCGTGTACATTGTCTAAGGGGACTAAAGAGTGGGATTTTAGATGTACTATGGTAACCATGACATTAATCCAATTGAGAAAGGTCAAAAAATTGGTAAAATCAGGAAAACACAATCACTCTAAGACTATAACCTAACATTTGGAAGGGTTTTAGCATAAATGTGGAGTAATGTACCTTAATGGACATTAGAGGAGGTGGATACAACTTGATAGTGTGGTTTGGAGCATATAAAAGAGCCTAGAGACAAAGAAGGACAACAATAAAAAAATTGTTAGCCCTTGGGTCTAAGAAACCATGATCTAGGGTTTGATAACAAAGAATAAGTACAACTTAAAAAATAACAAACGAAAAATGAATGAAACTTGGTGTACATGTTGGTTTTGGCGAAAGGAAGATTTTGAAAAAATTATAGAAGGAAATAAAAAGGTTTGAGGATAAATATGTGGTAAACATAGTCAGGACCATGTCCTTGTACCAGTCTATGAGAAAGTTTGAGGAGAAAACATTCTAGAAGCCCAATTTTCATGGAGTAAGACTTATGTAAAAGATGTATCGTGATGAATTATGGATGTTCAAGGCCTATGGAGTCGAGAATAAAACCTACCTGCGTAGTAGTATAGTTTTTATATAACAATGTTTACGAGGAAGAGTCCAAAAACAAAGCAAGAAGAGAGCATAGTACTAGGATATGTTATGCTAGGGAAATGATACAAGGTGAGAAAGGTTTCATAAGAAACTTATCAAGTATAAGAGAGGGTTTGGAGTTTCATAGGATCATTTAGAAAGATAAAAGGGAGAATGCACAATGACAATCCTACTTTACCATTCAAGGACTAGAGATGTAAAGGAACTTCAATTAAGTTTGTCATAACAATGCTTGGTACCTGATGATGTGAAATCCATTTGGGAAAATGAGAGATGAATGGATGATTGGGCCAGAGAACGAAGAATTATAAGGAAAATTTTTGGTAGTTCAAGGGAGATTAGTCTTAAGTTACCTATACAATCATAAAGTTTTTCTTTTAGTCATGATAGTTTCTTGATGTCTAAGTGATTGGATTGCATGTATCATTGGAATTGATGATATTCAAGAGGCGTAAAAGTGCTAAGAAAAGAAAGTGTAATGAGATTATGCCTAAGAATAAGGTAAGAGGTTCGTAATAGATGTTGTCTCTAGTTTATACTCATTGTGGAATGTGGGGACATCATGCTAATAAAATGTATAACAACATCTGTAAAGATTAGTGACAATGTTTTAAAGGTCTCCAGGAGTATGAGGGAAAATACAGTTGAGTATTGCATTATATAAGAAAGGTCATTAATAGAGGAAGTTGGTTATGATGCATGACTTCAAGATTAATGTAAAACCAGAGTAAGAGGAAAAAATACGACGAAAAAGTGATATGGCGCAGTCTAGAATAGAGTATGCAAATACATGAAGATAAAGAATGTGATAAACAAAGAAAGACTCCATAAGGTAGAGCATATAAGAGTTGGTAAATGGTTGGAAACATAAACCAAAGGTTATAAAGTGATTATTGAACCTAAGAAATTGATTGAAAAGCTTATAATTTTCTACATGATTTGGTTTCTAACTTGATGCTAGCTTGTTATTTGTGAAGATTTAGGTTTATGTGTTGAGTACTCTGCATCAAGGGTCGACTTTTATGGTTCCATGTGAAACAATGTGACCTATGTACTCCATGTCAATGAATTCAAAAACACACTTGAAGGTTTGGTGTAAACTTGATGTTGTTAAAGAGATATTAAAACTTAATTCACATGATGCAAGTCTTTCTCCCATATCTTGTCATATATTAAGATGTTATAAAAAAAAATAAGATAAATTTATACAAAAATGGTTGAAAGATAGTATTCATCAAACTCTAAAATGCACATGGAGCATTTGTATCGCTAAAAAACTTCACCAGAAGCTCATAATGGTCTTAATCAACCTTGACAGATGGCTTGTATATATTCTTATCCTTGATTTTGATTTGATGGTATCCTAAGTGAAGATCAAGTTTCATAAAGTGGACAACACCTTGTAACCCATTTAGAAAATCATCAATTACCACAATTGATAACTTATCTTCAAGAGTGTACTTGTTGATTTCATTGTAACTTGGACACACGCACTAGGTGTCATACTACTTTTACACCATCATCACATGATATGAATAATCAATTTTGCTATATCTGATAATCCTCGTCTCCAAGATCTCATGGACCATCTTCGTAATCTTACTCTTATAGACATATGGGTACCTATAAGGTCTAATAGTTAGTGGTTGGGAGCTCAGTATTAGTTGAATAACATGATCATGATCCCTTTTGGGTAGTAGTCCTTTTATCATATCATGAAAATCTATAATGTCTTTCAATAATTTCTTGCACATACATTGTTGTCACTACTACATTTTGTGCAATTCACATAAAAAATAGGGTCATATTTGCATTGGCAAGGGAAATTTGTTTCTCTCTCTTAAAATCATATGGCGACCCAAATGTGGTGGAAAATTTAGGTGCAATTTACACTGTATTTGAGTCACTTCTTATATTTGAGAAAGAACTCTTGAGAGTCCTATATATACATTTATAAGTGTCATTTTCATTTCACGCCTTTTTTAATTGTTGAGAGAATATGTGAAGGAAAATGAGTGGATTTTTTTTATGATGGAGTTGAAAAAGATAAGTTTATTGTGTTTTAATTTTTAGAATAATTAAAAAATAAAAAAATTAATTAGTTAATCCTATAATACATTAGTTTTGGTAGTGCTTATTAATAAATTAGATGTTTAGATTGATAATAATAATTAGTTTAAATTACATTATGGAATTTACAATTTCAAGATCAGGGTTCAGGGTTTCTAGATTAAGGTTACAAGCATGATAAACCTTTGTCAATAGTCTGGAGGAATGGAGAATGTAATCCATTATTGGGGGCTTGTTACCATGTAGCCTATTTACCTTAAAAAAACTTAAATATTATTTGTAGACATTTCTAATCCAAACATATCATTATGAAGGGGAAACACAAGTGTGAAAATTTTGGTGTTGGAGCGAGTTCACACAATTTTGTTTGAGAAAAGAAAATGTAATTCTTTAAAAAGAAAAAAAACTTTTGGAATCAAAATTCAAGAAAAAATACAAATATTTGTAGTATATGTTGATATACACATCCCTAATATAACCCTCAAAATAAAACAAATCAGAAAAAATTCGAAAAAATATAGTTTGGGATGTTTTGATGTTGGTATCAAACAAGTCCACCAGCTCAAACAAAATTGCAAATTTTTTCCATTAAGATTACTTGGTTATAATCATAAGATTATCTACACTTATGCTTTGATGATTTTGGTCCGCAGTTTTGTTAGAAATAGTTAATAAGAGTGAACCAAATTGTGGATAAAAGTAAGGAGAGCAAATCAATAAAAAAATTATCTTCACATCTCTTATAAATAGACATTTTTACTCTTATGTTAAGTTGTGATCATGTTTATGTGTTGTTGTTGGTGGTAATGGACATTATTTATTGATCCTATTTTATTTAGACAAACAATAGATTGAAGTAATACATGATTTTTGTTATTTAAGTTTATGCCCATCACACAAAAGAGATCAAGACAAAAAAAATTCCAACTGGAACTTCGCCAGAAAATGTCATTTCAGGTCTAAAATTGTGAGGAGCCTCTTGAGGTGCATGGTCATGCCACCCTAGGGCAACTTATTTTTCAAATATCCCAAAAAGTGGTCAAACAAAGGCTAAAATTGAAGCTAAGATTGAGGCAAGACACTTTCAAAACTGGAACTTCGGCTAGAAATGTTGTTTAAGGCTTGAATTATGAGAAGCCTTCAAAGGGGTACGTCGTATAACCCTAGGGTTGCCTCAAAATACAAAGTGTTTAATAGTGGTCAAAATTAAACTTAAAACGAATATGAAAACATGATGATCAACTTTCTACAAATGATTATTCCAAAAAAAATCATTTCAACCCTCAAAATGGCCTGGGTGCTTAGAAAATCTATTTCGTACCTCTAAGGTACGAAAAACCTCTCTAGGGGTTCCTGACAGTATTTGCTGATAAAATATGATTTTATTTTGATGGTTTGTTGAGGTTTCAATTTTCTTTGCCATAAAACTTCTCAATATTTTAGAAAAATTCAAAAAGGTCAAATTTTGAACCTGTAAAATGTACATAACTTTTGAGAATGCGCCGAGGGACCAAACACCCCTCCCAAGGGCGCCTGACCTTTATGGGAAAATTTGTCCATAAAACAAAAGTCTAAGAAGATGTATTTGTAGAGATTTTGGTTTTCTTTAAAACAAGCCATCTAGATATTTTAGGAAATAAAAAAAATGGTTTTGAAAATCAATCGATGTACCCTGAACAACACATGTAACATGGTCATTTCAAACACTCAAAAATTGATTTTCAAAGTACAAAAAGTATGCTACAGGAGTGTGCAAGGTTTAAAAAAAGTGTTCCCCACTTTTTTTGACTTAAAATTCATTTTAAGTGTGTTCTCACATTTGTGTATGCAACCTTTCTGGATAGCCCCCGACACCTCATAGTTGCTTCTTAGACCTACTCCGGGCCTTGTGCGGCCCATGTGAATAATTTTTAGATTTCGTATAACGTTTCATCATCTATATGTTCATCTAATTTTATCCATAACAAATTACCAAATTGTATGTTTCCCAATGCACATACTTATGTGCACCTTGTGAAAAAATGAATTTCTCACCTCCCTCTGACATTCCTTGAGAAAATTCCCTACAAAGTTTCACGCTAAACATAGAAAAAAAATTCCTCTAAAAACCCAAACACCCCATTATAGGTATGGTCATCACACTCCTAGGGAACTTAACCTTTTGTGCCCGTGTTTACACATTTTTCAACATTTTTCAATCGCCCCTCTCTTTGCTTCTCCTCTAATTTCCCACCTTTGTTCTGGTAGTTTTCAAGACTTTTCTAGAGCCCTATTGTTTGTGCCAGGGTTTTAAACCCCATGCCACTCTTGAGACTAACTTTCCAAAAATCTAGGAATTTGAATTAGGTTAGATTGATTTACCTAATTCTCGAAAGAAACCCTATTCCTCAAGAAAGTTAACATTCTTGCAACACCTGACAGAAAGAGGCCTTCCTAAAGTGACATATTTCCATGTCTTGATTCAAAGTGTAGAGCTAGTGTTAGCTTGTGTTAGGTAATATAATCTAGTGAAAGGGGAAGTGAAAAACAAGCAAGGCTTTCTTGTGGCTTGGACATTGATAACATAAAAAAAACCTTCAAAATAATCCACAAGGATCCTACATAGATATCTCCTTAGAATTGGGCTAAGACCTATTGGAAAAAGAGCTATGAGAAATGCCACAAAACCATCAAATAACATTGGATGAAGTAGAAGGGGAAATGAAGGTTTCCCAAGAGAATACATATTTCAGATTAAAATGATGCACTCTCTTGAATAGAGTAGCAGGGAACCCATTGAAAAGTGAATTCCATTTTTGGATGTTCCTATTCATCTACGTGATCATGAAAGGCCAATACATTGATTTGGGTTATTTGATTAGTGACTACCTTCACAAGTATTTGATGAAGTTGGAAACCACTAAGAAGTTCTACATGAATTTCCACTTGATGTGGTCTATCACAAATACTAGACCCTACACAAGTTTGACTATAGGTGGTAGACATAATGATGCCACCAGGATTTAGAATTTCTACCCTTAGCTTTAGTTGGAGGAGAATAAAGTTCACTTCACAAGAGTGAGTGATGCATTCACTACGTTATCGTTGCATGATTTGAATAAAAATTATACTTTTAGTTACTCTCATGAAGGATCCAAATTAGTTAAATGATATGAGAACTACTACATTTAGTTCATGTGATTATCCTATCTCTGGATTGGTTGATTAAACGGTGCTCCATTAAAACACCTTAAGTATGTTCATAAAAATATTATACTCATTGAGCTATGTAGAAGGTTGGTGGCCTCTCAAAAAACTTGCATGGATAGGAAAAAGTATGGTTTTTCTTTCCTAAACTCTATTGGAAACTACATTTATTAATTTGTGGAAGAAACTCAATGTCGCATTACAGTCTAGAAAATCAGCACAATGTAGTCGAGCGTAATGACACCTCACTTAGACATAGGTCTAAGCGCTCACCGGAAGTGCATGCAACTTCTCCACGTTCCTTCTAGGCCAAAAATCAAGACATGGTTCCAAGAAAACATGGTTAGCTAAACATACGTAGATATACCATATGTAGATTATGAGTTATTACACTATGCACAAAGACAATTGGTCATCAAAGGGGTTTGTATTCATTCATCAATATATACATTCAATATGAGTATCTGGACACTAAGGATACCACATTCATCATTTCATACTTTGGAAATCCATAGTAGATTATCCATTTAAAACATGTGACAAGCCCACACACTTGTATACGACTCAACAACTTAACAATGCTCACATATACTCATGCATACTTGCATACTCATAACCACACTTACTTTTTCTTATGCACACTTACAATCACTACTTTACTTGGACATATACACACATATGTATAGGGTGGGACTTGTCCTTCACCTCTTACATGCTTAACTTAGTATAATCTATACATAGCCTACATACTTGTGATTTCCTATAAGTAGGCATCATCATGTGGTTCTCCATAAGCATCCTATTGTGTGCCATAAATATCCTCTACTTTACTCCAGTTGCATATGCTATAATTATATTTTTCCCCACACTATAAATAGTCATTTCCACACTACGCTATACTTGGCTTTCTTTGTCCACGCATAACCTATATTTATCCTGAATGTTGCATGTGCCTTATCCATACTTCAATTTTTGGCTTGCCTTAGTGAATACGCCATCTTCTACATGTGTCCTATTTTTAGCCTATCTCACAATTTGGCTAACTCCTAAGTCCATTGTCCTTGCACGCAAGCTTTAATGTACCCTTTCCTCATACCTCTGCTTGCACCTTCACGCACTTTTTTCCTTGTGAAAATTCTACTTTCATGCTTCCACGTGCTCTCTCGCACGTCCTTCTACCTTCGTGCATGTATTCATACTTAGTCATTTCTCCAGTCCAACACTTAAGGTATCATGGCTGAAATTGATCCATTTATCATACCACATGAGAGAAATTTTTGACATCAAATAATTCAAGGAGATTCACCTTGGCTCTACCTTCGCTTATGTTCCCACCTTAGAAGACTATTTGGTCGTTTGTGTACATGAATTTTAAGTCAAGAGAAGATACTACATGCACATGAGTCTCCACCACATTGTTGCATCCCTAAATGTATGGATTCTTAAAGGCATTGTTAATAATGGATATGATATTGTTGAGCCAATCTACATGGAAAAAATCATTTATCAATCATTTCCACTCATGGAATGCTTTAATGTTGAAGAGAATGAAATAGATAATATAAAAAAGGAAAATGTAGAAAATTTAATGAAAATATATGAGAATTGATATTGAAGAATTGGGCCAAATACATAAAGACACAATGGTTGCTAATGAAGTTCTCAAGGACAAGGATCACAACAAGAAACACAGCTAGTATGTAAGTTTGAAGCATTAGTGTCAGGATCTTGGAGAATCTATAAGAGAATTGAAGAAGGTATTGTAGTCCATGGAAGACAAGCTTATTGATATGTGTATGAATATGAGAACTATTCAATACCACTTCTTCAAGCTTGAAAATTCTAAGTATTTCACATCTACCAAAGTGAGAGAGATTTAAGATAATTACCAAGGATGATCTCTTTCATGTAGATGGATTTGGAACAATAACAATGGATAGTTTGAGCTCCATTCACATTGCACTCAAATAAATAAATAAGGATTTACACCAATATTGTGTGCTGTTACACATTCCATCTTATTGAGCAAGGACAATCTTTCATCATTGAACACACTTATTACAACAACACAAAAGAACAATGCTGAAAGAGAAATCTAATCTAATGGCAATACTGCTTTATTACAAACATAAAAGAAGAATCTTATTTATAGTAGGGCTTCAACCTACTCCCATTAAAGTAATCGGGCAACATGGTGTCCATATAGCACCTATAAACTGACATGTGCCTAAATCTAGTATCTTGGTTACTGTAAAGGGTCCTAATTAATGGAATTTCAATTTCCCTGGGTGGCACACAAATTTGAATCATAAAAAGGACCATTCCACCTACGTGAAAAATACTTATTCTTAATGTGCCTATCATGTCAGGCCTTTTGTATCACTTTTTTGTCTACTGACTCCATCATGCAATTGCACGTCATTCATCTAATTGTAATAATTTATCAATGTGCTCTGGCTACACTTGTATCATCTGTGAATCTCCATGCATGTGAAATACACAGGGAGGGTAACATGAACTCAATAGGTAAGACAGACCTCTATGCCAAACACCAACTAGAAAGGTGTTGCTTTATTTAACCTCTTATATGTGGTTTTGTATGCCCATAGTACAACTGATAATTTTTCATCCCAATCTTTTTCTTCCCACGTCATAGATTTTAGTCAAGGTTTGTCCCAATATTTTGTTAAAATCCTCTGTAGTACTATTTTCCTGTGGGTGATAGGGGTAGTCTTATGATGAGCCACCATGAACTCAGCTAACAATATTCAGATTATCTCATTCAGAAAATGAGTTCCCCTGTCACTGGTAAGGCTCAAAGGACAACCATACCTGTTGATAATATTCTCCCATAAAAATGCATTGTTGTAGCGGTGGTACAATCCTTGGTAGGTGCAACCTCTACCCACCTTGTTAAATAATCAATGTAAGTAATGATGTACCACAAATTTGTGTGTATCACAATTGGTGCAATTGGTCCAATGAAATCAATAGCCCACTTTTGAAAGGTTGTTATGCTCACTATGATGGGGCAATGAAATTTCATCACATTGGCTTGGCTTTCCCATCCTTTGACAATGATCACATGCCTTGACAAATTCCTTAGTATCCTTTTAGAGTGTCTCCCACCATAGTCTGGCAAGGAGTATATTATGCACAGGTGGCTTCCCCAGCATAATGGCATCCCACAATTCTAGTATGTGCCTCTTCCATTATTGATTATCTTTCATGTTTGAGTATGCATCCTAGATACAATACCTCATCATGTACCCATTTTATAAAGGTCTCCTTATACTAGCTGATAGGGTGTAACTCGTATGGCCAATTTCTTCTTCTCCAAAGTCTTCATCCCTTCAGGTACAACTCTTGTGCGCAAAAATACCACTATATCTTCCAAATCTGTAGGTGTGCATTACATCCTAAATAATTGTGCATCTATGGAATAGTGTCCTCAATACTTTGTGCATCTTCTTCATAATTGATGCATGAAAGATGGTCAGGTCCCAAATTACTCTTTCCAGGATTGACTATCACTGTAAATTCAAATTCCTTAAACGAAAATATCCATATGCATATCCACCCCTGTAATATTATCTTGTTGACTAAGTATTTTAACACCATGTGATCAATGTAAAGACAAATGGTGTCACCAAAAGATATTGCCTAAATTTTTGTAGTGCGTACACCATTGACAATGCCTCAGGCTCTATTGTGGTATAGTTCTTCTCTTCAGGTGTTAACTTCCTACTCACAAAACAAATGGGATGGTCTATCTTTCCCTTCATTAGGGTGTGCTAACAGAACTCCAATGATTGTTCCTAAAGCATCCACATGTACATGAAAAGGTAAATCTATGAAGGAAACTGAAGGATGGGTACAAAAGTTAATCTTTCCTTCAATTGGTCAAAATCCTTCTGTTGTGCATCCCTCCAATATAATTTCCCTTTGGCCTTTAACAATTCCTCTAATGTGCATGGAAATATTGGCATACCCTTGAATAAATTTCTTATAATAGCCCTTTATGGCCAAGGAAACCACACACTTCACTCTGATTAGTTGGTTCTGGTAATCCCAATATTACTGCTACCTTGGTTGGATCAACCAAAAGACCCTCTTGGCATAGATGATATGCCCCAACAGTGTTCCAAAAGGTGTTGTAAAGATACACTTCTTAATATTCAATGATATGCATAACTACCTACATCTTTCAAACATCAGTCTTAAATAGTCACAATGGTCTTTAATTAGACCATACATGGTCCAGTCATCAAGATACACCTGCAAGAACTTTTGGATAAAGTCTTTAAATGCCTGGACAGCAATGCTCGAGAATACCACTAGCGCATTCTTAAGCCCAAAAAGCATAACTATATATGCATAACAATCCCACTATGTAGAAAAAGTTGTCTTAGGCTGATCCTCGCATGCTATACATACCTGATGGTATCTGGAGAAACCATCTGTAAAAGAGTAAATCTTTACCCTGCCACACCTTCAAGAATATCTTCAGTAAAGGGTGTGGGGAAAGGATCAATGACATAAGAGGCATTTAATACCCTATAGTCCACACAAATCTGAATTCTTCCATCTTTTCTGATGTTGATGACCATTGGACTGATCCACTCTGATTCTTCTATTGGCTCAATGATACCTACTTTGAGCATCTTGTCTATCTCATCTTTCACCTTGACACACAATTTGGGATTCATCCTATAAGGCCTCTTTCGTACTGGTCTCGTGCACTCCCTTAGCTTATATTCATTTTCCCCAAGTGAAGGATGAACACCCTTCAACTCATGGTAGCCTCTAGGAAATAGATCTTGGAAGTCACAGAATATTTCTATAATCTTTGCAACTTTGGACTCTGACCAGTAATCACCAATTATTTCCTCTTTAGGTGCATCCTCTATTCCAATGTTAAATTTTTTATTTTCAAGGGTTGGTGATATGCGTGTGTGTGCTCATCTATAATGACCAATAGTTTTCTCTCCCTTAGTGTACTTCAATATCTAGATCCTCAACCTCTTCATCATCAATCATGTACACCATAGATTACCTTTATCTTTTTCCTTTCAGGCATGCCTCTAGGAGATACTCATCAGAATCCATCCAGTTGTAAGTATTTGTGTACTTAGTCAAAAGAGTCTCACCTTGTAACTGAGTTACAAGATCCTCTTCCTTTGCGTTGTCTCCTAGAGTGATGTGCACTTCATCAACTGCAAAATTGTATGCACAAGGGGGTTTAGTAGAAGAGTAATAAAAGACATGTATCATTTCTGAAGTCTTTGCCTTCCAATCTGCAGTCTCCTACATTTACTCAGTATGTATATACCATGCATGTGCACACCCACACAATGTGGAATAAAACTTATGCACCCATAGAGATGGTGGTAACACATCAGGTCCCACAAGCCAATTCTTTTCGAAATTTTGAATGTGAGACAAGGGAGAAGACACTCCATCATAATTTGTTATACTTGAAGACAAGGTTACTCCTAACAAACCAAGTTAAGAAAACAACCCTAATCTCACGTCATCCTAGAAAGTTATCTCTATACATATCCCACCATCACATTTTCATTCCCCTAAGTGAATATACAATCATATTTCTCCTTTCTCCCTTATCGAGCAACTAATCTTCCATAGCGTGCAAGAATGCCTCTGGCTTCTCTTCTCCCGTGAACTTCAATAGTGACGTTTGCTATAATTACCCAACTATCCAAGGCTTTATCACTCATGTGAATCTTCTATAATAAGCAAAAAAAACCATTTCATACATACGATGAGCTCAATTAACACATGCAATGCTAGTGGTGTCACTGATAGATTGTGCATCTCCACACTTAAGCATCCCTTCCTTTTTTTCTCAACATACTTCAGGTCATGCATCATCTGTGTATAGATCTGGTTAATATCTTCTTCATTAATGGTCTCATTTAGGGTACAATATTTTACCATCTATAGGGATCACTACCCTCTCATCTAAATTCTTGAAACTAACATAACACTTGTTAAAGCGTAGGTTTGCGCTGTTTTCATAGAAACGAGGATGGCCAAGCAATGTACAGAAGTTATCTGCCTCTTCCAACTCTAGAACCTTGAAATATCCTCTAAATTTTTCTCCCTAAATTGAGATGCTCGTATCCTTTAAAATGCCAATGGGCATGGCCTTATTTTGTTTACCATATACATCACACTAGAGGATGGCTTTAATATTGGCCTACACATTCTATTCCAAGCATCAAGGGTGATGACATTAACTTCCATGCTTGTATCAATCAAAATCTTACTTACCAATCATCCATCTATAACTGCATCCAAGGTATTTGCCTTATCATATTCATAGTTCTAAGGTGGAAAATTAGCATGTAAGACATATCTACTCCCTCTCTATTCCTACATTTGGCACTTTCTCCCGCAACCATTATCCTAACCATGGGTATGATATTTTCTTGTCTAAGCATATTACATACTTATTTTAGGTCGTCAACATTATTATCAATTACTTCAGTCTTGTTTGGCATGCTCTCTATCCCATGCTTGTTCCTTCAGGTAAATTATATCCCCATGTAGTTCTCTGATTAATCCCATGGTCTCTTAGTATAATTCCCTTTGATGCCCCACATATAGATACTTAGTTTGTTACACATTCTCATCACATCTGATGAGCGGATTTGATCTTCCATGTTCACACACGCGTGAAGATTCTATGCATGCGTAGTAACTAATAATGGTTTCTACTCTGTCATAGCTAAAGTATTAGGCTTTCATTGTCCCTAGTTAGAGTGCTCAACCTATGTATCATTGTTGCATCCTTATCTTTCTTGTTTTTCACATATGTTCGTATAAATCCAGGAAATCTTCTACTATGCGCCCCTTTCCATGGTATGCATAAGACTAGTTCTTTGGGCACTCACACTAATAATATTCTAGATTCCCACATGTATAGCACATCCCTCGATTGAATCTACCTCTATAACCTCCATGGCATCTGCCAAGATATCCTCCTTTGTATCCTCCATTTCTATTATTACCCATGTTGTTATTTTTTATGGATCCATTATTTTCACGTTCACGTCCCTATGAGCTACTCTTTATGCTATTCTGGCATAACCTTGTCTCACAATCTTTATGAATATGGTCAATCAGTCAAAAATTAGGTGTATTCATGGGTATATGTGTCACAAATATTGCAATAGAGTGACACATTCTTCTGGGTTGAGAGTTGAAGGAGTGGGAAATCCCGGGCATTGTGATTTTTATGGAAAAAATTCACAAGTGGAGAGAAGTGTGCACACATTCCTATGTAGAAATCTATCCTTAGTGTGCCCCTCTACGTTAAAATATGTACATCATATTCCACTGCAAGTTTCATGTGTGGAATAAGCGGACAACTTCTCTAACTATCTTACCATAGTTGTGATATGTGCTTCAAGGAATGAACTTACACTAGTATCAATGCTTCTAACTTCCTATGTGCATAGTGCTACCTCCAGATCCTCGCGTGTGTCTGTGAACATTTTATGTGATAAAACCCTTCAAAAATGGTGTCATTTATCTACCCATGAACCATTGCACATGTTGACTTTGGTGGATGTCATACGATATTTTAGACAACAAAGTCTTGAATCATGCATCATATTACCATACACTCTCAAATAGTCCATGTTTAATCTCCTTAAGCACTTTAATGCTCTGCTACTCAAACTCATGTATGTGAAATTTGGCTAGAAAGACCGCACGTAACAAGTCATAGTACATTTTCATCTGATTTTGTTCGTACTTCCTAAACCAATTGTAAGTGTAGCCTTGAATTTTGGTTGCAAATTGACTCGACTTCTTGTCTGAGACTGTTACTCCCTTGGCCTTCCATAATATTTCACACTATACACATGTGTTTTGATGTGTCTTCTACCCCTCGTAACTCTGGTAAGTGGAGTGAAATTTCAAATAAAATATGAGGATGTTGTTGTGGTGGTGGGGTACTTCCTTTTCTTGGATTATTTCCACTTGGGGGGGGACATATCCAGACCCCAAACCTCCACCAAGGTTTCCTTTTCTTTGGGGAGTACCAAATCCTCCTGAACCTCCTATGGCTAGAATGAATAGTGCTCCTGAGGAAGATCTACTTTGTGTGGTCGTAGTAGAACTAAACTATTACACCAACCATCTGTCATGGTATCCCACCATTTGGACTATTTACACTGAGTAGTGCACCAACACTCTGTCCCTAACGTTGTGCCTACCGGATTACTTCCAAACAAATTTTGGGTACTTTCCAAATTCTGTTAAGCAACCATGTGAATTGCCTTTATCTATTGTGTATCCAGATTTGATACTATTATGTATCTTCCTAGTATCTCTGGCCCAACATGGTGATCCCTAATTACCTACTTATTTTCCATCACTGATTATGATCCTCTATATAAGCTTTTAATTCTCAAGTACCAAAGCTAAAGGTGATAGGGTCTGGGGTGGGTCATATATGTGCCAACAGTTCTTATTTCTTTATCAAACTTGCTTTCATCAGATGTCAAGGGGGTTTTTCTTATGTGCTTCCCTAATATCATAGGGACATGCTCATGCGGTCCCTCATGCCTCTTTCATGGTTCTTATCACGTCTTTCCAGCCCCATTCCTCTATGTCTTAGTGCCTCTTCAACTTCCCCCTCTTATACATTGTTATAACCTGTGTAATCTCTCTTCTCTCTACAAGTCTTCCATCTAGTCAAACATAATCATTCCCAATCCCCTTCCTTTCCCCTATATGAAATAGGTATTTAGCTAATCATCAGAAAGTTTTCAATCCTCATTTCAACCATCAAAATATTTATAACTAATGGTAGTTTGCATAAATATTATCCTCTAATCTTGTGAAGGAACTAGAACTTTGCTTCCTCCGAGCATAAAAATGTTGAAATCACATACTCCAAAGTGTAATTCTACAAGATACCTACCCACCAACGATCTACTGTGCACGTATGCGGTTCATCCAAGTTAGCCAATTTCTGATACCTACTATGACTCCAAAAAAAATTTCATTTGATCTTCCTTCCTTCTATCCTGTGTATATGTTGGTAAGCACTCATACAATTCCTGTGGAAATAAATTGAAAAATATCTCATAGAGAAAACCATTATATAGGTTTGTCTTCAACCCATTTGAATGGATGAAACTTATCACCAGTGTTGTATCTCTACACAAACTCATCTTCTCCATTGTGTATCCACCTTTCAATGTTCTCTAATGACAACTGAAATGCCATAAGCTTACCACATCTTGAGAACCTGAATGAAAGAAAGGTCTCAGATAATGGAACCAAAATGTCACGTTGTAGTCTAGTAAATCAGCACAACATAATTGGGTGTGCTGACACCTCACTCAAACCTAGGTCTAAGCACCCACTCGATGCATGTGCAACTCCACTGAGTTCCTTCTAGGGTGGAAATAAAGACATTGTCCCTACAAACATCATTAACATAACATACAATATATATTCCATATGCAAATTATGATTTATTACAGTATGCATAAAGATAATTGTTCATCAAAGGAGCTTGTATTCATTCATCAACATATACAATCATTATCAATAATTAGATACCAAGAACACCATGTCCATTATCCTTTGTACTTTGACAATCCATACTATATTATCCATTACAAACACATGACTTAGATACTTGACATATGCATACACATACTTGCATACACTCATAACTTGCATACATATTCACAGCACTTCTAATTTGTTCTACTTTACATGGACATATCACACATATATAGGTGGGAACTTTTCCTTCACCACTTGCATATTTAACCTAGTCTACTTTATATATAACTTGCATGTTTGTGCTTTCCTGTAATTAGGCATCATATTGTGGTTCTCTGTAAGCAACTTGTTGTGTGCCTATAAATAACCTCACTTCACTTGACTTACATGTGTTATAATTATATTTTTCCCCACCCCATAAATAGCTGCTTTATTTTCCACACCATGTTATACCTAGATTTCTTCATCCATGCATAACCTATATTTATTCTAATTCTTGCATGTGCCTTATCCATACTTCCATTATTTGGCTTACCTTAGCAAATATGTCATCTTCTGCATGTGTTCTATTTTTAGCGTGTCTCGCAATTCTGGCTAACTCTTGAGTATGTTTTCCTCGTGTGTAACCTTTTGCGAATCCTTTCCTCATACCTAAGCGCACACCTTCATGCACTTATTTTACTTATGCGAATTATGCATTCATCCTTCCACGCGCACTCTCATGCGTCCTTATACCTTCTTGCATGTCTTCATACTTATTCATTTCTTTAGTCCAAAACTCAAGGCATCATGGCTGGAATTGATTGAGATCCACCTTGGCTCTACCTTCACTTGTGTTCTCACCTTAGAGGAATATTGGGTCATTTTTGTACATGAATTTGAAGTCAAGAGAAAATACTACACACGCATGATTCTCCACCACATTGGTGCATCCCTAAATATGTAGATTCCTAAGGGATTTTTTTATAATGGATATGATATTGTTGATCCAATCTACATGGATAAAATCATGTATCAATCATTTCCACTCATGGAATGATATCTTATTGAAGAGAATGAATTAGAGAATAATATAAAAACAGAGGTAGAAAATTTAATGAAAATCTATGAGAATTGATATGGAAGAATTGAGATAAATAGATAAAGACATGATGGTAGCTAATGAATTTCTCAAGGATAAGGATCACAACAAGAAACAAAACTAGTATGTAAGTTTGAAGCACTAGTGTAAGGATCTTGGAGAATCTATAAGAGAATTGAAGAAGGTATTGCAGTCCATAGAAGACAAGCCTACTAAAATGTGTGTGAATATGAGAACTATTCAATACCACTTATTAAATATTGAGAATTCTAAGTATTTCACAGTTGCCAAAGAGAGAGAGATTCAAGAGAATTACCAAGGATGGTATATTTCATGTAGATGGATTTGGCACAGTAACCATGGATAGTTTGAACTCCATTCACATTGTAATCATAGAAATAAATAAGGATCTACCTGAGTTTCATAATGTGCTTACATACTTGAAGAAAGCTAGGGAGTATTGGACCATTTTATGTGAGAAAAAAATTGCGCTACAAAATAATTCTAGTGAGGATACCCTTGGAAGGTTCTGACCCTACAAATTTTTATTACTAGAAAACACAAGGAGGAGTTCTTCCCAAAGCCATAATGGCTCAAATTAATGTGCCTAGGTCTATTTTGTTGTTATTTTTTAGAAATAGAAAGTAACATAAGTCCTGTTTTATTTTTAGTTATTTTGAGTTGGTTTAATCTCAAGTTATTAAAACAAGGTAATTGAAAATTTTCAAGAATCAATTACAACTATTATCTTATGAATATGTAAATCAACTCATAGGAGAAGATTTTTTTTGATGTTGTTTGAAATTTTACTAGAAGGAAAGAGTGTCTTGAATCTTTGTATTCGAATTCATTTAAGAAATAGATGGAGATATGCAAAAATTTGTGTTTCTTATTTTTTTGGGTGATATCATTTCTCTTTTTATAGATGTGTGTCTTTCTTATCCCTTTCATGTATTGAAAAATTCCATTATTGAATGGTAATTATGTGGTTATGAGTTTTTTCCTAACTTTAAAATAAGATACGTGTTTTCTCATTTACATGTGTATTCCTCCCCCTCTCCCATACTCACTTCCTTTGATCATTTTTGTTACTCCCATTTTCGATGCAAATTTACCCCACAAGTTAGCTTAATGTAAATATTCTATTTGTGTTTTATGTGGTTTTCAATAAAAGGAACCTCCCCTCATATTAGAGGAGTGAATTTTTCCCCTCAATGTTTTCAAAATTCACATAGGTGTTAAAATAACAAATATTTTTTCAATAGTGAATATATTTGACTCATTGTCTTGATGATAAAAGTGTCAGTGGTACAACCAAGGGATATCACACTAACACCGTTACTGTTGCGATAATATTTTTCACATTTTTATTTGAGTTTTTGTTGTGATACGATTCATCATATGAACCTATGACTTATGATCGATGGATCCTTGAGAAAATTTTGACATATCATATTTGGGTCCCTTATGGTAGGATGTAATGATTAATAACACTTTGAGATGTAGTGAATTGATGACTCATACTTATCTAACCTAACCTGGACAATATGTAAATTTATCCTAACAACACCGATTATAATATAATGTTACTTATAATTAAGTTGCAATTTAATACCATATGCTATTAAATATGTTTGAATTACACTTTAAACATCACATTGGTAGTTTAAAATAATGATTGCCTTATAATTTTTAGGGTCATGAAATTGACAAGGATATGAGATATTGAGAAGAATTTGAAGTTCAATCGGTTTAGGGTTTTGTGTAGGAGTAACTATTAGGATTTCAGTAGGTGAACCATTAAGGTTCAACCTTTAACTTGATGCAAAATTATCTAAATGTCCCTGAACTTCCCTAAACTCATTATAGGTCAATGTAAAAACACTCCATCAACATATTATTTAATTATTTCCTCAATCTTTATACATTAGCAATATTGAATCCTAATCTGTAGGCATTTACAAAGATGTTATAATTAACAACATTAAGTTTTCCTAAACTAGTTGTTTTTCAAATGAATTATACGAGAACCAAGTTTGTTTAATATGATGAAAATTTTGGTTATAACAATAAAACTAATAAGCTCCCTATAACGAACTTTCTAAGAAGTATGAACACAAACTTAAAACTAGGTAGAAAATAAATCAAAATACTACCTAATGTGAATGATACTTTAACATCCTCCCTTAAGTGAAGGTGGTGGGAGTGAAAAAAAACACCAAACTGAATATGAGTCCCAGTTACTAGGCCTGATAAGGTACCCATGTACATTCCAAACAAAATTAAGGCATGAATCAACAATAATCCCCCAAGCACAACTTCCTTAAACCCAAACAATGCTCACAACTTGAGGTAATGAGGAGAAGCTAAGGGCTTAGTGAAAATGTTAGAAACCTGCTCAGATATAGGCACAAACACAATTCAAACAACTTATCCGGAATCAACTTCCAAATGTAGTGCATGTGAATCTTTATGTGTTTGGTTCAATGATTATCTATTAGGTTGCATGTAATCTTAATACCACTATGGTTATCACACTAATAAAATTTTGATCCCACTAAGGAAAACCAAACTCATCAAGTAACTATCAAACCCATAGTGCCTCCTTTCCAGCCTTAAAATTGCCTCCATACTCAACCTCAGTTAAAGAGATAGAAACACGTGTATACCTATGACATGCCCATGCAAGAGGACCCAAGCTAAGGAAACAAACAAATCCAAAGGTAGATATGCGGGTATCTAAATATTCTCCTAATTCCAAATTTATGAATCCATCACTCTCTGAATAACCATTTGGCATATACCAAATTCCAAAGTGTAAGGTTCCCCGAATATAGCACATAATACACTTGGTTACTTTCCAATGAATCTCATATGGTTCATGTGAAAAATGAGATATAATATTATTAGTAATATTAATCTTGAGGAACATAGGAGCTAGATACAAAAGAATACCTACAATCTATACATAGTGTGGTCAACCAACTTATAATCAAATCTCAACTCAATAATTGATTGATATAGTGTGGGAGATGGCTTGCTGTTAACCATGTAAAATCAATGAAGAAGATTTGTGGCATATTTTTTTTGCCAAATGGAAATATCTTCAATAAAAAAATGAACCTAAAGGCCAAGAAAATAGTAGAGTAGTTCTAGATCTATCATATCAAACCATTCCTTCATCTTGTGCTTAATATCTTGAACCATAGAGTCTGAGCTTCCCATGTGGATGATATAATTAATATATAACACCGAGATGAAAATACCCTCACCTTTCTTTAGGATGTAAACATTATGATTAGAATCACAATTGTAGAAGCCAGAACTAAGCAAAAAAGTGTCCATATTCACATACCACGTTCAAGGAGCTTGTTTGAGACCATATAGGTAACAAAGATGTCTGTCGATAAGTGAAGAATCCTACATGAATCCATAAGGCTAATCCATATAGATCTCCTATAAGATATCACCATGTAAGAAAACACTCATCATTTCCATCTAGAATACAAGCCACCAATGTGTTGCGATGAGGGATATAACAAGATGAATTAAATCCATTTTTACAACAGGGAAAAATTCTCAAAGTAATCCACTCCTTTAACTTGTGAGAATTCCTTAGCTACAAGATGAATCTTGCATTTATTTATAAAACAATAAGGTGCATATTTTGTCTTATAGACCCATTTGAAATGCAAAAGTTTTCTTTCCTTAGAAGGAGGAACTAACTCCCATGTGTTATTTTTCATGAGTGAAGAATACTCATCTTTCATAATAGATTTGAACTCATGTTTATTTATCGCTTCAGAAAACAACACCAAATTATTAAAAAAAATTTACTTCATAAAAGAGATAACAAATGTCTAAGATAGAGTACGATGTGGATACGAAGGATCACTAACAAAATCACAAGCTACTTATAAAGAAGTTTGTGCCCACTTAGGCGTGGACATTGGAGAAAAAGAACTTGATATCATAATAATTTAATGTAACTAACGATTACATCCTATTTATTTTTGTGCACTTGCGAGAACATAATTAAATTAGGGTGTAAACATAACCATGTATAAAAAAATTGAAGATTCGAGGACCCAATATTGAGGGATAATAAAAGAGGCCACACAAGATAGGGAAGAGCTGCAAGAGAAGTCATAAGAGCGTAATCATGCATAAATCGGAGTAGAGAGCACTATAGTAGAATTTCTGGATGAAGATACATATGTGTTAGATGTGATAACTACAAATAAGAGAAATTTGGTTAATATAAGCTCCTATTTATAGTCATCAAATAAAAAATAGATGAGAAGGTTTAATGAAATGAAATGAAGGGCATGATAATTCTTAGATATGATATGGAAACACTATGTTGAGGATGTTTCATTTGAGATATCAAACATGGGATTGGTATGGGCATTGTAGAAAGGAGAAGAGAGAAACACCACCAATGGATCAAAAAGAGGGTATCAAATTTATAATATGTGTAAGCTAGATGCTAGGTATTCATAGTTGATCACGATAAAGATAACATCTGAGTTGGTTGCTAGATATTAATGAAGATATGCAAATGTAGATCACATATTTGAGTAATAAACAACTAAGAGGGGAAATTTAGAAAAATATGGCCAATGGATTGAAGCAATGGAAAAAAGGTTAAAAATTTATATACAAATCAAACATAGATACCTAGGATTTTGGGTGCAGATAATTCCAAAAGCTAGGAAATTTGAATAATTTTCATGTAGCTCTAAATCATCTCCTAGGATAAACTCCCCTTATGTAGTTAAATGAAGTAGAGGTTGTTGGCATGCAAGAGCTAGTGTTTTCATTGATGTAAAAGGTGAACATACATTAATGACAAAGGAGAATGACTAGGAGTGTAAGAGGACGCTTGTAGTGATGTTGACATGATCAGACAAGTAGTTATAAGGATGCAAGTGTAGAGACCAATTTTTGGTATAGTGCCCTTCCGTCATCTCACATTCATTTAACTCTCACTCTTGATTTTATTTTTCTTAAATTTAAAAAAATTTCATCCATCTATTCACCTAAATTTAATTAATTATTAAATGGGCTCCATATAAACCCATTTAATAATTTAACTTTGGCATCTCTCACAAATTATTCAATACATGGGAAATAATACACCCATCTGACACTCCACTCTTAATTTCAAGAATGGAATCTATTATTTCACCTAACCATGTCAATCATCTTTCCCACTCCATATCACATCCTTATCTTTTTAACCATAAGTCAAATTGCGAGCCTCGGTGAATCACATCTCCTCTTTTAATCATGGTTACTTTACCCAACCCTGAGTATCTTTTAACCTGTAGCCTAACCTCACCATTAGGCTATAAATATGGGCTTTCCCTCCTTCATAAATTTAAGTGGGAAACTCTGGGAAAATGTTGTTTTGAATTCGAAGCTTCTAGTTTATCATTATGTCCTCATGATGTCCTTGTGACGACACTATAATCCCCACCATACTCTGCTGATGATTTGTTAGTTCATGTCACATGGTTCTCATTACACGTTGTGTTTGGATCAGATCAATAGCATCATCTACATACTTGGAACGTCAAGTTTCTTTGTTCATCAACTTGAATGTTATCTATTTATCTTGTATTTTATCACACAAGGGTTGACATCCTCCAAGGGAGATAACATCCTCTTGGAATCGGGATTGTCCAGGAAACCCCTGCATATTGTTATCTAATCCCATATGTTTCATTTTTGCAGATCTATCTTCTTTGTATCACACATCTATCTTCTCTGTGCCCATAGATACACATATGTATCTGAGGTCCTAAGCCCTCCATCATTTGAAGTTGCTGGTGGCTTCCAGTATCAGATTTCACCCACGTGAGAATGAAGTTTCCTATATAACATTTGGCATGCCTGGTGGGACCAGATCCAAGTTCTGGTCATGTTTCGTTTCTCTCATCTAGTATAAGTGTCGTATGTATAACAGTTATTGAGTTTTATATTATCGTAAGTATGCCATCACGTTAATATAGATATATGTTCTTCCATTTTCATTTCTAGACTCACCCACTTGTAGGATCTTTGGTACTATCTATGTCCATGTGTTGTGATGCATACATATAGCCATTTATGTTGCCATTAAGGTACGTCAATTTTTATCTTGAAAAGATGTATTATTGATTTGTTTATAAGAAGCGTAAACTTTTATTGTTATTGTTGTTAATTAAAAAACAACAACAATAATAATAATAATAAAAGACTAGATCATCTTTACCCTACCCTACCCTACACTACCCCATCTCCACCTCACTCCCCATCCCCCCTAACCGACCTACCCTTCTCCTCACCGAGCCCACTCATTCCCTCCACTCATAAACTCCCACCGACTTCACCCACCGTCCACCTCACTCCACTTTGTCCCCACGTAGGCTGACCTCTCTCCATTATGACTCCCCTCCACTCAACCACTCCCACCGACTCCTCCCACAAAATTCTCCCACCATCCACCTCACTCCACCATGTCCTTGCACAGACCGAGATCTCTCCCGAGCCCACATCTCTTTCCCCCCGCTAAACATGGACCAACCCACTCAGTCAGCGACCAACACAACATCCTAACTTCCACCTTACCTAGCCATGTGACTCCCTTTCCTCCTCTTGAAGCTACCTCCCTGCCCCGTGTTGTTCTCCATCCATCCATAGACTCACACCCTACACTGAATCCCATCACCCAAATTAACTCCCTCCTCTCCACACAGGTGCTCCTAACAACATGGTGCTTGAGTCATGCCCTCCTCTACATCTTTCCCTCTCCTCTCCCCACGAACTTTTTCCCGATCGAGTCCTCTGGTTCTCCTCCCTGACTGCGTGCTCTGCCCCGCTCCCATGAGCTTGCACCTCTACCAATGGATTCTCTCGCATGTTGTGCTCCCTACTCCTTGTTTTCCCCGTGCATGACCACGCCCAACTAGGGATCCTCCCACCTCCAATGGAATTTCAAACAAATGGTAAATTTGTTAAAATTCATTTATGGTATATTTTGAAAAAAATTAGTGGGAATTTCTTTTAAAAGGGAAAGTATATTTGATTTTTAATTAGGATTTAATTTTCACTAGATCTTAATTACAATTTCTTTGTAATGGTAAGTTCATTTAAATTTATATAAGGCAAGTTAACAAAAAAATTTCAAATTGTAGTGGGAAACCATTCAAATTTGATTTTTTTTTAAAAAGGGAAGTATATTTGATTTTTAATTAAGATTTCATTTAATAGATCTTAATTAGTTTATATTCGTAATTAATTAGATTTAATTGTAATTAAATTTATTTCTATTAATTACGATCTCTTCATTCTCGATTAGATAAAATAATTAAAATCATCTTTTAAAATTAACGTTAAATTTTCATTTTTAAAACTCCAATAGCTCTAAAATTAGTCAAATTGGGTGTTTCAAAGCGATAATTTTTTAGGCGTTATTATCGATTTTTTTTACTAATTGTGTGCTCAAGTGTGCAGTATCACTCCGAGCATTTTTTTTTGTCTTCCGTGTGCCTTTCCAACATTCTGGAGGTCTTCCAGACTCATCTTGAGTTCCTTTCTTCATTATATTTTACCCTTATTATTGCTTAAGATGAGTGAGCACTTTTACCACTGTTTTTGCAGCAAGGGGGTATCCTTTGCGATGTGAGATGCTCTTTCTCACAACCAGGATTTGATTTGGCCTCCTTCCTAGTTTTTTGCAATTGTGCTTGTATATTGTGTCACTTTTCTGCGCTCCATGAAACATGATTGTGGTCTCCTCTCTTGCATGTTATTACACTGATTGCAAGGCAAGTTACCAACTATTTCAAGATGCACGCTCGGACCCAATTGTATCCAACAAACTCAACTATAAAGTGCTGAAAGCAGGGGGTTTCTATATTGTCCTGGGTGGTTATGATTCTTTTCTGCATTCCTTCTCTCTCTTTTCAAAATGGATGCTTGTTCACTTATTTTGCTTATAGCATTCAAATTTTTCAAGTGGAGATAGAAAATAATTATTCCGCATCACCAGACGATGACCCTGAATAATCTAAGTGGTTAAACCATATTGATGAAGCTTTAGGTCTTCTTTGCGTATATGTTTCTCCTAACTTGCTCTTCCACATTGAGTTGTTCGAAACACCTAATTCTGCCTGGAAAATGTTACATAAAATGTTTGGACAACAAGATGACATGAGATCGCGAGTTGGAAAATGAACTACTAGGGTTAAATCTTAGTGATTTTGAAAACCTACAAGCATACTTCTCTAAGTTTTTCCACACTAGATTGTTGTTAAAGGAATGTTAAATAGAGAAGAAATATTCTCAACTGATGTTGTCGATTCTCTCTAAGTTAGGTCCCGAATATTATGTCTTTGTGTCAACTTTTTACGCTACAAAAGCTACCTTGGGCAATGATTGGAATATGCCCTCCTTTGACTGTTTTTCATCCCAACACATTCGAGAATAGGACAAACTCATTCAAATGGGGTCTCTCAAGTCCAAGTCACATGTCCTTGTAGCAAGTACTAGTAAGGAAAAGAATACTGAAAAGAAGAAAGAAAGAAAGAAAGGATCAACCTAAGAGGGAAACCACAACCAAAACTAAATATAACACGAACGCTTAGAATTCTAATCCTAGAGCATAGAAAGACAAGTTTTTGTGTTCCTATTGCAAGAAGCCTGGTCATAAAGAGCATCTATGTATGAGACAAAAAATTGACCACCTTACTCATTTATTTGAGAAAAATCAAATAGGTGTTCCTGAGTCTATCAAATAAAATGCTCCGAAGGCTGAGTCTTCTATTGCAAAAGGGTCTAAATCTGATAAGAAGAAAGGAAAGGCCCTTGTAGCCAAAGTTTCTCCTTCATCGACGTGGATTATATATTTTGGTGCCTCGAACCACATGGCTTCTTCACATGTTGAGTTCTCCAACATAGAGCCTTGTGGTATGTACCATATCGCGATGGGTAATTACATGATAGTGTCAGTTTCCGGTAGTGGATCAGTAGAGATGAATGGGGGAACATTCAACCAAGTGTTGAGTGTTCTTGTTCTCTCTACCAATCTCCTATCGGTTTACCAAATTACTCACCTTGGTGAAGGAACGCGAGTGGAATTTGCTCCTAACTCAGTGATTATTTGTGAGCTTAACAATGACACTACAATGGCTGAGGGAAAGGTGGATCACTGTTCACGGTTATATACCTTTTACCACTTTACTTTTGATTCTACGCCCACTGCCTTGCTCACTCATGCAAATGAGGTTAGTAAACTATGACATGAGCATTTCAGACATCTAAATTATCGCCACCTTGAACAATTGAGCCAAAATGAAATGGTTAACGAGTTACCCCATGTCAAGTTTTCTAAGGGTATTTGTGAGGGTTGTATGCTTGGAAAGCATCCTAATAATAAATTTGACAAAGGAAAATCCTAGAGAGCTACTCGTCCCTTAGATCTTGTTCACAACGATATTATTATCTCCTTACTTTACTAGAGCTCTTTATGTACTCACCTTCATTGATGAATATTAACGATATACTTGGGTATATTTTCTTAATATTAAGTCTGAAGTCTTTGAACATTTTCATAACTTTAAGGCTCTTGTTGAGAAACATGCAGAATGGTCTATTAAGGTTCTTCAAATTGACAATGGAGGTGAATATGTAAATAATAGGTTCATTGATTGTTGTACTTCTAAAGGGATCTCCTTACAACATATAGTTGCTTATAGCCCTTCGCAAAATGGAGTAGCATAAAGAAAGAACCGTAGTCTTAAGGAGATGGCCACTTGTATGAATCACTTGAAGTCTCTTCCTCCGTAGTATTGTGCTGAAGCAGTGAATTGTGCTAACTACATTCAGAACTATGTTCCACACAAGGCAGTAAGAGGGATAAAACCCTTTGAAGCCTAGTTTGGGTGCAAGCCTGATGTTAAGAACTTTCAAGTCTTCAAATCCAAGGCTATGGCTCGGATTCCCAAGAAGAAATGTAAGGCATTGGAACCAAAATCCAAACCTTTTATCTTTATAGGGTATCCTGATGGCGTGAAGGGATATCGATTGTTGAATCATGATTCTCATAAGCTTTATATTAAGAGAAGTGTTAAGTTTGATGAGTCTTCTTTGACTTTTACTTCTCTACCCATGGAGGTTCTTCAGCTCGCTGATTTGGATTATGACTCATCAGATGATGATGTTGTTGAGCATGCTCCTCTTCCTAATCCTCCCGACCATCAGACCTTTGAGTATTCTAATTTTGATAGTAGTGATGAAGAGAATTATGTCCCTTCTCACTCGAGTGAAGAATCTTCTGCCTTTGAGCCTGATCCTTCTGGTCCTCTTTGGGCTAGGAAAAATTTGCAAAGTGCTAGAGATTTAGTTCGAGATAATTTGGATTTGAGATGTAATCACTTAGATTTCATTGGACCCACTCTTTCTTTGCCTCTGCTTCTGATCCACAATCTTTCTGGGAGGCTTCTAGTATTCCTGAGTGGGATTTTGCCATGGATGAGGTGTATTCCTCTCTCATGAAGAACGATACTTGGGATCTCACCCCTCTTCTGAAAGGAAGAAAAATCATTCGGTGTAAGTGGGTGTTCCGAACAAAGTATGGAGTAGATCGAGACGTCAAAAAGTTTAAAGTGTGATTAGTCACTAAGGGTTTCTCCCAAATAGCTGGGGTTGATTATACTAAAACCTTTTCTTCGGTTGTGAAGATGAATTCTATTCGACCGACCCTTGCTATTACAACAGAAAACAGATGGAATGTCCATCAAAAGGATGTTAAGAGTGCCTTCCTTCATGGTAACCTAGAGGAAGAGATCTACATGGAACAACCTCTGGATTATGTCCATGATCCCTCCTCATTTGTAAGTTAAAGAAGTATCTTTATGGCCTTAAACAAGCCCCTCAGGCTTGGTATTCCAAGATGGACTCCTTTTTACTTACATGAGGGTTTACTAGGTGTCACTCTGATCCAAATGTTTATATTCTATGACAAGATGACTCCATACTCATCCTTGTTCTCTATGTTGACGACTTGTTGATCGAAGGCAACTCTTCCTCTATCATTAATTCTGTGAAGATCGCCTTGGCCAATAGGTTTTCCATGACTGACTTAGGTCTGCTTCATTACTTTCTTGGGATCTGGATTTTTGAATATGAATTGAGAATTGTGATTTTGTAACCTAAGTATGCTCTTGACTTGCTTGCTCGTTTTCAGATGTCTGATTGCAAGTCTTCTCCTACTCCTTTTCTTTCCGGGGTTAAATTGGTTTCTGATTGTTGTACTCCCTTGGTTGATGGTACCCTTTATCGACAGTTGGTGGGGAGCTTGATTTACTTGACTCACACTCTACCGGATTTATCTTATGCTGTTGGGATCATATCCAGATTCATGTAGGAGCCACATGAGCTGCATTGGAAAACAACTAAGTGGATCCTTCATTATGTTCATGGCACCTATACTGATGACATTCACTATTATGGAGGGGTGGATATTGACTCGATCGAGTTCACGGATTCTGATTAGGCCGGTGACTTATATCATCCAAAATCTATCTCTAGCTATAGTTTCTCTCTTGGTTCAGGTCTTGTTAGTTGGTCTAGCAAAAAGCAGAGTGCAATTGTGATTTATTTTATAGAGGCAGCACATAGAGGAGTAGTTAACGCTGCCACAAAAGTTGTTTGGCTACTGGGTATTCTGACACAGTTTTGCATCCACTTTCGGTGACCTACCATTATCTATTGTGATAACACGAGCACTATCTCGATTTACAGAAATCCAGTTCAACATCACCAGACGAAGCACATTGAGATCCATATGCACTTCATACGAGAGATTATTCATGATGGTATCATCGACATTTAGTACATTCAAGCAGCTGATCGGATTGTAGATATATTTACCAAGTCCTTCACTGAGGTGAAGTTTCTTCACTTGTGGTCTCTTCTTGGGGTGAGGTCTTATGTAGCTGCTCATCTTCTTCGGGATATATAGTCCTTCTCTTATTCTTTTACTTCTTCTTCTTCTAGGAAGACGTTGTTTGTATATGGGCACCTTATCAGGCCTTTAGCTGCTGGGCCCCATTGACACATCTTTCTTAGTTGTTTAGGAGTGTCTTCTTGTTTTTTCTGACTTATCATAGACACTACCCCAAATTTGATGAAGGGGGGTGTTGGTGTGTGGGATCCTATGTGTCCTCCACTCACATATGGAGGGTCATCTCACATGGGTTAGGCTTAGGGTTTGCTTGTGTGTCATGCACTAGGATTACTCAGCACCCTATATGTACCCTATCATTCCTAATTTATGAGCATGCCAAGACACTCCACTGTCTTTCCTATATGAGCAATCTTTGGTTTTGTTGTGCAAGTTCTTCCATTATTGATCAATCCTTGTAATTATGTTGGAGCCATTATGATTCTGTTGGAGTGTAACTACTTCATGGTGCATCATTTCCAATTCGATTCTTGCAAACTCTTTCAGCTTCCATAGCTGACTCACATGATTCAGCCACCTTTATGCCTCAACCTACCGCTTCCCATGCCAAGAAAATAATATCCATGCAAATCAACCTTCTATGTGTGGTGTTTTCAATCATTTCTAGCTCCAAATACACGCACATCTTTGGGGGCGGTGACTGTAATTTATTTTATCAGTGATCAAATTATAATTGTGAGCATATATTTACGCATAATCATAAGATTATGATACGTGATGCTTCCAAGTACTTACATCTCAGTTTAAAATTCACGCAAGCTCTATGGGTAGTTATTGTATAGTCTCTTTGTATCGATTGGCTTACAACTCTTCGGAACACATTTAAGCAACAATTGTCTTCCAACTGTTTCCTGCTTTATTTCAAATCCCCGCAGGCCTTTTGGGGTTGTGACTATATAGTCTCTTTGTACAGAGAGTGGATTTCAGATCTTTAGTATACATTTATAAATATTGTTCAATTTACTGTAGCCAATTATACATTTCTTGGTTATATTGTCTATGACTCTCATTATGTCATCCATCATATGAAAAGCCACATCCACATCTTCATCGTATAAGTCCAAATTTGCGACATATAATTCCACATTCTAGCTCTAAAAGTCTCCTTTCTCCACCTTTCGGCTTGTCTTCTTCCACCTAAATACAACCGCCCCACATTAAAAGTAGGGGCAAATCCTCCTTTACATCATTTTGACAACAAATTTAAGCATTTTCTTTCAATGAACAAAACATTTATCGTTTTTCAAGACGTCTATCATCTTAATCCTATCTTATTTTGCTTATGGTTATTCTTATATATAGTTCACATAAACCAATAAATGAAACACACACACTGATATTTTTCCGTTTACCCTGTCATAATGTAGTTTATAATTTCACATCACCCCATTATTAATAATCTTTGTCACATATTCTCATAATTTTATATTCCATAATCTATTTCATCACTATTTAATGATTTATTTTATATTCTAATTAAATATTAATGTCAAATTCCAATTTTTATTAATCCTTTAGATTAATTTATTTTATTCTTATTTTTATAAAAATAATTTTTGTACACAAAATATTCACAACAGTTATAATCACATCAACTAATTATATTTATTTTCTTTTGCAGGTGCAGTCTACAAAATCCACGAGGTACACCCCACTAACTTACAAATAACATAACAGTGTCAAAGACCAATATTGAAATCAAACACATCACACAAATTTTTTTTACCGACCTTATCTGCAAATATAAACAATGCCATTTTAGGGTACCCGGGTGTTTCACACCACTGACTGGTGCTTCTAAGTATGTCATTATCACACACAATCAAATAACATGGAAAATCATTCTCAAGGTTTTTCTCATTTTTTTCTCTATTTTCCCTTTTTTTTGCATTGAACGTTCCCTTTTCTGAGTGATTGTCTGCATTGAACGTCACATTTCAAATATTGGTCTAAAACGAACCTTGTGCATCTTGCTTGCTCACATAGCCTAAATAAAGGATCTAACCTTTTGCATTTAACCTATCACACATTGCCTAAAACTTCACAAACAAAATGAACACATCAAAATACTCCTCTGACCTGGTTAATTGATTGGGATTTGAACACCCAACAGGCAACCATCTCAAACATTTCCCCAGCTAAAACTACCTAGAACCATCCTTATACTTCCATCCTTTAGGCACCTTCATTATCCATTTTGCTTTCCTTTTACATCTTGTAATTAATCATGATGATAAAAACTATGCTGCTTGATTTGTTTGTCAACAAAATACATAAACAAATGTTTCTCTATTTCACACCTATTATCACTCTTTCTCAAATCGAAACAAAACAACAATGTCTTCCACCCAATGAAATTACTTCTCATGACAATCTCTCCCAACAAGATTCTAAACTCAAAACCACATCGTTAGTTACTCAACCTCCAGTCTCCATGATCTCGCCTCATGAGAACCATGTCATCCAAAATTGTCCCCACCTTGACACCAATCCACATATCTCTTCCTAGACTAATATTCCTAAACCAACCACATCACCATCTCTCTCTCCTCTAGAGACACTTGGGCCTCCTAACCCCATATATGATTTCACATTTCGAAAATCCCCTACGATCTCACAATCCTCTCAATCTCCTAAATTGGTGGATCACATTCCACCCACATCCCATTTTGACAATCTCATTTCATCTGTTACTAATATGCCCGTCTAGATATCTCAACCTATTCATACTTACATTCCTTCCCATCGTATGCTCCACCCGTCTCAACCTCTTAACACCCATATCCCTGCTTATCATTTACCACAACAACCTACCCAACTTCAACGAACACATCATGTCCCTATTCTTCAAATTCAACCTATGCAATAATCTCAACCCATGACACATGTTAATCCTTACCAAATAGTTCCCCACACACCTGCACACCCATAATTTTATCAATCATCTTATCAAGCATCCTACCTGCAAGCTTATCAAGCACCTTATCAAACAATTCACCAAACACCCACACATCCACAAACATACCCTTCACCTATCGAACTAATTTTCAACCCACAATCACGTCAAATGATCCTATTCATGGTTTGATGAATCAGTTGGCTAGTTTAGAAATCCTTACCTTGGCATCCAAGAACACCTTATCATATGAACACATCTGTAATGAACCCATTCATCTGTCGGTTCTAATCAAACCCTACCCTCCTCATTGGAAATTTCCTGTATTTAATAAGTTCAACAACAAGGAATATCCTCAACAACATATCCTTGCATTTAAACACGCATGTTGTCTTATTGTACATGATCATGAATCTACTTCTTCGCACTTTCCCCATGTATTTTTCTGGTCCCAGGGTTAGACTAGGTACACACAGTAATCCTGTGACATTCCATTTTCTCCTTCACCCAACTTGTACAATTGTTCTTAGAACACTTTTCTATCAATATCGCATGCAAAACTAGTATAGTTGATCTTTATATCATTCGACAGTTTGAAGACGAGCCCATCGCTAACTTCATTGCACGATGGCGTGGTGTTATAAACCAACTATCCTTCTCTCTTCCACAAACCGAACTCATCAAATTATTCTCACGCTCTTGTGCAAAACATATATCATCTAATTTGAAAATCCAATCATTCTAAACCTTTGATGAATCTTTCACAATGGCTCACAAACTCGAAACCCGTGCCATTGAGCAAGGTCATCTCAAACTTAGATTGGCCAAATCTAAAGTTGAATGTACCAAACCATTCACACATAATGATAAATTTCAGGGTGCGGCCAACACTGTGGTTATTAATCCCTTGTCAGCATCTACATCAATCACATGGTATCAACAACGAGCCCCTCAACTAATAGTCAACTATAACCCCTTGGTAGAATCATACAGTTATGTATTTGATAAATTGATGACTGTAAAATCCATCCAACTTCCTCCCATATGACCTGTGAACAACTCGCAAGCCAAGCCTATTTGGTATCACAAAGCCCAATATAGAAAATATCATCGAGTTAAAGGTCACAACATTGAGAGATGTCGTTCCTTAAAAGATTGTGTCCAATAACTCATAAATCAAGGTGATATCCAAATCTATAGCTCCACTATCCAAACTTTATCTAATCAACCACCAATAAATCATGTCACCCCCTTTACATCCCAACTATTAAATGCTCATATGATTGACACTGCCAGTCAAGATCCCATCTCATCAGCATTTCCACATATTCCTATAGTAGACATTATGCCCACTCCTTATGCATAACTTATTACACCCACAACTATCATACCTATGACAACTTTTACTATTTTTTCTGAACCTACACCTTCTCTTATCCTCATCACATCCACATCAAATTTGACCATACCATCCACTTCCTCCACTTCGATCACATCCACATCTAATTTGACTATACCATCCACTTCAATAATACCTCAATCTACCACATTAAATCCATCCTTATCACCCATTTCAATCCCACTAATATCCGCAGATATCCCTATATCCTGACACCTATTCCTTCACACGCATCTTCATCAAACACACCCATTACTACACCTACATTACTCACACCCAATTGAACTAAACTCAGTTCTACTACATGTACCTTTATAGTCCCACCTTCGACATCAAACCCATTAGCAAACATTATCATTCTTATCCCTCAAAACATTTATGAAATAACCAGTCGCCACCTACTTCTACACCGGAAAATATTCTTGCATTTTTTGCATTACCCATACGGTCTACTCCATCGGTTATCACATCACCCACGTCTCCAAATATCCCAAATATGCATACATATATATCTATCCCACTTACCCCTATATCTATCATATCAAAAAATCCACCTATCTCTACCTTGACATCTTTACCTATATCCTCGCCCATGACCACATCACCTGGTCTACCCCAATACTCTTTGCCTAATTTGTCTATCACACCAACCAGTTCCTCTTGATCTAAAACCTTAGCAAAGATACCCTTTGGATCATCTACTAAACCAACACATCCACCTAAATAAAATAAAGATGATTTACGTTCTCCCTCTACAAAATCAAATCTTTCCATGCTAAAACCGAAACAATCCACATCTCACATAGATATCATTAATAGAATCATACAAACACCTATCTCTCCATTAACATCTTCGTCTTGTTTTAGGCCATTTTATCCATTAATAACCTCACCACCACTGCTAGGTCATCCGGTTGAAATTATTATCATCTGTACTAGAGGTAAATCTTCTCAGTTGAATTCTATGGCTCGTGGTAAACATCCCTGATAGTCCCCTATGCATCCTTGAAAACATTCATATTTTCCCTCTTCTCAACAATCCAATGCCACACCATCTATTTTAGGATCAGTCTCTCCATCTACGACATCTTGCATCAATCAATCCACATCCAAACAATATAATCCTTCAACCAAATTTGATTTGTCCTTCACAACACCAAATTCACCCATCCAATCTACATCCACTTTTTCTCCTAACTCCAGGCTGAGATATCATCTCAAAACCCACAAGAATTACCTTCCCCATGAAACTTCAATGGGGTCTTACACAGATATCTTTCGACATTTAACTCAAATATCTGCAATCACACTTCCTCCCATTAAATCATTCAATCTCTATGGTCCCAAGCCATCATGGTTCAATCCTCATTGCAGTTGCGCTTATCATTGTACCCCAGGCCATGACATTGAACATTGTAAGGCATTTCGGATGATCATCCACAACATTATTGAGAAAGATGATTTCCTCATTTAGGAAAAAGTGCCTTCTCTATCTACATTGAATCCAATACATATCCCATATGTTGGGTCTTCCACAATTCCTTCATCCACAACATCCCTCAATATTCTCCCTACACATGACATTCCTCCTAAGGAAGGTCCTCTATTTTCCATCAATACCGCTTATCTTGACAAACACACTTGTGGTCTCCAACCGTTTATCCCATCTAAACTCTTTCGACATCCTTTAACTCCTTTACATTTAAATCATTGGGGGAACAACCTTTCCTCGCCCTTGAGCACATCATCCGTACAATTCCCTTGTCACTAGGATACTTTGTTCCTTAACGTTATTTCGTCTACCTCCTCCACATTCATCCAATCTAAACTATTTTTGCCCAAATTATCACTCGTTTTAAGTCCACCATTGTGGCCATGTTTATGCACCTTTTGGGGCACCATCTTTTTCATCGAAGTCCTCTTAGAGACATGTTTGTCTCTCCATTGAGGGACATTTTTCTTGAAGTCTACCATTGTGGCTATATTTGTGCCCCTTTTCGGGAACCATATTTTTCATCGAATTCCTCTTTTGAGACCATGTTTGTCTCTCCATTAAAGGACCTTTTTCTTGAAGTCCACCATTGTGGCTATATTTGTCTCTTTTAGGGCACTGTTTATTGTCCTTCTATATTTATGTCTCTCTTGGGGCATCATTTATTTTCATCCAAATCCATTGTTGTGATCATATTTTTGTTTCCTTAAGGACATAGTTTTATTTCCTGTTTGTCTATCATCTCATCTTATTGTAACTTCTCTATCTTCCCTCTCGTGGTGGTAAACCAAAGACGTAACCTCTTCATGCATTGCACTTGTGACTAGTCCACTATTAACATATCTATCAATGAGCACTTAGTTATATCCTTAGATCATTCATTCATCCTTAGCCCCTTTCATTTTTCATTGTAATGATCTAAATTATGTGGTCTGCCTTTACTACTTTGATGTGACACCATAACCATTACATCCATCACCTTCTCATTCTCCTATTGCAGCCATGCAAAAGGTCCAGGGTGTCTCTTGTATGTTCATTATGCCCTCTTAAGTGGTCTAATTAACTATTCCCAGCTCTCTTCCATGCAAAGCTCAAATTCATGCATGCAAAAGGTGAAATCAAAGTCATCAAAAATAGACCGATCCCTCAAAGGACAACTACTCATGCAAAAAATAAAAAAATAAACTAAAAGCAAAAGCATACAAATCAAAAGAAATAGACCGATCCCTTGAAGGATGGCTATCATATTATTCTTTCCATCCATATTATGTATATCGTAGACCATACCCTCAAAGGATGGCTACTCTGTTATTATGGCATCTGGAAGCTTTCCCGCATTGATCAACCTTCATTTTATCAACATTTTGTGAAAGCTTCCCACATTGATCAGCTTTATGCTATTGTTCTTTCTGTTTCCTAGAGCTGGGGCATAGACTTAAGGAACACCACCTTTGGAAAACCTTCTTCCCGCGTAAAAGTTACATCTCCAATCCTTTTGGCATGTCAACATTAGGATTACGAGCATCTTTCATCCATTTTTCCCTCACAGTCTTTTGGTATAACTAACTATCATTGGTTATGTGTTAACACCTGCTATTGGCTACAAGTGCAATGCCTTGAGTGGTAACCTTTCTGATTTATCTCCAATCTAGTTTGAGCCATAGTTTCCCTGTATGCCCTTGCTACAACTATGTTCCATTCATCTCATCAAGGTAATATTTTATCAAAATCACATCAAATTTCACACTATCAATCCATAATATCCATGAATGCATTAGAAAACACACTTTTTAGTTTGTGAATTCTACTTGATCACCGTTGCAATTTGTGAATCCTACTTGAGGATCCTTCTTAAGGAATTTTTGTTATCCTATAGCTCCTTATCTCCCAACATGTTCAAAAAAATATTTGATCCATTGCTCTTCGCTCCCCATTTCCACTTATCCCCATTTCTCTCCACATCATCCTTCTCACCTTTATGTCCCCTTGCACCACGTAATATATCTTACTTTCCTTTCCTCTTGAGTTTCCTTTTCACTCTTCCGATTTCATTTTGATAATCTTACTTAACCATCCATACAGCCAGAGAATATTAGTTAAGGTATATCTTCTTCCTTGGATCCTTTCGATGTAGAAGCTTCTCCACCATTTCCTCTTTCAACAGACGATAATCACCACCACAAACGTCTTTCTGCTCCTCCTTTTTCTCTTGACACTCTTACATCTTCACTCCCACCATATGGGCATCCCAATTAAGGATTGACCTTACACTCTCCATGTACATTGCATATATTCCTTCATCCAGTAATGTCACACTCCTTTGTTTCCTTGTTATCACCTTCATATCACCTCCTTTCATCTCTTATTTCATTTTGATATACAATGCTTAGTCTTTTCATCATCCTTCTTATTCTTCGACTTGGCGATCCTACGTAACTGTCCCCATCATAAAGAAATCTTACTTAAGAGTTCCTCTTAAGAATGGTTTACCATATGACCCTTTCACCTCCCATCATATCTTCCTCATATTTTATCTCCTGCCTCTCACCGTATTTGTCCACGCGAACCAACCATTCCAGACCTGTATCCAATACAATGTTGTCTTTCTCCTTCCATATCGTCATTGCTTGTTTGGTGATCTTACTTAACTCCTCCTGCGGCATGATGATATTAATTAAGAGTCCCTCTTAGGCATGATCAGTCACCCTGCACTCGCCCACCACTCCACATTATCACCATCTACATTTTCTCGTCATTCCCCATCATCACATCCTCTCAGCTCCTCTTCCATTCTCGCAAACACAACTTCCTCCTTACCCCGTTTTCATCTCTATCATCCGTCGATGGGTAATCTTACTTAACCGTTGCTTCTCCATTCATTTCGTGTCTTGTTTCTTCATTTTTATCTTATTCATTCTCATCCACTACATCCTATCCTTGCCTTCATCTTCCTACACATCATTATCCCTCCTTTCTTTACTCTTTTCACTCCATCTTCTAGATTTTTCCCATATATCTACCCCCATACTTACCCGTCATTGTCATTGATCTTTTGTTTCTATGCTAGTAATTATCGAAGGACTTCTCCTAAAAATCACTCATCCTCATTTTGCACAGCCTGGATCCTTTTCTTTGACCCCCTCCATTCTATCTTCATTCCTTCCTTCCTCTGTGCCCTCTGATCATTATCGGGGGACTTATCCTAACATCCCTTCATTGGCATTCCCCCTTCCATTATTCGTTTACTTTCTGCCTCATCTCATATTTTGTCCCATCCTTTCCTACTAATCATTTTCAGTGGATTTCTCCTAACATCCATTTGCTAGCATTACCTCTCCTATCCCTTCCTCTCTTTTTCCTCGTCACTTCTCCATCTTTCATTCTTCCTTGCCAATTTCTTCATTGTCTTCATCACACACCCCCTCTCTATTTTCTTGTCACCAACTTATCCTCATCTCATGTATCTCCACATCTTTTTCAATCTATGTCATTCCTCCCCTCAAGCTTCTCTTTATGTTCCTTATGCTTCTCACTCTTTATGAAATATCTCCATTCTTGGCTCCCTTCCTTCGGCATAATTTTCTCCATTGTCTTCTCCTCCTTTCTGATCCTCGTCTTATTTCACTTCCTCTATATCATCTTCCTCCTTGTTTTACCTCGCACTTCCTCCTTACTTCCCCGTCGATAACTAGACTCTTTAGCATTGTCCCATCTCCTTTATCATCTCACCATCCACATGCATTTCCATGCAGTCAATTCCATATTCTTTGCCTTGGATTTCCTCATTATGATCTGCTTACTTCAATTTTCTTTGCTCTATCATCTCTTTCATTTTCCATTACTTCTCTACCTTCCTCTGCTTCATCCTCCTTCACACCTTTCATTTTAATTAACTTTCTCTCTTTTTCATAATTGCACCCTCTCTTCTGTCATTTTCTCATCTTCTTCTTCTTTGTCTTTCATAATTCCTTTCTTCCACCATCTCTCCTCTTTATTATATCTATTGCTTCTTTACTATGATACATCTTTGTACATTCACCATCTCCTCTAATCTCCTTTCCCTTCTCATCTCGTCTTCTTCTTATTTAATTTTCCTCCTTCCATTCTTCTCCTGCTCTCTTTCTCTATTTTCTTTTTCTCCAGGTCCATCACACCTTCCCTATTTATTTCCCCCTTATCTTTTCCCACTACCTTCTTATTAAATATCATTCTCTCTCTTTTGCACTTTCATCTATCTTCTCACCTCTCTTACCATCCTTCTCTACTATTTGCTTCCTCTCCTCCACCATGTCCGCTCTACTCCAACCATGTCTGCTTTCTCTTATCTCTATCATCTATCATGTACATCTTTCATCCCATCTTCTTGTGACATTTTTGTCTCAGAGGATACCATAACGACCATCACCTATCTGATCTTGTTCTCTTCCATGAATATTTTCCCTACTTTTGTTTTGTCGCAAAAGTATCTTGACTTCTTATCCTACTTATTGAACAAGTGGGACTACTTTTTCTTTTTCACCTTCTCATTTGCTAACACTTCTGCATCTCTCCTATGAAACATGATTACCATCATATTTATCATCCTTTTAGGGCATTCTATCTCACCCTTTTATCCTATTTGATCATCATGTCCACATTTATGATTATTCTGCCTGAAGAATTTTTATTTACACATCCATCTCCCATTATGTGATCTTCGTTCCCTATCATGGGGCACCTTTTCATCCCTGTACTTGTCAACACATATAACTTAATTTTTTTTCTTCTCATTCCCTGTGATGGGGCATCATTATTTTCATCCTTATCCCTTTTGTGGACGCATGATTTTTTGCTCGATTACTCACAGACAAAGGATTGTGCATACTTTTCACATTTAGTTGCACATATTTTGATGTTTTCCTATGAACCATTGGTCATCATGGTTTACATCCATACTGCAGTGGTCTTCACTTACTCACTATTCTGTAGAACATTGTCGTCTATCTCCATTGAGACCACAATTTTCCTCTACCGATGTGATATTGGAGTCACCACCATATTTTTTTCATTGTTATTGCGATCCTTTTTTACCTGGGGCATCTTGCCTTTGGTTCATGTCTTCATCCATCCTCAGACACATATTTCCTCTAACCCTTTTTATTTTTGTCTTGTGGCTTGCTATTACAAACCACTTAGCAAAAAGGGGTAAATGTAGACACCGATTTTTGGTATAACACCCTTCCGTCATCTCACATTCATTTAACTCTTAATCTTGTTTTACTTTTTCTTAAATTTAAATAAATCTCATCCATCTATTCACCTAAATTTAATTAATTATTAAATGGGCTCCATATAAACCCATTTAATAATTAAATTTTGGCATATCTCACAAATTATTCAATACATGGGAAATAATACACCCATTTGACACTCCACTCTTAATTTCAAGAATGGAATCTATTATTTCACCTAACCATGTCAATCATCTTTCCCACTCCATATCACATCCTTATCTTTTTAACCATAAGTCAAATTGTGAGCCTCGGTGAATCACATCACCTCTTTTAATCAGGGTTAATTTACCCAACACTGAGTATCTTTTAACCTACAATCTAACCTCACCATTAGGCTATAAATATGGGCTTTCCCCCCTTCATAAAGTTAAGTGGGAAACTATGGGAAAATGTTGTTTTGAATTCTAAGCTTCTAGTTTATCATTATGTCCTCATGATGTCCTTTTGACGACACTGTAATCCCTACCATACTTTGGTCATGATTTGTTAGTTCACGTAGTGTGGTTTTTTTTGCACGTTGTGTTTGGATCAAATCAATAACATCATCTACATACCCGTAACGTTAGGTTCCTTTGTTCATCAACTTGCATGTTATCTATTTATCTTGTATTTTATCATTGTTTTTTATCACACGGGGGTTGAAATCCTGCAAGGGAGTTAACATCCTCTTGGAACCAGGATTTTCCAGGAAACCCCCGCATATTATTATCTAATCCCATCTGTTTTAGTTTTGCATATCTATCTTCTTTGTATCACACATCTATCTTCTCTCTAAGGTCCTAATCCGTCCATCATTCAAATTTATTGGTGGCTTCTAGTATCAGCTTTCACCCTCATGAGAATGAAGTTTCCTGTACAACAACAAGAGTGGAAAATATGATAACAACTTGGCCAAGTAAGTATATCCAAGAGGTCTAGTCAACATAGGCGATGGAATATGAAGGATTAAGATGCATGGAGGCTTGAGAATCATGTTAAAGGCATGAATAATATGAGGATATTGTGTTGAGACACTCATACAAGTCTCGAAATGTGGATGCAGGGTTTGAGCCTGGTTTTGTAGGTGTTCATCTAGATCTAGTCTAAGTGCTTGATAAAAGAAACCCAAAATAATTAAGTAAGGAGGAAAGGTTTATGGGCTAATGAAGACATTCATATGAGTGAGATATGTTGTTTCAAATGTATTAAGTAATTTTGAAGGGATTTAGAGCACAACTATGGTGGTTACCTACTTTTTCTAGGTTTGCACTAGGCCTAATTCTATGACCTAGCTATGCAAGTCATGGTGCTTGAGAAAACATAGAGTTAAGTATGATCAGGTGAGCATTGGATAAGTTGAGAGAGGTTATCCTAGAGTAGTGGGTGAAATTTCAGGTTGGTATGATAAATATTTTTCAAGTTATGAAGTTTTTAGCCCTACCAATCTCTCGAAGACATGTTTCTTAGCTCGATATGAGATAAATCATGTTGGTTGGAACATGCAAAGTTTGCATGGGGACATGATCCTTTCAAGGATTTTGATGCATGTAGATAATAATATATTAGATTTGGAATGAAGTTAGAGAAGGATCTAAGCTTTATGAATGATTGTTAAGAAACAAAGGAGGTCAAAAACCCTACGTAAACCCTAGTTCACTTTCGATTGAGGAAAACTTGATGTGAGCTATAAATGCATTAGATCATCAAATATGATGATTGGATGATGGAAAGGACTCTCCTAGTTCTCATATGGTGGTGGTTTGAAGTCTTGACTATAGGTGAAACCCACTCAGATTTACTTGTTTCTAGGAAAGTTTGTTTTGTTCTCAGGTTTTCCATTAGACCAAATATCTAAATTAATGTTATGAGTAGATGGGGAGATATGTTAGATGTTTGAAGTGAATTCAGAGCTTGGTGAATTTATTTGGAGGTCTACACATATCCAAATATTAAGACTAGTTTTTAGGCCTAATGGGCAGTTTGTGTAGACACAAAATCACGTACTTAGGTACATTTCTAGGTTCTAAACACATACTAATATTCATATGATTTCTAAGCAATAAAATTAGTAATTGATGACTTTATTTGGCCTCTTGTATTTATTTCTTGTTTTCTATTTGGTCTTACACACCCTATAACCTAGTCGATATTTTACTTATTTATCTTTTATGACTCCAGACACCAGCGCCGAGGAAAGATAGGAGCGCCCAAACACACATGTCCCCTCTAGGTGCTCCCAACCCTTTTCCTCCTTACTCAATTATTTTGGGTTTATTTTATCTTTTGGGCATATTTTTCACTTATCGGTTGGCCTTCCAGTTGTAAATTATGAAATTCAAACAAGGGAATCATATAAATACATAGTTATGTGTTCAAAATCAAGGACCAATTACTAAGCATATACTATCGTCACCTAAGCTTGCATCTAAAGGCACCTAAAGCACTTCAAGGAATACATATAGCTTCCATTAAAGGGATAAGGGACTGAATTTTCTACATACACAACATAGGAAGGGGAAGTTCTTTATTCCATACACACAATTTACTACATTGCTACATCTAGCTACAACCCACTATCAAGTGCACTTGCACAAGGGCATCCTCGGGCATGATTCTTACACTCATTCACCAGAAATACATGGAGTATGAAATGTATTGTAGCACTCAATCATAAGTTCACCCTCGGGGTGGCCACCGAGGTCAATAGGAATCCCCATTCTGGATCTTTCTTTTTTTGATTTGATGTGGTTTGTGGGTTTTTGTAGGTGATATTTTTTTTACAGGTTACAGATACCCTCGATAATCAAAGAGCGACACACATGTGATTAATAGGGAATATTTGTGACACTAGTGTGACACAATAAAAACTAGTTTTTGACCATCTGCGCAGTCACAGGCGCCCAATAGAGGTTTCCAGTGCCCAAATGCCCCTACCCAACTGTGGATGCCTATATCTAACCTTAATCCTGAAATCTAAAATCTATCCAGATCATTGACAACATTGTTCACTTCATGTTCAGTAGTTTTCCCAATCAAGAGCACTCCAAGATCAAGCATAAATCAGCTTATTCATTCTTTCTATACCTCTTGCTTAGGGTTTTATATCTACTTTCTTATTTTCTTGTGTCATATTATACTTAGCAATTGTATATCATTGTTTACATCAATTACTCTACAAGTAGGGTTTAATAAATTTCTATTTTTGTTAAATCATTTGGTGAACCCATCGTGAGAATCCCACCTTCTCTCTAAGGCTTTCATCTTATGCCCATCACCCATAGTGGTCGTTTATGTTCCTTTGAGTATATTGAGCTTCTTACATCTATTTGTAACTCTTCTAGGAAAATGGCTAAATCTGATAACCCCTTTGCTAACTCATAGAATGTTCCTCTAAAATACATTGAAACCTATGATATTGATTCATCATATGATAATGACACTAATGTTGATCAAGAACAATTAGACAAGCTTGCTATTTTTTTCCAAGCTTTACGTGTCAATCCCTCGCATATTCTCAACCTCCACCCAACCTCTCAACTTTCCTACTTCCATTCCTATATCTACTACTCTTCTTGTCCATACCAATATTTCTAATGCAAAACATGGTTCCTCTTCCGCCACGCATGACTAAGCTTCCTTATATATAGATCTCTAAGTTCAAATCTGCCAACTTCAGTTGGCTACCTTTCCTACCTCTCCATCTCTTGACTCCTCTTTAATCCTTCACACTCCTTTCACACTCACCATTTCCACATATCCGATTCCTCTAAACTTCATCACCCTTAAGCTTCCCATTTTCAATGACATTGGCGACCCTCAAGAGCATCTTCGATATTTTCATGTGGCTTTTCTAGATTATGCGGATGATCATACATTTCTTGCTAAGTTATTCCCTAAGAATCTTCAGGATTACGCTGTGCGTTGGTTTTACGATATTCATATCCACTCTGTAACTTCTTTCACACATTTAGCTAATGGTTTCTAGCTCATTTTTCAATCAATATCAACACTAAGATCTCTTATGCACAACTCACATAAATCAAGAAAATATTTGCAGTTCCCATGGTAGAATCAAATTCATTTGCTAACAAGTCTTGTTAAAATGTAATCTTATAATAATAATAATAATTGGAACACTTTCTAGGTTAAGGATTTGATCCCCAAGGTTAATAGTTTCTACTGGTTTGTTGCTTAGAACAATATTCTTACCCTTAAAAATATAAGGAAAAGAGGTATGATTATCTCCAGTAGATGTATTCTTTATGGTAAACATGATGAAAATGGTAATCATTTGTTTATCCACTTCCCTTACTCCTTAGTTGTCTTTTCTTCAGTTCTTGGTGTCTTCAATCTTCAATGGATGTTTCCTAATTCTATGGAGGATTTTTATTTGCAATGAATTTGTCCTTTTAAATACTCGGTGTTAGTGGTTTCCTGGAGGATGGCTCTTCCTCACTTCGTCTGGAGCTTGTGAAAGGGAAGAAATAGTCCATTTTCTACTATTAAGAAGATGAGTTCCTACTTGTGTTCATCGCTAAAGGAAAATGTTATACTTTTTAAAGGAAAAATTAAGGCCCCCCGCCCCAAGTTAGAGGTTGTAGTTCTTAAACATTTCCCTTTTAGTTCTCCCAGTTTCAAAACCCCTCATTTAGGAGTTAAATGGATTAAACCTAATATTAATTAGATGAAGTTGAAATTTTACGAGGCCTCAAAGGGTAACCATGGTATTTCTAGGGGGAGGTATTCTCATTGGCCATGAAGGTAATTGGGTCTTTTCTTATGCAAGACATTTATGGGTCTAGAGTAACAATGTTACTAAAGCAATTACTCTTCTATGGGGCATTAGTATGGCTAACGAAAAGGGTCTCAAGATGATTTAGATTGAGGGGGATTCTATGTTTATCATAAATGACCTTAGGAAAAATAAGATCCACAATTGGCCTTTAGGAAATATTTTCCTCGATATCAAGGAGTTGTTTAAAACCTTCAATAAGTTGCTCTTCTTTCATACCCCATGTAGTGGTAGTAAAAGTGTGGATTGTTTGGCTAATTGGGGGGTTAAAAGTAATGTTCTTAAAGTTTGGGAAAATGGGGAGAAGATCCCAAATATTATTAATAATTTCATTAATCATGATAGGAAATGATTTGAAGGCCACCTCTTCTACGAGGTTGCTTGTTATCAATGGTCTTATTAAAGGACAGATCATTAGCATGTGTGAGATCTTCGATGATATTTCTATTTATGGTGGTTTTGTGGGAGGTATTGCCTACTTGTTGCCCAAATATAATCTCTTCTTGAGAAAGCAAACCATGGGAGGTGGAAGGATTAGAGTAGAACCCTCAAATTATGGTGTGCTCTAGAATAATCTATCTCTGTGGCACATTCTTAAGAGAAAGGGTTTCAAGAATTTCATATCCATGATTAATGGGTCTGATCCATCACTTGCCCTTGAAATTGGGTGGGCTTGGAATAATAGGAAGGTTGTGGTTTGTGGTATGGAGATTTAATTCTCTGAGTTTTCTATTGCATAGGCTACTGGCATGGAAATGGAGGGGCTAAATATCTATAAGGATCGTACCAGATGCAACCACGAGATTCAAACCTTTTTCAAAGGTAAAGAAAAGGTTTATTTTCTCATTAATGTAAGTTTGCATTACTTCCTACCTAGGATATGGAATATTGTGTGTCTTCATATTATGTGATAGATAACTCTAGAGGGAAAGTATAGGAAGATATATACACACCACCTCTCTATGCTAAACGTGTTCAGGAATAAGGTAGCTATGAGTATCCCTTTATATTTTTTCATGTCATTTAAATAATTTCAGTAGGGGAAGACAGAGACTCCCCTGCATCATGACCTCATCCTCCTTATTTATCAAAAAGGGAATCCCCTTGTGCATAAGGAGGTGGAGCCGGCTATGGAGGATTCTAATGATAATGTCACGTTGGTTGTTTGCATGACTAGAATTTAGAGGGATAAGAGATTCTAGACCCAAAAAGAGGTAAAGTATTGCAAGATGGAAGTGAATTCTCTAGTGAGTATGAAAGATGATTTTTCCAAGGCAAGTAGAAGGTCTAGCTAGATTGGGAAAAGGCTACTAATAAAATTAATCTGACGATTCAACAATTAGAGAAGGATGTGGATTCCATTGGAGATGTTGGTACAGACCTGAGTGATAGTGTGATAAACTGCATTGAGGCTTCGAAGAAGATCTACATTTCTCAAAAAACCATCAGAGATGAGTTGATTGGGATTAAAAACATGGTCAAGGACTTTCGGGAGAGGTTGAGTAATTTGGAGAAGGGACGTAAGAACAAGATATTAGGACTGAGATAATAAATAACTATATAAAAGATTTATTAAATCAAATATTAATAAATAAACATTTAACAAATTAGATAAATGAAATAACAATGTGACACATGATTTAACATGGAAAACACCAATGGGGTAAAAAACCATGGAAAGACCACAGTGCATTGGCCAATCTAAAGCATCCAATAAAACGATCAAATATATATTATAGAAGACTTTTGATAAGCATGATTACAATTGGCACATGCAACTGTATCCTTCCCTCTAGGCTTATCAAACCTCATTCTTCACTCCAACTAGAGCCACCCCCTTATCCCTTATAAACGGGTTTGAAGCCATATTACCCATTGAAGTTGAGATTCCTTCCCTACATACATCATTGCAACACCTAGTGTATGAAAATAATTACCATGTTTTTAACCCGGTGTGAATTCAAATTCACTCGATTATGGCCCATGACCATATTTAAATAACACCAAGGGTTATGAATATTAAGTGATGGGGTGTGGACCCCGATTTAATAAATAGTTGGTTATTAAATAACTAATAAACCTAATATAAATTTTATATTAAATAATAAAAAATATAAACTATATTCTATATTATTTAATTATGAACTAAATATTATACACATTTAATATTATGTTCTAACACTCCCCCTTAATATTAAGTGGGGATCCATATGCCAACATTACCTGTTTGTACAACAAGATTTACAAATCCATAAACCATTAGTGAAGGTTTATGCTAGCATATCACTTTTTAAGGAATTATAACACCTTCATCATGCTCAACTTACCTTTTGGTACAAAAGGATTTGGAATCCATAAATCAAAAGTATGATTTAGGCTAAGCATGATTTGTGAGACTACATCCCACCATTTCTCATGGAAAATTTATTAAAACCGCATCTCTACGATCCTTCTATAACACAAGGGCCTCCTTTACAAGTAGATGCAACATATTGGTCTGTATACCATAAAGTTTATCAGTTTACATAGATCATAAAATATATTTTTACAATGCTTTATACTTGAGCAGAAGTACAAAGGAGAAGGATTCAACAACCGGCCGACCATTAGGAGGTGAAATTTTCATGCACACTCCCCCTCAATGGAAACTTTGAAATACCAGACATTGCACAAAACTTGCAGTATTTTACAACACATAGCGGCTGGTAAGCATATCTGCAATATAATCTTTAGTTAAGCATTTCTAGAGATCTATATCACCGTAGAGGATCTTCCCTCGGATAAGGAGCATATGAACATCTATATGCTTCGTTCTTTGATGTTGACTAGATTCTTTAGCAAGAACAATGCAACATTGGCCATAACATAGAATAGGAATAATTCCTTTAGCTTCCATGTGTATCTCTTCCAACAACTGCTTCATCCACATGAACTTCCTTTTCTTCTTCCATAACACTTTTATACTGTGCTTCCATATAAGAGATAGAACATATTGGTTTCTTCTTGTTACTCCAAGTGATGACACATGCATCAAAAACACTTGAACACAAATCAAGATGTATATTCAATACAACATCAACATGGTTAGAGTGCATAATATCTGCTATAGACATCATATCATACGTATAGGATTTGATTTCCTTTTAACAATAAAAGAAGTATAACAATAACATAACAATATGCTTAAGGTTGTTTTTTACAAACACAAAGGCATCCCCAAATGTTATTTTTCATATAATAATATTTTAGTAATCATACATAGTATGTCTTTATCAAAAACATGTATATCTTCAACCTGAGAAGATAATAAAATCATATAAGAATAATCACAGGATTCACTGAAAACATGATCCACTAATTGTGGACATTTTTGGGCCCTGATGGTTTTTCTGCAAACTTCTTCCAGAGATGTTGGGCTTAAACACAGAATCCAAAGATACTGTCCTTCTAGCTATCCATGTGTATCACTAACATCAACATGAAGTTGGATGCAAAGGACCTTCATTTCAAGCCAATAGTTCTGGTTAATGTATATATTGGATCTTCACAAAGATTCTAACCACTAGGATGCAACCATATGGTAAGCAGATTCACTCAGGATGGAATTATCATGGTCCATGAAATAATTCCATTGATAAAATTAGGGATCTACTTTGCATAAGGCCTTCGACAATCCTGTAAATTCAATGAAGTCTTATAAGTTTGGTTTTCAAAATAAATTTAGGAAAATTATTCATTCTTGTATCTTCTACTTCTAGATTCTTAGTGGTTGTTAATGGGGAATTGAGTTGGTTTTTTTTCCAGCAATAGAGGAATTAAGGGGACCCCATCTCCCATTTATCTTTTCATTATAATGGCTGACAGTTTAAGCCGATCTATCTCAAAAGCTATTAATTGGCATGATGCAATTAGGTTTCCTCACACCAGAATGCTGATTACACTCTGCTTCTTCTAATGGCCTCAATAATTGAGGCCAAGGCTATCAAAACATCCTTAGATTTTATGAGGAAGCCTCGGGACAAAAAGTTAATTTTGACAAAAGCTCTATCTATTTTTTCAATACTCTTATTGAAAGGCAAAGAAAGATTGCTCTATTCTTGGATGTACTATTAATTCATAGCTACTTATTTAGGTCTCCCTATGAGTACTAGTAAGGTTTCTAATGAGGTTTGGAATGATCTTCTTAAGAGATTTCAAAAAAAAACTTGCTAGTTGGAAAGGAGCTTTACTTTCAAGTGCAGGCAAGTGTTTATTGATAAAAAGCACTCTTCAGAACTTACCTATTTATATCATGTCAATGTTCAGCATTCCAACAACAGTGATGAATAACATTGAAAAAATTCAAAAGCACTTTTTATGGCATGGTACTGAGGATAGGTTTAGATATCATCTATGCTTAGGAGTATGTAAACCATCAAAGATATCAAATATTTTGCAAAGTTAGGTTGGAGACTCACATAAGCCTTGGAAAAGAAATATTAGAAATCAGCTTCCGAATTCTATCTGGAACAAACACATCAGACATATTCTCTCTCAGGGATGTATCTTGGGGATCAAGACATTATTTCTGGACTCATAAATTCTGATATTAAGATTTTAATCTTATGGTCACATTAAAGACAATAATACAAATCTATCGGCAGATAAAGTACAGGACTATATTGAGGTGGATGAAAATCTGAGAAAGATGGAATCAAATCATATAAGCAGTCTAATCACAGAATCATGCTTTCTAATTCATATCAGTAATCAAAACATGATCTCATTTGGAAAGATTCTTTTGATGGAGAATACTGTGGTTACAATTCTTTCTTTCCTTTATTGAAAGTGATTTTAAGCTGTGGATGCCCAGAGCTAACCCCTAGAGTGAAATCTAGCAGCTTATCTTCACTAAACAAATTAGGAAGGGATTCATCATGCCGAATAGGTGCTGCATGTGTTAGAAAGATGTAAGAAGATAATCAAACATTTATTTCTTCATTGTAAGTACACTTCCAAAATTTGGCATCTCATTTTTTAAAAATTCATCAGGAATGGATCTTTCCCCTTACTTGTCTTCAGGCCTGAGAACAATGGGACTCTCCTTACAAACATTGTGTGGTGAGGAGATTATGGCAACGAGTTTACCTCGCACCATGTGGCGAGTTTGGAAAGCTTGTAATGATGGCATTTTCAAAAATACCAGAAATTTATGCAACAAATTCTACAAACAAATTATCATTGTTGTGCAGGACAATATTAAGATTTAACACCTCATAAAAATAGACCTTCAATACATTTTCATATTGCCACTGTCTTTGAACAAGAATAAAATCGTAGAAGATCTACTGTCTGATGGATCAAGCCTCCCAGTTCATAGTTTAATTTTGATGGGGCCTCAAAATTTGGGAGTTTCTAGAAACTCACCAAGGCTACTTTGTTGCTGCTTTTTTCTGGTAAAATGGGTAGGCATACTAATCAATGAAGAATAAGGTATACTCAGGGATTGTAATATTTCTTAATATCATTATTGAGGGTGATTCACTGAACATCATCAATCTCTTAAATCAATAAGCAACCCCCCAACTGGTCAATCAGAGACTTTATTGTTGAAGCTAATATTTACAAGAGTTTATGAAAATGTTAAAATATATATAGTTCATTTTGGAAAAGTATTGGGGTATGACATTCTTCCCACAGACATTGTAGTTATAATTATGTAATGTTGATTCATTTTTACTAACATCCATTTGAGTTAATTATGAATGAAACTAAACATATACTTCCTTTTTCAATAGGACAAAGCTAAGATATATCATATAGTTTAAAACTTTCACCGTTGCTTTTCATTTAGAAGTAATAGAAATACTTTATAAAGTTATTATATTAGCTCTATGATTATTCTCAACATCTTTATCTTGATTTTGATATGATTTATTCCATTTTTTGATTTTTGAAATTTCACTTGTTCCTTTTCCTCAAAAACATTTACAATTTTTCTTAACCAATTTCATAGAAACATAATCATCAGCTTCCCTCACTACTTGATAAACTCACTGGAGAAATCCGTTCGGGAAGTGATTTACAATTTTCTTTCTTGTGGCCAAATTTCCCACAGTTATGACATTTATCATCAAAACTAGCTTTTAAGTTTCTTGGTTTCTTATTTTTTAGGAGTTTTAAAACTAAGGAGTTTTGAACCGAGGAAAGTTAATTTTTGATTGTTGGAACCGAGAAGGTTTACTTTTTCATTTTTGAGAAAGAAGTGCATGAGTGGCATTCTCCTTTGAATCAAAGTTTGTCATAACTTTCTCTTCTTGAACCAGGAGAGCACTAAGGGTTTGAAAATTAGGGATGCCTTGTTCAGTTTGATATTTAGAATTCAAAATTGAAATTAAATTTCTAAATTTTTCGTGAATATTCAACTGAATAATAAAATAAAGTAATTTATCCTGAATTAAGTTGCAATTACATCCATCTGACTGAGACTTAATATTTTTAATTTTTGCCAAATAATTAATTACTTTTTCGTCTTCCTTCATGAGAGTTGTCATTAGTTCTGAAATCAATTTAACGATTTTTGATAAACATGTACCTTTGTGCATCAATTCCAATTGAGTCCAAGCCTCACTCAGATTTTATTGATTCCTAATATGAAGTATACAATCATCATGCACTCTCCTAAAAATGATGGAAATTACTTCATGTACTTTTTTGACATGCAACAATGTTGTCTGCAATTGCTTTTCTTCAGATCGGATCCTTCTTAGTTCTGTTCACACCTTCCCATAGTTTGAGAGCCATGAATTCTACCTTTAATTGAATCTCCAAATGTTGTAATTATTCCCATTCAACATATGAGATGTATCAATCATATACCAGTTAGACCCCATTTTTAGGTAAATAAATTTAAATAATTAAGAATAATGAGGATTAAAAACAATCAGGGTTAACAAAAATCCCCCTGTCATTGTTTAATCATTGCAATCAAAATTCGATGAGATTATGTCGAAAGAAGGTCTTATCAAATATATAATCTACACAAGAATGTATTATTTTGACCATAATATTTAATCGAAATGTGAGTGATTTTTGTTTAGTTTTACATGTAAAAGACGACGACGATTTAGTCGTCGTGTCACAAAATCATCATTTTGAAATTAACTTATCTAATTAAACTAATTATTTTGACTATTTTTCTTAGTTTAAAACCTAAAATAAATAAATTCTATTTAAGTTTAAAAACAAGAAAAAAATAATTAAAACAATAGTATATATGTATGTATGTATATATATAATCGAGTTATGCTCCTTTATATATGTTAGCAACTTCATTAACTCGACCGAGTTGGTCTCACCAACTTGGCGAGTTCCTTACTAGCATTACAGGGTGAGCTTCCCTTGCGGCTCGCTGAGTTCACATTATAAAATGGCAAGTTGATTATTTACTATGTGGTATTTCCAACTATGCCACAAATTTATTTTTGCACCGACCATTCTCCAACTCGGTGTGGGCAAGTGATACAACTTGGCACCGCCCAACTTATTATGTCGACCACATAGGTCTATATGGTTGTTTTAAAGTGTTAAGAACCACCAATAACATAACCATGTGGTAAAAGGTTCGGGCGTGGGCATATCCACAACCAACAATTCCGGTACAAAGGCTTATAAAGCCTTTTGAATTCCCCATCGTCCCAAATGTGGGACTAAAAGAGATCAAAAAAATAAGCCCGCGATCAACCAACCCAGGGAATTACTAGTGAATATGGTCAGTTGGTAGGGGAGAAACCACTACACGTGGCACAAAGTGATTGGAGGGATCATTTGTGCAAAGGTTGCTAAGTGGCAACGGTTTAGGAGGGAGGTTTAAAGAATGGAGCTGCCCCACATAAACAGAGTATAGGGTTTTAATAGAAGCCCAAATTTTTTTATTTAAGGTTTAAAAAATTAAACATAAATCAAAGGCCTTTTAAATTTGATTTTTGGCCAGTCCCTCCCATAATTTTATTTTATTAAAAAAACACTATAGTATTTACACTATAGTTGACAAGATTAGGGTATAAATTTTTTTAGATTAAGCTTTGAATGATTATATTTTAATAAATGCCACATATAGATTTATATAGATTACAAATATATAGTTTATAAAACTATAGTTTTGTTTAAATCTTATATACTAACTAGATCAACAAACTATATAGCATATAGTTTATAGACTTATAAATTATATTTTTGAAAGAATTATTTCAAATTGTAAATAATTTTAAACAAAGGGTACCCGAAGGAGACATGCTTGATTATATTAAAAAAGTAAGAATATTATATTTTTAACAGGGTTATATTAATCATCGGGGAACATTGAAACAACATAACCCAATAGAAAAAATTAATTTCCTATTCTTGTGGGGTTTGTCTTCTGTGCCTTGTAACCTCCTTTTTTACTTGTATTTACCCTTGAAAATGTTTATCTACACACATTTGAAACTATAGAAAAAATAGGAAATATTTAAATAACCCATACCTGTTCCTGGTAATACTTTCACACATGATTTCACATGTGAAGGTAAGTATCCTGAGTCCCCTTTCACCCGTGCACACACCAACATCCCAAAAACATGTCCCAAAGAGGGAGGGGGTTAAATAAATATTCCTAACCAACCAACCAACTACCAAACTGACATGTCTATTTGTTAATTAATTTAATAAACATTACCTAAGCACTTTGATACCATATTAGGAGAGAGATAATAAATAACTATGTAAAAGATTTATTAAATCAAATATTAATAAATAAACATTTAACAAAACAGATAAATGAAATAACACCGTGACACATGATTTAATGTGGAAAACCCCAATGCGGTGAAAAACCACAGAAATAATATTTCATATTTGAGAAACTTTTACATAGTCAAGTAACTCCTTTCCTCACTCTTGCTCCCTATTTTTAACCTGATGTGAATTCAAATTCACTCGATTATGGCCCATTGCCATATTTAAATAACCCCAAGGGTTGTGACTATTAAGTGACGGGGTGTGCACCCCGATTTAATAAATAATTAGTTATTAAATAACTAATAAACCTAATATAAAGTTTATATTAAATAATTAACAATATAAACTATATTCTATATTATTTAATTACAAAATAAATATTATACACACTTAATATTATGTTCTAACACAAGACACTCAACCTTTACCTTAGTACTTCTGAAGAGGAAGATGGGGGAGAGGAGGACACCCAGAAGCTTGTTAACCGGGGTCATGGGCAAAAGGATCAAGCAGAGACCTACACTGGTTCTTCTAAACGCCTCAAGACCAAATAGATTTTTGTCTGAAGGTTGGAAATTTCACGTATTGTAGGAGGAATCTCCTTGTTTTGACTTGGTTGCGGCATATTGTTTCAAACTGGTATCTTTTTGTATTGTTCCTTGTTGGCTTTTGGCTCGGGTTAAGTTGTTTTAACCCTTTTTTGATACCTTATTTCTCTTTTTCTTTCTATATGGTTTTTTTCATGATGTATCTGATGTAAGGCCTCTAGGAGCCATAATCCCTAACTATTACCCTATCTAATAAATAATAATAATAATAATAAAACGATTAAAAACTATTTTAAAAATATAACTATATAAATAGTCATATTGATTAAGGGTTAAAAATAAAGTAATGATAATATTTAAGGAGTAAAATTTAATAAGGTAATGGGAATAAATAAAACAAAATTTATTTGTGTACCAAGGGAGGAGTAGGTGAAATTTAAAAGAGAATTGTGGAGGACAGTGGTCTTTGTCAAGTGGTGGCATGTGGAAGGAACTTTGGCAAGGCATGGACGACATGCAGACCTGTCTTTTTCCTTGCATAATAATACAAACACCTAATTAAAGATCAAGAGGTGTTAACCTCAGTGAAACCCAAGTTACATTGTAAATTTAGTAGTATTTTGATGGTTGCAGCAAGTGCAAGTGGCATGCACTCTCATAATTAAATAAATAGAATGTTTCGGGGAACTGTGATAAACGGAGCTCTCATATAAGCCGTCCTAAAATAAGAACCATTGTGGGTTCAATCAGCCCACACAGAGATAAACCTATAACCCAAAAATCTATTCATTTTACTATATATAAATTGACTGATCTGGATCTATATCTGTACTTGAAGTGGTTTCAATTGTCTCTGAGATGAAAGGAAACTAATGCATGTCGTTTTTTTGTTTTTGTATGCAAAATAATAAGAATAAGTTTGAGATTAGGAGGCACTTCATTTAGGCGAAATGTCTAGCTGTATTGCCTTGGCTTCTTCTGCTTCTGAGCATCTGTGCTACGTGCACTGTAGCCTTTGTAGCCACCACTTCGTTTTTCCTGCTCTTTTTCTTTTATTTCGAGTAGTTTTTACTTTGGTTAAGACATTGAGAGTGCCTTTCCTGTTATCCCACTTATGTTCTCTGCAAGATTTGAATCTTTCACTCTTCCTCTGCGTGAAACCCTCTGTTTGTCCTTTCTCAGCCCAAATGCTTTGCCAATGTCTTTCTATGGTGGTAAGGGATTATATCTTTCTCCTCCATGTTGTTGTCATTCAGTTCATGCTTGGAATATGGGAAACAAAAGAAAAGAAAAATACCTTGTTGTGTTCATCTACCAAGGAACATTTTCTAACTTTACATAGATCTCCCGTGTTGTGGTGCCATCTGTCTTTTACACGAAAGCATGCATAGTTTTATGGCCTTCAACCCTACATCTAAGTACTCTATTGTTTTGTCCTTCATCCTTCTTATTACCATATAAACCTCCAACCCCTGTGCAATGATACATAAACAATTGACATAAGAACATAATTTGCAGAAGTTAAGGATGCCAACTAAGAAAAGGGGTCACTGTAAATAATTGTTAAGAAAAATTCCACAAGATTTATGAGATTTCAACCCACCTGTGTAAAATTTGGAGCTTTAAAATGAGATATGGATTCAAATGGAAGAATTTTGGTTTTGTGCAAATTGTTTCTGAAATGCCTTAAGTTGATGTGGTCTCATTGAATGTGGTGATCATGAGTTTTACATAAAAAGTATGTATTTTCTCTTTTCTTTTGCACTAAATTTTGTTTTTGTCATTTCCTAGAATTGGAAATTAAATGTTAACTATTATGATATGTAACTCCAACCAACGATAAAATATTACTTCAATTAGAACTGTCAAACATCGAAAATATGACCTTGAAAGTTACGTGCATGAGCGCTATACCCAAATGTACCACAAATCTGAAACTTCTAGCATGACCCCTAGTGATGTAGGACACCATGGAGAACCTTAACCAAGTTGTTTGAACTCATTTAATGCCTTTCCAAATCAAGTTTTGAAGCCCTTTTGATAGCTTAGTCATTGGTGGTGACGTGCTCGTTTCAATAAAATATGATTAGTTTCAGCTTGCGGCTGCCGCTTAGTTTGAGTGAAACTAAAACCCACTACCACCTACCACTAGAATTCCAACAAGAGAATTGTAACCAACCTTAATTTGAAAGAAAATTTCTTCAGAGTCGAGTTTTACAAGGGGGTTTTGGGGCCCACTAGTCACTGTGTGAGACGAGTCCCTGATGCAATTACGATAACCGGCCCCGGAATTGCCCTTGTAACTTGAGCTCTGCTCGTCATAATCAACTTCCGTCAAACACGATGAATTCTCTATATATGGGAGAGTATGTAGGAATCATCAAACTTTGTGTTCAAATTTAAAACGAGTGTTTTCGAGGCCCAATTTGTAACCACTTTGGATGTTTCGGCCAGTTTGCACCAAAATTGCAACTTTAGCTAAACACACCTTCTAAGGGTTTTGTTGACTCTTAACTAACCAGAAATTTGTGGATATCCTTGTCCATACTATATAGAGTATGAATTGATATAATTATTTCTTGAATGGTTTTTAGGAAATCATGATGTTTCTCTCTCTTCCCTTTTCTCTCTCTAGAAGTAACTATGTTATTTTGATTGGTTCTAAAAATGTAAATGAGTTATAAAATTTTAAGGGTTGGAAACGAAATGAAAATTGGATAATGTATGTGGTTATGATATGATGAATAGAAAAGAAAATGAATTCCAGACTTTCTCTCTCTAGAGATAACTATGAAAATTTTGATTGGTTTTGAAAACGTAAATGGGTTAAAATGTATATGAGTTTGAAATGAAATGAAAATTGGATATAAGATGTGTGTGGTTATGATATGGTGATTCAAAAAGAAAATGAATCCTAGACTTTCTCCCTCCTTTCCTTACTCTTCTCTCTAGAAAAAAAAATAGAATATGGAAGTGTGAATGTGTAAAGAAATGACCTCTCTCTCACCCTATCTCTATCTCTCTATTGTCTGTTCCGATTGCTTGAAATGATGGATGCATGGAATTTATGCTTGCATGTAGGGGATTTCCATACCAGTCCTAGGACTGACCCTGTGTTGGTTGCAGGTACTCCAAACAAGAGGAATTCAGGATGTGATATGTTGTAATTAATGAGTTGTCATTGTAAATTTATATTCATCTTACAATATGTGTACTACCATAGAATAATGATATGTACTGTTTTTCAAAGATTTTTTCTTTGTACATTTTGAAAGGGAACACCAATGTGGCTATATTTTATAGTGTCGAATTGGATGTGAAGTTGTACTCAATGTTGTACCTATGTTATAAAGATATTAAACTAATCTTTTTCTATGTTAATTATTGATTTATCTCCTTAACACCCACAATGCTAGGTAGAATCTCATCTCATCAAAAGTATCAAAATTAAAAGAACGAGTTATAATGCCTATTGTACTTCCTCCCCCCATTTGAGCCTTTTTCTAGGGTATAAAACACTGATCATGTTAATAAAATACTCTAATCTCATTAATCATCTTCTTGTTTCACACCTAAGACATCTTACTAAGGACCATTTCCTTGAATATTTTAGGAGGTGGTGAATATACATTGTGAAACCTATCATATTTAGACGAGTGAGGTGATCATGTCTAGGTGTTGTAGGTATGACCATATCATGAATAAGTTTAACCCCCTTGTGCATAATTTCCCTTGGTACCCTAGTGGGTGGCCAAAGCCTTACAAGATAGTTGGTGGTTGTACCTACGATTGATATCTTGTGAGATTTAAATTATGTGAGTGGAGACTATGTGTCAAATTACTTTCATATTAAACTCTTGCATTGAAACCTTTTTTCCCCCTTAGATGAAATTGTTCCCTTGGTGAGTATTAGTGGATTACCTAGGGTTAATCGAAGGTGTTGAGAAATAAGGATTTCAAATTCTCTTGTAACGTCTTATAGTAGGTTGTAGTTTTCCTCATTGCTTTTTAAAGTTAGGAGATCATGGACCTCTCTTAAGGTTATTGACAAAGGAAACCCTAATGCATATTTACCCAAAAATTGAAAGAGTTCATTGGGAGGCATTTGAAATGCATAAGATTGTTCTAGATATATCTCTTGCAATATACACTTAATACTTCATTGTCTAAGAGAAATGAAATGAGTTGTCTTGTGCGAGGTTTTACTCATTATAGTATTAAATCCATAAGTGTTAAGTAAGTGTTATAGGAATTACATTTGTTTCAAAATGATGTTAATATAGGACTAAAGTAACCACCTAAATGAAGTCAGAACAAGGGTAAATAAGATTAAAATAGGGAATGACCACTATGAAAATGGTATGCCATTGAGCGATGTAGAAACCAACTAAAATGCCTAATGTGATCATAAATTGAATGTAATAAAGAAAAGATCCACGACCAATAAAACAACCTAATAAATTGGAAAACTAAATATGAGGCATGATCATATGCTTTGTATGCATAAATTTATTTAAATAACGATCCTAATGAAATGTATCCTTGAGAATGGGATATGTTCGGCTGTAGCCAAGGTCTTGTGAGTTAAGGATATTCCACTCTAGTTGGACTTGTAAAATTTAGTAGAACCCTTGGCATAGATATGAATACATTAAACCTTGGATCACTTAAGAAGTAGAATTTATGGTTGAAACATGTAACTAACCCCTAACTATCGAGAGTGAATCCTTAAGATGATGAAACATAAGTAGATTGAAATGTGAAATTTGTCACTTAAATTCAAAGAAAAATATCTATAACGGGACCATAGGTGTAATGTACCCTTCCATGTGCAATATGATTGTGAAAATATGAATTTATGATTGGAGCAAATGAGTTATGAATCAAGGACAATACAAATTAATTAGTTAACCTACATAGTTGGTTGTAATAACTTGAAGATGAAAAGAGTGTCCTGTTAGTATTAAAAATGCTATGAAATGAACTCGGGATAGGTTTTCTATTGATCTAATAACCTTCCTTTTTCTTCCCGTGACTTTTCCTCCTTGTAATGAAAGTATATTTCCAACCCAATTAAACACGACTCTTAGAAACAAATCCTTAAGACAAATATTGGAAGATACATGTGTGTATATACGTTCCTAATCACAATCGTGCTATATAAAGTTATTGCCGTAAACGAGCACATTATAAAGGAACCACTATAGGTGAAATGTTAAACAAACATATGCAACCTAATTTTAAGAGGAATGAAGGGTCCCATGTTAAGTGTTCTTCAAACAATTATAGTCAACTAATAAAAATAAGATTTTAATAAATATGTCACCATGAAAAACGTTGTGTTGTGGTAAGTGTATATTGTAGTGGGTCGTTGTTTTACTTTTTCATTTTAGAAAATGTGTCCTTGATGTGCATTATTTGTTTCATGTTATATATATGGGTCCATTGTTATGCAAATGTCTCATGTGTTATATATTATCCTAACTAATCCTATGTGGTGTCATGTATCAAGCAATGTAAGCAAAAAAATTATCCCATTATTTTGTGTGTGTAAAATGTGGGTGTTACAAGATATAAAAAACATATAGCAGAATATGTATTATGTTATAAGAAAAATCTAGCTAAGATTACAAATGTACTAGCTGATTCAGAACTACAAGATCTACTTTTTTAAAGCCTCTTACCACCACTACAGGAGAGTTTCATCTTATAAACCCCTCCTTCATTTGATCAATTATGTCAAATTCTCAAAATGTGTGAAGTCAAACTAATCTCTATGGGTAAACTCAAATATCAAAATACCTCTTCATCGAATTCTAATAGGTTTCACTCTAAATCAACATTCAAGCCTTCTCCTAAGACTACTAAAGCAAAGGCAACTGTCAATGTCGTCTCTCCTCCTGAAAAAGCTTCAATGACAACCTCCAAAACATAAATTCACTAAATTACCATATGTTCCTCGATTTCTATTACCTCAACTTCTCAAAAGTAATTTGATCACTCTTCCACTACCTCTCAATCTTTATCCATCTCACCTTTGTGGCTACAATTATGATGAAACTTCTAAATGGGATTATCATCAATGCATTTGACATTCTACCGATCACTGTTTCAAACTATGGTATGCAGGCATGATATATTTAGTAGGTATGAAGATAACTAGATTTTTTTAGTTGAGATTTGAAGGGGGGTAATTTATTTTATGACCTTGGTATGTTAATGTTCCCATGGAAAGAATCAATCCTTAACAGTGATGCTTTAAAAGAACAACCAATTTAACATAATTTGTAGAATAACATTTGCATTCATTGATACTCAATTTGCACAAATGTCATCAATAATCTTCAAAATCCTAACTACAAATCCTTGAGTTGGAATTTAGGTAAAGCACTTGCTATACTTGTTTCATACACCCAAAATACCCTTAAAGTATAACAATAGCCCTTCAAAAGTGATGTTGCCCTTGGGATTTTAATACCAGACTAAACTATTGTAAGGTATACACTACTCTACAATATTCTCACATTGAACAAAAGAATTAAACAATTTGAAGAAGGACCCTTGCGTACTTAACGAAGTAAAGCCAGTGCAAGATTGTAACATAAATTATATTGTCTCATTCATACTTTTAAAACACGAGAAATAGGAAAGTATAGTTTCATCAAAACAAAGAGAATCTATTCTTATAAGTTTTGAATAAAGAGACATAAACAAATTCCTTCAAAACCTACTAATGGTTGTACAACACCACCACCTTAGCATTTCCTCACAAAACTAGATAAGCAGAAAATATTTTGCAAGAAACCAGAAACTGGAACTTAAAATTGAACTTGATCAATAAAATTCTACAACTACCCCCCTTCTACCTCTCGCTCCAAATGAAATATCTTTTCCAAATATATAAGATGAGAGAGAAAAAAGAGAAAATCATATTTCCCCTTTTCAACCACCAATAAGATGCATTAAACTTCTAAAAATGGGCATGGACATCCTATCAAAGTCATTCATTCCTAGTGTATTGTTTGTTGGAGAAGAAACATGCATCATACTTCATTAAAATGAGTTGTTAAACAATATTGGAACTGCATCTTTAATGTTGAGGACATTTTCTTCCTTTTCTCCCACAAACTACCACCAATCCTTAAATTAGACGATGTTAAGTTGAAGGGCTTGAGGAGACCTTTCCAACGATATAAATTTTGTAATACTTGGAGAGGGGATCGAAAGATATGGCCTTCTAAAATTTTGTGTGTTGGGATAAACATGAGAATGACACGCGGCAACCTTTGATTGGTCTTGGAGATTACCTCTACCTACATGCTATTTTCTTTTCCTTCGCCACATTTCGGTCTTTGGTTAGCTGAAAGGTGGGGATTTACTTATATGTCTACTTTCCTTCATTTTTCTGTGTTCTTTCCTTTTTGCACAGGTTTTTTCCATTATAAAATGTGAGCCAATAAGATAATGCCACTCTCCTTTGTAGTGTCAAACCTTTTATTATTCATTGCGAAGCATGAGCCAATACGAAATCTCAACGCTACTTCGCAATTCAGTCTTTTGATAGCCCTTGACTGATAACCGAGAAACATGAGCCAATAGAAAATCTCCATGCTCCTCACAATGTTAGTCCTTTATTTAACCTCTTATACCCGTTGTGAAGCATCAACCAATGAGGAAGCCCCACACTACTTTGTGATGTTAGAAATTTGATAATCCTAAATGAAAATTGTGAAACGTGAGCCAATAAGAAATCTCCATGCTACTCGTGATGTTAGACTATCTTTCTTTTCTTGTCTATTTTTCATTGATTGTGGGGCTACTCCTTTACATCGTAACTTATAACTTTCTTTTCCTTTGACCTTTTGACTGTTCGGGCCTGACACTTTCATGAAAACTAGCTTATTCCAAGGACTTGAAGTCCACAAAAGTCTATTTGCTCGCCCTGTCCCAGAATGATGACACATGTCTAACTTTTTCATGTTTTGAAGTTCACCCTTGACTTTGTTTGAATTTGTTTGACTTTATTTGCCCCACCACGGGCCAAAAACCATATTTTATTTTATTTGTTTCGTGGATTTGAAGTCCACAAAACCCGAATGGCTTAAAGAAACCCAAAATCCAGCCACGTAGTCCTCCACATCACGAGCATTTGAACTATTTGGCGATGTAGACCTTTTGATGAGCGTTAGGGAATTTGTCGAGTTTTCTTTAAAATGGCTAAGTACCTATCACCTGTAATTTTGAAGCTTTTATTCTTTGACCAACCAGTCCATTAAACCAATCCCTTGACATTTCTGCTGAATCCTTCCTTTAATTTTGCCAAGGCATGAAATTTATTACAAATTGATACTTCTTATTTACTTAGACATAAGATTGAAGCACAAGGAGCAACATGAAGCACTTAGCACACAAAATATTTATATTTATGGAAATTATATGAAAATTACCAACTCGATCTAAGGAAATGGATTGAGCACTAACACAACATTCTATTTTGATTCACTACACATCAATACTTCTATTGATTCATTCATTGTTAATAACACCATGATCTATCCTGAGGCTCTCATCAGTGTGTGCTCTATTGCACTTGTTATGGCTATCAATTGTCCAATATAATTTATTTCATATCCAATTCCTAATTATTTTGGCTATATTAGTTTTCCCATTACAGTTGGTCCTCTCACCATGTTTGTGCCATTCGTTATGGCATCTTCAATCAAAGGTTGTGATATACCCTTAGGTCTCCCTTGGCTCCGTGTCACTTGAGTTATACCCTCAATGAATTATATGTGTCTTAAGTTCCTTTATAATAAACAAATTATCACTATCATAAGCATTCCACCATGCACACCATTTCATCTACCTCCTCTTGACGACATTTTTCTACTAGCTTTAGCGTCTAGGCCTCCTAGAACTCTTAAATTTAAGGCATGTTTTACACCTAGTTCTCTTATCTACACGCATCCTACTTGAAAAATCTCTCGTCCTCATAGGTCCACTAGTCCATCTTGTTAGCATAAGTCCCCTACGCGGGCAACCTATTCACATAGGTGTTCACCGCCTCCTTCAGCTCATAGGTTTTCTTCACATAGGTTCTCATCATCTCCTCCACCTCAAAGGTATTCTTCACATAGTTTCTCATCAACTCCTCCCCCACATAGGTCTACTTCACATAGGTTTTCACCACCTCTTTCACCACATAGGCTTCCTTCACATTTACATCATCCTTCTTATACACCATCAATCTTAGATCATTGTCACATGCCTTTATCTCCTCAAACATCGGGTGGAGGACCATTTCCCTTCACTGTCATTGGGTAGCTTACTTTTCATCACACACTTGGGGGGCATTATGCTTTATTCCCTCCTTCAATCATTACCAATTCTTTTTCATCTCTACACATACACATTACGTTTTGTGCTTTGCATCTAGTCTCTCTTTCACATCTTGATACACACTTTACATCACCACGACCTTATGATACACTCTAGCTCCATGGTTCATACTCAATTGCTGAGGGTCTAAATCTAAAATGAACCTCACCACATTCACTCTTCACATTATACACTGCACATTATATTCTATCTAACACACATTTTAAAACCATTTCTAGATGACACTCTTTTTCTATGGTTCATTTTTTATTGTTAACAGGTCTTTTATAAATGAACCTCATCTCATGATCATCCACATCTTCTAGGAAGCACGCTACTCCTTCCATATTCACATATTTCATCCATTCCACTACACTCATACACTGAATATTGCATATCCTGGTTGTATTTACTCTTTCTTGCTTATACTTAAATGTACACATTGTATCCCATGCTAGACAGATGTTGGGCCCCTGGAATATTAACTAAGTACAAAAGGCACGTAGTACAAAGCGTGCAAGGTAGGGTTTTAGAAAAGGGTTTAAGGAAGCTCGTGGCGTGTGCAATGCATGCAGACAGAACCAAGGGTTCAGGACTAAGACAAATTGGACATTCGAAGCAGAACACGTGAAAATAATGACCTGACTACGCGTGGATAAGGTGTCAGCCTAGCGACAGGTTGGCCCAAGAAGGAGCATGCCTGTGGTAGAATATTCTAAAAGCACATCATGGGATAAAGTGGGAAGCTTAGGCCTGGAAGAGCATCCTCGCATGGAGGACCACATTCAGACACTTGGAATCGGATCTAACAGCATTGGAGGATGAGTTAGTAGTCCAGAAAAGCTATAAATGCAAGTGCCTACAGAGTAAAAGAGGAGAGACAGAGAGTATGGGTAGAGCTCTGTGAAATTACTGCGAGGACTCTGCTAGTGGATAATTACATTCATGAGAGAATGTATTAGGCATGGGATTATAATTTTCTTTGGATAACTTAGTTACATAAGTTCAGTTACAATGCATGATTGTGGTATGCTTCTCTGTGACACTATGTAATGGCTCAATGGATGTAATGAGGTTTGTTATATATATATATATATATATATATACATGAATATAAATGATTCTAATGCATACTTCTCTCTCATTAGTTCTCTTTCCTTTCATTCTAAGTAAGGATGCTTGTATGTTTCTTTTTGAAGTGATACATGTTATATATTTTGTTAAGTACTCTACCTGAAATGACTACAAGGATTTAGAGGCCATCCTGAGCCCTATGGTTCTTATATGTCCTGAATCCATTTGAAGGTCTTTTTAAACACAAATCATAGATTATGTGTCCCACTAAACTCACATAAAAGAGAGACTCGGCACCCGCGTGTGCCTCAGGTGAGTGCCTAGATTTCACTAGGTGATAGGCCGACGTGTATGGGGTTCCTTTATTTATGTTAAGGGTAAAAATGACTACATCTTGGTTCTGTTGCTAGGACATCTTTTTGAAGTTGTAGTAGGAAATAGCATGCATCATGATCTGTGTAGTGAGTAATGACAGAGCGGTTAACTTTGGAAAGTATTCAGTCATGGTTTAAGAGCACAGATGATGAATTCACTCATAGATTCAACACTGGACCTAAATTTAATGCACGTAGATGGGTAGAAGAGAATCTCTACCATGATCTATATGAGACCTTTTTCTGCTATTTCCTAGTGGAGCTGTATGAATGGCTCACAGCCTATGCATCTAGATCAAGTTACTGTTATGGATCATGTGTGTGGGCCCAAGAAGAATACCAGAGGCTCTAGGATGTAGATCTGATGTGGACCCATGCTGTGGATCATTGGTGGAAAGGATTATTGGCTAGCTACACTCTGGAGTATGCCATTTCCACATATTCCTATCCAGAGGTTGCTAATTTTGAATTTCTGCAGGAGCCCAGAGGATAATTTCTACATGTTATCCCTTTGGCTATGAAGATATTAATGATTACCATGAGTTTAGAGGCATTCCCAATGGCCGGCTAAACCATTCTAAGTGTTGGGCGAGGAAGCTAGGGTGGAGGAAGATGATAGATGTTGCGACGGAGAAGGATAGGGAGGAAAGATGAATCAAGTATGGTGAAATGCATGAAAGGGAGATTGTTAGACAACGCGAGGTTGCAGGTGTGATGGATGTATGGCGACATATGTTGCGGGAAGGATTTGAGATTCATGCAGAGGATGTGGAACCTGAGCAGTCTGTGTGACCCCATCTTGGCAAGCGTGTGAGAGAGACCCCTTTGGCTTCTGATGAGAGTTTGTTGCGTGGAGAAAGAAGAACCATTACCATGCATCTGAGCCCCCTAGTGACTGGACCCTGATGCTTGGTTTTCCATATCAAGGGGAAAATATTGTCGATCCAGTTGGTTGTAGTGGAAGTGATCGATCTACACTAAGGAGGTATAATTTATCGTTTGGGCCTTCTATGGCTACAAACACCAACCAGTGTTAGGTATTTTCAGGAAAGGTATAGGCACAAAGGCTTTTGGTCTCACGTCTGGGAGTGGTGCGAGGTATACTATTGGTAATGGGGCATTATCATAGACTGTAGGCGCGCAGCTCAGTGGAACTGTGGGGACCCTTAACATGACCACTTCAGGACCTGGTGGGCCTAGTGGATCTGGTGGTTCACGAGGAATAGGAGCTGGTGGGTCTGGTGGTTCTGGTGGTTCAGGACCTGGTGGATTAGGTGGCGGAGGAAACACGAGTGGAAACCAAGGCTCTAGCTCAGGAGGATTCGGGCCCCAACCACCCCCACAAGTTTTCTTTGAAATGTCTCTACATTTTCCTGATTACAGAGGTATTGAGGATGCCGTGGAACATGTTCACAAGTGTGAACTACTATGGCGCGTGAAGGGTATCAAAACCCCAGAATAGAAGGCTAGTCATTTTACAACCACGTTGTAAGGGCACACGCATAGATGGTATAGGAAGTATGACCCTCACTAGACAATAGTGGACTATATTGCTTTAAAGAATGCATTATTGGCAGAATTCCACATTCCTGAGTTTAAGTAGAAGAGCATCAATGCTTTGAAGGATATTCAGCAAGGAATGGTAAACAATGTGTGGGAGTATGATGTGCGCTTTAAAACTCTCTTGTATAAATTGCCATATGATATTCACCCTTCACAGCATGCTCAATGGTTTTTTGGAGGGTTGATCACTCCTTTTAGAAGGGCCTTATCTCATAAAACTTTTACAGACCCGCGTGAGGCATTAGAAGCTACTCTACACATTGGGGCTATTGGTAGTGTTGATACTGGTGTTAGCCTGTTCCTCGAGGCTAAGATTGTCGCTATGGCCAAGCAGTTGGAAAATTTGTCCGTGAACTCAACCCATGAGACTCGAAGTGGTTTGTGGTGCACAGATTCTGAAGTAGAGGGGCACATTAAGGATAATTTCCCTCAGAGGATAGTACGTGTCGTGGCAGTAGATTGTGAAATTTTTCATGGGGACCATGATGTAAGTAGGTGCCCCTTATTATAGCGTGCAATCCGGAAGAATGTATCTTGTTAATGCAATATTTTCACCTCTACAACCCATGATACTAAGGACTATAGGCTCATTGATCAGATCCATGAGGCCATTGATCATGGGGTGCGCCAGACTAGCGTTTCTAGTAATTCTAAGGGTGATGATCACCGTTATGAGGAATGCACAGATGGAGGCGTGCATGGAAGAGGTTTTCGAGGAGGGTTTTGTGGTCGTGGTAACCACGGAGGAGGAAGGATTGAGTTCCCGTGTGGAACCTGTTTCAACTGTGGATCTACATATCATTACAAACGTGAATGCTTGGACCTGTTACAGTGCTCTTAGTGCAGAAAAAAACATAAGTATGAGGTGTTACCGGAATTGTTTGAGCATATGAATCGGCAGCACTGGAAAGACAAGGGCACTGTAATGGTCAGTATTAAGAAGACAAACACCCAATGGATGCCTCAGGTAATACGGGATGTAGGTTTGGATCTCGTCTTGGTAACAATAAGGGCAAAAGCCACATGTGTAAGAGAGATACCAAGATAGACGAACCTGATCTCAAGGGATGAAGTAGTTCATGGAAAGTATCTAGACCCTGTTGGTCCGAAAATCTGTCAAGTGGACAGATCTATGGATAGATGAGCCAACAGTGTGCAGGGCATAGCCCCTCTTTGAGTCAGCAAAGTGAAACTGGTTTATTGCTATTCTACCAGCAGGAATCTGTGCAAGTCTCACAATATTCTACCTTCGGGGGTTGGGATCTCATCCCAGTAGAGGTATTTCCAACTGTAAGAAGAAGGGGAAGAAGCGAGGTGGGGAGATAGGAAAGATCTGAAGGGAGAAAAGAAATGAATTCCAAAGCAGAAAGGTCAGAGGGTCTATGTTTTGGGCTGGTAGTAAACAGAGCCGAACTTACTCACATAGACGAACAAAGCAATACTGATGAATAAATGACAATAAAATAGAAGTAGATTCAACAGAACAAACATACAGATCTAACATAAGAAAGCTCTGATGTATAACACAGGTATTCAGCACAAAGTCTAAATATTGTATTAATATTTCCTTCTGTTACAAAAAGCTCAAAGTCTTTTCTTCTTACTTCTATTTTTCATCTGAAAAGTATCCACCCCTTGAATACAACAAGTATTCAAGTATTTATAGAAGAAGAGAAGGAAAGAAGGCAAAAGCAAACCAATGACTTAATTACAAAGTATCTACAACAATATCTAAAAGTCAACTGTTGACTTTTGGCAACTTGGTGGATGACATCATCCCATGGTGCAACATGGATGGTGTCATCGTTTGTGCCAACATACTCTTAGATATTTACAAAAAGAAGATCGAGAGGAAGGAGACTATTCGTCATCGTCTCGCGGCCGAAAGGGAGTGTCCTGCTTCTGCTGTTGCTCGGGAGAAGTGATGTTAAACTGGGCCCGATACTCCATGAACTTGCTGATCATGGGCTGAAGTTGATCCTGAGCAGGATCCTTGTGGCGATCGCTGATAACTTCGCAAGTTTCACGTTCATCCACGAGCCTTTCTGGGAGCTTGGCATATTCATTTCCAGCCTCTATCAGGAACCCTATAAAGTCACGACAGGCCAGAAGGTTGTTGATGCATTCGGTGTCGAACGTGGCTTCTGGCCCTAACCCTTGCGAGACGATCTCCTTAAAGATCTGAATAGTTTGGTCTGCCTTCCTCAGGGCGAAAGAAGGAGTGAGCAAGCCTGGGGACATTCTCAAGATGATTTGCTCCATCTGGTGCATAGCCTCCAAGGCTTCCTCTTTGACTTTATCTATCTTTTCGAGGACAAACTCCAACTGATCGACCTGGTAGTCCAAAGTAGACAGGACTTTGTTGGGCGCTCTGGGGTGATTGAAGACGCCGAACTTGACCAGATCTTCGACTGAACAGTCGAGCATTTTCTGGAAGGTCTCATGCTGCAACCTAGCATGGTCCAACTCTTCGGAGATGGGTCCCGCAATCGCCTGGAGTGCCTTGTTCACCTGATTGATGTTCTGATACAACTCGGTGAACTTGACGATTACTCCCTCACTTTCCTTGAGGATTTGGTCTCTCCAGGCGGACACTGCCATACCCTGCTCACCGATTTTGGCGTATTCATTTATCTTATCCTGGCTCAGGGGCTCAGGAGTTTCGGCGGCAGTTGTAGGAGGTGCACTGCCCATTTTCTGCAAGGCGTGGAGAAGATGTTTATTTTACTCCTTTAATAGCCTCTTTTCTTCCTTTGCTTCCTGAAGTTTCTTGCAAAGGGCATCCACTGCAGATAGGGCCTCTCCTTGAAGGCTTTCTGAAGATGTTCCCATCGTGACTTGGGTCACTGTATAATCTGTCGAAGACAGATCCTTTTTATCCTTTAAAGGATCGGGATACGCGATCTCCATTACTCTCTCTCCTGATGCACTCTGAGAGAAGCGGGTTATAGGCTTTTTCTTCTTGGCACCCTTTGATGGGATGACGGAGAAGTCCATCGGTGTGATAGGAACTTTCCTCTTTTGCTGGCTCAGGTGCTGAGAGATCCATGCTGGACTTATGGGAGTGGGACCAGAAGTAGAAGAGGGAGCAGCTGCAGTAGTAGAGGGAAAGTGCGTTGAGACACTTGGTGGCGGCATTGAAAGAGAGGCCAACGAAGTACTCAAGGGAGGAAGGGATACTACAGGGGAGGTAGTCGAGGGTATGGAAGGGAGCTGAGAGATGAGAGAAGAGATGGTGGGGGACAGCTCCGCGAGAGAGGAGAAGATGGAGGAAGAGGAAAGGGGAACAATGGAAGATGGGGAGAGGGATACGACCAAAGGGATGGTCGCTTGGGTACACGACGAGGAGAAGGAGGAGAGGGAGAAGGGACAGAAGGGACCTCAACAGTTATAGTAGTGGCAACATCCTGAGTGGATGTGCCCATCGGAACATCTTCGGCCACTTCTTTCTCTGGAGATAACAGGCTTACTACCTGTTCTTGTGCGGCGGAAGGGGGACTTTCAGGAGCCTCTTCTCGAGCAGAGCTTGATTCGCCCTCTTTATCTTTGCCTTTTACTTTCGGCAGATGTTTTGGCCTGGCAGGTGCGTTGCCCAATGGGGACGTAGTGAAATCTACCCCGAGGTAGATGAGGCCATTCATCCTGCACCAGTGCTCTGTTCGCCGCAGAGTTTCCTTGACCCTTTCTTCAATGGTCTGGGGCGCTTTGGTTCTATCGATTGCAGTAAATGGCCAGTTGTCCCCATCCGTGTCAAGATACACCTGATCAACTTCTTGATCAGTAGTTTGATAACCTTTTGGGACAATGGCCACACCGTACTGAATGATCTCTGCCATGGCCAGGCGGGAATGGTCCTTTCTTCTGAGCTCGACCTCATGGTACAGGTCGATATAAATGTCCTCGATCTGTGGAAGGTGGATAGGATCGAGTTTTGTCCTGGGAAGGCAATTCCTTGGATCGAAAGTGGGCCTCGTCGGGAAGTTGTGCTTAGATTTAGCAGTTCTAGCTCGGCAACCATTTCCCGGGCTTTGTGATGAGAAACGCAGGTGTATCTGCCCACTGTGAGGGGGAAAGGAGTTCCACCCTTCTTCCTCTTCAAGCACTTCTCATGGTATGTTACGAGCTGTCTGGATAGCTCCAACAGGATCAGTTTGGGGCCGGCATACCTCGGCAATTTAGTGGGCTCCCCTAGGAAGTTAGCTGCCTTGAGATAGGTGAAGGTGGGGAATTGTGTAAATAAGGCCCCCCACTTCTCTGTTGCTGCGACAATGCTCTTGGTCGTTCGACCGTGAGTCATGTTTGGCCTCAATAGGCAGACGATGCCGTAGAAGAAAGCGTCGTTAATTTTGGTGAACTGTGAGATGCTGTTCTTCCAGCTTTCAGCTCTGGGTAGTACTCGTATATTCTCACTTGGGGCCAAACCCCGCATCGGCTCAATGCTGGATAATCCCTTTCTGAGGCTGCAGCGTAAACTACGTAGGAGTTCATGTAGAACCTCCCCGTTGTGGTGAGTTGTTGGAGCTGCTCGGATATGGTACTGCTTATTATCTCCGCCCACTCAAAGCGTTGATCAGGTACGTTCTTGCTCATGGTCTCCAGGTACCTGAGCATCCACTTATGAAAGTAATGGGCGTCAGAAAGCCCAAATACTCTGCTTAGGAACGTGATAGTATCACTCAGTTCCTCGGAGAAATCGCTTCGGTGAATAACTTGTGGCCATCTGGTTACCACCTTCTTGTTCTTTAGATACACTTCATTCATCAGTTGCATGCACTGGTCTTCATTGTCCTCCCAAGCCTTGGTGCAGTCTTCTTGGCTTACGGCCACAAAGTGCCGGTGGTGAGGGATGCCAAGCATGATTTCGAAGTGCCGGGCGGTAAGGTTGATCACGACTTCGCCCTTTTCATTTTGGACACACCTCGTGTCTTTGTTGTAGCAGCGGGCCACTACCATCATGAATTCATTGTTCACTGCACTGACGGGGATCCCCCCAGCAAAATGCAGGCCACTGCCTACTAGTTTGTCCATCCAGGGACTCCCTGTGACCCTCCTGGTTCTGGCCCAGAAATCTTCCATATCGATGTGACCGAGCTCTGAGTCTCTTATATCCAGGTCACATTCTGCCTGAGACTCGGGCATTCTGACCCTTTGGTACTTGTATTTCATTTCTTCTTCCGTAAGCTTGGCTTTACCTTTTGACTTGGTTGGCCTCTTGCTTGATGTAGACATATGTGGATCTGAATTCAGTTGCTGATCTGCAAGAAGAAGAAGTGAAACCCAACGCAGAAAAGCCATGTTAGTTGTTAGATCTTCCATTAGAGTATTACAGAATGAGGAGTTAACAATTTAAAGGCCTCAGGGCGCAGGGCGCATGAACACTGCAGGCTGCAGGGTTAATAGTATGGTGCACAGAAGAAGGGTGTTACAAGGAACAAATTAGTGCCAAAGGGCGCAGGGCGCAAGGATGCTGCACATGACATTTTGTTATTGTAAGCAGAAGTGCGCCTGTGCCATTCATGCGTTTTATACTGGGCGCAGATAATTTTCATGTTGCACGGGGACAGGATGCGCCAATGGCGCATATATTTTTCATGTTACGTGGAACTTTGGTGCACCGAAGGGCGTAGGGTTGATGTGTGTAACATAGACTTTATGTGCGAAAAAGGGGAAATTGGTGTGGCGCAGGGAAGGCTTGCATGACATTGTGTTGCTGTAAGAGGGGATGCGCCTGCGCCGTTTACGCAGTTTTATACTTGGCGCAAGTAATGCTGGTGTCGCATGGGGGCAGGGTGCGCCAATGGCGCAAATATTTGCAATGTAACAGAGAAGCTCGGTGCGCCAAAGGGCGCAGGGTTATTGGGTGTTGCAAGCAAGAAAAGTGCGCCTTCTGGGCGCGACTGTATTTTATGCAGCAGGAATGGCGAATGCGCCAAGAGGGAAAATGCAGTCTAATACGAACTTCCGAGTTTTCTTTCTTTCCCTGACGGGTTTGCAATCTTTCAGGCCTCTTTTACAGGGTTTTTTGGATGGTGAAGGGGGGTGCACAGCAAGAAGATCCAAGTGATTTTTGAGGCAGAGCCCTCCCTACCAGCAGATCTGGAAAGAGGAGGGAAATAGCTTGGGGAGGGAAAATGGCAAGAATCAGCAAGAGGGGTTTTCATGGTTTCACAGATCCATTCTACTCCTACCCCACAAACAAACAACCAACCGACAAAACTAAAACATGAGAGTAACAAGGACCACTTACCCGGAATATATAGAATGTGAGAGACGAAGCGGGGTCCACGAACGCGACACGAGGACGACAGGTGTGCTGACAGGTGCAGAGGAATAAAAGTTATCACGTGTTTTTCTGACTGGTGAAAGTGACAGGGAGGATGCACCTATATATAGGCAAAGGTGCAATAAATGTGCCAACCACTTTTTCAAGTGGCGCATCAAAAATCACGTCGACACGTAAAATGGTGTGCCCTTTGGCCCAGATAAATGCGTGTCAACACGGGGATACTTGTGCCTTTGGCACAATTTTAAGACTGTCAACACTCTTCTTCATGCGCCCTTTGGCGCACCAAAACACGGCGCAACAATTAATGTGCCAACACGAAGGCGCATGTGCCTTGGCGCACGCAAGAATGGCGCATCACGGGAAGGCGCACCAAAACATGTGTCGACACGTCAAATGGTGCGCCAAAGGAAATGAAGGGGGCGCAGATTTACTCTGTGTAACATAGGTAAAAGGTGCGCCCAACCAAAAAGGGATCAAAAATGGCTAAGTTCAGAGAACTAGATTTCCTGGAAAGGGATTTTGCAACGTTCCGAACGCAGAGGGGTCCCCGACGAGGGACCAGGACAAAATTTGGTATGGTTACCTATAAAATTTCCCTCGTCAATTTTAATGTTCTAACTTTGGATGCATGGCACCAAATGGGAAGACCTGCGTTACAGCCATCTTTTAATGCGTTATATATGGCAAAGAATACTAAGGTGATGCCCATTGGCATCTTAAAGGATGCAACTATTACTATTCAGGGAGCTAAGTTTACCGAGGACTTCGAAGTCTTGGTGCTCGCCGAGCTAGACAATTTCCTAGCGCTACTTGGGCACGCATGGTGTTACAAGAACAATGCGGACCTTCGGTTCAACAAAGGTACATCATCTTTGAAAACAAAGAGGAGTGGGTTGCTATACCCCTGGTTGATGGGAATTCAACACCCTATATTGAACCTTTGGGGGAAGAAGTGCTAGATAGGATATACGTGTGCTCAGTTAGGGACCTAGAGATAATACATCCTACTAACGAAGTTATCCAGTTTGAGGATGCTCAGTCAGTAAGTGATACCACCAGTCTAGCATGTGATAATTGGGCACATGGGACTTATGAATTGATGGGATAGAAGTTGAGATGGTCGGTGACCAAGGTAACAAAGCTGCGCACAATTCAGTGCCTAGAAGGAAAAGAACTGCCCAAGTATTCAGGAGGAGCCTTCCTTGAGATATTTCTGCAGGAGGTAGAATCTCAGTGGCGGGATGAGAAGGAATGGAGAGGGATGATAATTTATGTCTTTCTTAGCATAGCAGCACGATGGTGGGCTACACATCAGGAGAGCCTTTTGGAGTGGCGCGAGGTAAGAATTACTCTCTCTGTTAGATTCTCTAGGAGCAATGTGCCCACCATCATCAAGGACTACCATGGGAAGAAGCCCACCTCTTTCCATATCTAGGAGTGTGAACGGGTCTGAAGAGAAGGCACGGAAGATTTTCCACCATCCCTCTAGGTGCACAACTTGTATTCTACATTGCAGGATTGTGCGCGTGCAACATTCATTCAGAGACATGCCGCCAAATAAGGAATTGGCAAGAGCTCGTGGCTGACCTTATTCAAACCTTTAAGTATCGGAGTACCAAGTCGTCATTTGATAAGGCCTTACAGGGTATCAAGCACCTTACCATGGGGGATAGTATCATGATGGAGGATAGGCTGTTAGAATTACTAGGTGAACCATGACTGGAGGCGCACTTTGAAGAAGAAGTAGAGGAAACATAAGAGTTACAACTTGAGTGCGTGTGTTTGAAAAAGGAGAAAGGAAAGTTGGTGTATGTGATTGATGGAGAGAAATCAGAAAGCTTGGATGTTAACCATTATGTAGGGACGCGCGAGGTAGTGGACAATGTTGATACTCACGCGCGCGCCTACCATGACCCCTTAAAAACAAAGAAGGTTAACATCAGTTCAGGAGAAGAACCTAAGGAAGCTATTATTGTAGACTACTAGTCAGAGAAGGAAGTTTCTAAGATCATTGATCTGTTGTGCGAGTTTGAGGATTTATTCCCACGTGCATACCATGAGCTCAAAGGCGTTCACCATTCCATGGAGGAGATGAAGATAAAGCTGAAGGATGGTGCACGCCCGGTCAAGAAGAGGCCCTACTAGTTGAATCCCAATTTGTGTGTGAAGGTTAAGGAGGAGATAGACAAGATGATAGTGTTTCACCTGATTCTTAGATCGTTTCTTTGAAGTGTTGACAAAATAGATAGGGTAACGGGCGTAGGAGGAATAAATATTCAAATATTGGTTGATGGGTTGTTGCGTGTGTATGACTTCCTAGATGGCTGTCAGTCCACTGTTTTAAACAATTTAATGTTGTAAACAAAGTAAATCCTATTGTTATTTAAAATGATTTAGGTATCTCACTTAAAAACACAATAAGAAATAGATCTAATCTAATAGGCTAAGCTAGAATAGAATCTAAAGGTCAAATGATTGGTTCGGGGTCTCTGTAGGTCTGATAGAGGTCTCGGGTAGATCACAGGTGAATGGGGGTGAGATGAAATTTGGTGGGTAGGTCTATGTTCTAGGCTGTGTGGGAAAATACAGAGACCAGTGTCGGTCAGGGGTGACTGACGATGGTTAGGTGTAACCGGTGTCGGTTACTGTGAGATCTGAAAATGTCACAGAACAAGTTATTGTCTGCTTTGTGATTGCATAAAGGACTTTGGTGATTCGAGGTTGAAATATTGGGTTACTGGAGTAGGCTTTTGTGAGGTTTTAATGGGTATATGGAGGTGAAAATGGCGGAGAAGGTCAATAGGGGGAAAGATAAACAATGGATGATAAAATGATGATGAAATTAAATAAGCCAGGAAAGTATGATGTTATACTTACTTGGATTCCATTCTTGAATGCCTGTGTGTGAGGGATGGAGGTGTCGATGATGGGTTTGAAGGTTGCAAGTGATCACCAACTGAAGAAAAGCTTCTGCATGGGATACATGTACACTCCTCTTTACTTGGATAGATCGAGATCATGGTTAGGATGGCTGTGTAGGAGAAGATACTCAATCTCCTTCCTTGCATGTGCGTTTTCGTTGGAATTTACTCTCTGAAGATGCGTTATCTCTCTGAGATGTGTTCTTGCTCGTCAAATTTCTCCCAATTTTTTCCCACCTTGAGAATAATTCAGTTTAGAGGTTAAAAAGGGGTAACCGATGGCAGTTCGGCTTAACCAGTGACGGTTAGGGGTAACCGACATCGGTCAAGGCAGGATTTCCTAGGTTTACTAAACTAGGGAGATCCTCCTGATTTCCTCAGATCTCGTGTTGTTATCCCATGGATTAGACTGAGAGCATCTTGTGAGCATGCAGGAAATATGGTTAGAAGGAATGTAGGCATTGATTTTTAGGGTTTGGGTAAGACTCAGTTAGTTATGGCAACTTACTAAGAATAGGTCTTAGGTTGAGTTGGCTTGGCGAGGTGTCTAAGTGAACTGCATGTGTGGATATTATTTAAAATAAGATATTTAAATAAAAAATATAGTGAGGATAATGCATTAATTTAATTTAATTAATTAAATTAATATTAGTGGGGTGAAAGGGGCCATGGCTAGGTGAATGTGATGAAGGATGCTTATTTGTCAAGGGACCAAAGGGGAGTGTGACCTAATTTTAGTGTCTACAGATAGCTTATGGGATCATTGAGGTAGTGGAGGAATCAGAGTGGATAATTCTGATGGTAATCAACATCAAGAAGGATGGGCGGATTAGGATCTGCATGGATTATAGGGATATGAATGTAGCTTATGTCATTGATCCCTTTCTGACCCCCTTCACTGAAGAAATTTTGGAAGGATTCACTGGGCGTGAAATCTATTCCTTTACATATGGATTTTAAGGGTACCACCAAGTTCAGATTGCAAAGGAGAGCCAAGAGAAGACAACTTTTGCCACTGAGTGGGGAATTTTTGCATACATGGTCATGCCCTTTGGGTTGAAAAATACGCCTGTTGTTTTCTCGCGCATAGTGGTGCAAGTATTCTAGGATTTCATCCATAAGTTTCTTAAGGTCTATTTGGATGATTGGACAGTGTATGGTCTCGTTAAAGACCATTTTGACAATTTAAGGTTAATGTTTGAGAGGTATAGGTAGTTGAGAATATCCCTCAAAATTAATAAGTGTGTGTTTGCTACTCCCTTTGGGACTTTATTGGGGCATATCATATGTAAGGAGGGCTTGCTGGTAGATCCCACTAAAGTTGTAGTTATTGTGTGGTTAGGGGAGCCTACTAGCTAGAGTGGATTCCTTGGGTATACGGGTTATTACAGGAAATTCATTAAGGGGTATGCTAAGATCGCCGCACCTTTAGAGGAACTGCTCAGACATAAAAGTGGCTTCCTTTGGGGAGAGGCGCATCAGAGGGCGTTTGATACATTAAAAGATAGACTTGTCACCACACTTATGTTACGTTTTCCCTCTTGGGACAAGACCTTTCATGTCTATGTAGATGCCTCAGGGACCGCTATTAGAGCAGTGCTTGTATAGCCAGGTGAAGGGATTGTTGATTATCCTTTATGTTTTGCAAGCAGGAAGCGGACACCAGTAGAGTAGAACTATACCATAGCTGAGCGCGAGGCATTTTCAATGATCTACGTGCTTTTCAAGTTTCAGACAGTATTTGCTGGAAACACCCTTTTTGTTTTACACCAACCACATAACATTAAATTATTTAGTGAACAAGCCTGTTCTACAAGCGCACATATATCGGTGGGTGTTGTTGTTTCAAGAGTTTGAATTCACTGTTGTAGTGAAAGCCTGGGAAAAGTCAGTTATGGACCTGATCATCTATTGAGAATTGATTCAGGGGAGGATGCGAAGGGTATTAAGGAGACAATGCTAGACATGTGCAACTATTTAGGTTGCAGTGTGTGCCCTCAGATTTGGAAGAGATTATAGTATTTTTAAAGGAAGGTGTGGCACCAGAAGGAATGAAGACATTAGAGAAAAAGAAGTTGGCCAAATGCGCCGCACCCTACATTTTAATCAGTGGAGACTTATACAAGTTAGGACGTGATAAAGTTTTGTGCAGGTGTGTATTAGAGCATGAGTGCCTAGCCATCATGGAGGAAGCACACGGAGGAAGAGTGAGTGGGCATTATGTAAGTGATGCCACCACATGTAAAATATTAATGGTAGGTTTGTGATGGGAAACCCTGTACAAGGATTGTAAAGACTATTGTAAAGTGTGTGACCATTGTCAACACATTGGCAAACCCAGAAGGAGAGATGAAATTCCTTTGCGCCATATCCCTAGTGCGGAGCCTTTTGAGAAACGGGCAATAGACTTTGTAGGCCCTATTGCACTAGCGACGTGTAGGAATAGGTCACGTTATGTCATCACTTGCATGGATTATTTGACCAGGTGGGTAGAGGTAGCCCCAACTAAAGATTACACAATAGCCACAGTGGTAAGGTTCTTGTGGGAGAACACTATCATGAGGTATGGATGCCCATTGAGTTTGACCAGCGATAGGGGTACGCATTTCTTGAATGATACCGTGAGGATCCTGTTATCAGAGTTCATGGTGGTTCATCACAAGACTACGACCTATCACCCACAAGTGAATGGAACTGTAGAAGCTTTCAAAAAAATACTGAGTCATACCCTAACCAAAATTTGTGATGTCGAAAGACAATATTGGGATGAAAAAGTATCGACATTATTGTGGGCTTACAAGACAACGTATAAAAGGCTGAACAAAGCCACATCGTTTCAGTTGGTTTTTGGTGTGGGAAGCTATTCTACCGGTTGAATTCATGTTACCTTCTCTACGAATAGTGCGTGTAGGAGGGTTGGTTGATGAGAAAGTGCTGGAAGAAAGAATTGAGGAGTTAATGAAATTGGATGAAAGACGATCACTCACCAGGTGGAGCCAAACAACAAAGAAAGGAAAGCAGAAAGCTTGGCATGATCACCACATTAGAAACAAGAAGTTTAAGGTTGGGAAAATGGTTTTACTATATGATTCTAAGTTTTATGCACCATCTTGGGAAGTTGAAAGTCCATTGGTTGGGTCCTTACACAATCTCGTACATCCTTGATTCGAGTGCGCATGCCAATTGCAAGATGCTGGATGGGACGAAGTTGCCTGGACACTTCAATGGGAGTAAGCTGAAGCACTACTATGAATAAGTCTTCTTGGTGTTTGTAAATAAGGTAGTTTTTCCAGTTAGTTTAGAAATTTCCTTTATGCATTCCTTTTCCTATGTTTCCCTTTCACATTTTTGTTTTGTTTTGTGCCTTGTGCACCGGTAAACTTATTTCTACTATTGAGAATTTGTAAGTGTGCAGAGGACTGCGCATCGTTTTAAGTGTGGGGTGGAGTAATGTGAAGGAGCACATGGTTAGAGTGCCAAGGAAGTTTATGTTAAAAATCCCTGTTGAATGACCCAGTTGAAAGAGGTGTATGGAGAGAAAAGAGAGAAAAATGATGATTGGTGCCAAGATAAAACTACTTTTAGATCCCATGTACAAAGGAGGAAAAAGGGCATTAAGCAACATGAGGTAGGCGAGAGCAAAAATCAAGACAAAAGAAGTGCCTTCGGTGCTAGTTTTGCACATGTAAGAGTCTTCTGTCAGGTTGGATTAGTTGCGCGCCAAAAGGTTCGAGGATTTTTTTTCACAGGTTTGGTGTAGAAGGAAAAGTGCTCAAGTTAGGCTTCATTTGAAAAAGCCGCATTAAATGAATAAAGTACGGTGGTAGGTGAAGTAACATTTAATGCTCAAAAAGGGAAAAACTATAAATAAGGGGGTCGGGACACTTCATTTTTCACTTTGTGTATAAGAGAATGAAGCACTTTTTACACCTTTGCAAATGAAGGCTTCCAAAAAACTGATCCATGTGAAGAAAAATTTGGAGCAATTGAAGCGTGAATAACTAGTTCGGATTTGCGAACCAGGAGGAAGGGATTTCACAAGTGTAGGAGAAAGTGTGAGGAGACGTTGTCTTATGAAGGGAGTATCCTAGTTAGGGTTTGAAGAACTAGGGCTTGGGGTTGAGTAAATTTCTTCACAAGTTCTAGATCTAGGGTTGGAGAGAGTAGAAGAGAAAAGTAGCAAATGTATTTTGAAGTGGGTAGAAGACCTAGAGAATGGCACCCAAGAAACTAGCTAGTACACCCAAGAAGGGCAAGGGCAAACAACAAGAAATTGAGGCAAGCACGAATGAGGAATGGTATGTAGAAATGTAGTACCCGGATGGAGTGTTGTTGGGAAAGGAGTGGGAGTTCCATCTTAGGGATATGTCCGTAAATGATTATAATCATCGGACAGGTACAATTAAAAAAGGAGTTAGCACTGGAGTTAGTGCACCCAACAAATAAGAGGACACCAGAAGGTTTCCTATATATAATGATGACGTGAAGGTCAAGTTGGAGAAGGCAAGGTTGCTACAACTCTTTGAGTTGCCCTACTTCGGGAAACCTGAGCGACTGTACCAGTGGCTGATGTCGAGCGTGCACGAGGACTATTTCCACTTCGCAGGGCACAAGATGCGCCTAACTCCTCAACTCATTTCACAATTCACAGGCCTCATCTATGAAGGAGATGGGTTGGAAGATGATTTGACAAACAAAGAAGTGATTAAGGAAACTATCGCCACTCTTGCCTACAAAAAGAAGATACTATGATGTCGCAGACATCAAGGATATAGTAATGAAGATGTCCGTGCACCTGGTGTTGAAGCTAAATGGCCAGGAAAGATGGACACAAGTCAATAAGCCATGGTTAAATGTTTGTAGAAAAATTTTAGAGGGCACCATCTATAATTTGTCTGCATTCATCACAGATGAAATTATCAACTGCGCGAATGAAGGTGACAGGATCCTTTTTGGAAATGTGTTGCTGACCATCGTCTTTTCAGAGGTCAGGGCTACCAGATGCATCAGATAAATTTGTATGAGATTACCCTAATGAAAACTTCTTGTCCGCTAAAATATATGAGAAGTACGCTTGTGACACTATGATAATAGTGCACAAGGCGCGCTTGGAGAAGTGGTAAATGCACCTAAGGAATGCGTTCGAGGTAGAATGGAAAATTCCTGAACAACTGCTAGCGGCCACTAGGGGAGAGGCAGAATTTTTTGTGTACCAGCATTTCTACCTGGGAAGATTCAAGTTAATAGATGAATCTTGGAGCCCTTGGTGCAAACTCCCCTTTTCCTTCACAGCTCAGTACTTCCAAGCGGGAGTAAACAGATTCAAGTAGTCCAAAAAGTTTAAGTTGGACCTTGGTTGCTTAGACAAAGACCACAGGGAATTACACAAAGGGTTGGTCTACCTTGGCAAGCACACGTACATAGATAGGTAGGTGTCTCATGAAGTACAAATGACAAGGACCATGACTGTGTCCATTGCAAGAGGATCCGCAGCATGCATTTTCATTCACATAAGGCCCAAGGTAGAGAAGGGCACATACCTAGAGAACGAGGTATCTATATCTTAGGATCTAACTGGAAGGAAAAGGAATGCACTCAAACCGGAGGAAAAATAACTAGAAAAGAAAATCCCGAGTGTGGTGGGGACATAAGAAATAGGTTCCCCTGGGACAAGCACCAAAACTAGCACGTACACGCATAAGAAAAAGGCCATAATAAGGGAAAAGACTCCTAAACCAGAGGAACCATTAGATAAGGAGTATTCAGAAGAAGAAATAGAGTCACCTACACTGGAATCTTCGGTTAGGAAAAAGCAGAAGGTAGAAGAGGGGACCACCTCGGAAGAAGCTGGAAGTATGGATAGGTGCATGGAAGAGAAGGATGGTAGTGATCAAGAAATTTTTGGGGAAGAGGACCCCAGGAAAGGTCAAGGGCCACCTATTTTTAGTATACACAATTCGGAGGAGGAAGGTAAAGAAGAAGAAAAAGGGTTTCTTTTTGTACGGTGCAAAGATAGTCAGGCAAGAGGAAGCATCTAGCACATGGGAAAAGATGAAGAGGCTAACGCAGGGAAACAAGAGATGCCAAACTTGGCACAAGAACAAGTGACCAAGGTGGTAGCAGAAGAAGAAACAAGGAACATTGAGAACCTAGTGGAGGACAAGGTGGAGCACAGTGCGGAGCCAGTTTTAAATAAGGAGGAGAGCACGGAAGAGGAACGTGGTGGCACCAGAGGCTCGATTTTGACTGTAAGTATTCCCAAGGGGACACGTATGGGAGGAAGGTATGCAGAGGGAGGGAGGCCAGAGATGGGTTATATTGATGACCCCAAGAAGGTGTTTCGTGTCGGTTCTAGAGTACACTTCCAACGGAGGAGATTGTATGCATGTCATCTTTCGACAAGGAGGTTGCCTACTTGCAAACACGGAAGATGATCTCTTGGGTGATTGAGTCCCACCTTGATGAACCAAATTTTGAGGTAAGCCAAGGGAAAATAGTAACATTTCCAGGACTAGGAGAAGATAACCCAGTGGTGGATACCCAAAAGCTCTCAGATGAACAATTGAGCAACATGCTTAACAAAGTCTCCGTTGAGATATAAGCTAGACTCTTTAGGCAGAATGATAGGATCAGGGATCTGAAAGGGGAATTGAAGGAGAAGGAAAAGGAGCTAGCTACATTAACCAAGGAGTTGGGCCAGGAAAATTTAATCAACACCCAGTGGCAGCGGGAATTGAAGGATAAAAAGGCCAAGGTGAGCGCTATGTACAAGAAGGTAGAATCCATCAACGGGCCATACTATTAAAACATCCGAACCTAGCATCACCCACACAGAAGTATGGATCTACCTTGGGATGCCTAGAGGATTTGACAAGAGTGCTCACCTTCGAAAGACAGCCGCCAGCCTTGGAATTTGCAGAGGAAGTGGCTACGTGCTTAGAGAAGGAAGATAAGTTGAAAATTGTGGCACTCATCACATAGTACAACAAAGTGCTTGTTGATGTAAGGGCCGCTTCCCGGATTACTGAGGTTGCATACGACAATTGCGCGGATAGAGACAAAGTGGTAGGCACCCTGGTTGCCACTCACGAGGCTGAACTCAAGGAAATTCAGGAGAAAAACAAGGGGAATAGGGCACAATGAGACAAAATCCTTGCCGAGGTTGAGAAGAAATCAGAGGCCATTGAAACCTTACGGATTTCAATCAAAAACCGGTTAAAAGAGCTATGTCCACATATCACACAAAGAATGGATGCGTTGGAGGATACATGCAAAGAGTTGGAAAAAATAACGGATGTTATGAGTGTGCAAGGAGATGGATGGAATTTTGAAGAGGTAAGCACCCTGGTTGGTGACCTCTATCAAAGAGCGCATGGCAAAGTCGATGTCTGGAATAAACTGGAGTCTGACTTGCAAAAGGATTTTCCCAGTCTATTGCAATGATTATTTCACTCTCCCATTCTTTCTTCTTTCCCATGATTTCATACTCTTATTCTTTTCCTAGGCGTAAGACTATTTGTATTCTTTCTCTCACTAAGGAAAGTGTTCCCACTGACGGAGAACCAACGTAGTGTGGGGTGATGTTGGGCCCCTGGAATATTAACTAAGTACAAAAGGCACGCATGACAAAGCACATAAGGAAAGGTTTTAGAAAAGGGTTTAAGGAATCCTGTGGCACACGCAACACATGTGGACAGAACCAAGGGTTCAAGACTTAGACAAATTGGACATTCGGAGCAGAACACGTGAAAATCATGACCCGACTGTGCGTGGATAAGGTGCTAGCCTGGCAACAGGTTGGCCCAGGAAGGAGCATGCCTGCTGTAGAATCTTCTAGAAGCACATCATGGGATAAAGTGGGAAGCTCAGGCCTGGAGGAGCATGCTCAAATGGAGGACCACATTCAGACACTTGGCATCGGATCTGAGGGCACTAGAGGAAGAGTTGGCAGTCCAAAAAAGCTATAAATACAAGTGCCTACAGAGTAAAAGAGGAGAGACGGAGAGTATGGGTGGAGCTTTGCCGAATTACTGCGAAGACTCTGCTAGTGGATAATTACATTTGGGAGAGAATGCATTAGGCATGGGATTGTAATTTTATTTGGATAGCTTAGTTGGATAAGTCCAGTTGCAATGCATGATCGTAGTCTGCTTCTCTATGACACTATGTAATGGCTCAATGGATGTAATGAGGTTACTTGTTATACATATACATAAATATAAATGATTTTGATGCATACTTCTCTCTCGTGAGTTCTCTTTCCTTTCATGCTAAGTAAGGATGCTTGTTTGTTTCTTTTTGAAGTGATACACGTTATATATTCTGTTAAGTACTCTACCTGAAATGACTGCAAGGACCTAGAGGTCGTCCTGAGCCCTATGGTTCTTGTATGTCTTGAATCCATTTGAAGGTCTTTTTAAACACAAATCATAGATGATGTTTCCCACTAAACTCACATAAAAGAGATACTTGGCACCCGCGCGTGCCTCGGGTGAGCGCCCAGCTTTCACTAGGTGATAGGCCAGTGCACATGGAGTTCATTGTCACATGCCTTTATCTCCTTAAACATTAGGTGGAGGACCATTTCCCTTCACTCTCATTGGGTATCTTACTTTTCATCACACACTTGGGGGGCAACGCACTTTATTCCCCCCTTTAATCATTACCAATTCTTTCTCATCTCTACACATACACATTACGCTCTGTGCTTTGCATCTAGTCTCTCTTTCACATCTTGATACACACTTTGCATCACCATGACCTTATGACACACTCTAGTTCCATGGTTCATACTCAACTACTGAGGGTCTAAATCTGAAATGAACCTCACCACATTCACTCGTCACATTATACATTGCACATTATATTCTATCTAACACACATTTTAAGACCATTTCCAGATGACACGCTCTTTTTCTATGGTTCATTTTTTATTGTTGAGGGGTCTTTTATAAATAAACCTCATCTCATGATCATCCACATCTGCTAGGAAGCACGCTACTCCTTCCATATTCACATATTTCATCCATTCCACTAAACTCATACACTGCATATTGCATATCTTGGTTGTATTTACTCTTTCTTGCTTATACTTACATGTACACATTGTTTCCCATGCTAGACAGATACTTAGTATGTTAATATATTTTCTATATACACATGCGCATTCACTCAGTCTTTTGGAGTGAATGCAAATCTCTCACAGGTCGTTACATGCTACAATGATGCTTGGCACTTTACCTCTTACTAGTCCCACCGAGGCTCCTAGGGGAATCTACTTTCTCACATATTACAGGGGTTATCATTTCATTATATACTACTTCTTATTCTTACTAGAAAACTAATTTACATTGATACATACATGCTTTGATATACATTTTATCTTTCTAACATACTAATGGGTGCTTCAAGTACAATATTTTCCTTACATGACTATTTTCCACCATTGTTCTCTAATACATTTTTCTTGTCATTGATTTCTATTTGTATGCTATGGTTTGCGGACTATGCCCTATGTCTTGTTTGACCATTGTTTATATGGTTTTGGCCGGTTCGGCCTTGATTGTCTTGAGACGTTGTGAATAATGTCCCATGTTGGAAACCTAATTTTCATGGTCTATCTTGCTTGTACAATTTTTTGTTACATTGTTTTCTCTTTCATGTTATATTTTTCTACTAACACATGTTCCTTGCCATGTTGTCTACATGTGCCTTTGTTTCTACAATGCACATTCCCCCCTTGTAGGGATACTTTTCAAATCAGCATCAAGGCCCCTCTTTTGGGTTGCAAACTCTTACCGATGTTGCATGCACCCAAAATAAGGGGGTATACATTGAGTGAATAAATCACCCCATGCAGCAACTCAAAGCTATAAGAATTAGAACAGGAACATAGTTACATAACAACCCACAATCTGACTTGGGTCCTTAGCACAATACAAACACCGGCGCTTGGGCTCATATATGAGCATATGGGCGCCTGTGTCCTCCCCTAGGTGCTAATGTCCTAGGGGTAGATATAATCAGTTTCTCATATCAGCACAATTCACAGTAGTTTACAAAGCAATTTGACAGTATTAGGCACAGTCCTCTAGCAAACAAAATAAAATTTATCTCCTATATTCAATTCAACTAGTACACTTCAAAACAATGGGAAAAAAATAGGGACACACCATCTACAGTGGTGTTTATCGGTAGAGTCATGGAAGGAGAGTAATACTAGACCTCTCTCCCCAACACTTTCTATTTGGTGTGAGATCATCCAAAAAACTCGTACTTGGAATGAGATTGCCCAAAAAACTCACACTTGGCATGAGATCACCCAAAACACTCACTTTTGGCATGAGATATCCCAAAAAACTCACTCTTCACAACAATTCAGGACATTTTTATATCTTTTTACACTTTTCTACATCAAGTGCATACTTTCCTTTTACATACTTATGCACAGTTTTCTCTGATTTATCATACACGATACTTTGACTACATTCTTTATCTTCTTTTTAAGGGTTCATCCTTATGAGAAGAAACAATCACAAGCACAACAACAGTTACAACACGGTACAACATGGTACAACGCATATGCTTCACCTCTAGGGTCACTTTCTCTTCGTAGTTTCCACACTTCAATTTCACATCATTCCACACATCACTTGTCCACTCGACACATTCTTCGCCGCACACTCTATATAGTTATCATGTACGCATCTCTTATCTACTTCATGTTATCGAGTATTCACTCAAAAACATAAAGTGGGGGGAAATGTACAAACAAAATCACATACTTGGGTACATTTCTAGGTCTTAAACACATCTAATATTCATATGATTCCTAAGAAAGAAAACTAGTAATTGATGACTTTATTTGGCCTCTTGCCTTTGTTTTTGGCTTTCTATTTGGCCTTACACATCCTATTGCCCAGACGGTATTTTAATTATTTATCTTTTATGATTCCATACACCAATGCCTAGCAAGGACATGAGTTCAAAATCAAGGACCAATCACTAAGCATATACTATCATCACCTAAGCTTACATCCAAAAGAACCTAAAGCACTTTAAGGTGTAGACATGTAAAATTTTGACATAATTAATAAATAAATAAAATACCTATTAATTTCTAACAAATATTTCTCCCTCCTATTACTAATTCATTATTCCACAATTTCCACCTTAACCCTATAATAATTAATCACAAGATTAATTATTATTAACTCCTTTCCTAACCTCATTTAAACATTTCTAAGAATTTAAAATTCCTACTCACCTACCCACCTAACCTACACCTAACCTCTCCATGTAATCACATCCCTAATCATCCTTTATTACTCTAACCAAATCCTAAATTAATAATAACCTCTACCTCTAAATCTATAGAGTTCTATTTCTAGAAGCCTCTCTAAACTTCTCTTCCCTCCATTGAATTTTAAATTCAATGGAAACTTCTCATAAAATCTAGACTTCTCCATTCTATAAAATTCTAATCCTTATCCATTGATATTCATCCCACTTGGATCAATCCCCGCCATCCATTCCTTCTTCCTAAAACTATAAATTGGCATGCCACTCTCCATGGAAGCCAACCTAGGGAAATAATAACAACGTGCTTCCAAAATATCTCAAGAATCTCTCCAACATCCATCAAGCATCCATAGGAAATTTCTCAATCTACAAATGGGAGGTGATTCCCATTTGTGTCCAAAAATTTTAAGCAAGAAAATCCAATCAAGCATCTTGAGCATAACTAAAACATCAAGGAAAATATCTTCATTGGTAAGTTATAGGTATTGCACTCTTTTCCCTTTCATCTTGCTAAATCTGAGGTAGTGTTAAGGAGTATTAGATTAGGAATTAATTTAGTTTGGTTCCTAGCTTGCACTTGCATCTAATCAATCTTTTGCACCTACATTCTAGCGCCCACCATGGGGCCTTGCCCTAATTTTTAATTTGCTTTTAGTTAAATATATTGAATATAACGAGTTGTGTAACTTTGGTAAAAATATAACCTTGTTTGTATCAAGAATTTTTAAATTTTATGCTCAAAAAACATTCCCAGGCTCGAATAGTGCCTATGCCCTGTGTTTTGGTGCATATGCTATAAGTTTTATTGTTTTTACCTTGGTAAAACACTTTTGTTTCAGGAATTAACCTCTGTGGTTATAGGATTGTCATTTGGTGCCTTTGTGGAATGTGTGGTGCATTTGTGAAAAACATTAGCGCTTTTGTTTCTAACCATTTTACGTGCAGGATTGGTGTGTATGCTCTAACTTTTGGTGGGAATTCTCCGATGTTTGGCACCTATGTTCACACCTTGATACTTACATTCTACTAATATTGAATTTTCTATTTTGGTGCATGTGTCCTATCTTTTAGTGCATCTACTCCGTATTTCAGCATTTTTGACTGATATATCTGTTTAATCTTAGTTTAGCACCTTTGTTACCTGTAGTGGCGCCTTTAACCTATTTTACTACCTTTGACCTGGTTATTAGTGCCTTTTTTCTGGAATAAAATTTTGCTTAGAGCTAACTAATTTAACTTTTCTTCCAAGTGTTTTTGGTGGTTGTTTGCAAGATTTAACTTTCTCTTTTCACAGAATTATTGCAGAAACAAGGGGAGAGTCTGCCCGTTTTGATACTTATTTTGTGTTTATCTAATTTTTTTGGTTTTTACCAACCCTTTTCGATCAATTAAAAACTACTAACCTTTTTGTTGTAGGCCGCACATTTGAAGACCCAAAATATTTAATATTTTATGTGTTTTATATATTGATTCCATTTGATTTCATGTAATCTCCCAGAGGCGAAACCATGTATGCTCTCCTCTCACGTCCTAGGATGATCTTGAGGATCAGAAGCGGATAGCCTTCCTCCCTTTTGTTTATAGGGGTAACGTGATGTGGAAGTGGCATCCACACACTTTCCATAGTCCTAGGGGTCTTATGATCGTGGGCTTCACATCCATGCACGTAGACACACCTCGTGTTCCAGTGGGGTATATATATTCTTGGAGATTTTTCAATATTGGATAAGCACTTGTTTGTTCTAAGAGCGGCGTGAAGAGAGGATTTTTCAAATCCCAATACCCAGGCCTCAAACAACATCCTTGCAACACAAACTTGGGGCCCACATACCGCAAGGTATATCAGGGATGCCCTTAGTGAGCTCATACATCCTAGACTAGGTAACCTTTAGGCTGCATATCAAACTATAGTGCAAGGAGGTTGCACTCTCAAAGATCACTCTCTAGCCAAACCCACATTGGAACATAGGTGGAGAGCCAGTTTTTGACACCATCGTTGGTGTGTGGTATTAAAAGTGAACTATATTTTGATCACAATCCCACTTGACTAGTTAGGTTGTGTCTACATGACTGTAATTTTTTGAATGTTTTCAATACCAGTACACAACCCCATACTAGTATCATCCTGCACACACATCGTTCATCCGTTTTGATCAATCCATTTGATATCAATTTTAGGGTGAGTGCACCAATTTAGGGGGCCAAAAGGGGGTCTTAAGTAGGTGCATTTTTCTAAAAAATAAAAAACTTCAAATTGTACGAGTTTTTTGAAATAGTTACACTCAAAATTGGAAGATGTTGTATAAACATGAATCCTAGAATTTTGAGTCTAGTTTCTAAGCTACTAAATTTTATTGAAAACGGATAAGTTTAAGTGGGTCAAATAACTAAAATACCAATAGGTGCTCCTGATTTTGTTAAAAAACATAATAGAGTGACTTTCGTGCCCCCCACCATTTTTTGAGCACCATTTAGTATTTTTGAAAACCCTTTGGTAGAAAGATAGCTAGGAGCATCTAGTTTGTGCTAGATTTTTTTTTAGATTTTTTTAGCAAGTATTTATTTTTTATGATTTTTCTAGTACATAAATTTTAATTTTTGAAAAATAATGGAGCTCCGACCGTGCCCCCCCTAACTACCTCAAAAAATATTGAAAATTAGATTTTTTTTTTTGAATATGTATAGAATTAGGCCTAGTTTGTGCTAGTATATTTTTTTTCAATTTCGATGAGCCAAAAAAAAGATACATGATGAAAGATAGACATATTTAAACTTCAAAAAATAGCTATAAAAAGGCATAGTTAGAAAATAAATAATATGGAAACCTTATATTAGTCAGAAAATTTGAAAAATTATATTTTTAGAAAGAAGAAACTTTTCTCTACGTCGTGGTATAATTTTTTTAAAATGAATTGATCATTATATGTTGATTTATCATGGCAGAAGTGGCATTTTTGCATTTTCCTATAAAAACACGTTGTTTGTTGTGTTTGTGCAGGCCCATACGTTAGGCTTGGGGATCCAAGCCTAGAGGCATGCATTGGAAAAAGGTAAAACACAAAACATGTACGTGTTATAACGTGTACATGTTCTGCATGGTATAAACATAATATGTGCTTTTAGCATGCTTCTATTTACAAAAGTATAAGTTTTTCATTTATTATTATTTATATTTTATTATTTCTTATACTTTAAATTTATTTTAGTAAATATAAGAAATTAGGGTCACTCTGCACCTTATGGAACTAGTCTCACAGCTCCATGAGTCACGGTTTAGGAGATAGTTTTTTATAGTATAATTTGGTCAGTACATAGGTAATTTTCAGGATTTCAGCATTCAACCTAAATATTTTAGTGTTTAAATTCTACAATCGAAACCCTAAACCCTAGGCCCTAAACCTAAACCCTAAACATTAAGCCCTTAACCCTAAACCTTGAACCATGATATGTAAACCCTAAAACCTAAACCATAAAACCTAAGCCCTAAGCCCTAAACCCTAAACCTTAAACATTCAGCCCTTACCTGTGAGCCCTAAACCCTAAACCCTGAGCCTTAAGCCCTAAACCCTAAGCCCTAAACCCTAAACCATTAACCATGAGCCCTAAATGCTAAAATTTAAACCCTAAATCATAAATACTAAATTCTAAACCCTAAACATTGAATCCTAAACCCTAAACCCTAAACCCTAAGCCTTAAACCCTACACCCTTATCCCTGAGCCCTAAAATATAAACCATAAACCCTAAACCATGCACCCTAAGCCCTAAACCCTAAACCCTAAACCATAAGCCATAAACCTTAAACCCTAAACCTTAACCCCTAAAACCTAAACCCTAAACCTTAAAATAAACCATAAAACCTAAACTCTAAACCCTAAACCATAAACCATAAACACTAAATCCTAAACATTAAATCTTAAACACTTAACCTTTATCCATAAAACCTAACCATAAACCCTAAAACCTAAACCCTAAACCCTAAACCATTAAGCCTGAACCTTGAACCTCGAACCCTTAACCCTAAACCCTAAACCCTAAACCTTAAACCTTAAACCCTGAACCATTAGCCCTAAACCCTAAACCCTAAACCTCGAACCATATTTCATCAATATTTCCTAGTCTCATGCCTAGAACCATCATTGAGTTTGCTTGTACAACTACCTTGTTTATGAGAGGTGGGACAAGTAACTAAATGGATATGACATCTACCTTGTGCCTTGTAATGCATATTACACATCTCTGCCAAACCAGTTTCTCCCCACATATACTTGCGCTCTTGAATGTCAATTTCTTCACACTCTGAAACAAATTTCACATTTCTCATATTTCCATGTATGGTATTATGCAAGCTAGGATGACCCATTGGAAGCTGGAAAAAATAACCATCGCAACACAAAAATTAATCTCAAAGGAAATGAAAGAAACATAGAGAATATACCAATGCGGAAGTGTAGGATCATAACCAAATTTCCTGTAGTATCCTCTCCTCTGGAGAAAGAGAAAGCTTTTCTGCTACTGGAATGGATAGAAAATTTGACAGAACTTCCTGAAGTGTTCAAAATAAGCATAGAAATAGGGGAATGGCTAAGAACACAAAGGGGTTATCAATCGCCTAGTAAATATTTCTTGTTTAGTTCTGAATGGGAGTCAGCTGGCCTACGACTTAGTGACCTTCCATTCATTGATAATTCCTTTTATGATAAACCCATGGATGCTTTCAAAAGCACCTTCAAAAAGATAGGGGTAGTCATCAATCCTAGTGAAGGGTGTGATGTGATTTCCAAACAACTTGAAATTCATATAGATTTAGAGTCATAACACGAATTTACAAATATCTCTATCATTATAAATGGAAGCTAAGTAATGATGTCTCCCTGTATCCAAGGATCGAGGACTATTGGGGTCTGTGGTAGGATTGGACATTCATGAATCATTGAGTGTCTGAATCAGAATGTCATTGCATTTGGAGAAATATTTTCAAACATTGGAGTAATGCATCTTGGAAAATAAAATTGAACCTCAGAAATCCTCTCAAATTTCCAACTTACACAAGCACTGAACATATCAAGCTTTGTTCTTTGAATGAAACCTTCGTTCCCAACAACTTCCAACTGAAATAATTATTCAAAAGAGCGTCAAAAACATTTCTTTGTACCAAATTGTTCTTGGATATCTGGAATTTCCCTCCTTCAAAATATCAATAAATGAAAGACATAAAATTGTGAGGACTCTCTTTGAATGTTTTGCCTATGAAATCGATGAACCTTTTTCAGTTGAATACTCTATGTCAATACTAATAAGAATGGGTAAGACATGTAACATTACAGTGAGTGAAATAGTTCCCATGCGATGGGTGAAATAAGATATTTGTATTGGGTAATATTTCTTTATATCGAATTATTCTTAGATATTTGGCATTTCCCTCCTTCAAAATATCAACAGATGAAAAGCATCAAATTTTTATGACTCTCTTTGAATGTTCTACCTACAAATAAAAACCCTTTTTAGTTGAATACTCACTGTTAATACTCATAAGAATGGGTAAGACACAAAACATTACAGTGAGTGAATGGGTGAGCCTAAACCCTGAGCCCTAAACCCTAAACCCTAAACCCTAAACCCTAAACCCTAAACCCTAAACCTTAAACCCTAAACCCTAAACCTTGACCCTTAAACCTTAAACCCTAATCCCTAAACTCTAAACCATAAACCCTAACCCTAAATCCTTAACCCTAACCCTAAACCCTAAACCCTAAGCCCTAAACCTAAACCCTGAGCCCTAAACCCTAAACCTTAAATCTTAAAACCTAAACCATGAACCTTGAGCCCTAAACCATAAACCATGATCACTAAACTATAAACCCTAAACTATACACCCTAAACCCTAAACCCTAAACCCTTAAACCTTAACCCTAAACTTTAAACCCTAAATCCTAAACCCTAAACCCTATTTTTACTACCCAAAACCCTGAGCCTTAAACCCTAAGCCTTAAACCCTAAACCCTAAGCCCTAAATCCTCAACCCTCAACCCTCAACCTTCATCCCTAAACCTTGAGCCATAAACCCTAAACCCTAAGCCTTGAACCCTAAGCCATAAACCCTAAGTCCTAATCCTAAACCCTCAACCCTCAAACCTCAACCCTGAACCCTCAACCCTAAACCCTAAACCATAAACCCTTAACCCTTAACCCTCAACCCTTAACCCTAAACCCTAAACCATGAGCCTTTAACCCTAAACCCTAAACCTTGAGCCCTAAACCCTAAACCATAAACCCTAAAACCTAAGCCTAAAAACCTAAACCGTAAACCGTAAACACTAAATCCTAAACCATAAACCCTTAGCCCTAAACCCTTAACACTAAGGCCTGAACCCTAAACCCTAAACCTTAAAATTTTAACCCTAAGCTCTAAAACCTAAACCCTAAAACCCAAACCCTAAATATTGAGCCCTAAAACCTAAACCTTAAACCCTAAACCCTAAACCCTAATCCCTAAACCTTAAACCATAAACCCTAAATTCTAAACAATAAACCCTAAACCCTAAACTATGAAACCTAAACCTTGAACCCTAAGCCCTAAACCCTAAATACTAAATCCTAAACCCTCAACCCTTAATCCTGAGCCATAAACCCTAAACCATAAACCGTGAAACCTAAACCATGAACCTTAGACCCAAAACATTAAAACTTGAACCATGATCCCTAAACACTAAACCATAAACCATAAACCCTAAACCCTAAACTTTGAGTCCTAAACATTGAACCCTGAGCACTAAACCCTAAACCCTAAACCTTAAATCATAAACCCTAACCCAAAGGAAATTCCTAATAAGATCATTCAGTGTGTTTTTGTGTGTAGGGAATAGTGTTGAAGGTGATCAATGAACTAATTTAGTTTTGATGAGAGACTACTTCCTCTAAAGGCTTAAAGTGAGGATCTCATTTTAGTAAGAAGTAGACAAGCATCATAGAGCTGATTCATGGTCACTAAAGTGAATTATGGACCAAATTTCAAAATTAGTACCAATTCAAGCAGTGGTAGGGCCAAAATCCAATCCAGAAGGTCAAAAAACCTACAAAATGACTATATGTTTTCACAAAATAAAGACCAACTACAATATATATGGCCTGAAAGTTTTAGGTCATTGCTGAAATTTGGAAAATAAGTAAGTACTTACCAGATTAGTTTTTGAAAAACTATCCTCTAGATTATTACTATTAGAGCTATAGGACCACTTTTATCGGGTGCATAGTGACTCTAACTTCTTATATTTACTAAAATAAATTTAAAGTATAAGATTTCTTTTATTATTTCTTTGTACTTTTATAATTTGTATTATTTATTAACATTTATTTTAGTAAATATGGCTCATTTAGGCCCTCCTAAACTTCATATAGACCAAAACACATTCCCATTTCAAAAAAGTAGAAATGCGGGCGCATTATAATGCGTACGTGTTTTAGGTTCGTGAAATTATGAGCATAAGAAAACTTAACACAGTCACGTTATTATAGAACGTGTACGCATTTCGTTCATTTTTCAGGTTTTTGGCCACTTTTTTACCCCCCAAATTCATGCACTTTCCCTTGAACACTATCCTCATACATCATACATCCTTGATCATACTCTTGTCATCTATCATCCATTTAATGCCACTTGTCCCCTTCATACATTCCTTATAAAAATAAAAACAAAAATAAACCTTTCCTCATAATCAACAAAATTTATAGCCATAAAAGGATATTCACACACATCCTCCCACTTCATGAAAATATATAAAATCCACATACACATCCTCTCTTTATCGAAGAAATTTATTTCACAAACACCTCACCAAATCTAAACGTCTAATCATCCCATTTTCACCTAGTGATTTAACATTTCTTGTTGATATCCCCACACTTACCTAGGTCCAAAAAAATCCTGGAAAATATCATGTCATACACCCTTTCCTAATCACGACATTTATTACACTTACATACCCTCACATCTTCACATAATCCTACACGTACATCCAAATATCTTATTCAAGATTCCTTATCGACATGATTAATTCAATTTTAGTAGTTGATAACTTAATATGGATGCCAAGTCTTTATCTCTTGTCCAATCCTGTTAATCCCTCACATCGAGGCACATCCTAAGCCCTCACATCAAGGCAAATCCTTCTTTAATCCTCTCAGTCCTTCTTCAATCCTCTTGTCCTAAAACAAGGATCGGTTGTTGAGATTGTACATCGGTCGACAAGAAATATTCTCCTTTCTTCATCTACACATCTTTCACTTACTTAATAGACCTCTATCCCATCTATAAATTTCAACAACTATAGGATATTATGGCACCTAGGAAAGGATTTACCCAATCTAAATATGGAAACGATGACGAGGTAAGCCGCCAACTAAACACAGAAACCGTAAATGACTTATTCAATCACAAATTTTTTGATGCCAATGTAGAAGAACACCACAACCAGGGGGAAGATGAAGAAACAATGGTCAATACCAGTAGTGATGCCTTTAACACCTACTTCATAGAAGGAAGGTGACGAGAAATGCTTAATCACTTTGTTTATAAAAACAAAGATGCTCTCTTACTCCAATTATATCACATGGGAGAAAAACTTCCTTATGATTACAGTCATCACCAACTTCATAGTATTATCCCCAATGAAAATGAAGGCATTACGTAATAACCTCCATCCCCACTAAATTGAAATCCAAATAAACCAAATCAAAATAATCATCTCACTATGCGTGGATGGGATAGCAAAGAGAATATCAATCACTCTCACATACCTAAGGATGTTGTATCATCCCAATTACAACAAATGAGAAACCAGATCGCCCAATTGGCTTCCCAACTTGATACCCAACAACCCAATGACCATGGTTCTAAACATTACCAATGTCCTGCTTTCAACCTACCATACACCAGCCCTCAAGAACCTACTTTGGAGCAGGAAATAAATTCTATGAAGGAAACACTTCAAGGGTTGCAACTTAGAAGACGAGGATGATGGTACAAGTTTGAGGAACTCTGTCCTTATCTATTTGACCATGATATCTTATGTGTCCCTTTCCCTCCATACTTCAAACCTACCACGTTAAAAAAATACAATGGAAAGGGTGATCCTCGTGAACATTTCAAGGAGTTCTATATGTTATGTTAAGAAGTAGCCTACGATGACTCCTATTTACTGAGAATATTTTCATGAAGCCTAGGAGGTCCTTCCCTTGAATGGTTCCTCTATTTGCCTAAGGAATCTGTCACTACCTTTGCTAAATTTTTTGAGAAATTCATCACACTTCTCATATAATGTGGAACACTATGTCAAGATGATTGAACTATGTAATACAAAATAGTTCAATGGAGAAATCTTCTCATCCTTATTACAACGATGGAGAGCCATTGCTAGTAACATTCCATGCCCCATCCCCAAAAATCAATTAGTCAACATCTTTGTCACTAACCTCCGTTAAGAGCTCACTTTTCACCTTAAATTCCATTGTGAAAACACCTTTGATGACATCATAGAAAAGGGAATGCATATAGAAAAAGATCTCATCTCAAAAGGATTCATCAAGTTGTATTCCCATGACACTTATAACCAATCCAATCAGCCATCCACATCTGAGAAGCCCAAGTACTTCAACAAGAATAATAATGTTGTCGGCGATGAAGTGAAAGAGACCAAACACGTCCAAAATGTCCACAAAGCCGTTGTTATATATGTTCCTAAAGGTAAACCCTGATCTACCCAAGATCTAAAAAGGAGGTCATACACCCCCTTTGGTGAGTCCATTGAAACGATCCTTGAAAAAATTGTTTTCACCAATATGGTTGTTTTCACTTCATAATTTCCATCTCCATTGACCACCACATCCTCCAGTTCATATGTTTTACCTGATATCCTTCAATCCACTTCACAAAATGTTCCATCATCATCTTCCCCTCTTTTACCCTCTACGTCCTCATCCACTCCTATCTTTCCTAATCCACCTCTCAAACTCAAAGCTACAGGGTGTGGAGAGTATCAAAATTTCAATATTGAACAACTTCTTCTTTCACCAAAACAACATAGTAGGCCTGACATGTGTTCAGTTAAGAAGCAAACACATTCAATGGGCTCTTCAACTTTTATCTGCTATGGGTATCTCGCTAATAAGTACTTAGAGCCATCTAAAACTACATGGCTCATTAATGATTCTAAACCATCCTACTTCCTAAGCAACAAGTATCAGATCTCCAAACACATGATGACTGGCATGGGTTACTCTAGCCAAGGACTAGGTAGTAACGAACAAGTCCCTTGAACCCCTTGTTGTCATCCCCGATCTCGATAGTCATGAATTAGGGTACCAACTACCTGATGAGGGTATTTGCGATGAACTTAGTGGCACAACTGAGAAAGTTGAGGAGTCCATAGATGTTGTCAAATCTAGTTCCGTTTACAACCAATATGAAGAGATTGTCGCTACAAAACTCTTCCATGATACCATCATCCTTGCTATCGACATCGCTCACACTTATCCTCAAATCATCCAATATAACCAACAAGCTCCATATATCCCTCTTGAAACCTTTCAAAATTACAAAGCAATTCTCGAGTTCATGGGAACTCGGGATAATTTTCTAGCCGGTGACCACAAAAAATGTTTTGACGTATCTTTAAATGTTGACACCTACTTTACTGAACAATAGTCTATCCTATCTATTAAATCTCAATCCAACATCCCTCATCCTTACTCCTCTTGACATATAAATGAGGAGGATCCCCTTTCTAACTTATTTGAACATCTCCTACAGCAAGATCATGATCTAGCCATGGATCAACTCCTTCCGACTCCTGAAATGTTATAGGACATTTCAACATCACTAATTGAAGAAACCATTGATGTTAATATCGGCACAGAAGAACAAAACACCTTTACAACACTCCTTTAAGAATTATCATATGTATTCATATGGTCCTATGCGGATATGCCCAGGCTTGATCCATCCTTAGTGGTTCATAATCTAGTGGTGCATAAAGATGCAAAACCAGTTAAACAAAATCTACACAAGATACATTCAAAGGTAGCCTTGCTCGTCAAAGAATGAATCCAAAAATTGCTCAATGTTGGTTTCATCTAGCCTATTGACTATTCTAAATGGATTTCAAACATTTTCCCCGTAGGAAAAAACACTGGGGGCATCCGCATTTGTACAAATTTTTGTGACATTAACAAGGCTTTCCCTAAATATGATTTTCCACTACTAAACATCAACATGATCATGGATTCTATAGTTGGGCATGAAATGTTATCTCTCATGGATGTCTTTTCTAAATATAATCAAATCAAAATAGCAAAAGAATACCAAAATAAAAATGCTTTCACTACACCATGGGGTACATTTTGCTATCAAGTCACGCCCTTTGGTCTAAAAAAATGCCAAAGAAAAATATAACCATGTTATGACCATCATCTTTCATGATATGATGCATGACATTGTTGAATATTATATTGATGACATCCTTAAAAACTCCAAAACCAGAGAAGAGCACCCTATGGTTCTTCGCCGCAATTTTTGAGAGAATTTTAGAATATAAAGTCTGACTCAATCCCAAGAAATGTGTTTTCATTGTGACATCAAGAAATCTGCTTGGGTTCATTTTCTCACGATACTACATAGAGATTGATCCATAAAAAGCAAATTTTTTGTTGAAATTACCCCACCTACCAATTCAAAGCAACTCAGAAGCCTACAGGGAAAAATTCAGGCCATCAAAAGGTTCATAGCGCAACTCGTTGATAAATTTCATCCATTCCACCATTTTCGCAAAAAGGGAATTGTCTTTCATTGGAATGAAGAATGTCAAACATCCTTCAAAAAACTCAAAGAATATTTACTACATCCTACAGTGTTAGTGCCCCCTACTCTAGGAATCCCTCTTCTTCTATATATTTCAGCTACTCAGCATGCCTTGGGAGCTCTCCTTGCACAACATGATGACAATGGAAAAGAACAAGCTATCTATTACCTAAACTGAAAATTAATTACCTATGAGCTCAACTACAACCCTATTGAAAAAGCATGTCTTTTCATTGTCTTTACCTCTCAAAAGTTATGGCATTATATGACCAACAATATAGTAAAGCTCATTGCTAAAGTAGATTCACTCAAATATCTACTTTCAAAATCAGCTTTGACATGACATATGGATAAATGGATCATGATCTTGAGTTAATTTCAAATTAAATATGTTAATCAAAATTCTATCAAAGGACGGGTTTTGGTAGATTAATTAGCAGAAGCTCCAATCTCTGATTCCACGCCACTTAATACATGGTTCCTAGATGAATCAATCTTCACCATCGACAAATCAGATAGTTGTACATTATACTTTGATGGATCCTTCACAAATCATGGATCAGGAGCAAAAATATTGTTCATCACCCCTCAGGGATATTTCATCCCTAAGGCCTTCCAGCTCGCTTTCCCTTGCACCAATAATACAGTTTAATATGAGGCACTTATAGTTGGACTCAGAATAGCTATCCAGTGGAATATCAAACATATTAATGTCTTTGGTGAATCACAATTCATAATCAAGAAGGTTAATGATGAATACTCAACCAAAGACGATAAACTTGTTCCATACAAGTGAATGGTGGAAAGCTTAAAAATGTACTTCTAGTATTTTTCAATTTGAAAAGATTCTATGAGAAAATAATAAATCAACATATGCAATGGCTACCATTGGTTCCCTCTTAGACATGCCTTCATATGCCCATAATTCATAATTCTTGTTTGAAAAACTCATGGTTCCAGCATATGATGTCCCTGAATCCGAGATGGTATGTGAGATTATTAGTCCTAACTCCCCATGGTACCACAACATATATACTTATCATGACCATATCCTTCCACCAGATCTTCCTCACAACCATCGCAAATCCTTCATCCAACACACATTCAAATTCACCATACTTGGCAACACCCTCTACTGTAGAGGTTATGCTAGAACCCTATTATGATACCTTAACTCCCAAGAGGTCGAATTAACAATGAACGAAATTCATGATGACATGGGTGGTGCTCACACCAATGGTGTGCTACTTGGAAAGAAACTTTTGTGCACTAGTTACTATTGGCCTACCATGGAAAAATATGCATGCTCATATGTCCACAAATTTGTCTTGTGCCAAAAGAATGTTGACCTAATCCAGGGACCTTCACAAGCTTTGTCCCATCACCACTCCATGGCCATTTTCTACCTAGGATCTCAGTCTCATGGGAAAGCTTAATCCCATTTCATCTGATGGTAATAAATTCATTATTATTGTTATGAACTACTTTACCAAATGGGTCGAAGTAATTCCACTCACCTATGTTAATAGCAAGCAAATATCAAAATTCATCATTAATCATATCATTTATTGTTATGGTATTCCATCTGCATTTATCATGGAAAATGGAAAATATTTCAAAAATAAAAAAGTATGTGAACTTTGTGACCACTTCCACATCACGCTCAAGTTTTCCACACTATATTACCCATAATGAAATGGTCAATCTTAATCATTGAACAAAAATTTTAAATGCATCCTCAAAAAAAAATGTCAAGGAGGACGTGATTGGCATACACAAATCTATCCTACCTTGTGGGCCTATCGTACATCCATCTGTACCCCCACAGACTAGACTCCATATTCCCTCATCTTCGGCACCAAAGTTATCCTGCCTATTGAGATTGAGCTCCCTTCCCTCCGCGTTTCCCTCCAGAACCTTATCAACAATGAAGACTGTCATGTATATCGTCTTCAAGAACTTGAGCTACTAGACAAGAAATACCTCCAAGCCATAGATCATCTCAAATCTTATCAAAATCACCTTCGCAGACACTACGAAAAGAGCATTAAAAACCACGAATTCAAATTTGGTGACCTAATCCTTAAAGAGAACCAATGCAACACTAATGGAGATCGTGAAAAGAAAGGAAAGTTTGAACCAAATTGGTTCAGTCACTACGTCATCATAGTAAAGTTAGGATTTGGTGCTTATAATCTTATCACCCATGACAGGTATGAGTTGGATGAGTCCATGAACATCATGCATCTCAAACGCTTCTATGCCTAAATTCCCACCATCAAATATCAAGAAAACAAATTTTCCAATGGTGAAAACTGCTTTAGTGGCACCTTGGGCAAGTACCATGGTGAAAATTGGTTTCTGGCACTATGGTAAGATAACTCCTACGTCCACTAGTGCCTCACATATGCATTAGCACACTAAGAGAAAGTCCCTTTATCCATACTTGCATTTTTCAATCCCTATCCACATACATCCCCCGCTATCCTAATTCAGACTTCTTTTGGTCCTAACCAAAAGTAATGATTCTATCATAACTGGGAATGCTATCTCAATCCTAGCAAAGGTCGTATTGTCTATAACAAACACTTGATACTGCATCAGCAAGAAGGTTCCCTCTTCTACATCAATACCGAGAAACACAACCCTTGTAAGATCTTGAGGCTTACATTCCTCTTCAACCCCCCCCCCCATCCACTTGCCATCATCATATTCTCCCCTTTTCAAACACTATACTTTTCTCTCTACTATTCTGCCTCGTTTAGTAGAATGATTACATTTTAAATAATTATATAGTTAGATTAATTTTTACATTAATGTCATTATAAAAATTTCATAACATTTACCATATGTATATACCCATTTGTTAGGTAAATCATCACAACTTTACTTAATCCAAACTATCCACATCAACACTAAATACTACATACTACCATCCATAATAACATTAGATAACCATTTCTACATGTCATAATCCACATCACAAACCAAATAATAAACCATGAAAAATATCTCATCATCCCTATTATCCATCTAAACATAAAAATACAACACCTAACTACATAAACATGAATAATCATCACTATCTTAAATAACATAATCCATCTGCACCTAATGACATCATTGTCATAATCATCCAAATTCATTAAAATTGCCATTATCAACACATCAAAATAATTTTATCATCACATAATCTAATTATCTAACATCAAAATAAAACTCAATCAAATCATCATCTAACATCATCACATCATAATTAAACTACATCAACTCATTCTCCAAAACCACATCAACACATCATCTAAGATCATCTACACCTATATCTAAACTCATAAATAATAAATGCATCTAAACATCTAAAATCATATAAACATCATCATCATGACAACATCCAAATAATCATGATGACAAGGTCCAAATAATTATGAATACATCATCTAAAATCATATCAACATCAACACTGTACATCCACACAACAAAACATCATCTCAATACATCATCATAAAGCCATCATATACATAAAAAACATCCAAGCAAAATATGTCATCTCATCAACAAAATAATCATATAGATTATCTCTTCAACATCAAAATAAAGTATGTCATCACATCATCAGAAATAGTCATATCGATTGTCTCATCTATCAAAACAAATAATACGCATCATCCACATAATCAATTGTCCTCACATCATCAAAATAATACATTTGTATCATAAATATATATCAAAATTGTGACCATCGTGGCCATCATAAAATACATAATAATACAAAAGAATAAATAATGGAGGCCTATATAGGCCAAGTCTATACATCTCCAACTACATACACATCCAAAGTGACGCTCATCCATGCGTTGAGCTACTTGTTTCATCTCCTCCACCTGCACCCCATCTTGTCTCAATTGCAAAACACTGACAGTACTCCCCAAATCCATTGACCGCACTGACTTCCTCTCTACTAAGTAAGTTGTGTACCGTGGTACCTTAGGAAGCCTGATAGTCACAATGCTCTCATAATAATGCACCTCTTCTCGTAAGGCTTAATATTGCTTCAGCGTCACTGTCTGTAGTGGCATCATCTGCCCTACTCTCTAAGAGGCCCCCTATGTCTCACTCACCTCATCTGCATTATCCAGTACGCCATATCTATCCCTGTAAGAATATTGCTGGTGGTGGTACTTGTCTCACTTCCGTGTGGCGAGATCCCTCTCCTTTCGGGCACTATCTCACTCCTGGCAAGTCACATCTAACTATGCATGTAGGCGGGCTATCTCAGTGGTTGATCCCCCATCTCCACCCTTGTTTGCTACTGTCTCAAACCATAAATGGCTTGTTGTATCCTATCTATCTCTACCTGTAGGTGAGATGTCACTACATCTCTATCCTGAATCTCGGCCATCATACCATCCCCCTCCACCATCATTTGGTTCACTAAGACTGAAAAACATGCTCGATGTCCACCAAAAATCCTATAACTCTCTCCCTCAGGAAAAATATCTCTACTGCTCGGGCACGGGCCTCGGTCTCTAATCTATCAATTTGAGCTATAACTCTACCCTTGTTTTTGGGGTCAGCACACCGGTTGTACAGATAATATATCAGATCTAAGCATACATGCAAATAAAAGTGGATATTATACCATAAGAAATATACAAACCAAGAGAAATAAATCAACACCAGATTTAACTTGGTTTACCCAGTGTGGGCTACGTCCACCAAGAAACAAGTCAATTTATTATCCAAAGCTTTGACAAGATATATAATGAAGATTTACAATCTTCCACACCTCTCAAATGTATAGTAATTTCTTTCTTCAAGATTTTTGTTTCATCACCAAGAATTCTTTCTTTCACCAACTTTTGCAAGTTCTTTCTAATTCTTATTAATCTCTTACTTTTAAACCCTAGCTTTATGCTTATATAGTCGTTTATAGACTTAGGACACTTAGCCAGGCAATTACAATCAATAGAAATACTTTAATGCTAAAAATAGATTTAATTCCCAAGAGTTAATTAAAACATCCTCGCACATGTAACCGATGTCGGTTAGCCCTAACCGAGGTCGATTCCATCCTTGCCTGACCAATGCCAGTCCTGGGTGACCGATTCCGGTTACCACCTAAACCGATGATGGTTACTGTATTTTCTAGCAAGTTTCCATTGCATGCTAAACTGAAGTAATTGAGCTCCACAACTCAACAATATCTCACTTGGAGATTAATTACTGCACCATACATGTACAACATCATTCTTGGATCCTTCCTTAGCTTTGTTTCTTCCTCTTCAAGTCTCAAACTTGAAGACCAATAGAAGTGGAGTGTAGCTCCAACTTCTCCTTTGCTAATGGCTTCGTTAGCATATCCGTAGGGTTCTTGCTCATATGAATCTTTTCCATATTCAACTGTCCATCCTCCAATACATGCCGTATGAAGTGATACCTCAATTGAATGTGTTTCGTTCTCGAATGAAACATTGAGTTCTTTGTCAAATGAATTACACTCTGACTATCACTAAACAGTTTACAATCACCTTGCTTTTTTCCCAACTCTTCCATGAACCTACTCATCCATATCATCTCCTTGATAGCCTCTGTATCTGCAACATACTTTTCCTATGTAGTAGACAAAGCCATAAACTTCAGCAATCTTGAAATCTAGCTAACTGTCATTCCACCTATTATGAAAATATATCCAGTAATGCTCCTTCTACCATCCAGATCTCCAACCATATCCGAATCAACATAGCCACCTAAAGAAATATTTGAACCTCCATAACATAACTGCATGCTAGATGTCCCTTTCAAGTACCTGAGTATCCATTGGATTTCTTTCCAATGTTCTTTACCTAGATTTTCCATATATCTACTCACCACTCACACTGCCTATGTAATGTCTGGTCTGGTACAAACCATAGCATACATGAGACTCCCAACTATTGAATCATATGGCACTCATGTCATGTATTTGACCTCCTCATGTGATGATGGAAACTGATCTTTGATCAATTTAAATTTTCCAACCATAGGTGTACTAACACGTTTAGCATTTTGCATATTGAACCTTTCTAACACCTTGTAGATATAATCCTCCTCAGACAAATACAATTTCATGTTTTTCCTGTCTATGTGTATTTACATGCCAAGGAATCTTTTTGCAGCTCATAAATCCTTCATAGCAAATGTGTGAGCTAGCTTTCTCTTAAGCTCACCAATGTCCTACATACTAGATCCTGCAATAAGCATATCATCCACATACAGTAACAAAATAATATAGCTTCCATTTTCAAGCTTCTTGAAATAAACACAATGGTCAGATTCACATCTCAAGTAACCATGCTCTTGCATAAAACTATCAAACCTCATGTACCATTGCCTTGGAGCTTGTTTGAGCCCATATAAATTCTTTTTCAACCTGCACACTAATTTCTCCTTACCCTTGACTTCATACCCAAGTGACTGCTACATATAAATCTCTTCATCCAAATCACCATGAAGGAAATCCGTCTTCACATCTAGTTTCTCTAAATGTAAATCCTCTACTGCAACTAAGCTCAATACAGTACGAATAGAAGTCATCTTAACAACAGGAGAAAATATTTCACCAAAGTCAATACCTTCTTTCTGTGTAAATCCATTTACTACAAGCCTTGCCTTATATCTTTTCTGATCACCTTCTTCTTCCTTGATCATGTAAACCCACTTGTTCTGCAATGTTCTCTTACCTGCTAGCAACTTAACCAAATCCCAAGTCTGGTTCTGTTCCAAGGAATCCATCTCCTCATCCATGTCATGCTCCCACTGGACGTGGGTCTTATCCTGCATTACTTCTTCAAAGCTCTTTGGTTCACCATTATCAGTCAATAATAAATAAAATAGAGAAGGTCTAAATCTTTCTAGAGGTTTACTTACCCTTTGTGACCTTCTCACAGGAGTTTGGGGTACCGGAGGCTCAAATTGGACCTCCTGAACATTCCTAACCAAATCTGACAGTGACCACTGCCGGTCACCTCTAACTGAGGCCTGTTCTGCTAACTGATACCGGTTCATCTGACTGGTGCCAGTTAGAGGTCAACTAACACCGGTTACTGTGTAACCCTGTCGGTAATTCTTTTAAACCTGAGAGTTCATTTTCATTCACAAACTTCTCAACTGGTTCATCCTTGGGTACCAAAATTTGATCCATGTACATTCTCTTTTCATTCCATTCAACATCACGACTCCTAATAATTTTAGAATTCTCTAAATCCCAAAAATGGAAACTGAAATCACCAGATCCATAACCAATGAAAGTGCATCTCTTGGATTTTGCATCCAACTTTTTCCTATTTTCCTTATCAACATGCACAAAAGCTTCTAAACCAAAAAATTTAAGAAAAGAAAGATCTACCTCTTTTTCGGTCCAAGCTTTCTCTGGTATTCCTCTATCTAGTGAACTTGAAGGACCACGATTAATCAAATAAACTGTTGTATCAACTACTTCTGCTCAAAACTATAAAGGCAATCCAGAATGTATCCTCTTAGTTCTAGCATGTTCCATGATTTTCTTTTTCATTCTTTCTATAACACCATTCTCCTGTGGTGTTCTTGGAACCGTTCTTTCTCTACGTATTCCATTCATTGAACAATAATCATTGAAAGTCTTGCTACAGTATTCACCACCATTGTTATATCTAAGGCACTTTAACTTAGAATTTGATTCATTCTCAACAAGGGCTTTCCATCTTTTAAAAGTCTCAAAAATATCATATTTACGTTTAATACAATAAACTCCTACATTTCTTGTAGCATCATCAATGAAAGTAACATAATACTGGGATCCTCTATGAGAAGCTACCTGGGTTGGTCCCCACCCATCTGAGTGTACAAGCTCCAATTTATGCTCCATCTTTGTTTCCCCAATGTTGAGAAATCTCACTCTCTTTTGCTTTCCAAAGACACAATGCTCACATAAATCAAGATCTAAATCTTTCAAATCTAATAACTTACCCTTAGCCTTTCAGATCTGTATTATTTTTTACTCATATGGCCCAACTGATTACACCACATGCATTCATCTGAATCTGAAGTAGATTACATAGAAAAGGAATCAGTAATATAGGTAAATAAATATAATGTTCTTACTTTATTGCATCTTACCACAACAAAGGCACCCTTAGTGACTTTCCAAGAGTCTGTTGTGAATGTAACCATGCAGCGAACTTCACCTAGTTGCCTTGTAGAAATAAGATACCTCCTGAGGCTTGGCACATGTTTCACATCTTTCAATACCCATGTATTTTCATTATGTAATTTTAGATGAACTTCCCATTTACCAATAATACTGTAAGGTTTATCATCACCCAAATAAACATGCCCAAAATTTCCCTGGACATAACTTCTAAAATAACCCTTATTAGGGGTTGCATGGAAAGAAGCTCCTGAATCTAAAACCCATGATTCAATTCTATTATCTAAAGAAAGAATAAGAGCATCTTGCATTACCTCTGATGTAGTAATATTTGCTTCTTTACCTTTGTTTGGTTGTTGGTTCTTTTTATCCTTTGACCAATAATATTTCTTTACATGTCCTTTCTTTCCACATTTCCAATAAGTAATTCCCTTAATTATGGATTTAGATCTACTATTCCTTGACTTTGATTTCCCATCACTCTTACTCTCGGATTTGTCCTTCCGCCTGACCATGTTTTCTACATTCAAAGCATTTCCAGATGATGATTCCTCTGTACTCTTCTTGTGAATTTCTTCATTCAATATTATACTAACCACATCATCAAACTTCAAAACATTATTAGCAGATGTTGTATTAGTAACAACCATTACCAAGTTATCCCAACTATCAGGCAAAGAATATAAGAATAAGAGTGCTTTTACTTCATCATCAAATGGTATTTCAACTGATTTTAATTGATTTACAATAGATTGGAAATCATTCAAATGACTAGATGCAGATCCACCTTCATGCATCTTAGAACTAAATAGTTTATTCATCAAATAAACTTTATTTGAAGCACTAGGTTTTTCATATAAATTAGCAAGAGATTTCATTAACTCTACCGTAGAAGTTGTTTTTGTAATATTGGAAGCCACAGATGTTACCACGCTTAATCTTATAAATCCCAAAGCCTTTCTGTCAAGAATATTCCATTCTTCATCATTCTTCTTCATAGGTCTAGACTTCTCATCCAACGGTAAATACAAATCTCTTTGAAACAGATAATCCTCAATCTGCATATTTCATAATTGATAATTTCTGCCGTCAAATTTATCTACCTTGTATTTATTTTCTTCTGCCATTTTTGTAGCTCCCACTCAATAGAAAAACCTTTTGTGAGTAAATTTGTCAACACATAAAACCCTCAAACAAAGCTCTGATACCAGTTGTTGGGGTTAGCACACCGATTGTACAAATAATATATCAGATCCAAGCATACATGCAAATAAAAGTGGATATTCTACCAGAAGAAATATACAAACCAAGAGACATAAATCAACACCATATTTAACATGGTTCACCCAGTGTGGGCTACGTCCACCAAGAAACAAGCCAATCTATTATCCAAAGCTTTAACAAGATATACAATAAAGATTTACAATCTTCCACACCTCTCAGATGTATAATAATTTCTTTCTTCAAGATTTTTGCTTCATCACCAAAAATTCTCTCTCACTAAATTTTACAAGTTCTTTCTAATTCTTATTAATCTCTTACTTCTAAACCCTAGCTTTATGCTTATATAGTCATTTATAGACTTAGCGCGCTTAGCCATGCAATTACAATCAATAGAAATACTTTAATGCTAAAAATAGATCTAATTCCCAAGAGTTAATTAAAACATCCTCACACAGGTAACCGATGCCGATTAGCCCTAACCGATGTCGGTTCCTTCCTTGCATGACCAATGTCGGTCCTGGGTGACCTATGCCGGTTACCACCTAAACCGATGACGGTTACTGTATTTTCCAGCAAGTTTCCATTGCATGTTAAACTGAAGTAATTGAGCTCCACAACTCAACACTTGTAATAGATGATCTCAAAGGATTTACACCTGTAAACCCTACACCAAATGACTTTGAAGGCCCTGCACCCATAAATCTGTTATCCGATGGCTCTATTATATCTTCCTATGCTAGCCCAACCGTCTATAGAGGCCTCATCAAATCATCAATATCCATCACATCAATAGATTTCCTCTCTGCACTTTGGTTTGGTCCTTCATATACTCGTGAATTTGGAATTGGTTGTTAAATTAGACGACCACACAATATAATAACAGGTGGTGCTCACAGTAACTCCTCCTAATCCTACCCATCCTGCAATACATGTACTACTAATGCATGTCCCTATATCCCCCTCTTTTATTTATGTATATGCCCATGCACAAGTTGCATCCCTCCTAACGGTCATGTAAGTCTGATTGGCGTAATCCCCTACCACCACTCCTCATATCCATGTTCTGTCCCCAGATCCACTACATCTGGAAATGGCATCCACCGATCCACCTGTACCTCATTAAAACTCGCTCTAGACACATTTGATGGAATAAGAGCACCCCACTCCTCAGTCTCCTGGGTGGTCTATGTAAATAAGTGGCATCCTGCAGGTATACCCTAACTGATCCCAAATTATTGAAGCACACAATTTGGCCTATACCACTCAATCATGTATGGATGACCCCCTACCAATAAAAATGGAGTTTGGATCTTGCTCAACCATACCTGCTCCCCAACCCATGCCTTATAGTGACAATATGGTCACCACGTAATATCCCCTGCCAAAAGCTCGTCTACTACTCTCCTGTAGTGATCCATCACTCACAACTTCTCTCTCCTATCCATACGCACGTGTCATGTATACACTGAGGGCTCTCCATCTTGATTTTTCCAACGGATACCTAGTGTCCTGCCCATGGCTATGTGATCATAGCTCCAAATATGTAGTAAAATTCCCATTCCAATGCTACTACCCCTCAATAGGCTACTATGTGCAAATCATGATATAACCGCGTCAGTACTGTAGGTGCCCAAGCATATACAGTTTGTGACTACCACATCATGTGTACTATGTTTGTAAAACTAATAGGGAAATAACGCCCTCCTCTATCCAGAAAAAAAAACAACTAATAAGGGATCATAACAACATCGGCACTCACCCCATCAAATCTTGTCTAAAATATATGCCTAATTTGATCTATAGCCCCCTTTGTGGTGCATCCTCCACATATTTTAATAACCGCGATCGAGCCCTAGGCTTATCTCTATGCCAAACCACATGTGCCCCCTCTACTGGAATTCGGTAAATATGGTAGACATCTTCCAACGTCACCATCACCTCCCTAGGTGGTAACCAGAATGTGTTAGTCTCTAAGTGTCATCTCTCTGCCAATGTTGTAAGTAAAGCACGATCTTCTCACATGGCTGACATCCTCACCACATGCAGTAATCTATCCCCATCTAATAAAGTAACCTCCTCATCCTGCAGTCCTCCTAGTAATGTCGACAATGCAACCAACCACCGATACCTAACCTAAACAATCTCTAACGACATCTGCACATACCAAACCATGCATATCAGTCCCCCACCATCCCTAAATCTACCCTTTATCCCCATAATTCCACTCTAGTTCCCCTCAAAACACCCTATAAGTCACTTCTGACCAAAGCACCCATAACTTGCATAAAATCATCATTTCATACCACATATACGCCACTTTATAAGCATATGTGTTACTTTATTGTACCCAACCTTACCCACGCATAAGCGCTACTATATCAAGCAAAGGCACTAAAACTAAACATAGGTACCACTCTTTTTTCATAACCTTGGGCATATGTGCTACACTTTACACATTCCCACATATGCACTACTATACATGGCATATGCGTCAAACCATATCATACGCGCAAAACCAAAGCATAGGTGCTAAACCCTATTCCTTCCCTGGCACATAGGTGCCAATCCTTAACCTACCCTCCTACCCTAACACATAAGCATGTTCTATCCCCAGATCCACTACATCTAGAAATGGCATCCACTGATCCACCTGTACCTCATCAAAACTCACTCTAGACACATCTGATGGAATCATAGCACCCCACTCCTCAGTCTCCTAGGTGGTCCGTGTAAATAAGTGGCATCCTACAGGTATACCCTGACTGATCCCAAATTGTCGAAGCACACGATCTGGCCTATACCGCTCAATCATGTATGGATGACCCCCTACCAAGAAAAATGGAGTCTGGATCATGCTCAAATATACCTGCTCCCCAACCCATGCCTTATAGTGACAATATGGCCTGATCCCCTACCACCACTCCTCATATCCATGTTCTGTCCCCGGATCCGCTAAATATGGAAATGACATCCATTGATCCACCTGTACCTCATCAAAACTCGCTCTAGACACATCTGATGGAATCAGAGCACCTCACTCCTCAGTCTCCGCTTTCAAGTAAATGCTTTAAAGGAGGATACACATGCACGAGAGTTGCATTGTAGAAAATATAAATCATTGAGAGGGTGGTTTGAAAATTAAAGTAATGAAGGGATTCAAGGTTTTCATTTCAATGATAGTGGAGATGAAAATGATGAAGACGGCAGCTCAAAAAATTCATATGCAATGGGAAAACTTTATGTTCAATAATTACAAGATTAAGGAAAGGAAGTGTTGATTCTACAGAAAGGAGAAATGATCATCCATTGGGAAGAGTAGAGAAGAGACTCTCTTGTCTGAGGATAGACAAGGTATTAAGTATGGGCAAATTATAACCTAGGAAAATTTCAATTACTCATGCTAATGATCTTAACAATATGTGGTCACATGCAAAATTATCCATCTTTAGTCAATCCTTTAAATATATATCACGAGAATATTCAAGGAATATACCTTGTGCGTGGAAGGAATGGACTGCACAGGAGATGACATGTGGAGTGTTGAGTAAAGATGGAGTGAATGATTATGGATTGTGTGGGCCAATAAGGGAACATGAGAAGCTCAGGAAATTGAGGAGTGTATGTTAGCTAAGCAAAAAAATGCACCTCCAAGGAATCTAGAAGATAATCAAATTATATTCACGTGATAATTCGCATGCCCCAATTATTTTTGAATCTTATAAATACCCTTGTTGAACCTCATTTGAAGTGACAAGATATGAAATTTAATGCTTGGGACATTAACTTTAGAATTTTTTAATACACACTGAATACATCGGAAAATAAGGAGTAGAGAATGTCTTATGTTTCAAGGGGTTTTAAGTATTGTAATGATTGTGCATGAGTAATGCATTAGGGTTGTTAAGCATATGTATGCATTTCTATCATATTTTTTGTTAATAAAGGCATCTATTCTATGTAGAGATGGTTGGTCATGATGAATAGTGTAAAGAGAGTTATTTGTGTGTATATGTGTGTGATAATTTTGTTCTACTTCATTTTTATGTTTGAGAAGCTAGTGTTTTGTATGTTGTTGTTATGATGAAATACACATATGTTTAACCAATCTTTGTGAGATTTTCCTAAAATAAGGATCTCGTTTAGGCCTATCAAGTTTTGGGTGAACCTCTGAGGTGCAAGATTGATTGAAAATGCCAACACATGTAGATTTGTTTTGATTTTATTTTTTTGTGCTGGAGTTTTTTTTGTACTATATCTAGAGAGCATACTAGACTTTGGAAAACCCACTTTAGGGTAATATCCTGGATGTGAGCAAACATCAATTACATTTTACCTACCTTGGGGAATTATTCCAATTTCGAGCACATAATATTGTTATATCGCGCCCTCCTTGGGGAACATTTTATTTGTTATCTTGTATAGATTATATATTTCCCATCTTGGGACATTATTTTACATTGGTGTGCTTACATTGCTTTTACTCTAGATTGCATGGGGGGAAATATATTACATACATGCTTTGCAAGATGATATATTTATATATTTATGCTTGAGATTTATTTTCCTATTATATACATGGTGTGTGTAATCCCTTTCTTTTGAGATATGTAATTCACAAATTCATCCCATAACACAAATATGGGGTAGATATTCAAATCATTTTATCTCCAATCTTACTTTCCAAGGCATGACATGACTTCTTATTCCTCATCTAGATGATGTGTGATATATCCATGTATTCGATATAAAATCTTTGGTCTCATCACAAGACATGTCTCAATAGTATTGGTCTCGTTACGACATACACAAGATAAATTTAATATGTAATCATTTTCAATACAATCAAGTGTATTTGTTCTTATTTCATTGTCTTGTACTTTTCATGATTTTAATAATTCATTTCTTCTTGAATGACACAACTATGTTTCATTCTTGTTTACTTGCAAGGGAAAATTATCTAGACACGTGAGTATGAATGTGAGGAGTTGACTATGTCCATTATGCATCCACCTGAATGTTTCATGTACTTTAATACGTATACACACATCAAAGTCTAGCATTATGTAGACACCAAATTTTGTTATAGGACTGGGTAATAGCTATGGTATTAATGTGTACATTTGTTTATGTATCATTGATTCGAGTTAGACTCTCATTGGTATTTTTTTCTTGTGTTTGTTTATTTTTGACTTGTTTTCTTATGTAGCCGACACCCTCAACCTCATTCTCACTTTTCAAATTATCATTCTCTTCTATGTGCGCCCTATTCTATATGCGTTCCTCCATTTTCTATTATTTTCCTTCCCTCTAACATTCTCTCTCCCCTCGGGTTTTGTCTTACTTTTGACCTTTTTATACCCCGCAAAAAAGGTAAGTTTCTATGAAAAATGGTTGTTTGTATTTTTAGCGCTCCTTTATCCCAAATTCGATTGTCTAGTTTTTATTTTTCTACGATTTTATAGTTTGGTGTGTGTCATCTTATGCATGAATAAGGTCCTAATTTTAAATTTGAGAGGTCGTACATTCAAAGGTACACTTGTGCATTTATGGACATAGAAGATGCAAGTTATTTTAGAGCACACCCATATGGAAGCTAACGACTTGTTATTTATGAAGCATCTTTGTACCAAAAGTTTGATTTCAAACATATGGAAGCATGCAAGTTCTCCTAATTGTTGGACACCTTGAAAAGATAAGGCTTGGGTGAGTTGCATTACACAAGGTTGTTTGTCGAATGCATTATACTTGATTTTTCATTTCTAGATTGTTCTCCATTTGGGGGGTTGATTAACTTTGAGTAAGCTCAATCTTTTATTGGTATAACACAGGTCCCAAAACACATTTATTTTTCTTACACATTTTGCAAACCTAGAGTTAAGATTAAGGTTTTGGAAATGGGAAACAATTTTGTAAGAATTTGGGACACATTTAAACAAGCTGAGATAGAATTTCAAAGGATTGACATATAAAGTCGGATTCAATTTCACTTGTTCAAAGCTATTTTCAAATTATCTCTCTTTTTTTTACTATGCAAATATCGTCATATCTCTACAAAAATGGTCACCATGGTTTTGAGGTTCGATTTCTCTAGTAGATGTTCATCTTAATTTATGGATTTCTTTTCCTTAGACTACCACTAACAACTACCTCCAAAATTACACAAAATCAAGTATTATCCTACAAACCCTTCTGGGTAAATCAATGTCTTCTATCTCAATAATCTCTTTTATACAATTAGATATACTTTTTACTGATTACATCTAAATTAAACTTAATTGTTATGATTAGTTTAGTACATTCGTTAGCGTAAAAACATAGTGCATAACGCACATTCTATACAAATCATTGTCCAATAAATATATTCATTATTATTAAAGAGCCACTCATCACAAAACTTTACCTAGCTATGATTCATCATCCAAAACCTCCCCATCCACACACAAAAGTTGAAGATGGTGGGCCTAAAAATGCCCCTCTGGGTTGGCACATGTGGGTCTATGTTGGAAACCTTTTGGGTACATGTTGGGGGTCCATGGAATCTCTGTGTCTGGGTAAGGCAATCCATGTTCATATTGGAAGTGAGACTAAGAAACATGGAAACTAATTATGGCTCTACCCAATTTCCTTGACCACCCTTTCTACATTTGACCCAACATCTTTCCACAATAATACAAAAAAAATTTGCCTTCCTTAAATTGCCCTAATAATTAATACATGTCCATCCTTAGCCGTTTCCCATGCCGGGCAAAAACAAGAAAAATTAAAAAAAATCGGGGTTTACAAAAGCGCAGACATTTATTCTTTGGCACTCATAATTATTTGACAAGATATTCCTTTTCCAACTACGACTCGATATTCTGACTGACGTTAACCGGGGAAGAAAAAAAAAATTATGATATACAGTGTCACGCGGGTTGCATTGAGTACGGTGACCTGCCTGTAAAATGGTGCAATAACTCTGTACTGTTACAGAGGAATGTGAAGTTTGGTGTGGAACCTGGAACATGGAGCCTGGAGGGTAGTGACGGCTCTGCAAGGACACTCACTACTCTTCCATTAATGGTGGGTATCATCATTTTTTTTGTTTTTTTGGTTTGGGGAATAGTTACCATGTTTGAAAAGTTTTGGAATTCGTAAGATCAAAGAGTTTTTGATTCTGATTGTTTTTGTGTAGATCAATGAATTGTGTATATTCCAATTTCTTTCGTATATTTGGTCGGCTTTAGATGGTGTCATATTTGTTCGAGTACGGTAACAATGGTTTGGGAGTCGAAAGGTCCAATATCATCCCTCCTATTCTTATCTCTAAGGAGATTTGTATCTTGGTGGATTACATGAATACTAGGACTTGCTATCGGCTCCACAAATTGGACTACAACCCTTTCCATAATATGAAGATTTTAGAGTCTAGAAACAATTTCAATACTCGTGGGTTAGGTCTAGGTGTGTATTCGACTTAAGAAAGTAAAGGTATTTTAAAGAAATTATCGGGCTTTTCAACCCAAAATAGGAGAGGCGGTAGAGGCCAAACCCAATGAGCAAATGTAGTATTGCTCAAGCCATTATATTGGTGTATATGTGGAAAGTGGTTTTGCATTGATAACCAACTAGCAGTAACCACAATGCATTGCAATTAAATTAATAACCAACTAGTATTAACCACAATGCATTGGAATTAAATCTAAACAAATATAAATCATTGTCAGATATAATTACATGAAAATCTATAAATTCTAGAGTCATAGCAATACTCAAACAATAGACTACTAAACTTTTCCATCTCTCGTGCACATTGGACCCTTATCATCTCACCCCTCTCTACGCATTACACACATATCCATCTCAATCCTCTATGCACCCTAAATCTAAAAAACACTCACCCCCTCAATTCACCCCTCTTGGTTGTTTTCACAATTTTAGTTATTGCTCACATATACTTTATTTGCAGGGGTTGCCGAAGGAGAAAGAGAAGCATTTGAACACCATGAAGCTTGCAAAATAGTCATATTTTGGATTTTCAACAATGTTATATGTCGCGCCACCGACCGACTTACAATCTTCTTGCAATTTTCAGCAATTAAGCCACGACTGCAACAAAATCCAAATCAACTAAGACACTATTAATAACCAACAATAAAATCTTGCAAAATGACTTGGTCCCCTTGGGCTCCTAAACAAGTATATCATTTCATTTGTCTTTTGCATGTCTTAAATTTTCTTATTTCAACCTTGAAAAGGTTAGGGATCTGACAAAGGCAGGTCTCCTAACCACCTAAAATAACTAATCTTTTTCCAAGTGTTTACATGCAAATTTTAAATTCAGAACTGGAAGTTTTAGCCCACTTTATTCGATGATAGATTCCATGATTGTCCCTCTCATTTTCAATAGAGGTAGTGTAAGCCTGCTTACTTAAGTAGCATTGATTTGGGTTATTTTATATCGACTAACTCATCTTGCAGGAGATCCAAATCTAGGCATACATTATGAATAGTAGCCTGGGAGTATTTTCATGCATTTTAAGAACATTATGGTTATGGTAGCTACTATACAATCTCGGTACGCAATGGTATTAGAAACCGTGTAATGTTTTGTAATTTCCTTTAGTGAAATTTCATTTATTTACATATATTTGAGTAAATTGTATTCAAATTGTTGACTAACTCATCATTTATGTTATTCATGATGTCTACATACGTGATTTTTTGACAAGTATGAGTGATTGATTTTATTTGTTGTAGAGTGAGACAACTCAAAGACCATATGCCTATGCCATGTAGGTCGTTTGAATGTTATGATGTGTGACATTATTATATTGACCACTTTAGCAAAGTGTTAGAACAAATCCACATGTATATTATGGCCCCTGATGGGAGATATGGATTCACTCTAAAAAGTGTATAGCAGATTCTACGGATTCCAATCAGAAGTAAGAGAGTAGCATTGTAGGAGACCATCTATGTTATGAGAGCGATTATCCATATTTATTTCATGGGAAGTGCCCCAAGGAATGGAGAGGTAGGATCTAGGATTGCATTGAGCTATACTCTGTTAGGAAATTTTCCTTGGTTGTGCAAACGTATCATTATTATTCTAGTTTCCTTCACAGCGACCAATACATACGATCTGACATGTGCATACGGGATGGGATCAATAATTTGAGACTTTGAGTAGTACGTGACATTATATATGTATGGTGATGATGTATGCAACCCATTTATATCATGATTGGTATCACTTGATTAGTGAGAGCACCAGTGGTGGGTATGTTAAGGGTACACTTCTACATGTGTGTGCTTATGAAAACATTCTAATGATAAGGCCCATGGGATTTCCTCGATTCTATTAGACATATATGTTTTTTATGATGGTAGATGGGTCACACCATAAACTAAGATGTCACAGGATATGGGTACTACCTATTGGTGGAGGATTATAGATGCATTATGGGAAGGGTATGTCATATGGAGATTGTATAAGGACAATCCCATTTGGTCTAAAGATGCACAAAAATTGAAGGAGATCTAAGTCAAACATTGTTATCAAGACCGATCATTGGGGATTGTAAAAATGTTTCAATATGAGCTGGTGACCAAGTGATTTGGGGTTCTATAGGATATGCCCCTTACTATAGTATTGTGACAAAGATCAAATAGGTGTTCTCGTAAACCAAGGGAGTGAACACAACTTGGGGTTGTAAATATTATATAGATTGATGATAATGAGGAATATAGTCCACTTCATGATCCTTGGATTAAGAATGTTGGGTTGATAGATGAGTGGAGATGGTGGTTCATAATTCACCTTGCACCATTGGTTCTATTAGGGAGAGATGTACCTATAGTGATCTAGGAGCAAGATAAGTCATATGATGTGGCTCATGGCATGGAACCTCCTATAGAGGATAGACTTGAGGCAACAAGAAACGAGGAGTGACCTTTGAGTATAGATCCACTATGAGAAGTGAGAGATGATTCTTAAGAGGTTGATGATCCAAATAATGAATTTAGTATATTTTCTTGTTTATATAAATCATAATTGGTATATTTTAAATAAAGGTGAAACTGTTGCATTTATAATTTTGAAGCAATGTCACATTTTGGTCACCATGATAGATCCATTAGTGGGGTGATTGATTCATATATATCCTAGAGGATGTACGTAGTATTCTTGAGAGAGCATATATTGATGTCAAGAGGTATTCATATCTTTTTTTAATCATGTAATTAGGCTCATAACAACCTACCTAGAGGCATCAACCAAAGTTGAGGACATCAAGGCTAAAAATGCACATCTATGAGATTAATTAATACCTCGAGATAAGAGATATATACCTAGACCAGATGTTACAATGCCTCGTTCTAGTGATGCAACATTTCAAATTATTATGACCTAGTAAGAAATTTCAAATTAAATGTATTATAGGGTGACATTGGATATTAGTAGGTTGTGTGGGTGAGTCTGATCTTGGGCAAGGTTCTAAAGTAGGACTATCGCGTCGAGTGCATATGTTTATCCTAAGTCTAGTAGGGGTATGTGAGATCAATCTCTTTTTGTGATATGTGAATTTTATACTCCATTTACCCTTTATTGTATCATGTAAATGTCGGTACATCCTAATATATTTTGGCATATGGATGTATATGGTTCCTATGGAATAAAAGTATATAGTATGCATATGATTGAATAATAGTAATACATATCAATTGTGTAAATGACTAGTATTATGTAGTATGGAAATGCAATAACTAAGGAAATGAAAAATAGTAGAAAAGGCTCAATTTACAATAAGAGATTGGTTACCAACGTTAACCAATAATTGTGTGAGGCCCAAAATAATCATAAAAAAATATGCTCATTGAAGTATGAGGTCTTCTAGGAATATGAACATGATGTTAATCTAAATATGACAATTCATCATCATCCAAGTTGTAATCGTCGTCTTTCATAGCTATCAATTATTGTCATATGGTTTTCTTGAAGACAAATTGTGTGAGACTTTTACCTTGATTGGAATTACTTTATGTATTTGTATTGGATGCACCTATGTTTGGGTCCCACATTGATATGTGATTGCTTCCTTTTGATGCAATTTTTTGAGCTTGTGTTTCTCTTTTGAAAATGTTGTATCCCTTTTTCATGTAATGACTTGACCTTGATGTTTGAATATTACACATTGGTTCACAATGGAAGGTATGTATTTCATTTGATGTATCCATGTTTGTCCAAGAAGAAAATTATATATTCCTCTAGTAGGTACCACATAAATTAGTGTTGGAATAGTCTTTGGTCCTACTCTATAAATTAATATAACATACCCTAAAGTTTCTTTCGCAATTGTACTATATCTAAGGGTAGCTAGGGAATTATAATTTAAATTCAAGCCTATAAAGGAAATATTGTGTACAAACATTCAATTGTTTACCATTATTTATCAATATTCCATTTCTTTCTTTACATTTTATGAGTTCTCAAATAACTAGTGGTCCATCATATGACTCATCGAGTGTTGTATACATTCTTCAGTAAATTTGATTTGAATAGGTATAGAATCCTTCTTGAAAACATCCACTACTCCATTAAATCCTTTAGCGGAGTATGATGCACATTATCAAACTTTGGTTTATCTACCATATGACCATTGCTATTATGAGTTGATTTCTCCTTATGCGTCATTATTTTTTATTTTCATACTTAGATGTCTATCATCTATTTTAATGTGTCCATTATTGATGAAATCTTGGATTATTCCTTTTAACTAAATACAATGCTTTGGTTGAACTCACTTAAACTCTGTGACAATCACAATGTGCATTGACACCAAAAAATCTAAACAAATGTCTTGAAGTATAAAATTTTCGTACATTGGTGGTAAAGTAATCATATTACATTAAGGTAAATTATTCGATACATGCTGTGCATTTTTACCGAGTCTTGTAAATTTCCATGTGCCTTGTAAGAAAATAAAATCTTTACCAGTGATTTATGTATAAGATAGATCACTTTCTTATTATCGTTCATAGGTTGTAACTTGTGGTCATCACTTGTATCCTTAAAACTTGATTTACTTTGAATTTTGCATTATGTGGATCATGTGTCTCATAAATAAGCATACATGATTGTAAAAGCTCAATTTCAATGGTTTTAAATAAATTTTGAAATCCACTTTATCTTTAAAAATTGATAACTGATTTGTGATGAACATAACTTGAATCTCAATATATGATGGTTGATAAGTCATTATAGTTGTGCAAATGATCACTATTAGTGTTGTTTGAGGCTTAATTTAACTTGAGATTGTTGTGCAAAGTAGCTTTAGGACTAATATTGATTGAAAAATGACATAAACAATCATTAAATATTGTGGGGAAAGAATGAATATGTCCATGTGGTAAGGCATAAAATAAAACATGTGCATAATCCTTCAAACTCCTTAGGAAAATATTAAAAAATAATCTATCATTGTGCAAATTATCAAATAAAGAAACATAGAAGGACCTATATATGGTGAGAAGGGTCCCCTTATCCATTAAATAAAGAAAACATAGCTACAATCAAGAAAAAGTAAAGCCAAGATATCTCATGAGCAATATGTCAAAACATGTCATTGTAAATCATTAAATAAAGTCCTCATAATGATCATTTTAGAATCATGCATATGTGTAAGATGAGTAATGGTAGAATATATTGAAATAGAATAAGTCAAAGAATGATTTACAACATTATAAGGAACTAAAGAAACCCTTAATGATAAGGTTTGAGGAATTTGAGAAGTTTTTTTAGTAGATAAAACTTTAGAGGGTACACAAGCATTCAAAACATTTGGAGAAATTTCATATTATGAGAAGAGAAACATTTTGAGCAATTATAATGTAACATTCTTTGAAGTAGAAACATTTGAAATAAGGCAGTGAAGATTTTAAAAATCAATATCTTTTAACACATTTATATTTCTAGTAATATCAACATTCTTCATAACACAATCCTTAATATTTTCAATTGAATATAAGTTCTAGTTTGGTCTTCTAATTCAGTCCCATAATAATAATAATAATCATCGCAATCATACATTTATTGCATTCTAGCATCATTCAAAGGAGACATTGTGATAACACAATGGAGCAAAAACACAAGAGGATTTAAATTAATGCATGATAACACTAAAGACACATGAACACTAGAACATGCAAGATCTAACCCTTAAAGGGTCATAATGAAAGTGGGTTCCCCTAATGATGAAACCCTAAGATGTGCTCGATATAGTACAAGTTCACCAAAATGTAGATGTGGAAAGGGATTCTGTAGTAATAACATACTACACTTAACGACAACACATTGTAATTAAATCAAAATTGATATAAATAATTAAATCGGACCTAATTTCATAAAATTTATTACTTTAGAAGCATGTGTAAATAGAAATAATAGAAATATTAGAGACAATTAGGGGTTTAAAGTGATACGCAATTATTTACAAATCCCAAGAAAGTCATCAATAACATGTAGTGGAAAACAAGTCTAGACAACAAAGTGAAGTAGACTTTGAAAAAAATAGTGAAATCTAACCAACCTGACTAGAATTGTACAAAGTGCGAAAGTGAAACATCCAGAACTATATTAATATGGTTCTAGACACTTTTTATGAACATAAAATTAATAAGGTCAACATGATCCTCTACTCCTGGGATCCCAAAATCTCGTTTACTTTTCTAGAATTTGTTGTTATTAACTAGGAAATCGTTCTCCTTCTTTACAACCCTAATTTTACATTAGCACCTTGTAAAACTATAAAGAGGGCTAGATTTTGGGGTTTATCTCGATCACACCCTCTTTCGGTAACAAGTATTAACAACACACATATTTAATGTAGCTCAATATGCACTCTTCTATAATTCATATATCTCAACCTTTATTCCTTAAATGGATGCAAAAAGTAGTAAATTATATATGCTCTTCTCTAAATATTTGAGTTCAACTTTTATCATGGGAATACTTCATAAATATACAAATATTCTCTCCTAAGGTACACCTTTAATATAATTCACTTGCATTCAATTTTAATATCTTATTTCTCTAGTGTGTGTCCTAAATACTCTAATGCACATATGCATTTATAGACTTAATGGATCCAAATTAAGACTCTATTGGTGTGCATGTCAGCACACAATGAGTGGGAAAGATGATAAAAAGGGCTAAAACCTCAGGAGATCTAAAATAAGGTTCAAATGACCCATATAGAAAAAGTGACTAGAATCATACAAGTATGATTTTGGTTAACCGAAAATGTACTACTAGGACTGGAAATTTTCTACAAATGTTAAAAAAGGGAAGAAAGAGAAAATAGGAAGAAGGCAGTAGGTGACATGGTTGAACATAGATGAATAGAGAATTGATGAGTAAAACATAAGAGTTATGCGAAACAAATACATTACATGTCTTGTTGCCACTCTAGGTTACTCCTTTCACCGTAACAAATTGCCCTTATTTCACAATTCTTACCACCATATGAACACATTCACTCCATTACTTGTGAACATGGTTTTGTAAACACACTTACGCCATTACATCCCACACCTTTGTACTACTATAGACTAGTCTCTTAATGTATTAAGTCACCCTTATATTTTTAAAATCACTTGTATCTCACAATTCATAGCCCCAATAGCCCCCAATATTCATAAATACAAGTAGGAAAAAATAAAAAATAAAATATAAATGTAAATAGAGGAACGACGACATGTAATACTTATAAGTAGCTCGATATGTCATATTGTGTTTTTATCATTATCTCACAATTCTTACGTTTATGTCTATAATCCTTATAGATCATTATTGTCTTATAAATATGCATATTATAAATAGTATTACAACCTTATGCCTTATTACACACGTGTCCAAGGCAAGATGTAATAAACTATTCACCCCTCAATTTTAATTCATTACTTTTGGTCTTTCGACTCTCTAAGCTATTTTCCTATCTTTTGAGTATAAAACACCTTATAAACTATAAACTATTGAAGTTTCACAATTAAATGTAAACAATCCAATTATATCATAATTTGTGTTAAGTAATTAAATATTTTCAACTTTATCTTTTATATAATAATATGAAAAATACCTTAATGAAAGAGCAAAAACTTTCAATCCTTAAAGTAATTAGCACTTGCACTCGAAAAGGTGTAAGAGAATTGTCGATGGACAATTTATCATTAGCGGTTTTTAATATACTAACAATAGATTTCGGAAGTGTGAAATAGTTTCTGACAACATAAAATGATTTTCGGCAACATGAAGTTTATTTACAGGCATGACACATGTATCACGACAATTTTTTAGACATGGATGTCCACAATTAAAAAACCTATCAACTAACTATAGAGAACTTATAATCAAGATCAACATTTTAGGATAATGAGCTTTTCACTTAAAAATTAGAAATGAGAGCTTATAATTAAAATTGATAGTTTAGGATGATTATTTTTCACTTAAAAATTAATAATCAAAAGTGGAACATAGCTTATTTAATGATCAGAATTGAAAGTATATGTATTCTTCGTAATTGATATTATAAAAGGGTGTCACTATTATATTCATTTCACACTCATAAATAATTGACTTTATAGGTGATTTGTATTTGATACTTATAAGTTAAAACAATGTGACACACACACACACAGAGTTTAATTTTTTCTTTTCGTAATATTTTTTTCAAGATTAATCCTAAAATAAAAATATTATGTGTTAGTGTATTGATAAAGTTGTCAGGCTCACGAAAAAACATCGTAAAGATAAATTATTGTCAAGTGTAGAGGCCCAAACACCATAATAAAGAATGAAACCGAAACCTTACATGAGACAACTTTTGATGAAATGGATATCCTTAAACCTTGAAACTAAACTAAAGAAGGATGGAGACCTTCTATAATATATCTAATAAAATTAGGATGGAGACCTTCTATAATATATCTAATAAAATTAGGATGGAGACCTTCTATAATATATCCATACTAATTTTATTATATCTGTCCCTATGAGTTATGACAACATCATATAGATCCAAAAATCTCTGAATATATTTGGCGCTGCCAGTTAAAACCTCAAGGTTTATGGACACCTAACTGTAACGGTCAGTGATGTTTTTAACCTGAGTGTTTAATTTTAGTCCGTATTCTGGCGTGGCCGTAAATTGTAATGATAAGGAGAGAACAATCACACACGCTAACAATCTCCATTGGGATTCATGCTCAGAGATGACACGACTATGACTGACTCTGTGATGACAGGACTTAACCCACCTATTAATTCGCGTGACTGCTGTGTTCACAGTTTTTTACAGTGGGAAGTGTGTGACAGTCACCCTGATTCCTGGATCCGTACTTTCCTCCATTCACTTTTCTTATGATTAAATTTGCAGATTGCCCTGAAACTTTTCTTATGAGTCATGACAGACTTGAGAAATCTCAGATTATTTTTTTAAAATGGTGTCCTGAGCCTGCACAAGTTAGGTGCATAGAATTCTTAGGTTTAGCTGTCAAGGTTTGAGGAGTTTCATTCCTTTTATGCCAGGAAATTGACAGGTTGTGTGCTATTTTTTGTGATTTTCACCATATAATACTGATGAAAAATTTAGTAGACAATGACGGGCTGAAACTTTATAAAACAATATAATTTTTAAAAGAGTTGATATATATATATATATAAGATATGTAAAAATATATAACTTGTTTGTATATGTGTGAAGAAATCATAAAAATAAGTACAAAAAAAAAGAAATTTACAGCGACCTCAAAGAGCTAGGTCGTCAATAAATTTTGACTTGAGAGGCACAGAGAATTTGAAATTCCAAACCTGATTCTGTCAAATTTGTCTCGGGCACAATCCCGGCCGCGACCCTTATTACTTGATATCTCGTAGGATTTGTACCTCGATGGATGGTTGGGCAATGCCTTTTTCACCATCATACACATTGGACTACAACCCATTTCATAATCTTAAAATTGTTTGAAGAGTTTGTGCATTGTGATTCATTCATGCGTGTTTAACTATTATAAATGATGAGAGGGTATGTTCCTCATAGGAATTGGAGTTTTCACCTTTCAATGAGAAGTGGACACACAAGCTCAAGGCCCTGTCAACCCTGTGGTGCCCAAGTTTGACCATGTATTCTTCTCCTTTGAAAGATCTAGACAAGTAATTAACAAAGTTAGTGCTATCTATGGCGCAAACCAGAGACTCGGAAAGTTGCTTAATATTATGCAAGATTTTGTAGCTCGTTATCATAGAGTGTTTGTTACTAATTGCTCTTGGAGTTGGAGACTTTTTTTCCCAAGCGATTCCTCAAACAATCTTCGAGAGCCAAAGGATAGCTTGCGAGCATTTACTATCCATATAAGACCTTCCTGAGGTAGTTATTAAAATTGTTGTTGATAGGGTCTCTGAGATTGGTGGTTTTCACTATAAATTTTACCAAGTTCGTTGGGTTATTGTGGGTGCGAATTTGCATGAAGACTAGCTGGAAGTTGTTCAAACCAATTCCCTTAGTAAAATTATCAATTAAGGCAACATAAGGTTCATTCCCATGGTTGTGGACCATGAGCTCATTGCTAGAAGGCACCCTATATTACGCTCTTGAATGTGTCCTACAAGATTATTAGCAAAGATTTTGATTTGTGTACAATGTATTTTCTACCTCTCATCATCAACCTAGAGTAGACTAGTTCCATTTAGTGGTAAAAACAATAAATTTATTCTAGATAATTTCTTTGCATTTTGTTAAGGGATGGAATAAGATCGCTTATTACAACAAAAAGCTCTTTTCATACAAATTGATTTTGAGGAACAAGAATAAAATGCAACAGCCCTTTAATACTAATACGCTTCGGCCATTGAGATTTGGGATCAAATTTGTGCAAATGGTCAATATACTCTTTTAGGATGTATGTTCATATATTGTCATCGAAACAATTCAGGCTATGTCCTCTTACTCCCTCACTTTGTGTCCCTGCATGAAGGCTTCTAGTTGATTACACCTTTAGATATTTAGTTAAAGTCAATTCCCTTCCTTAAACTCGTAGTTAGATGGTCAATGGAAATTTTGTTAAAGATTCCTTCCTCACTCGTATTGAAGAGGAAGCCTTTGTTATCAATGTCATAGAGTGCCTAAAGATTTATTCCCTTGCTTTATACAATGGAACAAAAACAATACTACATACACACTAACACTCTCGTACCTTAGTGGTTGGAATGTTTCATATTATGCAAGATTTTGTAGCTCGTTATCATGGAGCATTTGTCGTTGACTGCCCTTAGAGACTTTTTTCCCAATGGTTCCTCAAAAAATCTTCGTGAGGCACATGATAGCTTGCGAGCATTTACTATCCATATAAGACCTTCCTGAGGTAGCTATTAAAATAATTGTTGATAGGGTCTCTGAGATTGGTGGTTTTCCTTGTAAATTTTACCAAGTTTTTTGGATATTGTGGGTGCGAATTCCCTATTTTCGTTGTTGTAGTTTTTTGTGAAATTGTTGTATACCAATTCATTTTGTAAAATTGATCAATGTAGGGTTACCTAGGGCTCATTTTTATGGCAATTGGCCCCTGACCTTTACTTTTTACTAGGCTTGTTTCTCTTGCTGCTTGAATGTTTGGACCCCATAAGATAAAAAAACCACAATCTTTTCTATTTGATTATTTTTGTATGTTGAACCTTTTGCTATAAACTTGGGTAAGAGTCTGACCAAAACCATTTAGTACCAATAAACAATAAATTTGCTCAAAAATTATAATCCTTTGTCAATTTGGTAAAGGATTTATTCAGGACCACTTAGCATTACAAATTTCTTTTATATCATCCCAAGAGTAGCTTTCTTGGGAAACACTGAATTAAATGCAAATGTTTCATTTCAATAATGAGGATGCAACGCTAAATTGGCCTACTAAAGTTTGAGATCATGTTATTCTTGCAAATGAACACTATGCTGTAAAATTGGGATGTATGTTCCTCTATTACCATTAATGGACTCGAGTCGGAACAATTTAGAATTATGTCCCATCTGACTGACTCACTCTGTGTTGTTGCTAAATAAACCCTTCTAGTTGGTTACCACCTTTATATAGTGGCTCGTGAAAGTTAATTCCCTTCCTTAATCCCATAAATAGATGGTCAATGGAAGTTTTGTTAAAGATTCCTTCCTCACTCGTATTGAAGAGTGAGAGCAATTTGTTAAAAAACCCTATGAAAATCCCTATTTAATCGATGAAATCTCATTTTCTTTGGTACATCTTCTACAAAGGAATTCTACTTGGAGAAAGAACCAATACATATGGGAATTCACACTAACACTCCATTTATCCCACTCATAGTGGTTGCTAATGACTTTTAAATGACCTACTTGGATACAATTTCACAGAGATTAATACTCCTTGGCAATCATCTTAGCAAATGAATCCACTCCCCATTATGAATGCTTATAGATTCTATGAATATTTCAAAGAGTCTAAGAAATGAATATGGATATTGGATCACTTAGCCAATCTCGCTACTCTGCAAACTATAATTAGGTGTGCTCATAAGTATCTTGGTAGAGTACCCATATTTTCTATTCACATCTAGAATGGGAACCTTAAAGTACACTTTGCATTTAATCAAATTCAAATTGACATTGCCTCTTATCATAGTTTCCATTATTTCCATTTTGTTACTCAAAATTCATGTCCAAGTGGAAAAGGTAGACATGGAGGTACATCATCTGGTAAATTATCCTCAGCCCTATAGGTTGTGATGTGCCATGGGCCTTGTCAATGCCAAACTCCACTAGGCATATTCCTCATGTAGTCATTCGATTAGCATGGTACTAATAAAGGCCATGTCTTTTGACCACACAACCCACAATTGTCAGTGTGTCGCTAGGCACAAATAAAGAACCTACTCTCCCTACACTCATGAACATTCTCCTTTTCGATGTGGGAAGAGAAGGGTTTAATTTTAAACTAATCAAGGAAATCCAGTTACATGCACTCAAATATGGCTTTCTACTTATAGTCTTGAATTTCAAAGATTGAACAAATGTGATGTTAATACAAAATGCTTCTATTTAAGACTTTTTGGCTTTTCCAAGTTTTGTCTAACCAATAACCATTCATTTTTCACACTCATTTAGTAGCAACTCACAGTCTCCTCCTAGAATTGACTTTGTATATTCATATTCTAGTTTTCAACACTTCTAATGACTTTGACCAACACACACACACACACACACACACACACACACACACACACACACACACACACACACACACACACCACACACACACACACACACACACACACCACACACACACACACACACACACACACACACACACACACACACACACACACACACACACACACACACACACACACACACACACACACACACACACACAAATGGGCACGTGCATGCGATCGCACATGCACACGCACGTATGCACACACACACACATGCGCGCACACACACACATGCACACGCATGCATGCACAGGCGCATGAACACACACGCACACACGCACACACGCACACACGCACGTGCACATAGAGAGAGAGAGAGAGAGAGAGAGAGAGAGAGAGAGAGAGAGAGAGAGAGAGAGAGAGAGAGAGAGAGAGAGAGAGAGAGAGATTTGGAAATGTTCATCTTCCCTATTGTCCATTCATAACCCATCTACTTGCTTCATTTACATTATTTCAACTATCACGATCTTCATTCAAGTGTCATGAAACATCAAAGTCCATGTAGAATTTGCATCGACATGTGTATGTTGTTTTAGCTTCACTTTGTGTAAGCACGTATAAACAACACACGTGTTACATGTAAGTCTTTCAAATTATGTGTGTTATTTTCCATCCACTAACCATTTGACAAATTTATGTGAGACTCTCTCCGCATCTCCTTCTTTATATTAACAAGAATTCCATTTTCCTTGTGTCCACACTTTGTTCATAGAGCAAAATTCCACTTAACACATAAGTACAAGCTTTAGCTTTGCGCAAGGCCACATCTATGAAGAGTACCACTTTTTTTCCTAGCTAGTACTTGTTCAAGACCACATCAAATTTCAATACTCTATATCATACAACTCAGGTAAGGGAAATGAACCATGAGTTATTTCTTTCAGACATTACATGAGATATTCCACAAATATTTTTGTTATCACCAAATCCCAACACCCTATTTTTTGCACAAGTGCATGTGCTTGAGCTCATGGTGTGATTGGATAACATGGGTAAAATCTCCAAGTTGTGGGACTTGCTACTTGAGATAGACCTCCAGAGAAAGTTGGTTCTTGCTCCTAAACTACCTGCCACAATCTACTATAATGCGGAAAAAAAACTATCTAATCCTAATCTAACTTTCCAAGGGACTAGGGAGAGAGAGTGCATGAAAACAAAGCCTACACTAAAGCGGTGATACACCAGAAAAGGAGGGTGTGAGGATAGCTTTCTAATGTGTGAAAAAATAGGAGCAAAATGCATACTAGAAGGGGCGATAATAGTTCTCCATAGTCTAGCAAATGCATTCACAACAATGTTCCATATATGCACAATAATAATGAATCCCTACAACATCATAAGATAGACACAATATATTTGTAATGAGTTTGAAAGGGAAAGAAGAATGCAAACAAACATAACAGAGGAAGAGATATCCACAAACTTGTATCTATTGCTCCATGATATGCACAATTACATCTATTACAGAATAAGGGCCTGGATCACCATGCAAGGAGTCCACTACAAGGGCATGCAGCACATTGGCTTCACAAAACAATTTTGACAGAGTTTTGCTACTCAAAACTATCCCCCTTTATAATGATCCCAACACTCTAATTTATAGAATTCTGAGAGGAGAGAGAGAGGGGGGAAAATGAAAATCTCGAAATTTGTCCTCTCACCACTTGCAAGAGGTAGTAAATGAAGTGAAATGATGTTTTGTTGCTTGCAAAAGGATCACCATGTTGTCCCATGACTTGCAGCAGTGGGAAATGTCTTCACATGCTTCATTTAGTGCACCCCAACTACCAAATAAAACATTGTTATGAGTTGGGAACGTTTTCTGTGAAATCACCATCAATTCTTTGTCAAAACCTGAATTTCTTGATTTTTGTGCGTCGTTCTTGGAGCCACGATTCTAACGGTATCAATCATGTGCGATTTCATTGAGGAATGCAAAAGATATGGCATTCTGAGTGGAGGCAGTTGTTTTGGGTTTGCCAAGGATTTCTGTCACTTGACGAGACTGGGTATTTAATTGACTGGAGATGGATATGTTTCTTTCATTTTCATATATCTATCCTCATTAAAATTAATAAATCCATTTTTTGTGGTGTAGAGGATGTCGTACCCATTTTGAAAAGTCCAATTTTGTGAAAATTAGAGCTCTGGATCAAAATTTATGGCCTTTTGAAGTTTGGGAGTCAGGCGCAAGGCGCAGAGGGGGAACAGAGAGAAGGTGCGCGTGTAGGTGCACGCATGGGAGGGAATCATACTTACAGAAGGTATGGAAACGGGGCGTGCAGGTGTTCAACTGAAGGAGGCACGTAGCGGCAGAAAAGGAAAGAGGGCGTGCGAGGAGGGCGCGAGGGGATATGAAAAGAAGGTGAGCGTGCAGGAATAGGGAAGAAAGTGTGCACGCGGGTGGAAGGCGTGCACAGGCATGTGGAAGAAAAGAGGGCGCATGATAAAATGGGTCATGTAAGCACGTAAAAGGAATGCCAGGGACTTAGCCTTTTCAGAAGGCAAGTCTATAGAGGGGTGCGCAAGTAGTGTGCAACATGATAAGGAGAAAACGGGTGTGCAGAAGGAAAGCGCGAAAGAAATAATGAAAAGGGATAACATACTATAGAGGAAAGGGAGTGGGGAGGCATGAAGGAAGCAAAGTGCATGGGGTGCGCAAAAGAACTGCATCCTGTGTAAAATGCCAAGTGAACAAGCCTGCGGGCGCACAACCTGAAATGTGAAGCATCATAGTTAGAATGAAGATATAAGTTAGCCAAAATAACTAGGAGAGTTATTTGGATAACAATTCCATGTTCAAAAATTTCATATGCATTCAACCACGTTACATCTTCAACTTCTTAGCCCTTCCACTTGACCAAATACTATTTGTACTCATTTTTATCATCCACTTGACTTTGTTATTAATCACTTGTTCAATTTCCTAAAGCACTTTCTCAAGGAATTATTGTCTCTAATTCAACTCTTAAAAATTTGTGCTGATGATTTTTATGTTTGTTTTCCCTCAATGTATGAGTACAAATTTGCAACATTGAAGATAGGTGATATATCCATCCCTTCATAAAATTCTATCGCATATGCATTGGTTGAAAATTTTCTCAATACCTTAAGCATATGTGGAAATTTTCTCCTGCAAGTGTTCTAAGACTATGTCACCTACTTAGTATTCTACTTCTCTTCACTTTTCATCTACGCATTTTTTAACTATGTGTTGCTTCTTTCCAACTACACGCACACATGTTTTTAAACATCATGCATATACTCTATAAAATCTTATGCTTCTTGACTCCTCCCCTTTTCCTCCTTAATGTTAAGAAACCTGGTGACAACTTTTAGACTTCACCTATAAACAATATGAATGAGGTCTTCCTTGCACTTATATTTCCTGAATTATTATATGCAAATTTTTCTTGCACTAAGACTGAGTCCCAAACTCTAGGCTTCTCTCCCACAATACATCTCAACAAATTACCAAGATTTGATTCACCACCTCTACCAGACCATCCATCTGAGGATGATACGCCTAACTGAACTACAATTTCTTGTTTAGATTCTTCTATAAAATTGTCCAAAAGTGTCCCACAAATTTAGTATCTTTGTTAGATATAATGCTACGTGGAAAACTATGCAACCTCACAAACCTTGAATTATTTTTTCCACATGCGTAATATCATTAGTTTTATTGTAAGCAATAATATGTGCCATTTTAAAAAAAAAATATCTACTACCACAAATATAAAATCATACACTTTCTACTTTCTAGATAAGCCAATAGCAAAATCCATTCTCAAATACCCCCAAGGTCTCTTAGGTAATGTAAATGGTTGATGCAACTTTGCATTATGACTTCTTCCTTTTGCTAATTGGAAAACTCTACATCCCTGCACATATTTTTGCACATCCACAACCATATGTGACCAAAAATATCCTTCACTTAATTATGCCAATGTTTTATCAACATCAAAGTGCCTGACCAATCCTCAACTTTGCTTCTCTTTGACAAAAATTGGCACACATAGACCCCTTAGGTATTCACAAATTTTCTCCTTTGGAAAACAACCCTTATTGCAAAACAAATCTAACCAAAGCATTTTATATGTGCTTATTAGTTTTATTCATGCCTTCCATGTTTCTTGTAAATCCTCATCCTCCTCATACAAATTCTTCAAGAAATAAAATCCCATGATCTCTACAAACATCTTGGTTAATAAGACACATATTCTACTAAGGGTGTTTGTAACTTCGTTATATTTTCCACTCATGTGTTTCAAGACAAATGAGCACCTTTGTAAAAATTACACCCATTACATGTCTACGGTTTAGTTTACCTTGGTTGGTTATAAATTGCAAAGTTTGGTGATCCATGTACAACACTAACTCCTTCGGTAGAAAATAGTGCTTCCACTTATTTAATGCTTGGACAATTTCATGGAAAACCTTATGATGAACCAACGCGTTTTTATTTGTACTATTCAATTCTTTATTGAATTAAGTGATAGTTTTACCTTCCTGACTCATTACAGCTCTAAATTGTTGCACCACTTCCATCATAATCCACATGAAATACCTTACTGAAATCATACAACACCAATGTCATTTGTTTTGTCACTTTCCTCTTTAAATTATAGTGTGTGTGTGGGCACGCATGTGCATGTGTGTGTGCGTGCGCGCGTGGGTGTGTGCGTGTGTGTGCATGTGCGCGTGTGTGTGCGTGTGCATGTGTGTGCGTGTGTGCGTGCGTGCGTGCGTGTGTGCGCGTGTGTGCGTGTGTGCGTGCGTGCGTGCGTGCGTGCGTGCGTGCGTGCGTGCGTGCGTGCGTGCGTGCGTGCGTGCGTGCGTGCGTGCGTGCGTGCGTGCGTGCGTGCGTGCGTGCGTGCGGGTGTGTGTGTGTGTGTGTGTGTGTGTGTGTGTGTGGTGTGGTGTGTGTGTTGTGTGTGTGTGTGTGTGTGTGTGTGTGTGTGTGTGTGTGTGTGTGTGTGTGTGTTGTGTGTGTGTGCATGTGCGCGCGCGTGCAAAACCCCACTAAAATATCATATGGAATTCTTATATAAGCTCACCAATCCATGTGAACTCCATGCTTCAAATGTGCTTCTTAGTGATGGCCATTAAAAAATGAACTCTCACCTTCTCTGGCTCCATTTGCATCCCTTCTTAAGATATCAAAATTTTCAAACACACTAATTCATGACCAATTATTCCTTCATAAATTTGCATTTCTTCTAATTTATAGGTAAATTATCCTCTTGCAAATGTCATAACACTAGTCTCGAGTACACAATATCCTCTTCCTTGATCCTATTGAAAATCAAAATGTTATGCAAATACATAATGACAAACTTACCAAGGAAAGGATTCAATACTTCACTCATGAGTCTTATGAACATGCTTATAACATTAGTTAAATTAAAATTCATAACCAACCACACATATTGAACCTCCCACGTCTAGAACACAATCTTCAATTCATCTCCCTCTCTCAACTAAATATGATGATATCTTGATATCGATTTTGGTCATGTAGTGTGCTCCATTTAAGGAATCCATAAAATCATCCATGCATGGAAATGGAAATCAATACTTTATGATTATCTTAAATATGGCTATGGAATTAATACCATCCTCCATTTTCCTCCTTTCTTTAGCATTAGTAATGCAAGTACTACCCATGGGCTCAAACTTTTGTGAATCAACCCCTTTGAGAATATCTTGAAGTTTCTTCTTTATATCCACATTTTACTATGATGTCGTCCTGTACGGTGCTCGGTCAAAAAAATGAACCTAGTATCAAGCCTATTTGGTGACTTATACTTAGCATGGGCGGAAACCCATATGGAAACTCATTAGAAATGACCTCATAAAATTCATACAATATCTCCTTCACTTTACTCAAAAGTTCCTTTCCTTTTCCTACACATTCATATTGCACAAGGTTTGGTATTAGCATAAAACATGTGCACTGCTTCTCGGTACCTCTCAAGAATTAATTTCTCAACACCAACAACACCTTAGGGAAATTATCCATCTCTACACATCTATCCTTCAAAGCATCTAAAGTGCACTACTTATCATACTTCCACAAGGTATATATATATATATATATATATATATATATATATATATATATATATATATATATATCCAAGGCCTACCCAACAACACAAGACATATAACTATGAGAATGATATCTTGTATAACTTCATCTTTTTATGTGCCAATATGAAAATTGACCAAAAATTGTTTATTCACCAAAAACTGAGGTCCCTTCAACAATCAAGAAACCTTATACAGATTTTGGTGTCCAATATTCTTCAAACCAAGTTTCTAAACCACTTTATTGGAAATAAGATTATTAATACTATCACTATCAATAATTACTTTGCAGCACTTACCTCAAAATTTTCAAATGGACCCGAAAAATATTCTTTCATTTTGCAGGTGTGTTCTCCTTTTTTCACGGGAATTAAAAGTACCTTATTCACCATAAGAGCCTCTGCACATTCTAATTCCTCTACATAATTAACCAATACAATTCTCACTTTCTCAACTTGAACAAGTTTACTAAAAGGATCAATTTTGTATACAACATTGTTTTGTTGTGCATGTAAGCATTCAAACACTCTGTGTCTCACTCCCCCACACCTAAAACATGTAGTAGTGAATTTATTTCTTCCTCATCTATCATATCCTCTTCCCCTAGAAGATCATCTTCCTCTTTTTGTGTGATAATGGCTTTAGGATGAACTAGCTTCCCCTTCATATGCATTATTTTTTCTATCATTGCATGATGAACTTCTTCTCCTATATGCAAACTTTATCTTTCCTCATGTATATTTTTGCTATCTTCTAAAAAACTTATGCTTTACCTTAGTGCTCACTGATAGTCTTCCTCAATTGTTATTGGGATCACAATGCAAAATTCATCCTAAATGGAAGTACACGATGCATCCATCTACCTAGAGACCTTTTCTACACCATATTCTATATGGTGTTTATGAATGGTCAACCTTGTAGAGTTCTTCCACGTATTACTCTATGCTCATCTACTTTTGTCTCAAGTTTTGTAACTTCTTGAAAAAATTCAAATTGTAGTCCATAGGAAGCAACCTCTCCTTCAAATTGGAAACCATTTTTTTCCAAGCCTTTATTTTATCCTCACCCCTTCTACTTTTCTGGATATGCACTTGATCCCACTACAAAGATGCATCTTCTCAAATTTGTGCATGCAAATTGAACCTTAATGGGGTCTTATATGGGTTCTTGCTTAAAGTACATATCAAAATCTTCAATTAAATATATCAAATATTAATGGCACAAGATGTATGAATAGTTTACAATGTCCATACATGGTTTTCCTCCTATCATATTAAAGGCCTTTATTAATCTATCCTCTAGTTTTAGCTTAAAATCATCCATATTTTCTTCAGAGAACGAATATTTTGTTGAATTTGAATTTGTTCCTCTTTGTTAAGCCTTTTCCATCAATTCTAATCTTACTTATATGTCTCTCATCTCATTCGAAAAATCCAAGTGGTACTCTATTTTACTTCCCTCAAAGAAAAAATCCTCTATTCACCATTTATCTTCCTCCATATAACTACGACAATACTTGCAATATCTTCATTTCACACCTAATAACCTTTGTATTGGAATATGTCTTCATAGTTTCTACCTATATTTTAAAAATGTGGAAAATATAATTCTTTTGTAGGATACAACTAGCTTTGATACTAATCGATGAATTTATAGATATGGGTTCGAATGAAGGGATGCATTAGACCATGTACCCTATAGTACTTATGCACCACTACCTAGAACGGGTGCACAAAATAAGATTTATTAGGTAGTACTGAAAACAAACAAAAAATAAATTTTATTCAATTGAGGAAATTCAATTCCAAGAACTAGAATATGGATTTTTTATTATGCTCTTGAATTTCAAATATTACAATTATCCATATTGGGATGGTAATGCAAAATACTTTTATTATAGACTTGTAATATCTGCAAAGATTTTTCTAAACCAACAATGGTTCATTCTTCACACTCGGGTAGCAATAAATCATAGTCTCCTTCTAGATTCAACTATGTATATTATTACTCTAGCTACCAACACTTTCAATAAATTTCACCAACAAATATGTAGGTAATAGAAGTAGTTACGAAAATTTAAATGGTTCATATCCCCAAATGTATATTTAGTATCTCTTCTCCTTCCTTCAATTATGCTAGTTCAACCATCATGGTAATCATTCAAGTGACAATCGACATCAAAGTCCACACAAATTGTGCATCAAAAAATATATTATATTTTATCTTCCCTTTGTGTAAGTGAAAACATAGAATAATTTTTTTTATATGAAATTATTTCAAATTAGGTGCACCATATGCCATCCAATTACCATTGTACAAAGTTGTGTAATAATTCATCTACACATCCTTATTTATATTAGCATAATAATTCCTTTTGCACCTTGTGTCAACACTTTTCTCCTAGAGTGCAATTCCACCTCATGCACAAATGGAAGTTTTACCTTTTGCATCAAGCTACATCTATGTAGGAGCACCATATTTGCGCCCATCATGTAATTATGTAAAACTATGTCAAAGTAATTCAAGTATATTCCGCTAAGTATTTTAGGGTGATACAAATTTCTTTTACACACGACTATTACTTTATTTACATTCATTTATGTCAAATGGATTATTTGCTCTCTTGAAATATATGAGGCCTGAAAGGTTCTATTCCACCATTGCATCTCTTGGGGAACTCTATATGGTAGAATGACATGGAAGGGCCTTCTTATCCATTCCCTATAAATTGATCCTATTCTATCCAAAAAATTGAAACTTTATGGCTCAAGGTATTTAGAAAACCCTACCTCATATAATTTGAGATGGGATGGCTTCAAATACGAGGTGTCATTAAATTCTCAATCTATGTGGTGGTCCCAAGTTCTCTCTTATTATGGTGTTCTTGTATGCACCCAAAATTACATGGTGCAACAATTGAACACGACACATATTCTATGATGAAAAAGATACTTCAAAAAAAAAAAATGAAATCCAAATCCTTCCCCCTCTCCTTTGAATTTCCATCTTGACTACGTTCAACTTCTTCGCCTCGCTTCTAGACCCTTAATTTACTTTCGAAGTCATTTTTTATCCTTTTGCATTTACCTTTAGTGGTGGTTATGTAACCACCCTTGTTTCTAAAGCATTGGTTGTGCAACCAACCCTCTGATAATAGGGGTAGTCATGTCATCGTTTAAAAAAAATTAAAACACACATTTTGAACATGTGTTCTGATTGCAATTTTGTTTTCTTCTAGTTCACTTGGTCAAATTGGATAAAAATAGGCTCATTAGAATGGTCTTTGATTTCTCCTTCCTTCTTGCTAAAAATACTATGTTGAAATCTTCCCGTTTGACTTAGTCATCCTTTCTTGATTGATATTTGTTCTTGACTTATTCTTCTCCAACAACTTATAAATATAACATTTTTGTTTGTATCATGAGTAGGTAATTTTAAATTTTGAGAAATGTTATGCTATCGAATTTTGGAGAGGTATTTACATTGATATCCAGTTCTCTATCTTGATTCCTTGTTGCTCACATTCCAACTATAATCTTTGTATTAGAATAGTCTTCTAGTTTCTTGATTTCTTATTGGCAAATATTTCCTTTCTCATCCATATCATTTAGAACTCGTACATTGGAAGGAGTATGAAGTTGAGGAGACACTGGATAAATAATAAATAGTAGTGTGGTAAGCTATCAAAGTACTGTAGTGATTAGGTTGGGGATGTAATTCATTTATTTTAAAGTTTTAGTGGAGGCATTATCTTTTGTAATCAATAAAGCTAGTTTCAATATTGTTAAAAATAAAAGATATCATCACTTCCTATGTATGCTTGTTATTCGTGAATTTATTTCAAAATATTTCTTTAGATAAAGCTTCTTCCTTGGATAACTTCTTCTTGGCTTATACATGTGGATCTACTCAAGAAATTGGTTAGAGGAAGAAGTGAAGAAATCTACGCATCTTCTTTTTTTCATTTCTTCCAATTAGTTTAAAAATTAATCTTGACGAGGAAAGTTTGTCCAAAAAAGAGGAAATTGCTTCTGAGAAGTGTTCCTTCCTAAAAAAACTGAGGTAGAATCTATGTTATGTGAAGCTTCATTTCATCAAATTAATAATATTTTAAATACTTCCTCTTTAGATTAGTTTTGCATAACAACCATGCAACAGAGAAATAACCACATCCGAATATTCACTATTTTAATTTCATTTTAATTAGAAGAAGCAATAAATCTAGTTTAAATAATCCAGAAAAATATTTAACTTCTCCTCGATAAACTTAACCCGAAACGAAAGAAACCCACAAAGATGTAAGTCTCAAAACCATCAATCTCACATCCAGTGATAAAAACAAATGTCAATAAATCTACTAACTACACCCAAAGTCTCTCTTCTTTTTATATTACTCTTACACATCATTATCTTTCACCTTGTGTTAGAATTATGCCAAACCTATAAATGGCTCCTTTTCTATTATACAGAGTAGTATCCTATATTTAAGGAGGGAGCATGTGGGAGTAGATGAACAATAAACGAATGGTATGTGGAAAGAAACATGCCAGTCCTCCTTTTGACCAGTTCTAATCGATTACCATAAGACTATGGTAATGGCCAAATCATAAGTTGTGGTAGACAACCACAAATATTTATTATGTTCAATCAACATCTAGGTATGATGTATGAAAATAGGCTGATTATTTTGACAAAAGAAAGTTCCAATCAATCATGTAAAGATGTAATCTTTCATTTATATTAAAGGAGAAATGTAGAGATCTTGATCACCGAAATTATCTAACACCAAAATCTGCTTTTTAAATATAATAAGGTCATTATCAAGTTGATAGGATTAGTTAAACATTTGGAGGTGAATGACGTTTGGTTTTTTCATAATGCTCTCTTTCTACAAACCACTAAACATTTTAGTATTTTTTAATTTTTTTACCCTTGGTGGTGCATAAGTCATCATAAGCCATTAGTTTTGATAACTTTGTCGTTTGTTGTTGTTATGGTTTTCATTTTTTGTAATAAAATAAATGAGTAATTTTATTTTAATTTTTCGGATTTAGGAAATTAAAATTAATGTGATTGTCGAAAAAGTGAGAATAAATGGATAAATTTGTTGCACATTCCACTTCAAAGGAAGGGAGATCTCAACAATATGTTAAATAACGTTATTACTGTAACGAATGATGTCTTTTCAAACAAGGTCTCCATTAAAGGGAGGGAGATCTTAACAATGTATTTAGTAATTTTGGCATCGATGAGGGGCGAAAGAGTATATCCATCACGTATATTTGTAAGTTGATTGTTTGATTGTCCAATAACACATTTTGGTATATTTGTAAGAAGATCTTAACAATGTATTTAGTAATTTTGGCATCAATGAGGGGCGAAAGAGTATATCCATCACGTATATTTGTAAGTTGATTGTTTGATTGTCCAATAACACATTTTGGTAGGTGGTCAAACATTCAAAATACAAACATGTGAGGTTTACGCACATTGACAAGGTCTTTTTTCCAAACAAGAAAATACTCCCTAATCAAATTACTTCCCAAACAAAAATGAAGTTATGAATTACATGTGGGCATTTTTTGTATGGAAGATTCATTACATTTTAAAGATCACATCAATTATTAGTATAATAATTTTTCTGGTTTCATTTATTTGCAATGTAATTGCTCGCATTCAGACTTAATCATTGCGTAGTTTAAGTTAATTTAATTGTGTCATTTTACTCTTTAAAATACCAAAGAAGATTTAAGTGGGCTTAACTTTAATTCACTGTATGGATAAATTGTTTTTATGAGAAAGTTGTGGTTCTGATTTATATTTATATTGGTTAAGACATTCACGTGGTTTCTAGTGTAAGAAAAATTAAGTTTTAAATGCAAGTGTACAATGTCAATTTATCATACGAGTTCATTTTTTATTTTTTATTAAGAAAAATGCATTATAATGTGTATTGTCTAATACATGTATGGTTGATTGATCTTGATTGATCAATTATGAGTGAAAAGTTTTGATTTAAGATAAATTTCTATGTTTTGAACCCACCCCGCACATAGTTTGGGGTCAAAAATTCTATGACTCTTTTGGTTAGTAGAAATTTGTGGTTCTTCGTGCTTTGTCGATTTAGTGATCGATTATCTAAATATGAGAGTTTAAATCTTCTCTAGGCGATTTTTTAAAGTATTCATCTCTAGAGGTTTCTTCGTGCCTTGTCAATTTAATGAGTAAATATTTTTTTTGGTCAATTTAATGAGTAAATGTTTTTTTTGAATGTAAGATTTTAAATCTTTTCTATACCATTTTGGTTTATTCATATTTCTACGTACCTTGTCAATTTAGAGACAAAATGTCTTTTCGGATGTAAGAGTTTGAATTTGATCTCATCCATTCAAAAGAACTGAATACTCTTTTTACCCTCTAAACCAACCGATCTTTCACATGCACATATAAGCTCTATTATTAGTATCTTTAACATTTCATAACCAAATTATCATATATGATCACAAGCTCTATAATTACAAACTTGAATCAATGGAGTCAAACTTTGATCAATCTCCTTTATTATGCCCCTAGACATAGAAGTACCTATGCCCCTATTCATGGAAGTACTCTTAAAACCACAACTAATCATGATGACCACAAGCCCTTGGTAAGGGAGACATAGATCCAAATATGAAGACACTGGGGCCACCATTCAACATCAACATGCACTCATTGTTCAACAAACCCTAAAAGTAGAAGTGATACAACTTGACACATTCTTGTGAAAGGAGAATGATATTTTCGTTTGCTTCAATCTCTTCCTTATGAGGAGCCCCCACATACACAAAGAACCTTTCAATCTTGCCTAGTTGAGAATATATTCCCCATACACCAACAAAAGATAAAATTTAATAGTTTTATACATGCCCATGCAAATGTTGGTATGAAAAGAATAAATGTACAAATGTACCCACTTTCACCATGTTATGAAAAAGAGGGAATTTTAGTATGCTCTCGTCCACACCTTTTTATCAATATCTATACTTTAGCATTCAAAGGTTATTCCATTATTGATTATTAAAATTAAAATACTAATTTTTTTAAAGTAAAAAAGTATTTGTATGGCCAGACAACCGTGTCTTTATCCCAAGGGAATATAATCCTCTTTACCAATTATCGTGGCCCACACAAAATTCCTCCCTCGAGGTTAGAAAAGTTAAAAAATTAAAAAAATAATAATAGTCCCCTCGAACCTAAAGTAAGTTGACCAGCTTTTACTTTTTCATTTATCTGCCATTTGCTAAGTATACACGCTTAGCTATCCTTTATTTTATTTGCTTTTATTTTTTAAATTCAGATTTGATGCCCCTCTTTAACCCTTGAATAAACATTTATAGTGGAGATCATGTGAGGATTCTACAAAATTGTTTCACTTTGCTTGTTAATGTACCTTAGGTGATGTCACTGGTTTGTCTCTTTTTATAATTCATTTTTGGCATCCTTAGGTTGGGCAAGGTAAGGAACATGCTTAAAAGAGGATTTCACTTTGAATATATAGATATAAAAGAGGATGGATGGATATGGTTATAAGAGAGGTTAAGACTAGGAGGACATGTACACAGAAGACTATATGTATGATTGTGTTGTAAGGAAGGAGTATGTCCCACTGTACCAATTTATTTATTTTTATTTTGAAATTTGTCACGAATTTGTTTGGTTTCGTTGATGATAAGATAGATCCAAGACAAGGGGTGGAATGTATTGTATTGAATGCAGATGAGGTCTACAATGGTGAAACATGGAGAACTAGGATGGAGGAGCATAGTATATCCGCCACAAAGAATTGTACGAAAAATTTGGCCTAGACATAATACTCAAATACAACGAAGCACCATATGTTAATTCTTTATTGGTTAATAGTCTTAGTCGGTTGCAACATATAAACCTAAATATACCATTGATCTTTATGCGGCTTAGCTATAAAAGAAATGACCCTCTTATTAACATAATGGTTGATTGGTTACCCTCTCGTCTTCTGTATTAAATAAAGATTACCGAACCATTGGAGATTGCTAAGCATCATAACAACTTTATAAGAGACAAAATGACTTAACATCCTCTTTCGTATATGAAAGAGATTGAAGCTTCAAAACAAATAGAACTCATTTAATTTTACTATTCTAAAAGTGAGAAATCAAACAATTTAAATTTTTAGTTTCCACTATATATTTTTGTGCATAGCATAGAAGTAGTAATTTTTCGTCTTAATTTTTGTTATTTCTTTAAGGTGAGGGTCCCTTATATACCTTCAAACATGAAGATTAAATTTTAAATACTATCTTCTCTCACACAATTATTTGAATTTTTTCAATATTTCTTTCTAACTTTCTTTGATTTTTCCTAATAATAAAGATGCAATTTCTCTTCAATTTCCCACTTTATTTATATCACAAATATTTCCAAAAAATGATATGTTAATCCAATTCAATTTTATTTATAAATATAAATATATGTAATAACTATAGAGATTTATATTTATAAAAAAATAATAAGAGTAATAAAAAACACCACTTAAAATTACGATTAAAAGAATCTCTTAAAGTTATTATTTTCTTTACTAAAATTATTTTTATACGAGAATGAATTGGAATATTTTATTAAAGTTAAACAATTCTATTTAATAATGAAACATCACAATTTTATAATTATGAATATAGATGTAGAGATAATTCATATTTTATTTTATTCTAATAGTAATATACTAACAACAACAATAATTGATTTACAAATTATTTGATGATACTAATAATACTAAATAATTTATAAATAATTTGATGGTATACAAGTAAAATGCACTAAACTTAAAATGAAAAAATAACACTTAAAACTAATATTAAAAAAAAGTTTTTTCAAGTTATTATTTTATTTATTAAATATGAATTTAATCTTTTTAAAATAAAAAAATCTATCTAATAATGAAATAACACATTTTATAATTATGAACATAAAAGTGAAGATAATTCACCTTTTATTTTATTCAAATGTCAATAAACTAAGAACAATAACAACATCCACAACTCGATTTTAAAAAAAAAAAATGGTATATAAATAAAATTAGAATACAATTTAGATGACCTATCATTTTATTTACGAGAAAGAAATTAAAAAAAAAGAGAATATTTTAAATACTAATAATAAAACATATTTAAATTGTTCATTGAAACTTTTGGGTATAACAAATGTATGTTATCTTTATTTGAAAACATTTGGAAGGATGGAAATATAAAAAAATAGTGGATGTTATCTTAGTGTAAGTATATCCTCACTCACAAACTTAATATTTATTATCCTCAATCGCGAATTTGAAATTTGTATATAAAATATCAATTTCATGCAAAATATTATGATTGCAAAAATAACACTCAAGTCACATAAGATTTATAGTGAAATTGGAAAAAAAAATGCTAATTTATGTAAGTTAAATGAAATTAAGAATGAAGCTCATTTTCTCCTAATATGATCAATATATAATACAATAAGACATACTTATGGTGATATGTGCAATCATAATTTAGTTAATAAATTCTTAAATCAATTAACAATCAACATTCAACAACATGGGTGTTAAACATTGTTTATCCCTTAACTATTTATTTTAAGCTCAAATATTTATTATTTATAATTTGTTTATTAATTTCCTACGCACTTCAAGTGGGAAAAGTGTGACACTAGTTGTGACGATGTTAAAGATTAAGAATGCTCTTCAAGTGGGAAGGGTCAACTAATTGCAAAGGCTTTAATAAAGATTGGGAAGATTGTGAAGGTTGACGTTAATAAAGACTGCTACAATTCACACTTTGTTGAAAGTATTCAAAGAAAACATGTAAATTATACACTTTGCTAGGTCACGTGCGAAGCAAGTAGGTCTAAGGACGTTAAAAATCGACATTATTATCATCATGAAATGGATAACTTACTCTTAACACACATTACTGTCAATAAGAGTGTTTGAGAGCTTGAAGCTAATCAAGAGTTTAAATGATTGACTTAATTATACATTATCATTTAAAATCAATAGGTTGAAGTTTCCCCAGATATGAGAGAGGAAGTTATGTTCAATGCTAGGATTGGGTGAAGTACCTAAAGATGTATTCTATCTCTGTAAGAACTTGAATATGCATATAGTAAAATTTATACTCACTAGCATGACCCTCGACCAAAGATTGGTTAAAGAAATAAATACCCTATAAATCCTTGACCAACAAAAAGTTGAAGGCCTTCAGACAGTCGACTAACTTTATAGAAAGTCGAGGAGTATGTGTCTACTTGACCAAATGGTTGAGGATTCTCACCGTTAGGAGAAATTCTTATTGATAGAGCTCAAAGTTGTTAAATGCTCGAATTAATTACACAGTTGTTTAGAATCAACAAGTTCCTTCAATTAATAATAGAGGGCATCAACTAACATTAAAGTGTAGTGTCTAGAGATCTTTAAATTATTTTTAATATAATTCACGTCGACTAGCACAACCCCTCCATGAGGTTGGCCAAACACATAACTACCCTAAAATGATCAACCAATAGAAAATTGGAGGCCTTTAGACATTCAACTAATTTTAGAAAGTCGAGGAGTAGGTATCCACTCAACGAAATGGTTAATTACTTCCCTGTCCACATTAAAAGAAATTCTTCTAGGTAGAGCTCAAATTTCATCAAGAGAAAAGAGAGAGGAAGTCATTTGAAATATATAACGCTTAGTGGATTCAAGGGCCTTCAAAATACCTATACACTAGAATTTACATTCACTAACATAACCCGAGACTTACGGTTGGTCAAAAAACATAAATACCCCAAACTCCCTTGATAGATAAGGAAAGGAAAGATCCTTTTAAGATTCATGATGTTAGGCGACGTATTTTATGTTTGTAGGGTAGCTTGTAGTATATGGGTCCACCTCACATTCACAATATGACATCCAATTGTGCTATGAATACGAGATGCACATACCCTGCCCTCAACGTTTCAAACTTGTGACCTCTCTTTCACTATTAAACCAAGTTTATGTAAAAATAATGACATATCACAATAGATAAGCCATCTACCAAAATAAAAAACCGGAAATACACATAAAATAAGATAGTAATAAAAAATAAAACAATATATCTATAAAAGTGAACGTTTACTCTTTCATAACATAAGCAAAAAACAATTTTGTTTTTTTTGTTTTTTACAAGGCAGTATTATCCACCCCCCCAGAAAAAACCCTGTTTTACACCATGAACTGCCAAAGGAATCCCAAATCGTTATAAAAACAAAAAAATTTGAAAAGCCATCCAAAATCTGTCAAAACTTTCAAAATGCCCTACAGAACTCAGCTCGGTCCCCAACCTTTGCTGTTTTACAGCTTGCAACTTAATGAAAGCAATGTGTTTAATTTAATGGGTATAATTTACAGTGGGTTTCAAGAAAATCTGTGAATCTTTTAGCCGTGTCGTGGGGACAAAAAATGAGAGGCGGGGTTTTTGTACAGTTCGTTCGGTATGATTGTTGTGCAGTACGTGTGCTTTTTTGTATGCATGTGTGGAGGTGAGGTGGAAGCTGATAGGGAATCAAGAAAAAGAGAAAAAAATGGGGGAATATAATAACCCCCACAAAAAGAAAGTTGGGAATAAAATAAACCCATGAAATTTAAAGTAGGGGGAATAAAATAAACCAAGCAAGGATTGAATGATCGCTGTGTTTCATTTTCATGGTGATGTGGGCTCGGATTTCAAGAAAGAAAGAAAGAAAGAAAGGGGGTCCGTGCACCCATCAATCAATGTGTCTGCATGGGTGATGTGCATCAATTCAAATGCTTATGCTCATGGAATCTGAGATTTGGGTGAATAAAATGGAGGGGAGGAGGGGAATATCTATATTAAGGAAATGCCAATGTTAGGAATCTCCAGAAGTAGCAGGAGGAAGAGAATGTTGTGTTGGGTTGGTCTGCATTGGGTTGGGATTTCATGACGGCAACCGCATAAAACTATGTTAATGTGAATGTGGCGGTGTTTTTCAAGCAGCCTAGCAGGAGTAGGTACAAGCCTGCTCTGACAAGGTTATATGCATATGGTAATGGAGGGATTGTGCTTTAGGTAGCTTTGTTGTGTGTAATTTGTTTAAAGTGGTATTGAGAAATGGGCATGATGAGCAGGAAGTGGTGATGAAGGCTCAAATCTCCTTGCAGGCGTGAAGCACGAGCTGTGTGGAGGAATTTGGGAAATTCAATGCTGAATGTTAACAGTTTTCGAGGAGAAACATGACTGTGTGATGTTCAAGTGTTTGAGAAAGAGGAATGTGAGATTTTAATGCCAAGTGCTGTTTTTGCTTCAGAGGGAATTCAATAGGTGTTCCCATGTTTTTGGGCTGGACAGTATATATACAAAAATAGTTGCTCTTTCTGGCTTCTGCCATTCTTTTCTGTTTTGGTCTGGGGTATCAGCTATCAACAATGTGGTGGTGTTCTTCAATGGAGAAGAGAAGGTGGTGGAGTATGTTTTGGGTGTTGATAGCTATGTGTATGAGAGCTACATTTGCAGCACTCTCCCCAAAGGGCGTCAACTATGAAGGTGTGTAGTGTACGCCCTTTTCTTGTTTTTGGGTTCCTGATACTAAATTTTGGTTGCTATGAAGTTTTCTGAAATGAAGTAGGAATGGGTTTCTGTTATTTGATTCTGAGCGATGTGCAGTCTTCTGAAATGGGAATAAAAATGGGTTTCTGCTATTTGATTTTGGGTGCTGTGCAGTTTTCTGAAGCGGGAATAGAAATGGTTTTCTGTTATTTAATATTGGGTGCCGTCTAATTTTCTGAAATGAAATAGAAATGGGTTTCTGTCACTTGATTTTGGGTGCTGTACAGTTTTCTGAAATAGGAATGGAATTCGGTGTGTTTTTTTGTGCTGCAGTTGTTGCTCTGATGAGTATCAAACTCTTGCTCCATGACCCTAACAATGCATTGGAGAATTGGGATCAGACTTCTGTGGACCCTTGCAGTTGGAGTATGATCACATGCTCGTCAGACAACTCTGTCATTGCCTTGTGAGACAACTGCCTTGTTCTTGTGTTTCAGATCGTTTTTTTTTCATGTTGGTTTATTGTTAAGGTTTGTTTCGGAGATGGGTTTCATGAACATCTTGTTTAAGAGGCCGAGGACTGATTTGTATTTATGTTTTGTGTGACAGGGGAGCCCCTAGCCAGGGCTTATCCGGATCATTGTCTGAAGGCATAAAAAACCTCACCAATCTTCAGTCTGTGTAAGTAAACAAGATTAACTGATCAATTAGAGCCAAGATTAACTGTTCTGGAGCACCTCTGAAATTAGCTATACCTCCTTTTTCCCTCACCTTAAGTCAGACTAAAACTGGTATCAAAATGTTGTTCCGTTATATACAGCATTCAGACCACTTTGATGAAATAAACAGGAAGATTTTTTGTTTCAGATCGATTTTTAGTGAATGAAAAAGGAGGTACAGATAAGTTTACGGGTGCTCACTTTTTGAAATTGATATGTGAACAGTTAAACTGTGAGTTGCAGCTTTAATCCTTATAGGTTTTGTGCAGGCTTCTGCAGAACAATGCAATCTCAGGACCACTTCCTGAAGAATTAGGGCAGCTGGAAAAGCTCAAGACACTAGACCTCTCCAACAATCGTTTCAGCGGCGACATACCCACTTCACTGGGTCAGCTGAAGAATCTCAACTACCTGTGAGTATTACAAATAACCCATTTTATTTCATGGTTGTGGGCTTGATAATGACTAATGATGTTTTGGCCCGGGTTGATTTGTTGCAAACCAGGAGACTAAACAATAACAGCCTTTCTGGACCGTTTCCTGCATCACTAGCCAACATCTCTGGCTTGTCATTTCTGTATGTCTCTATTCTTTATCCATCCTTTAAACTGCCGTTCGGCTGCTTCTTTAAGCTAGTATTTACTTCCATGCCCTATTTTCAGGGATTTGTCATACAACAATCTGAGTGGTTCGGTGCCGAGGACTCATGCTAGAACCTTCAAGTAAAAACCACCTTTCTCAATGTGTTAATCTTTGATGCATGCTTCTCATGCAAATGACCTTGTGCATTTATATTGGTTTGGGGTTTGAATTTTTACAGTATCAGAGGAAATCCTTTGCTATGCGAAGGTGTGATGCAGAATTGTCCTGGGGAATCTCCAGCGCCCATGACCTTCACAACGAATGCATCACAAGGTGAGGGGATTTCTATATTATCTTTCACACAGTCAATCTCTGGTTGTTTTCCTTAGTGAAATAGTCCTTTTGTAGGTACAATTCCAACCAGAGATTCTAGGAAACACAAGGTGGCAGTATCTTTCGGTGCAAGTCTGGGTTTCTTATGTGTAATGGGTTTTGGAATTGGGCTTTTCCTGTGGTGGAGACATAGACACAATCAGCAGGTTTTTTTTGATGTCAATGGTTTGTGCCCAATTTCTCATATCACCAATTTAGCTATTCATGTTATGTTATTCATCTCATATTGCCGAGGTTTTTTTAATTATCTATTCATGTTATTATATTTAAATACAAGAGGTTTCTCATTCATTTAGATGATGAACTGTGTGCAGAGCAGCACGATCCAGAGGTTTGCCTGGGACATTTGAAGAGATTCCACTTCAAAGAACTCCAGATTGCCACCGACCATTTTAATACTAAAAATATTCTGGGTTCAGGAGGCTTTGGCAATGTTTACAAGGGCTGCCTACAAGATGGCACTCTTGTTGCTGTAAAACGATTGAAAGATGCCAGTGCTGCAGGGGGAGAAGTTCAATTCCAGACAGAAGTGGAAATGATCAGCTTGGCTGTGCACAGAAATTTGTTGAGACTCTGCGGATTCTGCATGACCTCCACAGAAAGACTATTGGTTTATCCATTCATGCTAAATGGGAGTGTGGCTTCCCGTCTAAGAGGTAAAATTTCCTCCGCTTCTTGCTTTTCATACCCAAATATTAAGAGTAGAGCAGAAGGGAATGATAGGACATAAATTCTAGTTTATATGCTTTCTACTCCCTCTTGCAGTATTTCATGTTCTTAAAATCGTTGATTTTGATATAGATCATTGCCAGCACACAATTGAGTTCTAGAACAAACTAAAGTGGATATTGTAAACTTACAGATCACATCCATGGAAGGCCTGCATTGGATTGGGCTACAAGGAAAAGGATAGCCCTAGGAGCTGCAAGGGGCCTTCTGTATTTGCACGAGCAGTGCGATCCCAAGATAATTCACCGCGATGTAAAAGCAGCAAACATTTTACTGGATGAATACTTCGAAGCTGTTGTCGGCGACTTTGGTCTAGCAAAGCTTCTAGACCACAGAGATTCACATGTGACTACAGCAGTTAGAGGTACTGTAGGGCACATCGCTCCAGAATATCTTTCAACGGGACAATCTTCCGAGAAAACTGATGTGTTTGGCTTTGGCATACTATTACTGGAACTGGTTACCGGTCAAAAGGCTTTGGATTTTGGTAAGGCAACAAACCAGAAAGGAGTGATGCTGGATTGGGTAAGTCTATTTGTTACCAAACTGTATTAATGACAAGAATGCTTCAAATTTTTCTTTACTAAACATATTTTCAGGGTCACAAATAATGTTGTGGGGTCACAAATAATGTTGCGAAGAAGAAACTTAAATTTGGATGGTTGTTTTCTGGTTTATGTTGAGCAGGTTAAAAAATTACATCAAGACAAGAAATTGGACCTTCTGGTAGACAAAGATCTGAAAACCAATTATGACAGACTTGAACTTGAGGAAATGGTGCAAGTGGCATTGCTATGTACTCAATTTCACCCTGGTCACCGCCCCAAGATGTCTGAAGTGGTTAGAATGTTGGAAGGTGATGGATTGGCGGAAAGGTGGGAAGCATCACAGAATGTTGACCCTCCTAAGTACAGGGGTGTGGAGTTTTTATCCAAGAGGTATTCTGACTTTATTGAAGACTCGTCATTGGTTTTGCAAGCAATGGAACTTTCAGGACCCAGATGACATTTTTGTGAAACCTTGTATCCAACATCTGGAAATGTTCACATGGGCATGTGGAGTCTTCAAGTTTTTTTCAGAGCATCTTGAATTATTCCAGGCAGCACTGGTCATGCAGATTCCCTACAGTAAAAGATGCACTGTGATGCAAGCCAGGTTTTTTGGATGTTTTCTTGTAAAATTATTGTAGTATATGTTTTCACCAGATTTCTTCAGGTTGCATTTTTCCAACATGGTTTTTCTGCAGCAGATTGAGGAGTATAAGATTGACTTAACTGTTACGTAACTTTGTCAGATTTTGACTTCGTCGAATGATATTGAGATTGCCTGCAAATTCCAGAAAGTTTGCTGTGGATTAGGCAGGCCACATTTGAATGTGCTATAAGAAAAATATAAGATTCTTGGGGGCAGTTATAAGTGCAATCATATTCCCCATGAGCTCCTCTTTCTGTGAAGTGCTTGAATTTTGTTTCACTCGAAAGTTGAATGAATGACTAATCTCACCCTGTGAATTGTAATCCTCAGAGTTAATGGTCCAAGGACATTAAAAAATTATGTTCCTGACTTTTTGAGTCTGCCCACTGTGGAGCACACACTCATAATCTACAGAAATGGCTGATCGAAAGGCTAAATAACAGCATCTTCCTCTACATAAATTCAACCTCATTAATTAATCATCTAATAGGAATCGCTTGCCTTACATTTAGTTGATTTCTGCTTTGCGCTTGCTCTACATGAAAATTATACCTTCCATTAACAGATATATTTGCAATGCATTTTGAAACCTTTCATTATACCAAAGTTGCCTTCCTTTTTTCTAGATTTTTATACTTGTTACAGCAATGTTCGAAGCCAGACCTTGTCATGGACCTGCAAATCATCTTGTGTGACTGAGTCTCAAGTTCCAAACTTGGTCTTAGCAATTAAATGAATGATAATTTCCTCCAAATAAAATCACTAAATAGGTATAACTTCATTCCTATTCCTGTCCAGAGGAAATCTCCGAGTTAATGTTAAAGTGGAATAGAGGTATCACCATTTTTTGTGACTATAAAGGTTTAGAATAAGGGGCGGATGACAATGGTAGTAACATGAGTAATAGCCCTTAAATTTGGAATATGGAAGTGAAATCGAGTATTGTAATGGAAAGTATTTTAGAATGACAATGTTTATCTTAAAGGATTAGAAATGTTGTTAAATTTATGGTTAAAATTTTTATGAATAACCAAGGAAATGTTATGTAATTAAATGAAAATGAAATAGAAACTGCACTCTGATAAACTTAGTTTATTTAATAATGTTTTCTTAGTTTAGAGTTCAGTGAAGAATTTATTTGTTGTGTGTTTTTATATCTAATTAGGAGGCACTATATGGTAGTATCATGTTCTAATTTCAATGCTTGGACCTCATGCATTCATTAAGTTTCTAAGTTGCAATATGTTGGTCTTGTTAAGATATTATGGACTGAGCAAAAGTCATTAGTTAAAGTGACCAACAAAGATGAGTTACAGATCAACATCAATGAGAGTTTAACCTTAGTAAATACCCTTGATAGCTTAGTAATCTAAAAAGAATCCAAACATAAAGCAGAAAAATGATTTTTTTGTGTGGAAGAAATTAATATATGAATAAGGGAGTAAGAGGTGGAAATCTTCTTTTCTTAGATCAAAATTTTGGAAAAATTGTAAAAATTCAAGACATATATTTAAAAACTTTAACCTTGGAAAATAAAAAATTCCTTAGGAACGAGGAAGAACAGCATCAAGAGACAAATTCTTTTCCCATTCAAATGAAAGAAAAAAAATAAGATGATGAATTGAATAAAAGTAACAATCACACAAATGGGAAAAGTGTTCCCGATTTGAGAATCTTGTAAGCCTAAGGAATGGACCTAAAGCTCACATCAATAACAATATCAATAGCAATAAACGTCAACTCCATGAAAGTACCAGGGGGCTAAATAAAACCTTTGACCGAAACAAGTTTAATTTTAGTTTTGAAAGATATATGGTGATGAGAAGAAACCAACTTTAATAGAGTACACATCCATGTTGATATCAATGATGCTTTCTGCAAAAATAAAATTCTATCTCAAGAAAAAATGGCTTGTTTTAGTGTGATTATGCCAAGACTTGAGTCTAAGTTAAAAAATTCCCTATGAGATAATGACAAGAGAGTTATTGAAATGATTAGATTTAAGAATTTATGGTTGTATGGAATTGTCTTGTGAATACTCACAAATTGGATTTTGACTATTAAGATTTAAAAAAAAATAAAAATTTAAATTTAGGGTGGGGGATATAGGTGGTTGTGTGGATCAACTTCCGGAAACTATTTTTCTAGTTGATTAATTTTGAAAGTAAATTTTTTTGGTTCAATAGTAACTATTCTTTGTTTCATAAAATCATTTGAATGACTTACTCTTAGGGTGGTGGTTTTTGAAGGTAATTATTTATTTGTTGATCAAGGCTGTTGGTTTTTGAAGGTAATTGTTTATTTGGATGATAAGTTAGTAATGAGCCTTTTCGGGTATTTGTCTTTGTTGGGTAATAAATATTTTTGGATGATATACTTTTGGGAGGGTAAACTTTCTTGAAAATTTAATTTTCTAGATAAAGATTGTGGTTGAGCAAAAGAGCTTGTTTGTTTTGATAGGTAAATTGTGGGGATCTATTGGTGCCCTCACTAAACAAAAAGATATTGCTATACACCATCATGCAATACAAAAGTATCAGTACAAAGAAAAAAAGAAGGGAAGAAAGAGGATTACTAGAGAGGAATTCCTCAGAAACCGTGATCCCTTGTATGATGACAACAAAAGACCCCAACTAACATTGGGGTTGGGATTTGTCGAGAGGTTTTGTGATCTTGTTTCGGAAGCCTCTTTTTCTTCTACGCAATTGACTAGTCTTTCTTGTCATTACAATAATTCGGGCTTGAATCTCCTAGAAGAATGCCCTCGATCAAATCAATTGGTTGAAAACATTTTGTAGCAGGAGAGGACCCTACCATTTTGGAAATCTATTCAAATTGAATAGAAAAGGCTGGATCATCCATTATCCCCTCTTGAGATATTGCCACCTTTGTTAAACACAAACCACATATTAGGATAGGGTGGTGCTCGATGTCAACAATATTGTTGGGTGGTTGTAGTCTATCGGGATTTTGATAAGAGCCCTGATGTCACCAAGGTAATTACTACGTGTTAGGATACTGAGTAGCTTGCCAAGATTTTCAAGTGAAGGACTAAACATTATTAAGGAAAATACTACAATATTGGGATGGTCATGTTTTAAGCTTCATAGATGTATGATAATTTTGTTGCTTTGAAGTTTTGTAATTTATAATGTAACCCTTTTGTAAGGATTAGCCAATGTATTTGAGTAGAGATCTTGATACAAAAGTGGGTGAGGAACTTGGGAGAAGATTGAGAAGCACCCTGAAACCTTTTGCTGCGATGACTTAGAAGTAGTTGAAAAGAACTCTTGGTGATAAATAACACCACCATATCTTTTTCTCGTAGTTTAGATGAGTTATATCACAATTTTGTGTGAAGTTGGAGTGTACAATGTTTATGTTGAGGAGACCCCATCCTCATACACATGCTTGCATATCTACCTTTTCCTTGTGAAATTGTTGTTCATTAAGTCCTTGATAGGAAACCCAATCTCTTCTTATGGGGAAGCCAAGAAATTTTGCTTTTAGAATATAAAAGCAAGCTTTTATCTTTTTGATATGTTCAAAACTTAGTTACCATGTTTTACTTTTGTCAAAGGTTCAAATGGTAGGGATAGACCCAATTTTTTGAAGGTTTATTTCAAATGTCTTGATTAATCAACATGATCTTGTTTGACAATAGAAAGGAAGTCTGTGCGACTTTTCTTGTCTTTTGATTTGGCAATGAGTTTAAACTTAGCCTTGTCTTCTCTTTTTGTTTTGAGTATTTGTTGTTAAATTTGATTTATTAGAACAAAATTTAGCATGTTCTTAAGTTTATTTGTTTGTAAATATATATATATATATATATATATATATATATATATATATATATATACTATATATATATATATATATATATATATATATATATATATATATAGGTTGCACTGTAAAAAGGTGGATAATGATAAACTTTATAAAAGTCAACAAATTAAGCTTGGGAAAATCCTTTCTTTATTGATAAAGACTTATGATCGGCTAGCCAACTTCGAGCAATGGATGCATCTGAGTTGGATAAATGACAATGAATTCATGCTCCTTAGTAGAAAGATTGAAAAGGAAAGGAAAGGTCTGTTAGATGAATGCTTCAAGTGTGGTGGCAATCTTTACACGCCAATAGATAATGCAAAAGATATATCCTCATAGAAAAGTTAGCAAAAGGATTTTACCTTATTCTTATGATTAGATGTTTTCTTTTTAGTAGCCATCAAAAAATGTATTTTTTCTTGGGGATGTAAACACTAAAATTTGGTAACTCAACCTTTTGCAATGCTAAGTTGGCTATTCTCCCTTGCTATGATAAATGCCCAGTTTCATAATCCAATTGGTATATTTATATAGCTCTCCCATGACTTGCTCATCTTTACACTATGATATTTTGCCAATTCAAGGAATATTATTAAATCAAAAAGTAAATTATCTCTATACATCATGACACAACTTTTTATTCCGCATCATAGTCCTCCTAGGCAAAACCATATGATTTAGTCCGGATATGAGGTTCAGTCTTGGCCAATATGTATGGGTCTTGCCCCTTTGGCTTCTCTGAATCTATTTTTGGGGTGAATATTCTTATTTTGATAATTTCATATCCCTAGGATTGACCTTATTAGAATATTTCACCTACAAAAGGCCATATAAGCAACCAAATGTCATTTTATAATTCCCCTAGCACTATTACAAGCTCATATTCAAATATCATTCCAAAAGCACTCAAGAGTCTCTTTAATATGTCCAAATCAACTACGTATCAATTAAAGCAGTCCTTACTATAGATATGAAGCACTCAACCAAGTCAAAGAATCTATCTTCCTCCATTTACAAGTATGCAAACATTGTATAACCATGTCTTAGTAAGAGAAAAGTCACTCTAAACATTGTCAAAAGGGTTTCAAAGAACAAAGGGCTAGGTCATGTAGGTGAGACACACCACATCACAATACTACCACACTTTGTGTATGTTATACTATATAGTTATCATGTTAGCTTTGCGTCAAGAGAAATGAGGGCACCCCTAGGGGTTGGCTAAATTGTAATCACACTTGCACAAACACCTAGGAGAGATACATGAGGTTTGATCCCACATGAGGGCATGTAGTGCAACACTTGGATTAGTTTAGTAGCTAGAGTTGACCACCAAGGGTAGCCAAACTTTACCACACATACATTATTTTTCCTTCTATTTTGTCAATGCTTTGATGAAGGGGTTTGTAGGTTTCCAAGGTTTCCACATTGTTGTAGGTGACTATAGGTCATTCTAAGTTTGTGCGAACAAGAACAACATACAACGAAGGTGATCTCCAAGAAAGTAAAGCACACAAGAAGTTTTAGACCGTGATTATTGAAGGGTCCAAGACCATACAACCCTAGGTTATGACCATACAAATCTATTCTAGGTCATACACTAGTTGTACGGTCTTGCCCCTACTCAGGTTCTAGTTTTAGAATCAAAATGAACTCTCTCCAATCTCTGATCTACCTTTTTCACATGTCTGCACATCTAGAGATTCTTTGTTCTAACCTAGACAACTAAGTCGTCTTCTCCTCTTATGTATTTGAGTTGTCTTTTATCATTTTATCAATCATTACAAGTATTAATGCACTATTTTGGTTATGAAAAACTAGTTGTACATTAATTATATCAAAATAATTCCTTGTTAGAAACTCTTACATCATCTTTATTGTTGTGTACTTTATATAACATAGATTCGATCAGGGTTTAAACATGTGGGAAGGATGTCACATCTTGATTTGTCAATTATATATTACATATTGTTGTAGACACTTAAATTTGGCAATTTACTCTTTGACACTAGTGGTTTTGACAATGCACTCTTGCTAAGACAAACATAAAGTTTCTACCCCCACTTAGTAGATCTTGAGTCTCTTGTCTAACTTGCTTAGTCTTACACATTGATATGTTAATAAATATTGAGAATTAAATGCATAAAATTCATATAAAAACAAAACTTAACAAGATTCCATAATCAGTTCTCATGTTTCTCATCCATGTGTAAAAATATATGTTCGGTCAGCTTGTGATATCCACTCTTGGATGACTTGTACGGTTTTGGATTGACATATCCTCCATCTATTTTTTTAATTCTATATTCGTCATTGGGTCATTTACTTCCTCTGGGCCGTCCTTTCCATAAAATTTTACCTCTGAAACCCTATATAAGCAAGTTAACACTACCTCATTTAAGAGTCGAGAAATCATATGGCATTACATTGATACACTCACTTCCTACACTTGCAAAAGGCACCCAAGGATCCATAAATCTCACCAAAGCTTATACACATTCATTAGGATAGTAATCACTATAGGTCTGAAGCATTATACTAGGTCAAGGAATCAAATTATCTCATTTGCAAGCACTCAAACATCCTCATTCCAAGCATTAACAAGATCCAAAATCATCTCAAGAATTGTTAAAGATTCTTTAATTACTAAATATAGTTGCATTCATTCAAATATCACATGTTAGGTGGAGAACAACGTGTGGTTTGAGGCCTCTTTGGAGTATTACCGATATTGATGATGCAAGGATTGCACTTTACCCCAACTAATGTTTATATTTAGGGTCTTCCACCCATGCTTAGGGTTTGATACCTCATTTAGTGTGTTTAGATGGATTCACAACATGATAAGTAATCAGGGTTTGACAAATGAAAAACATTTCCAAGTAGACAAAAACCCCAGGAAATTATAGAGCCAAATTCTGAGTAGGTAAAAAACTATACAATATGGTCAAAACCATATGTACAGTCCTGACATATCCATATTGTCCTGCATTAGAGCATCTTCTGGTCATAGTTCTAGGAATAGAGCATTATCAAGTTCATATATATCATTTCTTACACTTTGCACACCTAGAATCTCTTAGATCCATCTTTAAACAACTAAGTACACTCATCCCATTGTGTTTTCAAATTCATATATTACTTGTAAGAATTAATACGTTGTTATGATATTACATAAGTAATGTTAGAAGTTAATTAATCAAAATAAATTCTAGTAGCTCCCCTTTGCATCCTTTTAGTGTACTTAACTCACTATTATAGGTATTAAATCTAATAAGGGTGTAAACATTTTGGTGAACCCGACTTGTGACTTGAGCTTGACATCAACCCTAGTTATTAGGGTTCTTATTTTCTATCTTGTTGTGTGATCCTTCTTCTACGCCTACTTCTATTTTTGGTTCCAATAATGGCTTGCTCTCATGATCATATCATCTCATTTCTTGAATATCTAAAGCACATACCCACATGTACAGAGGAAATCATTAACCTCCTTCACACTTGAATTTATCCCAACACATCTCCTGAGTACATACTGAAGTATTGCCAAGGTATTTATCTCTCTAAGAGGATCCCATATCTTTCACTTCCAATCGTCCAAACATGATTCTTAGTGCTCGACCTTATCCTATTGCTAATATCTTCGCCAATGTTGTTTTCACTATTAACACTGATCCCATCCGCGGTGAAGGATCCAATCATAACTCTGAAAACACTCTCATGATCTTCCTAAAGATGAGGCACAACATCTTACACATTTATTACAAGAGAATCTCGCTACTATTGATATTTTTATATATTCTGCAATATATCAACTTAGCATGCTTCATTATCTCATATAAAGACATATTTTATTCCTACATCTATAGTGCCTACACCCTTAGGGGCACCTAACCTTTAATTGCACAATGTCTCTATGCCTCTTTTTGTAAACACTATTGTTACTACACATCATATGTGATTTCATAATGGTTCACACACTTCATCTAGCACACAGGCTCATGAAACCCTTGTTCATGCACTACAAGATCAAATCTTACAATTACAACAAGGTGCATCCATTGCTCCTCATGCTATGAATTCCACTTAGTTTATTCATAACCCACTTGCAAGTAAATCAGATTTTAATCCTTTTCCTATTGGTTTTGTTGCTCCTAAACTCCCTATCTATGATGGAAAAGGTAACCCCAAAAATCATCTTTGATCATTTCATGTAGCTTATTTTGACTACGCCTCTCATGAAAAATTATTCACCAAGCTATTACCTAGAAGTATTAAGGACTTTGCATTGCTATGGTTCTATGATCTTCCCACCTACTCTATGCGCTCTTTTATTGCTTTGGCAAATATATTTTTGGCACAATTCTCTATCAATATTGGGGACAAGGTTTCTTACACACAAGTGTCTAATTTGCGATAAGTATCTAGGGTAAATTTTAGTAGCGAATATTACTTAATTTGTGAATATTCGAGTTTTTAAAATTTGCATTTGGCGATTTTTTAGGGTAGGAATTAGGACCGGGTTGCCTAAATTTTCTAGGTGGTTTGCTAAGCATTTACACCAATAGCTGATTCTTTTAATTCAAATCGCCTTTAGCGCAAAATTGAAATTTTCCAATTTCAGCTTCATATATATACTAATTACCTAGTTACAATTCCGTATGCAAATTTCAACTATCAAATATTCTTCACAATTTCTTTTTGATCTAAAGATAGAGATCGACTAGATATTCCAACCCTACATTAAGGTATTTTTAATTGTTATGGTATTGTATCACATGCTACTAGCTTTATCCTACCAATCGGTAGCATAGAGTATAGTACTAGCCGGTAGCATTTTCTATGCTACTGACATGTAGCATGTTTAATGTTACTAACATGTAGCATTGTGTATGCTACTGATCAATAGCATGGTGTATGCTACCAACCAGTAGCATGTACATGCTACCGATTAGTAACTTTGAACATGCTACTGGTCGGTAACATACACAATGCTAGGTTGACTGATAACATAGACAATGCTACAAGTCAATAAAATTGTGCATGTTGCCATCCGGTAGCACTGTGTACTATGCCAAAAAGTATCGCAATGTTAAGATTCAAACCTTTTCACCTGGTGTTTACAAATTTTTAAATATTCTAGTTAAAAAACAAACCTATTTGAAAAATACACTTGGATAGGTACAATGGACTCTGTGAATAATGAAAACAAGGTAGATCAACTCAAAAGAAAAAGTAGAATCTTAAATTATTTCAATCAACCCAAAAATGAGGGCTTAACTTGCATCCACTGCAAATAGTAACGCAGGTAATTAATTTTCATTAACTTTTTCTTTAGTTTAGATTAATTTTTTATATCTTTGTCATAGTCAAACCTTTTTCGTGTTTGAATACAAAAACCCCTATTGTTAATTTTATTCCACATGAAACAACTAGCCAAAACATATCCCCTAAAGAAATAATTAACAATTTAGTAGATAAAGATATAATTAATGATGACATGCAAGAGCTAGAAGACAATCCTCACTACCAAATGACTCCAATAGATGAATGTTCTAATGAAAAGATTCAAGTTGAAGATGATATTGAAAATAGTCTTAAAAAAAAGAATTATGTGAGGAAAACTGTTTGGACAATTGGAAGGTCTTTTCAGGTAGACCGGGCAACAAAATATCCATTCATTGAACCTATAGAGCCAGAAAATGGTAATGATACTCCAAAAGAATGTAGATGTAAAATTTGTAATTGGAAATTAGGAAAAGAACATAAAATGCAACTAAAATTAAACACAATTGAGAAAAATTGTGGTAAAGTATATGTGATGGTCAAAGAAAATGATGGAAAAATAGCAAAGACATATAGATGGAAAACTGTGAAAGACTGCATGCATGTAACATATGCAGAGGAGTATGAAAATGAGCAGTTTCATTGTTGAAAACTTGTGGAGAAATGAGGAACAATTAATGCAAAATTTGGAAAATTTGTAAATGACAATCTTAAGGCAAAAAATACATTTTTTAGCTGTAGTCTTCATTCTTAAAAAGGGAAGACTTATTTTAGATTTGTTGGAATTTAAGAATTGTTTAAGTTTAATGGGTTTCCTTACCTTCCACAATCACATTAGTCAGATAGTAGTGCTTGAGAAATAGAAAAATGTCTTGCAATGATTGAAAATGAGGATTTGAAAGAGAAAGTCAAGAATGCAAGTTTTATCTCCCTTTCCATTGACGATGTTACAACAAAAGACAACACATCTTGGGTTTGCATGGATGTTTATACTTTTGAGAACCACAAAAGATAACCTCATCTTCTAGTTGTTCATAAAATGAAGGAAAACTGCAATGTTGAAAATATTTGCAAATTGGTTATATCTAATTTGAAGGATATAGCTTGGATGGATGATTATTCAATAGCTATAAAGCTTATATGTGTTGGTGCTGATGGTGCATCAATAACGTAGGGTCATATAATGGGTCTATGTGTCTTCCTACAAACATCAGTTATGCCTTACATGATTCCAATTAATTGCATGGATCATAGGAGGAATCTTTCATACAAGATAGTTAGCACATTTGAAAATGTCGAAAAAGTTGAAGAACTTATCCGTGAATTGCACACGTATATGTAAAGTAGTCCAAAAATATTTCTAGAGTTTCAAAAATTTACAATTGGAGTGATAAGCGGAAAAAAATTCTTATATACTTTACTACAAGATGTATTTCCATGTATGAGTTTGCATGCATAATTTTTGATGAATATCCATCGTTATCTAGTTTCATGTTTAAGTACCGTATGCATGTTGACAAGGAAAAATATTTGCTTTACTGCTTAACACATTTGGAAACATTGTTTACACTTTGCAGGAATCTATCCATGCTGAATGAAATCAATTTCTTAATAAAACATGCTCAAGAAAGATCAATTTATATAGTCAAATTCATTAGATTGAGAAAACATGTATATGTCAAACACTAGATTTGTTATATAATTCTGATGAAGTTTTCAAGGACATGTATTTAGTAGTTGGAAAACTTTAAAAAATTAAAAGGATCCTAAAAGATATTTTAGATTCAATTGTAGACACCCAAAAATTGGGTCACACCCCTTTTAATCACCTTCGATTAATTAATTTAATATTATTCCCCCACCATGACCACTTACATACATTGTAATTAATTTTACTATCACAATTAAGATTAATTATCTAACTCAGCTAGCCACCTCACTCATCCACCTCATCCTTTCCACCTCACCCTAGACCCATTCTAAACCTATTAATTGCCTTAGACCAATTCCCCACTTATCCTAAACAACTAGGAATCTTTCCAACCCTAACTATTCATGACCTATTAATCCTCTAACTAATTACACACTCTAATTTACGCCATTCAACACTCTAGATCCAGATTAAGCCAAAGACCATGCCAAATTTGGGAGAGAAACCCTATTTTTGGCAAGTTGGACCAATTCTCCTTAACCGACGCCGGTTATCACTCAGCCGGCACCAGTTCCCTAACTGCTGTCGGTTACCCTTAAATAAGAGTTTCTAACTCGTTGCATGGGTTCTCCAATTCATTGATTCACTCAAGCTTTGGCATTCTAACTCTCGAGCATTCAAGCTACCTGACGATGGACCAGAGCCCATCAAGTCTTCACTAGCATCCAATTATATCATCCACAACTTCAGATTGTCATAGAAGAGAACACATGCTCCATTGCCGCAACACTGGACACATTCCCATATATCCCACGAACACTCATCAATCATTACCCACATCCATATCTACAGGTTACCAGATAAGTAATTAATTCTTATTTGTTAAGCTTTTGTTTCGATCTTAAGTCTTTCATTTATGCCTTCCATTCAATCCTTCTCTGTCCTGAATACCACCTTTCACCTATTTTATCACCTATTCCATCAACCTGAACCATTTCACCCATCCTAGCACCTCTACCACCAAAACACCCATTTTTAATATTTCTACTATATTGCCCCTACCAGCACCAGTCACCTAACCGACGTTGGTCATTTTCCAATACCGGTATTGGTCACCTAACCGATACCAGTCTCGGTGAGTGTCAATTTTACCTAGAAAAATGAGCTCATAACTTTCACCAAACAACCCAAAATCACCCAAAACCTTGCCTAACACCTCAGTGACCTTTCCCAACTAGAACAACACCTTGTCTAATACTAGATTAGATTGTATTTTCAGTAATTTACTTAATCTAGTATATTGATAATGTTTTGAGACACCTAAATCAAAGTGTTAGCAATAGGACATTTACTTCTTGCATTTATTTTTATTAATTTGATAAAACAATCTTGTTGTGCTTTACAGGTAGTTCCTCGTAACCAAAAGGAAGCTCTCGCATTCAGTCTGATCAAATTCAACAACGCGTGCAACCTTCTCCCAAATATTCACAGGTATTCCTCCTAAGCCCATTACCTTTATCTGTTTTATCACATTACTTTGAGGTGAAACATTTTGGCACGCCTGGTGGGATCCCTTCTTATGGGTTCTTTACATTTTCTTCATATAGGGAATTGTGTGTTTCTTTCTTTTCTAAAAAAAATTCACATTAAGTTTCTCTCTCGTCAGTATTCTCTTCTTCTACTTGTCTAAAGGAAATTCATGATTTGGTGTTTAAAAAGAATTCTTCTTACTTTATTTTGCACATGCATTTAGTGAAAGATCATCCTCTTGACATATTCTATATTTGCTACATCCAATTTCACTTTCGATTTAGGCTTAAAAATATCTACATTTCATCCTTTGTATGTTGCATTAGATCACCTAAATTTATTTGCAATCGATATACTAGAGGTCATGACCAGTTGATGATTGGTGGGAATTAATCATAGTTCAAACATTGTGCACACAAACCCTGGTCCAAATCACTTGAACAATTTACTCACTTATTAAACATCTTCCTTCCTGATAATTGCCTTCAAGGATTAACAATCATATTGGCAGTGGATCCAGCTGGTATTTTGGCCAGTCATCATATTAGAGTTGGACCTCGCGTACTGTGTGAAATATATATTAGGGACACTTAGCCAAAATACACCTGAAACTAGCCATAGACTACTTATAGGGTACCCTCGTTGACCAAAAACTCTATTATACTCATAGTCAATTTTAAATGGCATAAGCCACATAACATTAAAATACGAAGCATATGATTGATGTGTTTTCTTAGCTTTTGACTGTTAAAATTATGTTTTGAGGAGTGAGGGCATTTCTTCTTATTTTTCTTATCCTTCACACCGCACCATCGTAATTGGTGTATTCTGGTTCATCCTGGGTGTGCTAGGACTCATCACTTCCATACTCATTTCTTGGGTTGGTGTTTTCATTTGACTTAATCACCTAAAACTCAAATTTTCATCATCTTCTCAGATTCCACAATAATTGGCATCAGTCTAGTGACTAAAATCAGTTACCTCTTCACACTGGCATTGATTGACTAACTGACATCAGTTCGCTACTATTCTAGTTATTTCTCCCAAAATAGTATTCAATTCACATCCAGATATTTTTAGTGACATGTTGATGTCATTTATCACATTTCTGAGTCTCTTTTACCATTAACAAAGTTCAGATCCACCCAATTTACATTCTTCATCTCTAGATTTATAAATCTACCATTTATTCACAATAACCATCATCAGTCTAGTGACTGACATCAGTTACCCATTTCTACCTACATTAGTTAGCCAACTGACATCGGTCTTTATGTTTTGATTTTTCTGTCAAAACAACAACCAATTTTTCATTTTCCAGATTTCGTCTATCTTCTTTTTTTGTGTTTCTACATCATATGTAGACCTCAGACCACTTGCCCTACCACTATTCACATGATTTTTACTCAAAGACAAGTCAACATCCTAGTCTTTCATGCTAGTCATCAACCACTACCTCCTAATCCTTCACCACCTTCTATTTCTTCACCCATGGACCCCACTTCATCTATCTCTATATCTGCAGGTAATGAGGAGTTCGTAAAACTCCTTGATCAAAATCCCAAATCCTTGCAGTATTATCTTGCTCATCCCTCCACCCACAACTCGTTAGAAAAAACCTTATACATGATGTCTGTCTCCATTTCTCCTGCCCTCGCCTCTAGTTCTGTATTGACCACCACTAGTGTAGTGTTACCTGTTTCCACCTTACCACATGTCATTTCTCACATTACCCCCACATATTCGATATCTGTCACACCTACAACATCTATCGCACCTTTGATGTCCACCTCGGCATCATCTATGAATCTTAGTGTAGGGATTCCCACATCATCACTCACTATTACCTCACAATCTCCAGTTGCATCGACCCCTTTTCAAAGTTTAGTCATGTCTATATCTGATACTCTGCCACCTATCGCTACAAGGGTCTCTACACAGTTCCTGCCCACCTATACCCTATCTTAGCCACCACCTGTCACGTACGCTTCCCATTCAGGGTATATGTCATCATCATCTGTCGCTACTTATATCCCCCATTCTCAGTTTGCTTACTCAGCACCACCACATACTGGAGGGGCGTCTATGCCTTATTCATCTTATTTACCTCCTTATACCGTATGGGGTGCTCCTTTATCTAATCCTACAACCAATCTCATAAAAATGATGATGGATAAGATGCAAACCTTGGAAGCATCTGTCTCTGGCTCGCGCAATTCTCTGACTTATAACAAGATTTGTAATGAGCCTATTCACCCTTCTATTCCAATTCATCCTTATCCTACACATTGGGAAATGCCAAATTTTAACTGATTTAATAGCAAGGAGGATCCACAACAATATTTGTGATATTTTAAACACGTATGTTATCTGATTTCCCATGATGATGCCTTATTTCTTCAAACTTTCCCAATGTCCTTGACAGGACCTACCTTAGACTGGTATAGTGTTTTACCTAAGCACTCTATCTTTTCATTCAATCAATTATCCCAGGCCTTTATCTATCATTTCTCCATCAACATCACTAAGAAGGTCATCATGACTGATTTGTATTTGATGCGCCAATACAAAGATGAATCTATCATAGATTTTTTCACACATTGACGGAGCCTTACCAATCAGATCACCTTTCAACTTCCATAAACCGAGATGATAGAGTTGTTCACTAGGGCTTGTGTCAGACACATCTCTCCAAATCTCCAAGTTCAAACCTTTGAATGTGTGATGAGGCGTTCACCATGGCTTGAAAGTTAGAAATCCGTTCTATTGAAGAGAAGAAATTACAATTACGTAACAAGAGTGCTCCATTCAAATCAAATGACTCTTCTTCTTCCAAACCACAAACCAATCATTCGAAACCCAAAGGATCCCAATGCGGTGGTCCTAAAAGCTGGTCCATCTCATCCATCCAACCAACCAAAACCATCTTCTACTCTTTCTCCTATTTAGAACTTTCAATACATGCATGAACAATGACGATATAATCCTATAGGAGAACCTTACTCAGTTTTGGAAACGATTCTAAATGTAGGATCCATAACTCTTCCACCCATTAAACCACATACTGGTTTTGACCCTTCCCATCATGTTCCTGCATGGTACAAGGAGAATGATTACTGTAATTATCATTGTGTTAGAGGTCATAATGATGGTAATTACAAAATGTTTAAAAGTATAGTCCAAGAAATGTTGGATAACAAATATCTTGCCTTGGATAACCCCAATGCACTGATTAACCAAAACATCCACATATTTAAGAATCTATTTCCAAATCACACTCCATTATCCAACTAAGCTAGAGAAACATTGACTAATGATACTAATGTTCAAGAGGTGCATGCCATTTTTGATACCATACCAGCCCCTTCTACTCAATTTCCTCACATCCCATCGGTTGAGGAATTACTTGAGCGAGTTCTTCCACCCACAGAGGATTCTACCTCATCCTCTCCTCTACCCATGGAGAAATTGACCTTATCTACCATTTCATCTACTGAGAAACCCACTTCATCTATCCCTTCATATACAAAGGCATCTACCCCACTCGTCTCTCTACCTGTCGAGAAACCCACATCGCTCACTCTTCTACCCCTGGAGGATCCCATTTTACCCTTTTCTTCACCAATCAAAGATTATACACCATCCACCTTGCCCCCTCCTATGCCCCATATAAGATCCACTTTTAGCATCTCTTCCTGTTGGCAACAAATCCCCAATAGCTTTTAAAGACCCTGTCAATTTTCTATCGTCTCTTCTACCCACAGAGTCTGAAGCCAATCATTTTCCTGTCTCACAGATGTCATATTTATTTACAGGGATTACTACCAAATCATCATCATCCCCCTCCACTTCTATGCCATTCTCCCATTTGTTCGATTGCTTGGAGTATGTCGACTACTCCACACTTTGGGGATACCTTTGACTTCCTGTATCAACTCAAATGCAAATGTTGTCCACAGACACTTCAATGATTTATCCTAAAGTGTTCAAAACAACTAAATCCATCACACCTGAGCTAGTTATAGTAGCCTCTTCTGAATCATCCTCACCTACACCAAACCTTTACTGTTACCCCAACAACCACCTACACCCAAACCTCTACCTACACCCATACCTTCACATGTGCCAAAACTTATCACTACATTGGGGGTTGTGATGACACCGAGTCTAGTCCATCCTCCCGTGAAGATCGATTTAGCCACCTCTTCCCAAACTATCACCAGGCCTATCCCCCCACCTAAGAGGAAGACCCAACCTCTTAGGCCTCATACCCTTGTTTCTCCCACTTCTCCTCTTTCACCTTCACCACTTCCATCCATCTTAGGCCCCCATCCATCAACCTTGGTCAAGCAACCTCCTACCCAAGGTAAAACTAAAATGAAGCAACCCACATCCTTATTGTAACCTCCCATTCCACCCAATCCTTCTACATTACCTATGCCTACTCCACTACCCATGCCTTTACCTTCCCTTCAACCTACACTTTATGTATTTCCTCCTACTACTATCTTCACCACACCTCCACTCTCACCTTGGTTGACCCATCCACTTCCATCTTTTGCATTCCCTTCTACTTCACGCACTACCCCAACACCTTTACCCAAGAAGGTGCAACCCAAGCCCAAAACCACACTACCTACCAAAAAGGTAGTTAAACCTACTCAACCTCCAACTCCACCTCCAGTAGCACCTCTTCCATTTAAACAAACTCCACCCCTAACAACACCCCTTCCAAAGAAGTCACCCAAACCTCCATCCAAACCTATTCTCACTTCTCATTGTGATCCCTTGGCAAGGTATTACGCTAACATCCTTGTTCAACTGTTAGAAACTTCCGACATTACATTTCCACCTCTCAAGCCTTACGACCCACTCAAACCTAAACCAGAAGGGTTTGACGATACCAATATTTGTGCCTATCATCGTGTGCTAGGGCATGATGTTGAAAATTGTAAGGCCCTTAAAAATATTCTTATTCAACTGTGTTCTCCTGAAGAGATCTTTGACGAAGATGACCTTTTGAATGAAGGTATTGTTCCACCTTTTCTTATCGCCATGCAGCCTCACCCTATATATATTCAACAGCCTTCACCTCCACATCCACCGATCTCTTTTCTTCCTCTGACCTTTGAGATAAATATGGTCTAGATTAGGGAGTTAGCCCAACCCCCGCTGAAATTCTAGTGCACCATAATCATTTCACAAGGATCTTAGCCCACACTAGGTTTTTGTCCCTCCTACTGTTATACCTTTCATGAAACATCTCTCTATTTTCCTTAGATCAATATGGTTCAAGTTACCGCTAGAGCACAAAAGAAAAAGGAAAAGAGAAGACAAACAACCCATCCACTACACCTTTACCCAACATTCCATCTACACCTGCACCCAAGGTAACCATCCATGGGCTAACATATCCCATTTTTGATGGATTCACACATCATACCATGATCAAACAACTTCACCAATCCCCCCTCAAAATGTCTTTGTACGACCTCATCCAAACCTCTGAGTCTCATCGTCAGGCCCTCATCAAGGTCCTGCAATCTATTGAGGTTTCACCTAATGACCCCACACCCATTACTGCCACCATTACCCCACATCATGTGGCCACCCTCACTACTCCGCCTCAATCTTCTGCTCCCGTTACCTTTCATCAAGTCTCTGCTATTAGTTTCTCTGACGAAGAGATTGTCCCTCTCCAATCAGATGATCCTGACCCCACCCTATTCATTTCCACCTACATTGATAACACACGTATTCGACGTGTTATGATTGATGGAGGTGCCAGTATCAATATCATTTCTTCCCATGTGTACAAATAAATGTGCATCCCTACCAATTACATGCATAATAACCCAATTATGTTGTGTTCATTTAACGATGCCATGACTTCCACCCTTAGCACCATCATCCTCCACATTTACATGGGCCCCTGTACCATTCCTAAATTATTCTATGTCCTAGAGGGGGAATTCCAATACAACATGCTACTTGGCCGACCCTGGATTCATGCCATGGGTTGTGTACCTTCAACCTTACACCGTTGTTTAAAATTTGAACATGAAGGGCACAACTACACCATTCTGATAGATCCTTCACCATTCAAAACCTGTAATATGCTCTATCAACCTAATGATGTCCTTATACCAGTTAAGGCATCTACCACCACTACTGCTTCTTCTTCAACTGCTATCCCATCTACCACCACTACCATTTCTTCTTTAGCCGCTTCCTCATCCACCACTTCTACCGCTACACCTTCCACAACCAACTCCTCTATTCCCACTGCTACTGCAGCTTCCGCAACTGACCCATCAACCAACCCATCTACTTCACAAACACCTTACACTTCCCCTTCTTAGGATTCTGGTGATTCTTCCATTCCTGCTAACTAGATACCAACTTATGATCCTTTGGTAGGTGTTTTTCAATGCCTTACCTTAGGGGAGTATCATCTCTACAACATCAACACCTTTCTTACTCCTCAAGAGTATGGAAGCCTCCATCAACACCCACATTACAACCATCATGTAGGTGAGGTATTTCCATACAGTCTGCCCCACCTTCGCAGTAACTTGACTCATGGGGGAATTGAAGCTTCTTCATATACTCCTGAACCACCTACACAAACCTGTCCATTCTCATATGATTTTCAATACCTCACCAATCAAAACTTCGCTCACACTTTCCTTCATCGATGTGCTTGGAAAGGATTTGGCTTTGGTTTTTATGAACAAGGTTGTCACACAATCATACCTTGCATCAATCAGAAACACAAAGACCTCATTAGTCTTTGATTTTCTGGGGAACCTTCTTCTAAAAAATCTCGTATCGAACTCATAGAGGAAAGTAAACCTTCCCCACCTCAATCACCTACTACACCACCTTCCCCCACAGAGTCCATGGATCCATAATCCATCCCTCCTAATTTGTTTTTTTGCAAACACCATTTCTTTGGGACCTCTGACCTATCAACGTGATGGTGATGCTCCTTCTTCCCTTCCCTTCATGTATCCTGACATAATCAATGATGACACACCTTCTATAAATGTTGTTCAATGTCAGGATGATGATTCTATTCTCACCTATCTAGGTGTGGAGGATTCTTACATTCACCGGTCGTTACCTTCTGAGACACAAACCATGCTGAATGAATCAACCATAGAGATCAACATTCACACTCAGGATGACCCTCAAATTCTAAAGATAGGCCAATCTTTAGATCCCACTGAACATAAAGCCTTCACCTCTTTCCTTCAAGATCATAACAACGTTTTTGCTTGGTCTTACACCGATATGCTCGGTATTGAACTAAATATTGTGGTCCACAATATTGTAACTATTCCTAACGTGAAACAAAAGTTGCAAAAACTACATCCCCACATTTCCCTTCTTTTGAAAGAAGAACTCAATTGCCTCCTTTCTGTTTCTTTTATTCTACCTATTAACTATCCCCAGTGGATTTCTAACATTTTTCCTATCACCAAAGTGACAGGGGGACTCCGCATTTTCATGGATTTCCATGACCTTAACCTTTCTTACCCCAAGGATGATTTTCCTTTGCCTAGTATCGACCAACTTGTTGATCTTACAACCGGCCATGAGATGCTATCACTCATGGATGGGTTTTCGGGTTATAATCAAATATTACTCGCTCCTGAAGATCAACACAAAACTGCCTTCATCACCCCTTGGGGGACCTTCTGTTATTGCATAATGCCCTTTGGCCTTAAAAACGTTGGTGCCACATATCAAGCGTGCTATGACCTATATCTTCCATGACATCATGCATCACATATTGGAAGATTATGTCGATGATCTTCTCACCAAGTCTAAAAATTGTGCCGAACACCTCCCAGTTCTCAAAATCATCTTTGATTGTCTCATCAAATATTATGTTCGAATTCAACCAAAGAAGTGTCTTTTTCATTCTCTCTGGAAAAATCCTTGGTTTCATTCTCTTTTTGCGGGGTATTGAAGTCGATCCTACCAAAATCAAGGATATTCTTGAGATGCCTCCACCTACTAACCTTCGATAACTTTGTAGTTTGTAAGAAAAGTTACAATCTATTCAACATTTTATTTCCCAAATTTCTGACTGATGTCACCCTTTTCATCATCTTCTTAAAAAGGATGTTTCTTTCAATTGGGATGACGAGAGCCACAAATATTTTGAGGCATTAAAGGAATACCTTCTTCAACCACCTATGCTTATCCCACCAAAGGATGATAAACCCTTTTACCTCTACAAATTCCTTGGGTGTCATGCTCACTCATCATGATGAGAAACATAGGGAGAAAGTGGTTTATTATATAAGTCATACTCTTTTAGATTATGAGACTAGATATACTCATGCCAAAAAGCTTTGCTTAGCCCTAGTCTTCGTCACCACTAAACTTCGTCATTACCTACTCAACCAAAAAACTTTCATCGTCACCAACACTGACCCCTTACATTACATGTATGTTAAACCTTACCAACACCAACGTGTTACAGGTTAGCTCATGTTCCTTATAAATCTAGACCTCAAATTCATCCATCAAAGGTTTGTTAAGGGACAAACCATTCAGATCAACTTGTGCTGCCACACCTCTTTCTGGAAATCAATCTTCTAACTTCAATTTTCCTGATGAATCTATTACTACCCTCTCCCTTGATGACACCATTTATCAGATGACCCTATTCTTTGACGGTTCTAAATGTCAACATGGGGGTGGCGCAGGGGTTATCCTCATTCCTCTTGATGGAAAGCCTATGCCTTTATCTTTCAAACTTGACTTTGATTGTACCAATAATGTGGCTGAATACAAAGCACTTGTGTTAGGTCTCCAAACTACCATTGCCCTAGATGTTAAGACCATTAATATCTTTGGAGATTCTCAACTAGTCATCAACCAGTTCAATGGTTTGTACCAATGTCATAACAAAATACTTCAAAAGTATAAGCATCATGTCGACATGCTTTTGACTACCTTTGATAATTACGACATTCAAATTGTTCTACGATCCACTAACAAATTTTTGGATACCATGGTTTGCCTCACCTCACAAATACCTGCCTCACCTTCAGACTCTAAAATATTTGTCATAGTACAATGATTGTAGTCACCTTCTTATCTCATCCATGACGTAAATTTTGTGGGAAGAATTGAAACCGACCCATGTGACATTTGGTATAAGCAGTATGTTGATTACCTTTCCCAATCAATTCTACCTCCATATCTCACTCACAATGGTAAGCAAGAATTCCTCCAAAAGGTATCTCATTACCTTTTCATAGGGGGTCTTCTTTACAAGCGTGGATTTGATGATATCCTCTTACGCTGCCTCACTAGTTCTGAAATTTTGTACACCATTAAAGAAATCCATGATGGGATTTGTTGTGGACATTTAAGTGGTCACATTGTTACCAAATGTATTCTTCGCCTCGCTATTACTGGCCAACCCTTAACCAAGATTGTTGTGACTATGTCAAATGTTGTGTGAAGTTTCAGCAACACACTAACCTTCACCACACCCCAAGTCATGCCTTACAAGTTACAAGGGGATTTTGGTTCTTCTCTCAACGGGGTTTAGATCTCGTCAGAGAGATTAATCCTCATTATTCTCAACGTCATCAATGGATCATCATAACAACTGAATACTACACTAAATGGGTGGTAGCCGTCCCCCTCATTTCTAAAAAATCTAAAAAATATGTGAATTCATTAACCATCACATCATTTTTCATTTTGGTGTTCCTCATCACCTCATCACTGACAATGGTAAACAATTCAAAAACAAGACCCTACACAAACTCTGTGATAACTTTAGTATTCAACTCAGTTTCTCTTCACCATATTATCCTCAAACCAATGGTCAAGCTGAATCAAATAACAAAACCCTCAAAAAAATTCTCATGAAATTCGTCGATGATACTGGTAAGGATTGGCATACACACATTCCTTTCACCTTATGGGCTTATCGCACCAACATTCACACCTCAACCACTGCCACACCTTTCTCTTTGGTCTATGGTATAGAGGTCATCCTGCCTCTCAAATTCCAAATTCCATCTCTTCGTATCTCACTTAAAGATATGCTCAATGATGACGACTTTCTCCAAGACCATTTGGAACAACTTGAGTTATTAGATGAATGTCGTTTAAATGCTCTTGACCACCTTCAAATCTACCAAAAATGTATCAAACGTGCCTATGAAAAATGTGTTCATGAACGAACTTTCAAGGTCAGTGATCTTGTCCTAAAATAAAATCAACATGTAACCAAAGATGAGAAAAGTAAACAAGGAAAGTTTTCTCCTAATTGGCTTGGACCCTACATTGTCACCCATACCTATGGATCAGGCTTGAAGGTAAACCCAAACCTGAGCCCCTAAATGCCTTGCATATTTGACCGTTCTATTGTTGAATAAAGTACTACATCACTTTATGTCACTTACATGCTCATCCCTTGAGCAAACCTCTCCTTTCATCTACCTATTTCAAGGACCATTGACTCAAATAGAATTGTGTGATTATCTGTCACCATTTAGCCTTATCTTCAATATGAGTATCACAGCTCTACTCATGGCATGATTCTCATGGATACTTTTCATCCTTTTTAGGATGGAATCCCATGTCCATTCGTCACTTGAAACATCTCTTACATAGCTAACCTCTTTTGTGCTATGGTTTTGCCTTCATACAAGAGGCTTATACTCCTTCATAGTCTTGTCCATGACCTAAAGTTCAAAAATAAAAAGCAAAAATATACATGGGATAACAAAAAAATGTACTCCTTGAGTCAAAATTCTTGCAAATAGATGAATCCCTCAAAAGGAAATATACCTCTCTTTCTCGTTGTTATAAGTAGACTTCTCCCTCGAAGGATAACTATAAATAACCAGCCACTTATTGTAAAAATTATATCCACAAAGAAGACTATTTCTAAAAAAGAAAAATAAAACATTATCTTGAAGTTTTCCACATCAATAAACTTCACGAAGACCTCAAGGAGAGATTCTATTTATCCCACATAGACTTCCCACATTGATCAATCTATGAAAGCAAAAGAAAAGAAAAAAAATAGAAAAATAAAAAATTTTGGTCATGGACTTTCCTATTCTGGTTTTGAGTATCTTGTAGAAGGGGTACATCGTCCCACAGTAAGGTTACGCTAAACAGAATCCTCCACCTTACCTTTTTTTATTCTCTTCTTCCTATTCAGGGGACGCAACGTGTATTTTACACATTGTGATCACGTGACTTCTTTCACCTATAGGCATATCGCATGATGTAATGTATCTCTGTACTTACATTCAATAATTATAAGGGTACGAAATTTAAGGTCTTTGCCAACTTGGGGAATTCGGATTCTTTTTAGTTCATCTGTGCCTACCTTGTTTATTTTAACCAAACCTGATGATCAAAATCGAATCACATATATACCTTCATTTATACCCACGCCTAATTTACCTTGCATATTACCTATTCAATATTTGAATTTGCCTATTTTTAACACATACCTTACCCAACCAACCTATCAATTTAACTTACCTATTCATATGACCTAACCAACTCTCATTCTTCCCTGGTTTATGGGAGAACCACATCAATATGAGGCCCCTTTTGTTGGGGCTAAGTAGGTAGCACTCCGAGGGTATAGGGCCCTTGGAGGTTAGCTCAACCACTCTTTTCTCCAACTCCCCCTCAACTAACTTAGTTATTTTCCATATACATAAACACTTGGAAATTCACGTACAACAAATCCATACATCATAACATCAACCAAATCATGCCTAAATCATATAATTTCCATAAAAACAATAACTTGGAAATTTTCAACTCAACCATGCCTAAACCATCTTTCATTTTAAATGACATCCAACTAATCCATATGAAAATCCATATGTGACTCACCATGCCTACATATGACTCAACTCATCCATAAACATCTAGTTTCCATAACATCACAACAATGGAAATTAACTCATTTAACCATATAAAACATCGACTCAACCATGCCTAGATCTACTTTACATAACATCAATATAATGAAAATGAAACCAACTATACATCATTATAAATCCATGCCTACACATCTAGTTTCTATGAAAATAATACAATTAAAATAAACCAAGTGCATCATATATAAATATCATCATCCATCTATACATCAAAGGTCTTTATATCAATACAATGAATATATAGATATAAATACAAGTATCTCAAAAAATCTGATATACAATCTCACATCTTCAACACGCAAGCCGATATATATGTCAACAATAAAAATACAATGTCAGATATCATCCCTATCTCACCCATGTGAGGGACCAGAACCTCCGCTACTATCTCCAGTACACTCACATAGTCCCTGTCTCCACCCGCTCAACATGTCTCCAGTACCCTCATATGGCCTTTACCTCTATGAACTAATCACCTCCCTCTGGCCATGCCCATGAGATCAGTGACTACATATCATACTAGTATTGTGAGTCCTGTGGTTGGTTGCGTGCTGGGCCCTATGCTCGGTATATGTCATCACCTGAAGACCAACATCTAAAATATTATCCTTATAATATCTCATCTCTGCCACAACGTTCCTATAGCTGACCATAAAAATCACCTGGGGGGTGCCATAGCTCTGCCACCTACCCATAGACCCTGTGCCAGTACCATTGGTCCCTACCTTACTATATGTAATACGAGACTCTTTCCCGGTGCTTGTGCTTATACAATGGGACCTTGTCCTGCTGTTGGTGCCTGTGTAACTACCTACACCTGTAATGCAGTCACATGTGCCTGTGATTCTACTAACTGCCCCTATAATGTGACTATCTAGGCTTGTAACCCTGTCACCTACGCTTGCAAAGATACTACATGTCCCCCATCCACTCTTGGAGCCTGTTCCGAGAGAGCTAGATGTCCCTGTAACCTAGTCACCTTTCCCTAGAGGGTGTCCACTTGTGTCTGTGCCTATGTGAGCTATAACTGTAAAGCAATGAACTTCCCCTGTAGTGAATCCCTCTGCACTATCACTGTAGCTACATCTAGCTGGCCTAGCCGGGGTGGTGCTGCTTGTAGATGCACTACCCATAACTATCTGTATGAAACAGTGGTACATGCATCATCAATTCACCTATCTGTGACCTGCTCCTTCCGCCCTATTGTCCCTGTAGGATGAGGAGATAAAGGTCTCTCCACATCGTCTCTACGATACTGAGGAAATGGTGGGGGCATGTCTGATGTAGTGTGAACTAGCGTTAGAATCTGTCCATTGGAATCATATCGTGCTCACCAACATGTCTCCCTTGTATCCATATGAACAACTTTAGGCCCGTCATCTCCTCTGACATACCTCCATAAGATGGGAAATCCACATATGGTAGTCATACAATATCCATAACATATAGCCCCTCTACCATCCATCTGTAATACATCACATTGTGTGACGCCTCCTCTACCCACGAATGAGCCCCTACTAACACCCATCTCCTGTAACCAACTCTCATGACACCCTGATGCCAATCCTATCTCGAAAGTCCCTATGCATGCATAATAACTATGTACTCATATGCCTAGTAGTGTAGTAGATAAGTACAAGAGATACCATACAACCACATCCTCTTATAAGCCCATAGATACCTATACAACTGTACTAAGTAGATCGGTGCCCACATAAAACAAACCTACTCTTTAATCATGTCTTGTAAAACTCCCATCAGTGCTTGGGGAAATATGCCACCCTCTGAATCTGGGAGTGCATAACATCCCACTGCTACCATCATCAATACTACCAACCTGGTCTCCTTTGGATGTGCAATGTACATAACTCCATAGTTGATGCTGGAAACTTTCTCAATCAGTTCACCCACATCCTCCCCAAATACTGCGACCATAGGCTCAATCGCCTCATCCGAAGAAATCTAGTATACTGGCTCCCCCATAATCGGTAGCCACACAATCCTATACACATATTCCAATGTGATAGTCATCTCACTAGTGGGTAGATGGAAGGTATTGGTTGCTAAGTCCCATCTATTGATGATAGTGACAATCAAACTATGATCTCGTACGATGCGCTGGTATTGCCTCACACTAAAAATCCCAACATCTCTCATATGATACCACTCGTCCTCAGTGACGCTACCTCACATCTGTACCAACAACTTTTTATTTTATCTGTGGCACCCTGTCCCACATAGTCAACCAGTCAAATGTCTACATCATTATAAATTAAACTTGTCAAGCACTTACCTCTTTTTAATCATACATTCACACCTACCCAGTCCCATCCCACACACACTTTTCCTAGCCTATCTATTTTGTACCTAAGTCACTCGTCTACCCTATATTCTATCTTTCCTAAACACTTTCACATATTCTGGTTTACTACTTGCTTGCCTTCACCGATTTGACATGACTTGCACCTAAAACCTGATTATTCATACCTACATTCACCCTAAACCCCACCTAATTCTATGATTTTATACACTTACTCTATCTACCACTACCTCTCTACTTCACCATCTATCCTACCCTTCCATCCTTCTCTATTTTTTCCATTTAAAACATTTATTTTTAAGACTTGCTCACTTTTACAGTGACTGACATCAGTCACCCTGACTGGTACTAGTCACCCTTTTACCCCATCGTCACCGGTAAGCCTACCGACATCGGCCGATGCCTGACTAGCGTCAGTCACTAGTTCAGCTCCAAAACCGTACCCCCATGCCCCCACCTTTCAAAAACTTGAAAAAATTTCCAAAAAACCTACCCAAAACCTTCTAAATCTCTCCCAAATTCATTTACCAACCTATTTAATCTACATTTGGCCCTCCCCACACCCAATTTCATCATTTAACCCAAATTTCAAAATCAAATATAAAACCCAAATCTTTCAATTTTCTACATTAGTTTTAATCCAAAACCACACATGAGGATTGAATGCTACCTCTACTCGACATTGTCTCCTCTGTGGGATGCCTAGTATCTGCACTGGAAGTCCTCCTGCACCTTCTTGTGCCTTTACCATAGCTTAACTCACTCTCTCAACTATCAACCAATCCACTCACTTAGAAAGATCTCACAGGTCCACTCAAAGAAACTCCAACTCAGCCTAGCAAACATCCCTATCATTTTCTCCCATGTCAAAATCCCAAATCTGTCCTTTTTGGTCATTTTCCATAAATAGCAAAGTCCAAATAAACTTTTCCAAACATGGGTTTTACGTTTTATTACCAAATTTTCCTGAACGACGTCGGTCAGGAGCCCTAGTTGACCGATGTTAGTTTCTCTTGACCGGTATTGGTCACCCTACTTAAGCACACTATGCCACATTTCATCACATTTGATTTCCTATTGCAGTTTTCTTGCTACCCCCATGCCCCTTACCCAAGCCCTTGTGGCTCAACCTATCACCTTATTACCTAACCTACAACCTTCATTTCAGTTGGGGATTTTTTTCCCTATACTGCAATATTACGCACGACCTTACCCATGGCCTTACCTATCAACCCAACCCAACCTCATTCATTTGAAACTCAAATTTTCTTACTCGCTATACCTTGTGTTGGTTAGTCAGAATCTAGAACTTAGCGAAGGAAATATAGAAGGTTCGAGCAAGAGAGTAGAGAACATTCAAAGGAACAGAAGTATCGAAAAGGATCGCGTGTGAAGAATAGAAACATGTTTGGGAATTATCCATTTTCACGATGGGGATCTATTTTTGGAGATAGCGTGTGGAGCACACAAACTAGTTGGGACTTGCGTGACATGCATTGACTATTTTTAGAGGATCAGTTACGAAGTGATTTACATGGATACAAGCTAGGAATAGATCTACCACTATCAGTTAACTAAAAGCAGTCTATTATTAGTGCACTTGCACGTGTGGTTATTTTGGTAATGGTGTGTGGCTAATAATAGCATGCAACCTATTTTGGGATTAAATAAGTGGTGAAGGGTAGGTCCCCACCCTTATAAATATGTATTGAACCGTGTAAGCATAGAGAGAAGGTGATATCTATGTTATAGTAAGATTATGCTGCCAAATCTGATACATGCATGAGTGTATGCTAATGTTATTTTAAAGAAGCTTCTGTGTACTACTAAATTTAATATAATAGAGATTACGGACTGAATCAAGGTGTTATCATGATTATAGTTTAGTATTGCATGCTTTTGATTTCATCATGGTTATCTTTTAAGTCTGTTATTTTCTAGATCTAGATTTGAACATGCAATTTAGAATGATATATTAGTCATAGATCTGAATGCCTTAAGTCTTCATCATGCTAACATCCTATAACAACAACTCTAAAGAGGGGCCTGATGCCTTTGTGTGATTTAGGTGAGCGCTCAATCTAGGCTGAGTGATGTGTCACTGTTCCTGGGCTTGTATTGGTGAATTCTAGGATGCATCATTGGTTCCATTGCCGGGACCTCTTTTTCAGTTGTTTTCAGGATGGTTCACGATGAAGACATACCGGTTGACCTTAGTAAGTGTTGAGGAGTGGATACATGATCTAGAAGAAGAATACACATAGCTGTTCAACACTGGATCTGAGTTTAACGCACGCATGTGGGTGGAACAGAATCTGTATGACAATTTATATGAGAGCTTTTTCACTATATTTCCAGTAGAATTGTATGAGTGGCTGATTGCTTATGCATCTAAGTGGAATTGGAGGTATCACACACTTTTCTGGATGCAGGAAGAATTTTAGGCCCTTTATGATGCTGATCTGATTTGGACTCACGCTGTGGATACGTGGTTCTGTGGTGTTTTGAACAGTTATATCTTGGAGTACTCAATTTTCACTTATTCATGCCCAGAGGTAGCTGAATTCCATTTTTTACGATATCCAAGGGGAACTTACTTACAAGGCATTCCACTGTGATCAAGATCCTGATGGTAACTTTGAATTTGGAGAGTAAATCGATGGCTAACTAAACCCCACCACACGTGGGGGCAGGAGAAGGTTTGGTGAAAGATGGCAGACCTAGCGATAGAAAGGAAGAGAGAGGAAAGGTGGCTTAAGTATAATGAGGCATGCGTGAGAGGGAGATAGAGAAGTAGCGTAAGGTTGTAGAGAAAATGGTGTTGTGGAGAAAGATAGTTAGGAAGGAGTGGAAGTTCACGTAGAAGACATGGAACCTGAGCATCAGGAACTCCCCCATTTGGGAAAACATGACAAGGGAACCCTCCTTCGGCCTCACGTAGAAGCCCGCCAGCAAGAGACAACCTGGGCCATGGGCGTGCATTTGAATCCACCTGGAAGCCTTGCCCTTGCACTTGGTTTTCCAGCATCTAGTACAACAAATAGTCAACAAGCTAATTTAAGCAAGTGGGAGAGTAGGAGTGAGTCTTATAAGAGGCACAATGATGGCAGTGTAAATGGCTTCATTGTTATATGGGAGTACCTTTTCAGGTGTGTCATCAACACAAAATTTAGGCACGTAGATTTTTGGACTATCTTCAGGGAGTAGTAATCCATCGCAGATTGTAGGAGTACAGTTCAGTTCTACTGTTGGGACACAGGGAAGTACATCTTCTGGTCCGACCCCAGCTACAGGTTCATGATCAGGAGGTATAGGTGGCTCTAGTTCTAGTGGATCTGGTGGTTCTGGAGGCAGAGGAAACACAAGAGGTTTTGGATCAGGTGGGCAAGGTCTGCACCAACCCCAGAATATTTACATGGAGATGTCTCTTCATCTTCTAGAGTATAGGGGCATAGAAGATGTTGTTAAACATGTGCATATGTGTGAAATACTATGGCACGCAAAAGGAATCACGGCTTCTGAGTGTAGGGAAAGCCAATTTTCTACTACGTTACAAGGGCGTGCACACAACTGGTACAGAAAGTTTGACCCTGATCAGACTTGCGTAGACTATACAACTTTAAAAGATGCATTCCTTAAAGAATTTCACATCCCTGAGTTTGAGTAGAAGAGTATAAGTGCACTCAAGGATATTAAGTAAGGCACTACTGAAAGTGTTAGAGAGTATGATGCTCATTTTAAAACACTGTTATCTAAGATTTCTTATGATATACATGCAAGCCAACATGCACAATGGTTCATTGGGGGCCTGATTACCCCTTTTAGGAGGGCCATTATCACATAAGACATACATTGATCCATGTGAAGCACTTGAAGTAAACCTTACGCGCTGAGGCAGTTGGAAGTATAGACAGTGGGGTGAGACCATTTTTAGAAGCAGAGATCACAACTATGGGAAAATAGTTGGAGAAACTATTGGAAAATTCAACACATGAGACACGCACAGGGATTTGGTGCATAGATTGTGAAGTAGAAGGTCACACAAAGGATAGTTGTCCCCACAGATCGGTGTGCTCATTGTTGTTGGATTGTGAGATATGCCATTTAAACCATGATGCTAGCTACTGCCCCTTACTACAACACGTGATAAGGAAGAACATTTCAAGCTACTGTAAAATCTATAACTCATGACACGGAAGAATGCCAATTGATTAGTTAGATCCATGATGCTATAGATATTGGTGTATGATAGACATGAGTCTCAGATAACTCTAAAGGAAAGAATGAGCATCAGGACCAGGATCACAATCAGGTGTGCTATGATTAGAATGAAGGGCATTTTGAAGGCGGTCATGGTAGAGGTCAAGGATAATGTGGTGGATTTGGAGGATGAGGCCATGGTGGTGGAAGAAGTGATTTCCCTTGTGGAACATGTTATACTTATGGATATCTTGACCACTACAGGCGTGAATGTCCCCAAAATATTACATGTTCTTTATGTGGAAAGAGTCATAGCTATGAGGAGTGCCCAGACTTGTATGAGCATATTAGCAAGCAACATAAAAAAGAAAACAAAAGCGCAAGGATGGTTAGGATACAAGGCACTATGTGGAAAATCATTGGATGCCTAAGTTGGAAGTAGATTTGAGGCATTGCAAGTAAAGATCACGACCCATGCTGAAGGTGACGCGCACCAAGAGAAGCATTACAATAGAAGCCTACCATCACTAAGGAGGAGGTTACACATGCACGGTACCCAGACCCTGCCCATCAGAAGGAGGTTTATTAGGAAACCATGGAGGTACTCAGGAATCTTTAGGGTGAAATACAATATTTAAAGGAGAAATCATGAAAGATGGAGAAAAATAAAGCATCAGAGACAGTCCAGACTGATATGGATGACTTGAGAGAAGTGTGCAAATTATTGTGCCAGGATAATATCATTCCACTATTGGGGAATTGGTTAAAAGGAAACACTCCGTGCATAAGTGTTGAGTTTGGATGAAAGATCCTGCATGTAAATCTTCCCCCTCATAGCCTAGATTATGACAAGGAAATAACTCTGAATGTTGTTGTGGATGGGTGGCTATTGAGTAATATATTGATTGATATAGGCGTGGAAGTCAATGTTCTTACCTTATATGCATGGGTACAAATGGGGAGATCTCCATTGCAGCCATCCTCTAATGTATTGTTCATGGCTAATCGGACTAAGGCCACTCCCATTGGAGTTTTGAAAGATGCATCCATTACCATACAAGGAGCCAAGTTCACTGGAGATTTTGAGGTTTTAGCGCTGGCAGAGTCAGATATCTTCCCAGCTCTATTGGGGCATCCTTGGTGCTATGCAAATAATGTTGATCTTTGGTTCAACAAGGGTTATATCAGTTTTGAAAACAAGGAGGAAAGAGTTATTATCCCTTTAATAGATGGAAAATCTGCGCCCTATGTTGAGCCCTTAAGTGAAGAAGATCTGAATAGGATTTATGTATGTGCCATCTAAGATCTAGAGATGCTTGAGCCATATAAAGAAGGAATAATTCAGTGGGAGGATGCACAATCTATTAGTGATACTACAAGTGTTTCTTGTGATAATTGGGCTCATAACACTTATGAGTTGGTAGGGCATGAAGTCAAGAGCATATTTCCTAAGGGAAGAAAACCACGTTATGTTAGGAGGATAGGTAACAACTTGGTACCTTGTTACACCAGAGAAGGAGATCCTATGGTATTCCTGCGTGCCATGGAGGAACAATGGATAGACCTGCTGGAAAGAAGAAATATGCTAGCATATACACTATGTGGGACAACAACATGCTGGTGGGTGGCCCACAAGGATAATCTTATAGGATGGAATGAAATTAGGATTTCTCTTGCTACTAGGTTCTTCAGGAGCAATGCACCTACTCAAATATGTACTTATCATGGTAATCAACCTGTTCAACACCACGTTCAGAAGTGTGAGAGACTCTGGACAGAGGGGTAGGAAGCTTTACCACCTTCGCTTATGGGTGCACAAGTTTTATTCCACTTTACAAGGTTGCGCACGTGCTTGGTATGTATATGTAGAGCTCCATTGAGAGACTGGAAATTGACATGATTTAATTAGAGGAATGGCCCATCCGTTTGACTTCTTCTCTACTAAACCTCTGGTGAAAGAAGCATTAAGAGTCATAAAGCACTTAACTATGGGAGATAGTGCCAAGGCAGAAGAACTCCTTCAGGAGTTATTGGATGAAGGAAACTCAGGAGCATGTCTTGTTGAAGAGACAAATGCCAATGCCACACTACTTCAACATGCTTTCCTTGAGAAAGAAAAAGGAAAAATGGTCTACTTAGTGGATGATGAAGAAGTAGAAAATTTGGATGTAAACCATTCAACAGGTAGGCGTGAGGTGTTGGACAGTGCAGATAAGACCATACATGCCTATCATGAACCTATGAAGACAAAGAAGGTGAATATTGGGTCAGATGCTAAGCCTAAGGAAGCCATAATTGGAGACTATTGGTCAAACTCTGAAGTGGAAAAAATTATAGAGTTACTAAGGGATTATCAAGACTTATTCCCTAGGGGGTACCATGAACTTAAAGGCGTGCATGAATCATTAGGGGAAATGAGGATAAAGCTTAAAGAGGGTACGCACCTAGTTAGAAAGAGACTCTACAGGATGAACCCCAACTTACATGAAAAGGTCAAAGAAGAGATTGAAAAAATGTTGAAGTCTGGGATTATCAAGCCCCTTGATGAGTCATAATGGGTTAGTCCAATGGTGATCAATATCAAGAAGGATGGACGGATTAGGATCTACGTGGACTACAGGGAGCTGAATGCTACATGTGTGACTGATCCCTTTCCTACACCATTCACTGAGGAAATACTAGAAGGTGTTGCAGGGTGTGAAATCTATTCATTTACAAATGGGTTCTCTGGGTATCATCAGGTTAGGATTTCCCAGGAGGATCAGGAAAAGACTACTTTTACTACTAAATGGGGTAGCTTTGCCTATACTGTAATGCCTTTTGGTCTGAAAAATTTTCCTGCTGTATTTTCATGCATAGTTGTTCAAGCATTCAAGGAATTTATTCATAACTTCTTACAGGTTTATTTGGATGATTGGACAGTGTATGGATTAGTTAAGGATCATTGTGAAAATTTGCATTTAATGTTTGAAATATGTAGACAGTTGAGTATCTCTTTGAACATAAAGAAGTGCATATTTGCTACACCATTTGGAATATTGTTAGGACACATAATCTGTAAGGAAGGTTTGTTGGTTGATCCAACCAAGGTTGCAGTTATTATAGGCCTAAGAGAGCCTACCAGTCAGAGTGAGGTGCATGGATTTTTGGGTCATACAGGATATTACATAAATTTTATCAAAGGATATGCCAACATTGCCGCACCATTGGAAGAGTTATTGAAAGGAAAAGGTATGTTCTACTGGGGAGAACCAAAATAATGTGCATTCAAGACATTAAAGGAGAAACTTACTACCACACATATTCTGTGTTTTCCTTTATGGGATTCAACCATTTCATGTACATGTGGATGCCTCTAGCATGACCATTGGCATGGTGTTGGCTCAACCTGGAGAAGGTATTATAGATCATCCTATCTATTTTGCTAGTAGAAAGATGACTCCTGTAGGACAGAATTACACAACTACAGAGTGTAAAGCTTTGTCAATGATCTATGCACTACATAAATTCCAACAGTACCTACTAGCTACACCATTCATCTTTTATACAAATCACATGACATTGAATTATTTGGTAAACAAGCCCATTCTACAAGGGCACATATGCAAGTGGGTACTCTTATTTCAAGAATTTAATTTCACAGTTGTGGTAAAACTAGGGAAAAGTAATTTTGGACCAGACCATTTATCCATAATACAGTCAGGAGAAGAAGCACATGCAATTGAAGATACCATGCTAGATGCACAGTTATATAGGTTACAACGAGTGCCATCAGAACTAGAGGAGATTGTTGTCTTTCTACGAATATGTGTGACACCAGAAGGAATGAAATCCTTGGAGAAGAAACAACTTGCTATACGCTCAACCCCCTACATGTTGATTAGCGGTGACATGTACAAGTTAGGCTGGGATGAAGTATTGTGTCATTGTGTACTGGAACATGAGCACACATATATTATGGAAGAAGATCATGGTGGTATTGCAGGTGGCCAATATGCAGGTGATGCCATTGTACGCAAGATTCTACTTGTTGGATTATGGTGGGAGACTCTGTATAAAGATTACAAGGAATTTTGTAAGGCTTGTCATCATTGTCCAATGTCTTGGGAAACTAGGTCAATGAGATGAAATTCCTCTAATACTCATTACTAGTGCAAAACCATTTGAGAAATGGGGTATAGATTTTTTGGGTCCTATTTCACCAGCTACACGAATAACTTGATAGCGTTACATCATAACTTGCACAAATTATCTGACAAGGTGGGAAGAAGCAACACCTACAAAGGATTGTACAATGCAGCTACAAATCTAGGTTTCTATGGGAAAATATTATTACAAGGTATGGATGTCCTTTAAGTTTGACCAGTGATAGGGGCACACATTTTCTTAATGAGATAATTAGAATTTATTGGATGAATTCATGATTACACACCATAAGACTACACCCTATCATCCTCAGGAAAATGGAACTGTTGAGGCGTTTAACAAAATTTTGAGCCAAACATTGACAAAAATATGTGATGTTGGAAGAAAGGATTGGGATGATAAAGTATTTGTGGTACTTTGGGCATATCGAACAACATATAAAAGGTTGAACAAAGCCACACCATTTCAATTAGTGTTTGGTGCAGAAGTAGTTCTTCATATGGAATTTATGTTACCTTCTTTACATACAACATATGCTAGAGGTCTTGTTGATGAGAAATCATTAGAAGAACAGATTGAAAAGTTAATCAAGTTGGATGAGTGATGAGCCATAGCACGTTGGAGTAAAAAACAAGAGAAGGCCAGGTAGAAAGCATGGCATGATAGGCACATCAGGGATAAAAAGCTTGAGATAGGACAGATGGTGCTCCTTTATGATTCTAAATTTTTGTGGCATCTAGGAAAACTCAAGGTACATTGGTTGGGGCCATATGTTATCACTCACATACTTGAATCAAGCACTTGTCAATTAGAGGCACTTGATGGAATATGGTTTCCTAGTTACTTCAACGGGAGTAGGCTGAAGCCCTACTATAAATAAGTCTTCTTGGTGTTTGTAATAAGGAAATGTTCCCATTTAGATTATGTTTTCAATTCTACATTTCCTTAATGTGTTTCCTTCTTTGTCACTAGGCTTTGTCAATTTAGTTAGTGTATTTGTGTAATAAGTGTGTTTATGCACCATTAGCTAATTACTATTTGAAGAATTTTCATGTGTAGAGGATTGCACATACCCTTAGTGTGGGGTAGGTTGTTGATATCTAGGTACAAGACTGATGGAAATAAGTACACATTAAATGAACTATCTATGGGTGTTATTCAAGGTTAGAGAATTGAAAAAAAAAAGAGATTACTTCTAGACATAAGGACCATAGATAGAGAGGAATGAAGAAACAAGTATAATGTGAGGTAAGCAGAGGCCGTGAAGACTACTAGTGGAAGGCATGGTGATGAGGTACTTAGGCGCATGGAAGTGCACTGAAGAGAAGTCTACAACCAAAAGGTAGGAGGGCACGCTAGAAGGTTATAGCTTGGGCGTGAAGATGTACCGTGCGGAAAGAATGAAAATGGTCGATTAATGAGAGGATTTTTGGTAGGTGGAGGAGTAATAAATGCACTAAATTTTTGAAATTCTATATAAGGATAGGATGCAAGTTCATTTTTACCATTGTAATTGAGAGAATTTGAAAAGGGCTAAGTGCGAATGAGCCAAGAAATCATGTTGAGGTGCGAAGAGTGTGAAACTAAACATAGAGAGAAGGGTTATGCACAGGAGAAGCTTGCATTCCCATAGGTGAAGGGTTTGAGCAAAGAAAATGTGTTACAAATGAACCAGGGCACGCGATTTCCACTAGGGCATCAAGATTTAAACTAGGGTTTTGACTTTCTTAATTACAAAGGGAGGAAAAGAGAGATTTTTTAGATGGCACCAAAGAAAGCACCCGCAACAGGAGAAAAAGGGAAGAAGAAGGTTGAAGTGGAAGAAGAAATTTCTCCCGAGAGTAATTTCTCAGAAATGTAGTATCCAGAGGGCATGATTGTGGGACAAGAATGTGATTCCCATATCCGATAATGTAAATCAACGATTACAACCATTGAACATCAAATAATAAGAATGATCTCGATGCGTTGCTAAGCACAAAAATGAATAGGCGTACAACATAAGATATGCCAGTATACGATGACGCTCGTGAGAAGTTACTGAAGCAGAATGAAGTCTACCAATTGTATGAGCTGCCATACTTTGGAAAGTATGAACCATTGTATCGGTGGTTGATGATCAGAGTCCATGAGGACTTCTTCTACTTTGCAGGATAAAGGGTTAGGATCACAACTGCTTTGATTTCAACTGTGACAGGACTAAGGGCCTCATGAGTGGATTTGGATAGTGACTTAATTGATAAGGCCGCAATCCTGGAGACCAGAAAGGAGTTGGGGTATACCAAAGGTCTGCGTGACATGGACATTGACAAATTGAAAAAGTACCTAGTAGTGCAAGCATCTGCACATCTTGTAACAAAGATGAATGACCAAGGAATTTGGTCGCAGGGTAAACACAATGTGGCTGTAAGTCACAAAGAAGATGTCTCAAGGAGTGGTCTAAAATATTGCATATCACATAGTAAAGACAATCATTGAAGAAGCACAGACAAGTGACATAATAAGTTTTGGCATTGTGTTATTGTCCTTAGTGTTTACAGAGATTGGGGTGCGTGATGGGCCAAAGGAGAAGATTTGGGAGTACCCCACAGAACACAAGTTACATGTGGAAAGATTTGGTAAGTACTTGTATGACAGATAAATGAGTGGAACATTCAAGTAGAGGGTGGAGATGTGGTATGATATACTCCACGCGACGTTTGAATAAGAATGGTGCATACGCAAGGATTTGCCTTCAATGGTGGGTAAGGCAATTTAGTTTGTAGTCTACCAGCATTTTTGGCATCATGTGATTTATGATGAAGGACGGGGCTTGGAGCCCATGGTGTAAACTTCCGTATGCCTTCACAACAAGGTATTTCCAAGCATCAGTTCACCAGTTTTTAGATGCGCGCCACCTAACCTTCAATGCAGACAAGGTAGATTGTGACTACCACACTCTGAGAAAGAAATATGTATATCCAAGGTGGAATGCCTACATTGAGAGGATTATCTCAGATATTATAAGCATGAAGCCTGTAAGCTTGGTAGTTGGGGACACCAGAGCAGCACTTGTGTACCTGTAACTCAAACCCAAGTTGGAGAACACTAAGTATGTGGAGAATGAGTTCACACTCCCAGGGCCTCCAAAAGGTAGGCATACAATGGAAAATGTTCCAATGCCTAAGACCACAAAAATAATTCAAGTAGATGATGAAGAAGAAGAGCATGAAGATAGTGGGGGTTCGGAGCACAGAGGTAGAAGACAACTTCCAAATAAGGAAAAAGCTGAGAGTGTGACTACACCATCTCAGCCACAAGAGGGAGATGATGAGGACTTGGATGTAATCAAAGGAGAGAACCATTTCAAAAGAGTATTTAGTAGAACAAGGACAGTAGGTGCTACTCCATAAACAATGCACAGATCACCTCGACTCTCTCCACAGAAGGAGACAACTGAGAAAAGAAGAAGGATATTGAAGTTGAATGAGGAAGAGAAAGAGTCTAAGAAAAGCATGCCAAATTCCCCTATACCTTCAGAGAATAAGGATGACCTAGAAGATGAAGATATGAAGGATGGATAGGAAGGAAGAAAGGAGGTAGATGAGACAACAACTGGGACTACTCAGGACACAACAACACACGTTCCAAATCTTGAAGCCCAAGTTCGTAAGAAGCCTAGATCAAAAAGAATAAATGGAGAATATATTCCACCAGTCATAGGCTATGCCGATGACATAGGTAAAATTTTCGTCACCTATTTCCAAAGCACAATGACACAAAATGAGTTATATGGTTGGGAGTTAATGGATGAATATATGGAAACCGTGCGCACAAGGATGCAACTTTAATGGTTGATGCACACACACATGGATGAACCAAATTTTGATGTATGTGAAGATTCGTGTGTTTCGAGGAGGTTAAAGAAGACACCTTAGGCCAGGCACATAATAGTAAATCCTACTGTTATGTCAGATGAACAAGTGAGTAATGCTTTGGTGAAAGTCTCGATATAAGTGACACGATAGAATATGGATAAAGCTGCAACAATTAGGGCGCTGAGGGAGGATATCAAAACTAAGGATGAGGAGATAACACACCTAAATAAGGAAACAGACTTGGAACATAAGAAGAATGCTATTTTTATCAGCATGGTAGAGGAGATCGGGGACAATTTCATGAAGGCTAGGCCACATTAGAGCCAAAGGTACCCAAGACGTATCCTTGAGTAATACATTATGTAAGTACATTGGTGGACTTAGTGCTTGAAGATGAACCTATGTGCATGCTAGTGCCAAAGGACCCTACACAGGAAGTAGAGAGAGAAAAGGATTCAGTGATGTGGAAGATTGTATCATATGAGGGGTTGCTTTAGAGCTTGTAGGAGGAACTGAAGAAGGTGGATCAAGCATTGAATATTTTTACATCACCAGAAGCCGTTATAAGGACCATGACCATTTTGGAAGACAATGAGGTCCTATAAGCCATGAAAGATGAAACATTGGGTCACACAGAATGATTAGCACTTGTCAAATAGAAGCACGAGGCCCTTATAACAACTCAAGAAACACACAAGGAAAGGCTAGATGATCTTAGGAAACTCATCGCAAAAAATATGGACTTGTTAGAAGGGAGAATCACTGTCATGTCCAACATTGTGTTGGTCTTGTAGAATGAGAAAGGAGAGACTGTAAAGGATGAGTTAGAATCAATTGCAGTGGATATTCCATAGAATGTAGAGGTTGCACTCAATGATTGGAAGAATATAGAGGTGGAAATAAAAGAATAATATCCAGAATTAATTACTCAGGTTGAAGCAGAAGATACTACAGGGTAAATATATTATTCTATCCATCAAAATTCCTTCTACTCTTTATTCACATTATTTGATTCATTTTGGAGACAACCATTTCCGGGGCAGAAATGCACCTAGTGTGGGGTAATGTTGGTTAGTCAAAATCTAGAAATTAGTGAAGGAAATGTATAAGGTTCACAGAAGAGAGTAGATCACATTCAAAGGTGCGAAAGTATTGGATAGGGTCGTGTGCGAAGAATAAAAATAGGTTTGGGACTTATCCGTTTTCATGATGGGGATCTATTTTTAGAGATAGCGTGCAGAGCACACAAACCGGTCAAATACTTTCACGACACGCATTGGCTATTTTTGGAGGATTAGCTACGAAGCACTTTGCATAGATACATGCCAGGAATAGATCTACTACTGTCAGTTAACTAAAAGTAGTCTATTGTTAGCGCACTTGCATGTGTGGCTATTTTTGTAACGGCGTGTGGCTAATAATAGCATGCGACCTAGTTTGGGATTAGATAAGCGGTGAAGGGCATGTCCCCACCCTTATAAATATGTATTGAGATGTGTAAGCATAGAGAGAGTGTGAGATTATGCTGCCAAATATGATACGCACATGAGCGTATGCTACTGTTATTGTAAAGAAGCTTATGTGTACTACTGAATTTAATATAATGGAGATTATGGACTGAATCAAGGTTTTCTCATGGTTATAGTTTAGTATTACACGCTTCATTTCATCATGGTTATCTTGTAAGTCTATTATTTTCTAGATCTAGATTTGAACATGCATTGTAGATTGATATATTAGTCATAGATCTAAATGCCTTAAGTCTTCATCATGCTAACATCCTATAATAACAACCCTAAAGAGGTTCCTGGTACCTTTGCATGCTTTGGGTGAGCACTCAGTCTAGCCTGAATGATGTGCCAGCGTGCCTGGGCTTGTATTGGTGAATTCTAGGTTGCATCATCTTGCGACGACACTACTTGTATTTTTTAGCCTACCAACCTTTCCTTGCCTAATACCATGATGTTTATCTTGACCAGCACAAACCTATTGGTGCTATGGAACACACATGATGTACGTTTCTAAACCTAGGCTAGTTGTGTTTCAACACCGTATCCAATACCTTAGATACCTGGATCACATCAACCTTGTTTAGATAAACTATCGACCTTTGATGATGTAGAATTTTTGAGCTCTTTAGCCTAGTGCCTTATCTCATTCTATACTTGTGCATGTGTTTGAATTCCCCCACCTATTACCTACACCTAAAATAAGCCTTGTCCATGCCCAAAGCCTACCTTATTTTTCTTCTTCACCTACCATTTTATCAAACTCATCACTGATTTAACTTGCTCCTTCATAAGATTTGAGTTTGAGGGGGATCACATCAACCCATACCTGGGGCAACCACTCCTGTTTTGTTCTACGTCGCTTACTAATACAAGCTACGGGATAAGAGGGGAAAATGTAGACACCTAAAAATTAGGTCACATCCCTTTTAATCACCTTCGATTAATTAATTTAATATTATTCCCCCACCATTCCCACATACACACATTGTCATTAATTTAATTATCACAACTAAGATTAATTATCTAACTCACCTAGCCACCTCACTCATCCAACTCACCCTTTCCACCTCACTGTAGACCCATTCTAAACCTATTAATTGCCTTAGACCAAGTCCCCATTTATCCTAACCAACTAGGACTCTTTCCAACCCTAACTATTCATGACCTATTAATACTCTAACTAATTACACACTCTAATTTATGCCATTCAACACTCCAGACCCGGACAAAGCTAAAGACCACACCAAATTTGGGAGAGAAATCCTATTTTTTGAAAGTTATACCAATTCTCCTTAACCGACGTCAGTTATCCCTCAACTAGTGCCAATTCCCTAACCACCATCAGTTACTCTTAAATAAGATTTTCTAACTCATTTCATGGGTTCTCCAATTCATTGATTCACTCAAGCTTTGGAATTCTAACTCTCGAGCATTCAAGATACCCGATGACAAACCAGATCCCATCAGATCTTCACCAACATCAAATCATCTCATCCACAACTTTAGATTGTCATAGAAGAGCACACAGGCTCCGTTGCCGCGACACTGGGCACATTCCCATATCTCCCACAAATGCTCATCAATCATCAACCACTTTCAAATGTACAAGTTACCATATAAGTAATTCATTCTTATTTGTTAAGATTTTATTTTTATCTTAATTCTTTCATTTACGCCTTCCATGTGATCCTTATCTACCCCCAACACTATCTTTCACCTATTTACTACCTATTCCATCAATCTGAACCATTTCACCCATCCTAACACCTCTACCACCCTTGCTGAACCGTAACAAAAACCATATCATCCTTCTCAAACCCCCTCAACTCTATGTGTAATTACAGAGAGACCCAAAAAACCCATTTTTAATATTTCCACTATAGTTCCCCTACCAGAATCAATTGTTTTCCAATATCGGTATCAGTCATCTAACCGATACTGGTCTCTGTGATTGTCAATTTTACCTAGAATAATTAGCTCATAACTTTCACCAAATAGCCAAGAATTGCCCAAAACCTTTCCTAGACCTTTCCTAACACCTCCGTGACCTTTCCCAACTAGAAAAACACCTTTCTTGGTACTAGATTAATTTTAATTTTCAGTACTTTACTTAATCTAGTATATTGATAAAGTTTTGAGACACCTAAATCAAAGTGTTAGCAATATGACATTTACTTCTCGCATTTATTTTCATTAGTTTCATAAAACAGTGGATTGAAAGCCATTTAGGAAAAATCTTACTTCCTAGAAATAGAATTTTCTAGGCATTCCACTGCCATGTACTGTTTAACTCTCTCTTATGGTTTTGTTGTGCTTTACAAGTAGTTCCTCCTAGCCAAAAAAAATCTCTCACATTTAGTATGATCAAATTCAACAACGCACACAACCTTCTCATGACTATTCACAAGTATTCGTCCTACGCCCATTACCTTTATCTATTTTATAACATTACTTTGAGGTGAAACATCAATATACATGGTAATGTTTGTATCCTTATAAATGAGAATGAGATTCAAATGCACACTTTTAAAAAAAAGAGAGTAGATATTGTTTGATCAAACATTGAAGTAACTGTAACACATAATTTATACGAAGCTCTTATTTCTCAATTTAGAATCAAATTGTAGAAAATTTCACAATGCTTATCTAGTGAGATTAGAGAACGATTTAAAATGGATGAGATTCTTGAGGCCATGGTAGTGGTCAATCAAATATTTTGGAATCATGCAACATGCAAGAAAGTTATAAGTGATTCATATAAAAGACACATGGGTACTCTCATTAAGCATTTTAGGAAATCAATAGAATGTAACAGAGTTTAAATTAAGGATATTATTCAAAAGGAATTACTTTTATGTCAATCAAGTCATTTCGGCATTGCAATGGTCAACAATATGACTTACTAAGTGAACCAAAAAACAATAGTGCAATCACACGGCTATGGAAAAATTTGTATCCTAGTAGCATCCTACATGAACACATTAGTGGATATTTTTGATTGTATGAATTTTGTCATAAAATTATATTAGGATCAATTATAGACGAAGGGTTTTTAGCGCATTAACATTTGTTAAATCAAAATATTGAAACAAACCGGATACAAATATTGAGATTTGTTTGAGATTGTATGTTTCATGATATGATGTTAACACATTTCCTTATGAAAGAGCAATAGAAATATGGAATTCTCTTATAGAAAGAAAAGGGGTCTGTAATTATAATATAGGGACTAGAAAAATAAAAAGACAAAAACATTGAAATAACGACTTAAAATAATAACGAAAGATTAGATAACAATTTCAGTTTTGAAGACTTAAATAGTCAAGAATTGTTTGAGCTACTTGATATATACGAAAGATGTATGTATGGACATAGCATTTTTAGAAATAAAATTTCATATCATATTATAAGTATGTAACTTTTTATTTGTGATATACACATGTTCTTTATTGAATACTATTTTCACTATGGTATTTTTTTTTAGAGTTTTTAATAGAGAAATGCCATACTTATTTTTATGTTGTCTTTTAAACCAATATCATAACATTATCTAAAGAAATTACGCATGAATATAATACAAGTATAAAACAACAGAGATTGAAACTCTAAATATTTTCATATAAAAAAGAAGATTAAAATTAACAAAAAAGTATATATATTTATAGTTTGAATATTAAAATATTTTACAAATTACAACCAAATTTTCAAATATCAAATTTTAAAATTTTATCTTGCAGCTTCATCCTTAAGAAGTAGAGTATTTGGTTTGTGTTACTATCTCTTTTGCACCATATGTTGATCAAATTTTCCCACTACTGTTTCAAGTTAATGGAAAGGAATACAAGAAAATAAACAAATCCAAATGATGTGAGGGTTTAAGGCTACCTCTTGATAAGATGATGATGGTGAAAATATGGGTGCAAAAAATCCTTCTCATGGTGAGCTCAATCACATGCACACCAAAGAGAAACTAAGAATGAAAATGATTAGTAGATAGGATGGTGGGTTTCTTGAAAATGCTGGTCTCGAAAATTGATAACTTCTTAGGGATGGATTTCAACCCACTTTAATAAAAGATTAGATAAAATAATAGTGGATAAATGAAAATGAATAGATTGGATGCAACATATAGTAAGATAAAACATAGTTATGAAATATATGCTAGATAAAATAATATGCAGATATGATAATAATAAATGATACTGAACCAAACTCTATCGGGTCGACGACAAACTGATACTGGTGAATACAATCAACGACAATTGAAATAGAGTGGATAAGAAAATATAGAAAACAAGCCCACAACAGGTTCTAAAACATTGAGAAGGTCTTGGATCTAATGTGGGAATGATGGGGAAACAGAAAGGATGGAGGAAAACTGATAGATATGATAAATTCAGATGGGTTCTACGGTGACTGGGCTGGATCGAAATGACTGGTGATGTTGAAGATGAAATCTGGGCTCCTAAACAAGTAGATCATAAGAACACAGAGGGCCGATTACTGAAAGAAGTTATAAGGAAGATGATAGATGGAGCAGGGGGTAGAAAAAAAGGTGATGCATATTGGGTCGATGATGACTGAAAGGGTAGATTTATGGTTTGATGGGTCTAGATGGATGGTAAAATCATTGTGGGAAAAGGAGCAATGAAGGATGATAAAAATGAAGTTCCAGGGTAACTGGAAGACTTGTAAGGCTGATGTAAAATGATGATGAAGCAATGATAAGGGCTCCAAACAGGAAAAGGTGGGACACTAAGCAAAAAACAAAGCAAGAGTCGCAAGAAAGCATGAATTATCAAAATTGCATCCTCAGGAGAGGGGGTATGGGCATACTTATAGGTTCAATGGAAACCCGCATGGGCCACCGAAATCTATGACAAAATGTCAATTTGGGTAGTGGATATGGTGATTAACTCGATATAAAGGGCCTTAAAGGGGTAGAATTAGGGTTGTGGGCTCTTTTAGCGGGTTAGGGTTACATAAGGAGGATAACGGTGGTTGGAGGATAAAAATACATTGAATGAGGATAAATGTGGACCTAGGGATGATAAAAGGGGTATTTAAAAAAGGATTAATGGAAGGGTTTAAGGGTTATTAAGTATGATTAAGGATGAATTAGGGGGATAAAATAATAGTGGAATTAAGATGGGAAAAATGGGAATTAGATAGGATAAATGGGGTTTAGGAGGGAAAGATGAATTTGAATAGGAAGAGAGGAATGTATGTGCAAGATGATGAGGAAGGAGAGTGAACGCGGGATGGTGGACAAGCATACCAAAAATTGGTGTCTACACTTTCCCATTTTTTCGAGTGGTTTATGTTGGGCAATCCGCGAGACAAAAAAAAGAAATTAAAGAAGATGATGAGTGAGGTGCACCCTCTCAAACTACAGATCAATGACACAAAAAAGAATTGACCAATAGGTTGAAATAGAGAGATGGAGGATGAGAAGGATGAGAAAAATATGCCCGAAGAGGAAAGAGATGATAAAAATAAAACAAAGATAAAAACAAGCAATTGCGGTGATTTTATAATCACATCGGTAGGGAACAAAGTATAACCTCAACAGAGATGACAAAAATGTACTATGGACCTATGAGTTAGTGAAAACCCGTATAATATGGAGGGATTCCAATTGGAATCCACTCACATGGACGTGTAAGCCATGGGACCAATGGGTCAAAGGAAACCATCAAAATATGTGCAAACAAATGGGAGCCGGAGGATGGTCAAGACAATGGTTTGAAAAAATGTAGGGAAAAAATGGATGCGATATCCTTCATACATGAGGAATTGAGAGTATGCATCTGGGTGGGATGAGAATAAAATATGATCATGATGGTGGGATTAGAAAAATATGGTGCCCTGAGAAGGAACACGAGGATGGCCGCAGAGCGAGCTACTAGATGGGATGAAAGATACATGATGAGATAGAGAATCCAAAAGATAGCCAACTTAGCCCAGTGGGATAAATAAAGGTGTGTGAGGGGTAACACACAAGCCAAAAGTGGAAGAAAAGATAATTTACTGAATAAATTGGATGATATGAGTAAAATATTAAAATTAGGGTTGGGTCGACGATGATAGGTAGGGATAATGATGATTCGGCTTGGGTCGACAGAGAATGGGCAAGTTGACGGTGAATAAGGCCAGCACGCCTAATTAAGTGGCAAAGTTGGGCAACTAAGATAATTTGTGCGATATGATTTTGATGATCGAGATCTCTGAGAGGTATAAAATATTGAGATTTGATCGAAATGGAGGCCAAGGGAGGAGGAAGGGAGTTCCCGAGGTCATGAAAAGTGTTAAGTCTGAAAACCTAGCCTAGTATTTGATTTCTGTGTGATTTTTTATTTTTAATTTTTTTTTAAAGTGATGGGCACCAAGGGTTGGTGGGTAGGGAGCACGGATAGCATGGCACAACTGAGACGTGATGGAGGTCTAGAGAGTGGATAGCCCCCCACACTAGGAGGACATGGTGTTGGCTTAGGACTGAGGACATCATATCTCATGTTCACCACCTAGTGGGTGAACATTGTATAGAGATTTTGATATTGATTTTAATGTATAGACCTTGAGACATAGCCCAGTCGAGGCCTACCATGGATGTATACACATTTTTATGATATATATGATGATTTTTGTTGTGATGAGTAGATTTGATACATGTGATGATTTAGGTGCTTTAATGTATGTTGATATATGATTAGATCATGAATGTTGAATTAGATGCTTGATTAGATTATGGATGTTTATTTAGATATTGGATGTAATGTGATGCATATTGATGATGTGATATGATATACTGATTGGATGTAGATTAGATCGATGTGATGGATTGGATGTATATAGATGATGATATAGATATTTGATATGATGTATAAATGAGATGTTGATGATATAATATATTGATTTGATGGATAGTGAATTAGATATTGATGTGATGAACTTAGATGTTTAGATGATGGAATGGTGTATGAATTTAGATATTTGGAAAGATATGATGGACTTATATTAGATGTGATTATGATGGATATGATTATATATGATTGATGCGATGATGTAGATGTTAGATTAGATTAGATGATGATATAGATGTAGATTAGGTGTGATTAGAGGTTTATTTATAAATTTGATATGATGCCGTAATGAATTTAGATTAGAAATGATCATGATAAGTGATGGATATGATGGATATGAAGGGCAAGATATAGATATTATATTAGATTAGATATGGATGATTAGATGTGATAAATTTTAGATAGACAAAACGTGATCCTGGGTATAGTGACTGAAATATAAGGAGTACACTTGTAACATAGGAAAGAGCGTACATGGAATATATGCTTTTGAACCAGATTGGGGGTAAAGCATGAAAGGGAACACACACAAAGTGATGCACTTGTAGCCTATGGCAGGTGTTAACACATAACCAATGATAGTTAGTCATATTTGAGACCACAAGGAAAAAATGGAAGGTGCTTACACACCTACTGTTGACACGACAAGGGGTTTGAGATGTATTCTGTATGGGGGAAGTAGGTTCTCCTTACGTGGTTATCCTAGGTCTATGACCAAGCTCTAAGAAATATGGCACAAAATGATCAATGTGGGAAGTTTGTTGTAGATAGGAAAGTTGATCAATGCAGTAAGCTTTCTAGGGATGCTTGAATTTGAATTTTTGCTTTTTTAATTTTAATATTTTTAGAAGGTTGATCAATGTGGGAATCCTTCACTTTTATGATATAATAAAGTAGCCATCCTTTGAGGGAGTGGTATCTGATTAAGATTATTTATTTGGGTTTTTCTTTTGATGGCAGAATTGAATGCATGATAATTGTCCTTTGAGGGATTAGTCTATACTCTAGAAATTATTTTATTTATATGAAAAACTGTCCTTTGAGGGAGTAGTATGTTTTTGAATAAGATAGCTTTTGATATGAGCATGATGAATTTTGAATTTTTAGGATAGAGCTGAGGATAGCCAAGTAGACCACTTGGGGAGGGGAAATGAGATGTAAAAATGATACCTATGGACCCTTATCATAGTTCCAGCAGGTAGATAAGAAGGTGATGGATGTAATGATTGTGGGGTTCCCACTAAGAAGGAGGAACTTGTCCATGAGGAATATGATATGAACAAAACCATGGTGCCCATATTCAAGGTCATAGATAGGAAAGTGACGGTAGACCACATAATTCCAAATCATTACGATGAGAGATGGAAATGACTAATGATTGAAATGAGAGATTTTTAAGTATGACTAAGATCACATTGGTAGATGTATTAACAGTATAAAGGTTACAAGTGTAAGGTGTTGAGAGGTTATGTTTTCTGATTTTCCATCTAGAGAGGATAAACGATAGGCTCCAGACCCATACTTTGTGCATGATAATATATGGTCCAATCCAGTTGGGAGAAAACTTTCCATGTTGGATCCTTTCTAGAGTAGTGACGTTCTGATTTTCTTTGAGGACAAGGTCACCGATGTTAAAGTCATGTTCTTTTAGATGTTTTTTATAGGCATGTTTGATGTGCTCTTGATAAACATGATGATGTTAAAGAGAGATTAAGTGACACTCGTCTAGCAATTCAAGCTGTGCTAGACACTCTTGGTGATAATTCTTGTTAGAGATGAAGGCACAAAGAGAAGCCTGCAAAGATGGGGTTTGAACTTTGAGAGGAAGAAAAACCTTTGAGAATAAATGAGAGAGAAAGGAGTGGCATCTATAGAGGTGCTAATGCTAGTTTGATAAGCCCAAAGAGAAAAGGGGATGTGAAGATGCCAATTTTGACCTGCTTTATCAATAGTTTTGGCAAGGATATTGCGAAGAGTCTTGTTAGTGGCTTCGGCTTGGCCGTTAGCTTGAGGATAATAAGGAGATGAGAAGATAAGATTGATGTTGAAAGAGTCACAAAGCTTCTTAAGATATTTGTTTTTGAAGGACTTTCCATTATCTGTGATGATTTTGTGAGGAACACCAAAGTGGAAAATGATGTGCTGATAGATGAAATCAATGATTTTGTTAGCTTTGGTGGATGCAAGTGGAATGGATTCCACCCACTTGGTGAAGTATTCGGTAGTGGTGATGATAGAATGATGACATTGAGAAGAGTGTGGATTGATGAGACCAATAAGGTCGAGGCCCCATTGTGAGAAAGGCCAAAGATCTTGAGCTGGTTGTAAGGAATAGCTAGGAATGCAAATGAGATTATAATGTTGCTGAAATTTTACACCCTTTTTGACATAGTCACAACAGTCTTGATTGAGAGTAGGCCAATAGTATCCCATCCAAAGAACATGTTTGATGATGGCCAAACCACTGAATTTTCCACCACAAATGTTGTTGTGGACTTCTTGAATAGCGTGGATATATTCATGAGATTTAAGGAAACATAATAGAATGCTGTCAAACCCACATTTGTAGATGATGCATCCAAGGATGACATAGTGGTTAGCATGTTGAAGAAATGACCTCCTACCATTTTTAGATAGGTCAGAGGGGATTTTAGATTGGGATCAATAGTCAAATATTGGAGTGTACCAGGGATCAAATTGATAGCGTTCAGATTGATGTGATGAAGCTCATTAGTATGAGATTGTTGATTTATGCAATAGATTCATGGGATTTAAGGAAACATAACAGAATGCTGTCAAACCCATGTTTGTTTACGATGCATCCAAGGATGACATAGTGGTTAGCGTGTTGAAGAAATGACCTCCTACCATTTTTGGATAGGTCAAAGGGGATTTTAGATTGGGATGAGTAGTCAAATATTTGAGTGTACCAGGGATCAGATTGACTAGCATTAAAAAGATTGATGTGATGAAGCTCATTGGTATGAGATTGTTGATTCAATATGATGAACAAAAAAAAAGGGCTTGGATTCTTTCATTGTCCAAGGGATGAGAGATGTGAGGGATGTCATGGTGTCTGTGAAATGATTAGATGAGTAAGGCACGGTTTGGATGGTATATTGATCAAAGGCCTCAAGAATAAAGTCAATGATGTCCTTATAATTTTGAAGGACTTCATTTTTACACTGATAGATTCCCTTAATTTGATTAATGATGAGTTGAGAATCACCATAGATATTGAGGATTTGAACACTGAGCATGATAGTAGTTTGAAGACCTAAGATGAGGGCTTCATACTCAGCATGTTGTTAGTGTAATCAAAGTTAAGTTTTAAAGCCACAAGGATAGGAGTTTCCCAAGGAGGAATGATGATAACACCAACACCTCCCCCTTATCGACACTTAGATCCGTCAAAGAAAAGTGTCATTTTGAGGGGAGAGTATTCATGATCGATGGTATGGATAGACTCGTCAGGAAATTTTTCGTGAGGAAGATGATTGTCAGGAAGAGGGGCTTTAACAAGTTGATCAGTGATAGCCTGGCCCTTGATAGATTTTTGAGAGATGAACTCTAGGTCAAACTCGGTCATGAGCATGAGCCATCGAGTGATACGATCATTGTGGTAAGGCTTATAATTCATGATTTTTATAGGATTGAAGCTAGTGAAGACAAAGGTTTTGTGATTGAGAAGGTAATGAAGAATCTTAGAAGTGGAAAATAAAAGAGCACAACACAGCTTTTCAGCTTAAGTGTAGTGGGTTCGTAATTGTGAAGAGTGTGGACTAATATAATATATGACTTTCTCCCTTCCCTACTCATCATGATGTGTCAACATGACACCCAGAGCATGATAAGTGGTAGATATATAAAGATATAAAGGATCCCCCTTGCATGGAGGTGGAAAAATAGGTGGATATAGAATATAATGCTTGATTTGGTCGAAGGCTTCTTGGAAATTGGTATCCCACTTGAAGTGAGTGTATTTGCAAAGAAGATGGTGAAAAGGTAGACAATGGTCAGAAAGCTATGAGATGAAATGAAGAATTGATTGAAGTTTGGCCTTAAAGACTTTGAAGTTTATTTAGATTAGAATGGGGAGGCATCTCAAGGATGGATTTGATCTTGGTAGGGTCAACTTCAATACCCCTGATAGAAATGATGAAGCCAAGGAGTTTTCCAGTTAAAACTCCAAACACACACTTGGAGGGATTGAGACGAAGGAAGAAATGGATGAGATGTGTGAAGAGGATTTTGAGGATAGAAAGATGGTCTTGTCTACATTTGGATATTACCCAAAGGTCATCAACATAATTCTCTATGGTCTTATGGATGATATCATGGAAGACATAGGTCAAAATGTGGTTATAAGTGGCCCCCACATGTTTTAAACCGAAGGGCATGACATGATAACATAAGGTTCCCTAAGGGGTGATGAAAGAAGTCTTATGTTGGTCTTCTGGTGTAATGAGAATTTGATTATACCTAGAAAAACCATCCATAAGAGAAAGCATCTTGTGGCTTGTGGTGAGGTCAACGAGTTGATCGATGTTGGGAAGGGGAAATTCATCTTTAGGGAAAGTGAGATTTAAATCTCAAAATTTAATACAGATGTGGAGCTTTCCAGAGGCTTTGGAAATGGGTACGATGTTAGAAACCCATTGTGGATAGTTGATAGGTATGATGAAGTTGGCAGAAATAAGGCATTGTAATTCCTCTTTGACAAGGAGGGTAACATGAGGATGCATGCGGCGTAGCTTCTGCTTAACTGAACTTAGCATTGGGGATGGTGATGATATGTTGTGGATGATGATGTTGGGATTGAGGCTAGGCATGTCAATGTATGACCATGCAAAGGCATGGCTATGCTTAGAAAGGAAGGCAGTGAAGGACTCTAGCTCTTGTGGATCAAGAGATTGACCAACTTTGAGGATGTGGGGCTCTTAGGGAGTCCCTATATTGATGTCAATGGTGGATTCATTGAGAAGGGTGGATGTGTCAGGAGGTAAGGACTTATGAAGATGAGAATATTCTTCCCCCATGTAGGAAATAATGGATTCATTGTCGATACATTCAAGGATATCAATGTTAGGGGAATCCTCCTCTACCATATTAGGAAATATGAGAGGAAGGGACCTAGATTCACCTTCAGCCTGATAAGTGACCGGTCCCAAAGTGATGGTGGAGATTAAAAAAAGCTAGAAGAAAAGGGCACAATGTCATCTATATCCATGGGGTCATTGGATGGAGAAGAATTGGGTGATAGATCGATGTGCATTGTGGATGTAGAAGAAGAAGATGTGAGAGGATCGGTGGGTTTCTCTTTGAAACCAAGTCTAAATTTCTCATGAGGCTTGTGGGATTGGTCAATGATAAGATCATGCATGCCTTGTTCATAACATCCAAGACCAAATCCCTTCCATGCAAAGTGATGGAGGTAGGTATAGGAAAAGTATTTGTTATAGAGGAAATCAAATCCATTGGTATATGGTTTAGTGTGAGGTTGATCATTGATGTGAGAGGAAGGGTGATCGATGCCACCATAGATGAGATTGGTTTTGAGATGAGGTGGACCAAAGGAAATGATATCCCTGCCATTTGGTTGATACATAAGAGATTTTTTGGTTCTACCACGTCGATTAGGTGTGGGGAAAGAATTGAGGGCGAGGGGTTGATACTCCCCCAGTGAAAGACGTTGCACCATGGTATCAAGAGATTCATCATTAGGTAGTTTAGATGTAGATACAAATGAGCTAGTGGATGGTTCAAAAGATGATTTTGGTTTAGGGATGAGCATGTCATTTGGATGATAGGTCATGTGGCATGCTTTGAATGGAGGTAGATCTTTGGGGAGGGTATGGATTTTCCCCTCATGCTCATATTTAATACAGCGATGGAGAGTAGAAGGGATGCAATGCATGGCGTGGATCCATGGATGTCCAAGAATGACATTGTATTGGAACTCCCCCTCAACAATGTAAAAGAGCTCATGGAGGATTTTTTCACCGATGTAGATGGGAAGGATAAAGTTTCCCAAAGTGGGGGCAATAACATCATTGAAAGCGTGAAGAACTGCGGGTGATTGAGTGACAATGGATTTAGGAAGTTTGAGTTGATCAAAGGTATGGGATGAGATAATATTGATGTTGGCACCATTTTCAATCATTGATCAATGGATGAAGGTGTCATTGATGCAGACAATGATGAAAAGAGGAAGGTCATGGTCCTCAGATAAGATGTCAGGAATTTTGGAATCATCAAAAGAGATGGTGGTGGAAGCTGTGAGAGCTTCAAAAAGGGTTGTGAAAGGTTGAGTCTCATCATTGGTAATTGGGATACCTTTTAAGGCTTAGATGAGAGCTTGTTGATGATTGGGAGATATTTGGATGAGATCATAGAGGGACATCTTGATCGAAGTCTAATGGAGCTGTTTTACAATAATTTTTTATATGGCAGTAGGCTTTAGAGTGCGTGGAGTGGCTAAGATGGATACTTTGGCCTTAGATGATGGTGAAGATGGAATAGTATCGGTAGAAGGAGAAATGATGATAACTTTGGGCTTATATTTGGTGGATGATTGAGGATCATAAGGTTTAGAGCAAGTGGTGATATGAATGACATCGATGAAAAGAGGGGCACATTCTTTGGAAGAGGTGGTGTTTGGAGGAGGGGTTGTGATGAATGATTTGGATGAAGAAGGGGATTTAGAGGCCTTAGGAGGTGTGGATTTGATTGGGGGATTTTGGTTGGATGTGGATGGAAGAGGGTGATCTTATTCAATGAGAAGGTTGTCTTCTTTTATAAAATTGTTGATGAGGGTTTGGAGGGCCCTACGATGTTTAATATCATGTCCATGGGTGTGATGATAAGCACATAAAACATTAGGGTCAAACCATGTGGGTTTTTGTTTTTGTGAATCAAAGGATTTGATGGGAGGAAGAGTGATGGTAGATGCTTGGATGAGATGTTGAAATATTTCAGTATAGGACCCAATGGGAGTTTTTGATGAGGGGGTTTTGTGGTTTGTGGATGGATTAGATTTGGGAGTGGTGGATGAAGTCAAAAATGGTGTCTTACTTTTGTGAGGCTTTGTGGGAGCCTTGGATTATGATTTTTATTTAGGAAGAGGGATGGATTGTTTGATTCAAGATTTGATGATGGGGGATTTAGATGAAGGGTCATGTAACCCCAAAATGGATGGAAAAGGTCCTAAGATAAATGATGAGGTGTTGGATTTCTTAGATGGTTGGGGATTTGGAGGAGGTAGCTCCAATTTCTAATGTGGATGGGTGAAATATTTTTGAGTAGGGATGCACTAAGATTCTTTAGATTTTTGTTGTGAGGATTTACCCTTGGTGGGGATCAATGATTTCAACTGGGGGATATTTGAGGTAGAACCAAATGATGTAGATTTTGTTGTAGATGTGGTTATTAAAGATGGAAGTGGGGTTTGGATGACATGTTTGATGAGATCAGAAGGAGTTACAGATTACATGGGTCTTGGAAGTGTTGGTGTAGGAGTGATTGGAATTTTTGATGATGAGGATGGGGTAGGAACATCATTTGTAGTTGTACTAATTGAGGATTCTATGTATTATATGATTTAATGGATGATATGAACTTGGACATAGATTCAGATGTTGATATGGCTATGGATACATTCATAGGTGTGGATAAAGGAGTAGATGTAGGAGTTGGTATAGATGTAGAGATAGATGTTGGGGTAGGTGTGGGAAATGCAGATGTAGGTTATAGATGTGGACTTATTAATGATGAGGTGTAGGGACATCATTTAAATAAGGGTATGATAGAAGAGATGTGAATGTGGACATAGATATGTTTAGGGATATGGTCATAGGTGTGGATAAGATGGGAGTTGTGAGAAAATTTGGGATGTGGTAGTTGTGGATGTAGATATAATAGATGTGGGTAAAGTGGACATGGGTACAATAGCTAGTGGATAGATAATAGTTATAGTGTTCAGTGTGGAGATATGATTGTAGATGTAGAGGGTGGATATCAAAGTAGACATGGGTTAGAATAGATGTAGGGTAGCGGGGATAATAGATGTGGGCAGTGATGTTGGATCCTGACTCAAAGTATTGATTATATGGGCATTGGGTGCTTGTGATGTAGGGGATTAGTTTGATTGTTCAGTGGATGATTAGGGAAGGGTTTCTTGAAGACATCTAAGGGTTGGTTGGGAGGAGCATTAGGATTGTCTAGTTGAAGGTCCCCATGATCTATGAGCCATTGTACGAGGTCTTTGAAAGTGTGGCATTTTTCAATATCATGGCCGCATGGACTCAATGATGCTTGCAATAGTGGTTGTTTTGATACCATGTGGGTTTGGGATGTGAATCATCAATGGGTTGGATACGGGGAAGTTGAATAAGGTTTACAACCATAAGTTTTTGAAAGATAGAACTGTAGGACTCTATGAGGGGAGTATAGTTAGGAGTTGGTCTAGGAGCCCTTTGTGGAGGCTCGGTATGAGAAGTAGATGTGGATGAAGATTTGACTACGATGGCATTGGCTTGTATTTTTAGATTTTTCATTATGGGTAGATGACTTGGTGAATTGGGTTTTTGGCTTATTGGAGCAAAGCTTGACATGTCCTTGCTCAAGGGCACAAAGTTCCAATTTACGAGCCATGGTGAATGCCTCTTCAAAGTTTTAGAAAGATTTTATTTGAAGAGTGGAAGAGATATGCTTTGCACATGATTGAGAGAATAATTCGATAAGCTTAGTTTGGGGAAGTGAGAAGGACAACTGATTGATGATGCCACCATCTAGTGACAATATCTGTGATGGATTTGTCATCAAACCGTTAATGGTGTAGAGATCGGTAATGGTGATTTTAAACATGCAATATTGATTGATAAATGTTCTAAGAAATAGTTGCACAAGTTTGGTGAATGAGAAAGAGAGAGTGTTGCGGAATGCCATTGTACCAGTCTAACGTGGTCCTGACCAATGACATGGGGAAAGTGTAAAACATGAGATCTTGGTCATGGGAAATAAGATAACATGTGTTCCTAAAGGCATGAAGGTGTTGTTGAGGGTCCTCCTTACTGTTAAATTTAGAAAAATTTGGGGAGTTCCAAATGCGGAGGGTAAGGCTTGAGAGGAAATAATGGATTGATAGGCTCATTACAGATTTGTTCATAGGTGAATGAAATTTTAGGACCAAAAGTAGTGGCTTCTAGACTTTCCATTCTACTTAGCAAAGCTTGCATGGGGTCGTTAGATGTGTGAGGATGAGGGATTGATTGATGAGGTTGTGGATTATAAGAAGTGGATGGGTTGGGTTGCGGATGAGATTGATACTATTGAGGATAAGTAGGAGTTTGTGGAGGTGGTTGATAAGGTGGAAGATAGTTGAACACTTGTGATTGGATAGGTTAGGAGATAGTATGTTTTTGAGAGACGGGGATGTAATTAGATGGGTAGGTTTTGTGATTGTTGTTGAGAGATGGGGATATTAGATTGATCTTGCATATGATGAGTTGGGATGTACATGTGGAATGGTTCAGATGCTTGAATAGTTTGATTGGGGAGCATGTGTTGAAAGACACCTTGGAGTGGAGGTTAATGAGTTTGAGTAGACTCTGAAGGGTGGGGTTACAAGATGACAAATGTTTTCATGGCCTTGAGATGTAGAGGTGGGGCACTGATATTTTAATATGTTTTTAGGTTGTGGAAGAAGTAAATGGGATTATTGATGGGTGTTGGGTTGATTAATTACAACCTAAGTACTGAAGGTGCATAAGGATTGGGCACGTGGACATGGGGCGTGTAGGAACACATGGAAATATATCAGAAAATGGTGCGCTTGAGAAAGTATGACTTTGGGACTTAGTCGTTTTGGTTGTAATGGAATAAATATAGATGTTGAGTGTAGGGAACACATCAACATGAATACTTAGAAGCAAACCAAAGGCTATTTTGCATGAGTGGAAGATCAAACGACATACACAGTTTTAGGCTATTAATAGGATTAGGTTTGCATTTTATATTATTAGATAATCTATTATTAGCAAGTTTGCATGATTTTGTATTTACCTTGTAGTGGTGCATGGGTATTATTAGCATGTAGCCTATTTTTAGTATGTGTAGGTGGTGAAGCGAGAGACCCCATTGCTATATATATATATATATATATATATATATATATATATATATATGTATGTATTGATTTACACAGTTTAGGGATCAACGTTTTGTTAATGTTATGCTACTATTTTATGAGCATGCATGAATTATGGTGACATTCTTATGTATGTACTTAGATTCTGAGTTTTATAGTGATTAATATAATGGATCCGGGTGGTTGGATAATGATTATTGACATATCTATTACTGGATCTTGTATGGTAGATCTGATCTTGGTTCTTGTTTAAGTTCCTTCTTGCATATAGTTATGATCTAGATTTGTTTATGCTTTACTTTTGAATGGATATTATGGATTTGGTTAATATGTGTGTTTATCATGCTAAATCCTTGACAAAGCTGCCATAAAAGAGGGACCTAGTACCCTTGCGCGCTTCGGGTGAGCATTCAATTCTTTCTGAGTGATGTGTTAGTACACCTTGGGCTATTTAGTAAAATAAAAGGATACATGTGGGTTCCATTTCTGGGACCTCTTTTCAAGATATTTGCAAGGATGTTGCATGATGAAGACATACTGGTTGAATTTGGCTAGAATTAAGGATTGGGTAGAGAATTTAGAGGAAGAGTTTGTTCACATATTTAAAACTAGGCTAGAATTTGATGTACCCATGTGGGTTGAACAAAATCTGTATCATGAGCTCTATGAGACATTCTTTTATTATTTTCCTATAGAGTTGTATGAGTGGTTGGTAGCATACACATCAAAGAGAAATTGGAGGTATAGAGCACTTGTTTGGAAATAGGAAAATTACCATAATTGACATGATGTTGATATGACTTGGACACACGTTGTGGATCATTTTTGGAGTAGTGTTTTACAAAGTTACACCTTAGAGTACGTTGTTTCTACTTATTCCTATCTAGAGGTTGTTTAGTTCCACTTCTTGCGTGAACATAGAGGATCTTATTTGTGCACTATACATTTAGCAATTAAGATCTTTATTGTGACTCTGGATTGTGAAGAGTGTCCTACGGATAGCTAAACCCCACCACGCGTGGGGGTAGGAGTAGGTATGGTGAAATATGGAAGACTTGGCAGAAGAGAGATATAGAGAAGACATGTGGCTTAAGTTTAATGAAGCACACAAGAGGGACTAGGAAAAATAGCATGATGTTTCAAAATGAAAGGTTTTGCGGAGAGAGATGACTCGAGAAGGATTTGGGGCTCACGTAGAAGACATGGAGTTGGAACATCTTGTACTCCCCCATTTGGGTAAACATGGTAGAGAACCCTCTTTTTCTTTGGATGAGAGTGCGCTGACTGAAACTACAAGGAACGCGGGTGCATATATGATCCCTCTTGATGACCTATCCCTTGTGCTTGGTTTTCCAATTTCTGAGATAGTCATTGATAAGAAAGTTAGTGTCGGTGGTAGAGTAGTGACAAATAGATTTAATTTTCCATTAAGTTCAAGAGCTAGTCAGATAGCACATTCATCTATGGAAGCACAGATGTTGTTTGTGTTGTTTAGGGGTCTATTTGGAGGTATATTTTCTGGCGCGTCACCAGTACAAGGCATGGGTACCCATAACATTGGTATTACATCTAGAAGTAACACAACTTTGCAGCCCATGGGATTTTAGTTTAACACAACTGTTGGGACACAAGGAAGCACATCCTCTGGTTCAGTGCCCGCTACCGAAGGGGGGTCATGAGGATCATGTGGTTCAAGATCTAGTGGATTTGGTGGTTTTGGATGTGGAGGGGATACAAGAGGCAATACAGGTTTTAGATTAGATGGGCATGGCCCACACAAACCCTAATAAGTTTATTACGAGATGTATTTTTTCTTACCCAAATATAGATGAATTGAAGATGCAGCTAAACACATGCATATGTGTGAGATACTATGGTGCGCTTAGGGGATAATAACTCCTGAGCATAAGGAAAGTCATTGTGCTACTAATTTGTAAGGGCACACACACAGTTGGTCTATGAAGTATTATCCAAACCAGACTTATGCAGATTATACCAGGATGCATGATGCTTCCTTAGCAGAGTTTCATATACCTTAGCTTGAGTAGAAGAGCATCGGTGTGCTAAAGGACACTAAGCAAGGCATGGTTGAGAGTGTCAGGGAGTATGATGCACACTTTAAAATATTTCTATCAAATTTGTTTTATGATATTCACCCCAGTCAACATGCTCAATGGTTTGTTAGAGGTTTGATCAAACCTTTTAGGAGGGTAGTCTCACGAAAGAATTTCATAGATCTATGTAAGGAACTTGAGGCAGCTCTGTGTACTGAGGTAGTTGGGAGCATAAATACTGGAGTTTTCCCATTTTTGGAAGCCCGGATTACATCTATGGTAAAACAATTGGAACATTTGTTAGATAATTCATCCCATGAGACGTGCAGTGGTATTTGGTGCATGGATTGTGAAGTAGAAGGACATACTAAGGATAGTTTCCCTCGTAAATCAGTGTGTGCCATGTTGCTGGATTTTGAGATTTGTCATTTAGATCATGATTCAAGTAGGTGCCCATTTTGCAGCATGTGATAAGGAAGGTGTGTTCTTACTATAAGATTTGCAATTTTACCACTCATGATATAGAAAACTGTAGATTGATCAATCAGATTCATGATGCCATTAAAACTGGTGTATGTCAAATTAGTGTTACAAACAATTCTAAGGAACAGGGTGAGCATCATAAAGGGCACTCTGATGGAGGTGGTCTAGGTAGAGGTTATCATGGAGGTGTTATCCAAATCCACCCCCAGGGTTGATTTGATAACATACATCAGAATTCTTGAGTCCCAGGAAAATGGATGGATTCAGGGCAAAAATCATGTTTCTAGGGTCCCCTCAGAAATTTTTCTAACTCTCCTGTCCAGGTTGAAAAGAGCAAGCTCTGAGAAAATGTGAAAAAGTTGCAGAAAATAAGCTTGGGCCAGGAAAAATTGTGAAAATCGGCTAAGTCCTTGTCCTAGGAACAGTTGGGACATTCGGGACACCAAGGCGCGGTTCGGCCGAAACTCCTCCAGGCGGCCCGCGAAGCACTGGGACAAGTGGAACAAATGTACGTGAAGGGCGCGAACTGGCCGGTTCGGCCGAAAAGGAAAATTTTAGCACAGGGACAATCGGGCCGTCAGGACGCGAGGGACGCGGAAAGCCAGTTCGGCCGAAGGAGAAGAAAATTGACTAACTGCTCGGGACATTTGGGCCTTGAGGACGCGAACCGCCCGGATCGGCCGAAATGGAGAACTTTCGTACTAAGCAGTTGGGACATCTGGGCTGCGAGGATGAGAAGGACGCGAAAAGGCGAAGCGGCCGAGAGAAAAGGAAGCCATTTCGGGCGGTTCAGAAGATTTTGTCCCAGACAAGCACTGGGACATTTGGGACAAATGGACGTGAAGGACGCGAACCGGCCGGTTCGGCCGAAACGGGAAACTTCAGCACAAGGACAAGTGGGACAAAGGGACGCGCGGGACGCGGATAGCTGAAGGAGCCGAAAGCCAATCAGATCACGCCACGTGTCACTGGCAGAAAAGGGGCATGGAAGCCCATTTCAGGCGGATCAGAAGTTTTTGTCCCGCGCAGCACTGGGACATTCGGGACAAATGGACGCGAAGGGCGTGAAGAGTCGGCAGACCCGCGGACCAACCAAATCATGACACGTGTCACAAGGAGAAAGTCCAAAAGTCAAAGGGCGAGGTTTCAAGCACTGACCCAAGCCAATAAAAGGAGGACATGTGTCCAATGAAGCAGAGAAGGAGAGAGAATCACGCGACCAATCAATGCATGCCACGTGTCATCCAGGTGGCAGAGCGCGGGAAGAAATTTCAAAACGCATTTTCACCTGTTTTGTGCCCTAAATCTTCAGATCGACATATCTTTCGATCCAGAGCTCAGATTTGCACGTTCTTTATATCAACGGAAAGCTTATGAAATTCGCTACATGATTCTAGGGTTAATATTGAGTTTTGGTGTAGTCTGGAGAGAGAAAATTGAGAAACAGATCTGACGCGTGTTCATGGCCAGAAGTGACATTTCAGCGACCAGATTTAATGCAGAATGGGTCGCATTCTCCTGTAATTCGGTCAAAATGATAGGGTATGGGTTTGTAAGGTCCCCCATGCCATTTTAATGCATCTGTAGTCAAGGAGGGATGGGCTCCCATGTTTCTGTATGTTTTCTGTCCCCTGGGCTCGACCCATGCAATGAAAAAGCTAGATTTGGCTCATTTTTATGGGGGGAACATTTCTTTGGATAGCAAGCTTCTTCTTTCACCTGTAACAAGTGATTTTTGCAAGTATCAGACCTCTTCTAAAATTGTAACAGGTTTTTTGCCCTTTTGATGTTGTAATACAAGGATTTTGACAGTGGAAATGACAATACAGGCTCTGTGATCAGTTTTCAGTCCTCTGTTTGTGTTGCTTGTTTCATTTCAGACCTCTGATTACATCTTATCAGCTTGTGCATGATGTTTTATGTTGCATTTTATGATCTGTGTCTATCTGTAGAACAAGAAGTGTTCACCACTCCTCCTTTGGTGTATCACCTGTTAGTTTAGTTTCATTTTTTGCACTTTCTATCTCTGTCTCCTTGGATTTTAGAGTAGGATTAGGTTTCAAACCTCTGTAGTTTTACAAAATATAGATCTAAATCAGAGGAGTTTGAGGAACCAGCCTCTAATCTGGAGATTCCTCTCTCAGTTTCACAAGTCCCCACACTTGGAGAGAGGTTTCCATGTTGTGCAATCACACTGGATGCTAGAGTGATCAACCTAGAAGCCTGATCTGCATCCAAGGGTGCTGTGAGTCTGCAACAACAGTTTTGGCATGCCCGGTGGGACCTAGAGGTCTCATTTTTATTGCAGCAAATTTGATGTGCATCTGCTACAATTTTCTTGTTTAAAAAGAGATATTATTTACATATCTGGCGACTCCAAGGGAAGAATCAACTGGTTCCAAGTTCATGCCTGAAAAATCATGAGAAGAATCACCACAAGGTCAAGAGTTGGAGAAGAAGAAGTGTTGTTTGAATACCTGCAGTTATCTCCAAGAAGAAGGCAAAGAGGAAGAAGGATTCAGAGGTCTCCATCTCCACCAAACAAAACTCTCTCAACTCCTCCACCTGGTAGGCCTTTCATTCAGTCAACAAGGGTTTTAAGACCAATCAGAATGGCTCAGAACAACCCCTACGTCAACTTCACAGGCAGCAGCCCACTTGCTCTCAATGCACAACATCCAGTTCCTATTGCAGCCTTGAAGAACATTCCCTACTTCACTGGAGAAAATCAGACTACTCCAGGTGATCATGTTAAAGATATTGCTAACCTTTGTGCAATCCATGAAATCAATGAAATGCAAGTGGCTGTCAAGTTACTGGCATCTTCCTTCAAGGGTAAAGCATTACAATGGTTTAGGAGCCTTGGAGCTGGTTCTATCACAAACTAGAATCAGCTGTGTATTGCACTTCATGAGCAATTTGGAGAGAAGGGAGACAACTTGTCTCTTTTGGAGCAGCTGACAACTATCAAGAGAGCCCCCAATGAGTAGCTGACTGACTTCAACTTCAGATTTCAAAGGTCTTGGGATAGGATTCCAGTGGCAGTCAGGCCAACAGCAGAAGGTGCTTTTCTATATTACCTTAAAGCTTTGAATTCTGATATTTCTATGTTAATTCAATCTATGGGAGGCACAACCTTACCTGCTGCTTATAGCATTGCCATTAGAGCTGAAAACTGTCTTATTCAAGCTGGTAAACTGGCTCCTAGGCCTCCCATGCCCTTGTATCCAAACTTAGAAAATCCAAGCACTAGTCAAGCACCCACTTTGGCTCCTGTTCCCACCCCTAGAAATCAAAGTTCAAGTGAAACTTCTACTTCATCCTCTAGTGCTTCAAATGAACTCCAAGAGGTCATGAAACAGTTGCAAAATTTGGGAAATGAGCTGGTTACTATCAAAAGACAACAAGCTCAAAGTGCTAGACCGTATCAGCCTCAAGCTCAGCCTAATAGGCTAGGCCCCCATACCAACAAAATAGGTCACCAAATCCAGGCTGCAAATCAAAATCAAAGCCAAGTAAGGCCTCCTGCCAATAGACCATTCCAGCCCTATAATCCAAATGCCATATCTGCCTCTAAGGCATTAGTGCCAACACAGAATAACATGGCCCAAGAATATGATTGGTGCTTTCCATGCAACGAGCCTCATAACCAATCCATGTGTTTCAATGGTGCTCTCAATCAAGCACTAATGGTGACAACTACTGGTGTGGAGGGTGAGGGTAGTCAAGGAAACAACCAACAACTAGAAACATTCCAACAACAATCAGCCCCAAATGACACCACATTGGTGAACTGGCAAGCAGAAGATTTCTGTGGCATGAATCAAGTAGTTTCTCAAGGTGTTGCAGCCAACACAAGGTCAAAAAGGAGGAATTTGGGTGAAGAACAACCATTAGCCCCAGCCAATCCACAACCTTCCATGGCTCCACAAATGATTGGAAAGTAAAGTCCAGTTTCAAATGCACAAGGGCAGCCAAGAACAGCCCCTAGGCCAACTCAAATGCCAGCTGTTGCTGCCCACATGTACAAGGAGTAAATGTGCAAACCAAGGGACAACAAAAGGATACTTCATCCCCATTCAGTATCATTGAACAGATGAAGAAGACTAACGTCAATATATCAATGTGGGAATCCCTATCCATCCCAGGCCAGAGAGATCTGCTGCAAGCTGCCATGAAGGACTGGCCAATTTCAAATCAGCGGGTTCAGATGCAAGACAAGGTACTCACAAATGCTGCCCAGCCTGAAGGAAATCATGGAAGACAGCAAGGTAAAATGTTGAAGCCCCCTCCTTTCTATGTTTCATTAATCATTGGGGATAAACTAGTACACAATTGCATGATTGATTCTGGGGCAAGTAGCTCAGTGATGCCCAAGCAAATAGCTGATCAGCTAGGTCTCCAATATGAAGTAATATCTAAAGGGGTAGTGCAATTGGATGGGACAGCAGTAGAAACCATGGGAGTAATTAAAGGTTTGAATCTTACCTTGCATACATGCCCCAACGTTACCGTTTTACAAGATGTGTCAGTGATAGATTTGCCACCACTCTTTGCCCTATGTTTATCAAGGGATTTCACAGCCAAAATTGGAGGCTACTTATCTGCTGATTGGTCACACATGTTGTTCAGAACAAGATATGGTACTAAGGTCACAATCATATTTGAACCAATTGCAAACTTTCATATTGAGCCTCATACTCCAAGCCAAGTCAATGCCAACTGTTCAGCATTTTATCAAGAAGATTATCCAAACACAGATGAAGCCGACACCAAAGTTGGAAGCATTCCAGATTTGACTCTTGATGAATGGGCAAGCAAGGTACATGCTTTTGATCCCTACCAAGAAGTAGAAGAATCTAAACTAGGAGTCTATTGCATACATGAAGAGAACCAACCTATTCCTAGCATCACCAAACCAAACCATAAGGATGACAATGAAGTATGGAAATTATTTTTGATGGATCAAGGAGTAGGCAAGGTGCAGGAGGAGGAGCTATGCTTTTTTCACCTCAAGGCATCAAATATTATTCAGCTTTTCGTTTCCAGTTTTCTTGTTCAAACAACACAGCTGAATATGAGGCCTTGATTCATGGACTTCATTGGGCTAGAAAAAAGGGCATAAATAACTTGCAGGTGTTCGGGGATAGTGAGCTGATCGTCAATCAAGTCAGGGGACAACATGCTACAAAGAATGACCTGCTGAAGAACTACAAGAATAGGGTATGGGACCTCATTGAGGATTTCGAAGCTTTCAACATCGTGTCCATACCCAGGAAGAAAAATGAAGCCGCGGATAGGCTCACAGCAGTTGGAGCAACGTTTGATGTGGTTGACAACATCAAAAGGGAAAAAACACAGCCACATATCCATGTGATTGTGAGGCCAGCAGTTCCAGATAATAATATAAGCTGGCAGGTGTTTGAGAACGATCAACAGATCGTCAATTTTTTACAAGAAGAGGCTGAATTCTCAGCTAGGAATCAGGACAGACTAGAGCAGCAGTATGGGGGTCAAGTAGTGCAGCTGCGGACAAACAAGCTTCCCAAGGGTTTAGTAACGTTGGAGTCTATCTTCAACCCTAACGACCAGTTCCGTAAGGAAAAGGCTAACATACAGGTCAAGAGAGAAGATTCAGAGCCAATTCCGGTTGGGGAAGGCAAAACACTTCAAATTGGTAAAGTGGCCACTGAGCAGGAGAAATCAGATTTCATACAGCTTTGCCAAGAATTTCCAGATGTCTTTGCTTGGAGCTATGAAGACTTGAGAGGATTCAATCTGAATTTGGCACAACATACCATAGAATTGGATCCAGATGCTAAGCCCATCAGGCAGAAGCAGAGACCTGTTAACCCTCACATTGAGCCTCTAATGAAGAAAGAGCTAAATAAGCTAATAGAGGCAAGCATTATATTCCCGATCAAGCACTCAAGCTGGGTTGCTAACTTGGTTCCGGTCAGGAAGAAGAGCGGAGAAATCAGGTTGTGTGTGGACTTCTGAGACCTCAATAGGGCATCTCTCAAAGATCATTACCCGCTTCCTTCAATGGAACAAATATTGCAAGTAGTATCCGGTTCAGAGAGATTCTCTCTCCTAGATGGCTACTCAGGGTATAATCAGGTGATGGTGAAAGAAGAGGACCAGTTCAAGACGGCTTTCACCACCAAATGGGGGACCTATGCCTACAAGAAGATGCCATTTGGGCTATCAAATGCTGGGGCCACTTTCCAAAGGGCAATGGATATGGCATTCAAGGGGTTGATCAACAAAATAGTTTTGATATATCTTGATGACATCACTGTATTCTCCAAAAATGCAGTGGATCACCTTTTTCATCTGAGGCAGGTATTTCAGAGGTGTAGAAAATTTGGGGTATCATTGAATCCCAAAAAATGCATATTCCTGGCTCACGAGGGGAAACTTCTAGGCCATATTGTCTTGAAAAAGGGACTGGAAATTGATCCAGAGAGGGTTGAAGCCATAAGAGCACTACCATTGCCAAGTCACAAGAAGGCTCTTCAAAGTTTCTTGGGAAGGATAAACTTTGTCCGAAGGTTTGTCCCAGATTTTGCAGCCCTTGTCAAGCCCATCACCAAAATGTTAAAGAAGAGCATGGCTTTTAAGTGGATAGCAGAAGGCAAGGAGAGTTTTGAGGCAATCAAAGAAGCTATCTCTCAAGCACCAACTCTCATCAACCCAGACTTCTCCAAGGATTTCATCCTCTATGCATTTGGAGGTGATGACACTATTTCTGCCATTCTAGTACAGCAGAACAAAGATAATGATGAGCAGCCGATTGCCTTTTTCAGCCAGAGCCTAGATGACTACGAGGTGAGATACTCTTTTATTGAAAAGCATGTACTTGCAGTAATCAGAAGCTTGAAGAAATTCAAGCATTTAGTCTCAAACAACAAGGTCCAGTTGCTGGTCTCACATGCTGGAGTTAAGGACTTCCTCCTCAACAAGGATTTGAATGAGAAAAGGGCAGGTTGGATCACCCGTGTCATGGAATATGACATTGATATCAAGATCACCAAGCTAGTAAGAGGGAAAGGACTGTGTGAGCAGCTGGTTTTGGGGAAGCAAAAGGAAGTATGCAATGAAGAAGAGGCTGTTTTGACAGTCCAGGACAGCCATGAGCCAAGTGGCAATCATGAAGAAGACAATGCTTCCCCCACTCCTTGCTGGACCCAAGGTATTATGCACTTCCTAGGCACAGGCCTATGCCCTCCAGAGATGAACAAGACCCAAAGGAGACACTTCAGATTGCAGGCTGTTCCATATGCCATTGTTGATGGAGTTTTGTTCAAGAAAGATGTGAATGGAGTGTTGTTGAGATGCATTAGCACAGGTCAGATTCAAAGGGTATTAGAAGAGTTCCATAATGGACCAGCTGGTGGCCATTTTGCACCAAGAGTGACAGCTCTAAAAATCATGAAGGCTGGTTATTATTGGCCTAAAATCTTCAGTGATTGCTATGCATGGATCAAGAGGTGTAAGAATTGTGCATTCTTCACAGGAAAAGAGAGACTTGCTGCCCTTCCATTGCATCCAATCTCAGTTGACCAGCCATTCATGCAATGGGGTTTGGACTTCATTGGAGTCATTAATCCCAATTCAAGCCAAGGGCACAAATGGATTTTGACAGCCACAGACTACTTCACCAAATGGACAGAAGTAGTAGCACTCAAAGAGGTGAATGAGTCTAGCATCTTAGACTTTTATGAGGGGATAACAACCAGATTTGGTGTACCTGCTACAATAATCTCTGATAATGCATTGGCATTCATTGGATCTAGGGTGACTGAGTGGGCTGTCAAGAACGGTATTTACCTAAGCACTTCATCGAACTATTACCCTCAGGGTAATGGCCAGGCCGAGTCTACAAACAAGAATTTGTTGAGGATCATTAGGAGGACTCTTGATGAGAATCAGAGGTCTTGGCATACCAAGCTGAAATCAGCCTTATGGGCTGATAGGATCACTCCCAAAAGATCCACAGGTAACTCTCCATTCAGGCTTGTCTATGGAAGAGAGGCAATCTTGCCCATGTCACTTGAGTTGCCAACGTTGGAACTCATGAAGCAGCTGGAGTTGCTGGAATTTGAGCCCATGGAGGTGAGGTATGCAGAGTTGATGGAGCTGCAAGAGATCAGAAATCAGGCATCCCAAGCAATGGAAAAGGATCAAGCTGTGATCAAGAAGACCTTTGATAGAAAGGCCAAAGATAGATCTTTTCAAGTTGGAGATCTAGTGTTGAAATGGGATGTGGATAGAGAAAAACCGGGAAGGCATTCAAAATTTGATGCCATTTGGAGTGGTCCATACATGGTCACAAAGTGCAAGAACAACAATGCTTTCCAATTAGCCTCACTGGAGGGTGAAGAACTGTAGATTCCAGTCAATGGAATCTATCTCAAGCGTTGCTTCTAGAGGGAAGTTCACTACCTCTGTAAATATTAGATTAGATTTTCTTTCCTCCAAGTGCTTGTGCACATTGTTTTGCTGTAGGTTAGTTTTGTTTTCCCTAAGTGCTTTGGCACAGCTTGCTGTTCATGGAGATGTTTTGCAGTCCTTGCTTTTATCAGGAGACATTCCATCTTCCTCCTTGCACATTCTGAGTCAGTTGAGGTTCTAAACAGAATATTTGATGACTCCATGCCCAATGGACTACTTCAGGCAACTGGTATCTTCTACCTAGCAGGCAGGTATCCCCGCTGAGTCACCAAATTGTTATCCAAATCCACCCCCAGGGTTGATTTGATAACATACATCAGAATTCTCGAGTCCCAGGCAAATGGATGGATTCAGGGCAAAAATCATGTTTCTAGGGTCCCCTCAGAAATTTTTTCTAACTCTCCTGTCCAGGTTGAAAAGAGCAAGCTCTGAGAAAATGTGAAAAAGTTGCAGAAAATAAGCTTGGGCCAGGAAAAATTGTGAAAATCAGCTAAGTCCTTGTCCTAGGAACAGTTGGGACATTCGGGACACCAAGGCGCGGTTCGGCCGAAACGCCTCCAGGTGGCCCGCGAAGCACTGGGACAAGTGGAACAAATGTACGCGAAGGGCGCGAACCGGCCGGTTCGGCCGAAAAGGAAAATTTTAGCACAGGGACAATCGGGCCGTCGGGACGCGAGGGACGCGGAAAGCCGGTTCGGCCGAAGGAGAAGAAAATCGACTAACTGCTCGGGACATTTGGGCCTTGAGGACGAACCGCCCGGAGGCCGAAATGGAGAACTTTTCGTACTAAGCAGTTGGACATCTAGGCCGCGAGGATGAGAAGGACGCGAAAAGGTGAAGCGGCCGACAACAAAGGAAGCCATTTCAGGCGGTTCAGAAGAATTTGTCCCAGACAACACTGGGACATTTGGGACAAATGGACGTGAAGGACGCGAACCGGCCGGTTCGGCCGAAATGGGAAACTTCAGCACAAGGACAAGTGGGACAAAGGGACGCGTGGGACGCGGATAGCCGAAGGAGCCGAAAGCCAATCAGATCACGCCACGTGTCACCGGCAGGAAAGGAGCATGGAAGCCCATTTTGGGTGGATCAGAAGTTTTTGTCCCGCGCAGCACTGGGACATTCGGGACAAATGGACGTGAAGGGCGCGAAGAGCCGGCAGACCCACGGACCAACCAGATCATGACACGTGTCACAAGGAGAAAGGTCCAAAGGTCCAAAGGGTGATTTTTGAAGGAAAAGCCCGAGCCAATAAAAAGAAGACACGTGTCCAATGAAGCAAGGAAGGAGAGAGAATTATGCAGCCAATTAATGCATGCCACGTGTCATCCAGGTGGCAGAGCACGGGAAAAATTTCAAAACGCATTTTCACCTGTTTCGTGCCCTAAATCTTCAGATCGACATATCTTTCGATCCAGAGCTCGGATTTGCACGTTATTTATATCAACGGAAATCTTGTGAAATTCTCTACATGATTCTGGGGTTAATCTTGAGTTTTGGTGCAGTCTAGAGAGAGAAAATCAAGAAACAGCTCTGACACGTGTTCATGGCCAGAAGTGACATTTCAGCGACCAGATTTAATGCAGAATGGGTCGCATTCTCCTGTAATTCGGTCAAAGTGATAGGGTATGGGTCTGTAAGGTCCCCCATGCCATTTTAATGCATCTGCAGTCAAGGAGGGATGGGTTCTCATGTTTTTGTATGTTTTCTGTCCCCTGGGCTCGACCCATGCACTGTAAAAGCCAGATTTGGCTCATTTCCAAAGGGGGAACATTTCTTTGGATAACAAGCTTCTTCTTTCACCTGTAACAAGTGATTTTTGCAAGTATCAGACCTCTTCTAAAATTGTAACAGGTTTTCTACCTTTTTGATGTTGTAATACAAGGGTTTTGACAGTGGAAATGACAATACAGGCTCTGTGATCAGTTTTCAGTCCTCTGTTTGTGTTGCTTGTTTCATTTCAGACCTCTGATTACATCTTATCAGCTTGTGCATGATGTTTTATGTTGCATTTTATGATCTGTGTCTATCTGCAGAACAAGAAGTGTTCACCACTCCTCCTTTGGTGTATCACCTGTTAGTTTAGTTTCATTTTTGCACTTTCTATCTCTGTCTCCTTGGATTTTAGAGTAGGATTAGGTTTCAAACCTCTGTAGTTTTGCAAAATTTAGATCTAAATCAGAGGAGTTTGAGGAACCAGCCTCTAATCTGGAGATTCCTCTCTCAGTTTCACAAGTTCCAACACTTGGAGAGAGGTTTCCATGTTGTGCAATCACACTGGATGCTAGAGTGATCAACCTAGAAGCCTGATCTGCATCCAGGGGTGCTGTGAGTCTGCAACAACAGGAGGATTCAGAGGCTGAGGTCACGGTGTTCAAGGAGGTTAATTCCCATGAGGAACATGTTATACATGTGGATTCCCTGATCATTATAAGTAAAAATGCCCTCAGAACATTATTTTCTCTTGGTGTGGAAAGGGGCACAAGTTTGAGGAATGCACATATTTGTATGAGCATATGAGTAAGCATCATAAGTAGGATAAGGGTATGAGAATGGTTAGAGTACAATGATTTGTGGAAGATCAGTGGATGTCAAAGTTAGCTCCTGATCCTGAGATGATACTTGTGATGATTACTACATGCGCTAAGGCGATGTGCACGTGTGAGACTTTGAAGTAGAAACTTGTTATTATAAAACATGAGGTATTACATGTAAAGTATCCATATCCTACCCATCACAAGGAATTCTATTAAGATACTATGGAGGTTATTAAAAACTTGCAGGGTGAGATACAATGCTTATAGGAGAAATCTCGGAAGTTGGAGTAGGAAAAAGTAGTTGAGCTTCCTTAAAAATATGTTGATGACTTGAAGGAGGTTTGTAAGTTGTTGTGCCAAAAGAACATAATTCCCTTGTTAGGAGAATAGTTAAGAGAGAAGATACCATGCGTTGGTGTTGAACGCGAGAGGAAGGTATTGCATCCAAACTTACCTCCTCACAGTCTTGATTATGACAAAGAGATCACTTTGAATGTAGTTGTTAATGGTTGGTTGTTGAGTCATATATTGATTGATACAGGTGTAGAAGTGAATTTACTCACAATGGACGTGTGGAATTATATGGGGAGGCCACCATTATAGCCATCTTCAAATGTGTTATATATGGCAAACAGAACTAAAGACATGCCCATTGAAGTGTTGAAGGATGCAACTATTACTATACTAGGGGACAAGTTTGCTGGAGACTTTGAGGTCTTGGTGAATGTGGAAGTAGACAACTTTCCAAATTTACTTGGGTTCCCTTGGTGTTATGAAAATAATGTTGATCTATACTTTAATAAGGGTTACATCAATTTTGAGAAAAAATAAGAGTGAGTGATCACCCTTTGACAAATGGAAAAGCTACACCTTATGTGGAACCTTTGAGTGAAGAGGACTTGAACATAATTTATGTGCGTACCATTAGAGATCCTAAAGTACTTGAGTCATCAAAGGAATGAGTTATTCAATGGGATGATTCATAGTCTATGAGTGATACAACCAGTGTTGCTTGTGATCATTGGGAGCATGGGACTTATGAAATGGTTGGGCATGAGATGAAGAGTGCAGTTACTTGCGTAAGTAGGTTGTGATATGTTAGGTGTTTAATTAGTAACTAGGTACCAAGGTACATTGGCGAAGGAAATATTGACGTATTTCTATGTGTTCTATGGAAGTTCAGTGGTCAGATCAAGTGGAAAGAAGGAATATGCTGGTATATACCTTGCATGGGACAACAACACCCTGGTGGATGGTACACACAGAGATAGTATTTTAGAGTGGCGAGAGGTGAGAATCACCTTCTCTACTATATTTTTTAGGAGTAATATGCCTACCAATACATGTGAATTCCATGGGAAGGATTTTTCTTCACCTCGCATTCAGAAGTATTAGAGACTCTAGAGAGAGGGGAAGGAGGCCTTACCACCTTCACTACGGGTGCACAATTTATTCTTCACTCTGCGTGGCTGTGTGTGTGCATGGTATGTTTATGAAGAGTTGAATAGAGAAACATGGAATTAAAGAATTGACTGCAGGTATGATTCAACCCTTTGACTTTTTTTCTACTAAACCTCCAGTGAACGAGGCATTATAGGTTATGAATCACTTGACTATGGGAGATAGTGAAAAGGCTGAGGAAATTATCTAGGAGTTACTAGGTGAGTTAGAGTTGGATGTGTGTTTTGAAGAAGAAGAGACATATGCAGAACAACTTGGATGCACCTTCCTAGAAAAAGAAAAATGGAAGATGGTTTACATGATTGATGATGAGGAAGTTGGAAAATATGGATGTTGATCATATTGTGGGTATGTGCGAGGTCTTGGATAGTGTAGGTGAGAAGGCACGTGCCTATCATGAGCCTATGGAGACAAATAAGGTCAACATTGGGACAAATATAGAAACTAAGGAGGCCATCATTGGTGAACACTGGTCTGCACTCAGAGGTTGAAAAGATAATTGAGTTGTTACGTGACTTCCAGGACTTATTTCCTAGAGGTTACCATGAGTTGAAATGGGTACATCACTCTTTAGGAGAGATGAGGATCAATTTTAAGGAAGGTGAAAACCTGGTTAGGAAGAGGCCTTACAGGATGAATCCTAATCTGCATGTCAAAGTAAAGGAAGAGATTGATAAGATGTTGAAGTCTAGAATCATTGATCCCATTGAGGAGTTAGAGTGGGTCAATCCCTATTGTGATAAGCATAAAGAAAGATGGAAGGATAATAATCTATGTTGATTATAGGAGTTGAATGCTATGTGTATAATACATCCCTTTCCCACACCATTTACTGAGGAAATCTTGGAAGGAAGTGTAGGGTACGAGGTCTACTCCTTCACTGATGGATTTTCTAGATGTCATCGGGTGAGGATTGCTAAAGAAGATCAGGAAAACACAACTTTCACCACTGAGTGGGGAAGTTTTCGTACATACAGTTCATGCATTTTGGATTGAAAAATGCACCTGTACATTTTTCACGCATTGTTGTGCTGAAATTCTAGGACTTTATTCATAAGTTTTTGTAGGTTTACTTGGATGATTGGAAATTTTATGGGCTAGTGAAAGATCATTGTGATAATTTAAGAATTATGTTTGAGAGGTGTCGGTAGTTGAGAATATCCCTAAACATTAAGATGTGTGTTTTTTCTACACCCTTTGGGACTTTGTTGGGGCATATTATTTGTAAAAAAGGCTTATTGGTAGATCCTATTAAGGTTTTTATTTTGGGCTTAGAGGAACCTACTAACCAGAGTGAGGTGTGTGGATTCTTAGGGAACTAATATTATTAAAATAATTTTATCAAAGGTTATGCTAGGATTGTCATGCCCTTAGAGGAACTATTAAAGAGTAAGGGAAATTTCCATTGGGGTGAAGTGCAACCGTGCATGTTTGAGACATTGAAGGAAATAATTACTTCTGTGCCTATTTTGTTCTTTCCTTCATGGACCAAACCATTCCATGTACATGTGGACACCTCTGGCATGGCCATTGGTGTAGTATTAGCCTAACTGGAGAAGGTATTGTTGATCATCCTATTTTCTTTACAAGAATAAAATTGACCCTAGCTGAACAAAATTATACAACTACGGAGAGCGAGGCATTGTCCATGATTTACGTCTCTGCATAAGTTTCAAAATACTTGCTGGAAACTCCTTTTATTTTCTATATAGATCACATGGACACTTAAGTACTTGGTGAACAATCCCATTTTACATAGGGGCACATATTCTGTTGGATCCTGTTGTTCTAGGAATTTGAATTTACAGTTGTGGTAAAGCCAGGCAAGAGTTATTTTGGATCAGATCATTTATCAAGGATTAACTCTGGTGAGGATGCATAGAGCATTGGGGATACAATGTCAGATGAACAGTTATTCATATTGAACTACGTGCCCTCTAACTTAGAGGATATTTTTGTATTTTTGCATACAAGTGTGGCACCTAAAGGGATGAAAGATTTGGAAAAGAAACAACTTACTATATGTGCCACACCTTACATGTTAATTAGTGTGGATTTATACAAGTTAGGTCGGGATGAGATTTTGCGTCGGTGTGTACTTGAGCATGAGCGTGAAGCTATTATGGAGGAATCTCATGGAGGAATTGCAGGTGGACATTACACTAGAAATGCTACCATGCGTGCAAGATTTTATTGGCTAGGCCTTTGGTGGGAACAATTTATAAGGATTTAAATCGAATATTGTAAGGCTTGTGACCATTTTCATCACCTTGGAAATCTTGGGCATAGAGATGAAATGCCTTTGAGGCCTATTGCTAGTGTAGAACCTTTTGAAAAATGGGCAATTGAATTTGTGGGTCCTATTTCCCCACCCACGTACAAGACTAGATCACACTACATTATAACTTGTACAAATTATCTTAAAAGGTGGGGAAAAAATGTGCCTATAAAGGATTACACGACAACTACAACAAGGTTTATATGGGAGAATATAATCAGCAGGTATGGATTTCCATTGAGTCTGGAAAGTGATAGGGGCACTCATTTTCTTAATGAGACCATCAAGATATTATTGGAATAATTTATGGTGGCACACCATAAGATAACACCCTATCACCCACAGGCCAAAATCACTACTGAGGCTTTCAACAAGATATTGGGGCATACATTGACTAAGATTTGTGATGTTGGAAGGAAGGATTGGGATGATAAAGTCTCTGTTGTACTTTGGGCATATAGGAAAACCTACAAGAGGTTGAATAAAGCCACACCCTTTCAGTTGGTGTTTGGTGCGGAGGCTATTTTACGAGTAGAATTCATGTTACCTTCCTTGTGTATTACACGTATAGGAGGGCTAGATGATGAGAAAGCACTTGAAGAGTGCATTGATAAACTGATACAGTTGGATGAGAGGCGTGCTATTGCTAAGTGGAGTCAGAAGACAAAGAAGGCCAGGAAGAAGGCATGACATGATAGAAATATTAAAAATAAGCATATTGAAGTTGGATAGATGGTTCTCCTGTATGATTCAAAAATTATGGGTCATCCTAGAAATCTCAAAGTGCATTAGTTGGGACTATATGTTGTGACTTACATACTTGATTCAGGTGCTTTCTAGTTATAGGTGCTAGATGGGACACGGTTTCCCGATTATTTCAATGGGAGTAGGTTGAAGCCCTACTATAAATAAGTCTTCTTGGTGTTTGTAATAAGGAAGTATTTCCATTTAGATTAATTTCCTTTAATGCATTCCTTTATATGTGTTTCCTTTCATTGTTGTTATGCTTTGTTAATTTAGTTTTGTGTTTTTTTGTAATAAGCACGCTTGGGCACTAGAAGCTAATTACTATCTATTGAATTCATGCACAGAGGACCGCACATACTTTTAGTGTGGGGTGGAGTATATACAAGAATAAAATGGTCAAGCTTGAACGTTCTCTGGAAGATGGGTATGCATAGAGAAATATTGTGCAGGTGCTTGAAGTAAGGGTACAAATAAAGAAAAATTTCTCATGAATAAAGACCACATGTGGATGAATGAACACACAATGTAATGTGAGGTAGGCTGCAATAGTGGAAAATAATTAGTTTGAGGCACATTGGATAGGTACTTTGGTGCATAAAGGCACATGTAAGGGAATCTGTGGCCAAGAAGTAGTAGGCACGCTAGAAGGTTATGACTAGGGCACGGAAAAAGAAAGAAACACCATTTAATACTAAGTATGGGGGTTGGTGGAGAGCAATATATGTGAAAGAATTTGTAAAAGCTATAAAAGGTGGGCTTGCGTTATCATTTGCACCTTCCATTGTGAAACATTTGAGTGAGTTAAAAAGAGAGCTAAAGTGGGTTGCGTGAGAAAGTGTGAAGAGAAATGCAATAGATGTTGAACCAGACGGAATTATTCATGGGATTGGTTGGCGCTCCATTTGAGAAAGTGTTTGAGTGAAGCAAAGGCATGTGGGGAAGCAAATCGAAGCTAGGGTTCATTTTGAAGTCTAGGGCATGCAAGTTTTAAGCTAGGGCACATGGGTTTAAGTTGTAAAGCTTGATTTGTTTGCAAGAACACCCTTTTTATAGTTATTATGGCACCAAAGTGAGCACCTGGAGCAACTACAAGGGGAAAAAAGCAAAAGGAAGTGGAAACAAAGGTGGAAGATACCCCTAAAAGTTTAATTTATGAGATGTAGTACCTAGAAGGTGTGTACATGGGTCGTGATTGGGAGTCACACATCAGCAGAGTAAGGTGAGTGACTACAACAATAAGAAAAAGGATAATAAAGATGAACTGGAAAAACTTCTGGTGGTGAAAATAGCCTTGTGAACAGAAAATGACATGGAAGTATATGACGATGCAGGGGAGAAACTATTGTCACAAGTGGGAGTTTTGTAGCTCTATGAGCTCCCATACTTTGGTAAGCTAGAGAAAATTTACCAGTGGCTGATGAGCCAAGTCCATGAGGACTTCTTTTATTTTGTTGGGTGGCAGATGAGACTTACCACACCCCTGATTGGGAGGTTGATAGGGTTGAGAAGCTTGGGCACCGAGGTCAGCAGTGATCTTACTGATAAGGAAGGAGTAGAAGCAACTAGGAAAGCTTTGTCTTACGTAAAGGGAGGGCATGTAATGGATATCTGTAAGTTACAGAAATACCCTGTTATTTAGGTGGCAACGCACCTCCTAACCAAGATGAATAATCAAGAGTGTCGGTCACAAGTGAAAAAAATGTGGTTACATGTTGCCAATAAGATGACAAAAGGATTCATCTGCAATTTATCTAACTTTATTTCTGAGACTATAGTTGTAGAGGCACACAAAGGGGATAAGATAAGTTTTGGCGCGATCATCCTATTCATTTTGTTTGTAGAGATTGGAGTGCCCGATAGGCCAAAAGATAAAAATTTGGAAATACCTTGAAGAGAAGAGATCCCTTGCAAAAAAGATTTGCAAAGTATACATGTGATGGATCCATGAGTGGACCCTACAAGCAAAGGACTTAACTTTGGTATGAGTGCATGTGTGTTGCATTTGAATATGAGTGGAGAATACCCAAGGATCTTCCTTCAGTATTGGAGAAACAGGTTCAGTTTACCATTTACCAACATTTTTACATAGGGTGTTTTGGCATGAAGGATGGAAAGTGGAGCCCTTGGTGCAAGCTCCCATATGCCTTCACTGTGCGCTATTTTCAGGCATCTGTACACAGGTTTTCCAATGCACGTAGGTTGATCTTCAATGCAGAAAAAGTGGATTGTGACTATCATACACTCAGAAAGACATATGTCTACCCAAGTAAGTCTTCTTACATTGAGAAGTTGATTTCAGATGATATTAATATCAAATCTATGAGTTTGGAAATTGGGAAGGCTAGAACGAATCTTTTATACATCTACCTTAAGCCCAAGTTGGAGAATGGAAAATATGTTGAGAACAAATTCAAGCTCCCTGAACCGCCCAAGGGGAAAAATATTGTGGGCATGATGCAGGATGACGAGTCTAATTTTCCCCTTGTTGAAGAAGAAGAAGAAGAAGAGGAATTGAAATAAGATAGTGGTGGCTTGGAACATGGAAAAAGAAAGCAACAAACTATAGGAGAGAAGAGAATGTGAGAACCTATTCCTCTGGGAAAATAAGAAGGTGAGGAATAAGAAGTGGTGGAAATCGGCGTTGTGGGGATAGATATAGAATAGGGCACTGAGGACCAAAAATATAGGAGAGTATTAAGGAGAACAAGGACTCAGGGCATGGGGCCATCACAACCACCTAAGGAGATCACCTAGAAACTCTCCTATGAAGGTAGAACCAGAGAAGAAGAGAAGGCACAAGTACATTCCCACTAAGGATAGTGAGGGTGAGAAATTTGAAGACAATGCGCAGAAAACCCCTGATAACACTGAGGATATAGAGGAACCTCAGGATGAAGAATCGTAATATGATGTAGAGGGGTTGGAAGAATAGGAAGTAGGTGTTAGCACTGATGATACAAAACATGGTGAGGATAAGGGCGAACCATCCGGTGAGCCTACTAATACAAATATCGGTGAAGGACCAGTGCTTGATGTGGAAGTGCATATTTTGAAAGATAAGCGCTCAAAGGGAGAAAAATATGAAGGAATGTGTGAAACTCCTACAACAAGTTATATTAATGATCCTACCAAGATCATTCATGCTAGGTTCCAAATTACTTTGGAACCCAAGGAGATTTATGGTTGGGAGTTAATGGATCCTGAGATGGTGACTACACACACTCGTAAGCAGTTGTCATGGAGTATGTAGAATCACATGGATGAGCCTGGATTTGATGTATGTGAAGAATTATTTATATCATGAAGAATGAATAAAGTGCCGCATTCTTGCCATGTGAACAATCAAGCTGACTCAGATGTTAGATGAACAAGTAAGTAATGCATTGTCAAAGGTATCTGCAAAGGCTACACACAGAAACATTGATAAGGTGACAACTATTCATGCTTTTTTGGAAGATAGAAAAGATAAAGAAATAAATATTAAGTGCCTAATAGAGGAAAAGGAGAAAGCTGAGGTGAAGGTGCGAGTGGTACTTAGTATGGCAGAGCACATAAGCGATGAAATTTTGAAGGCAAGGCCACATCTAGAAGAGAAAGTGGTGGAGAGGTTTCCATATGCTATGCATTATTTGCACACTCTGGTCCATATGGTGATGGATGAGGAGTACAATAAGGATTCTAGAAACCAAAGGATGTTGCTACATAGGTGGAAAGGACTAAAGCTAACAATGTGCACAATATCAGTAGGTTATGAGTCTTTTCTTCAAACCTTGAAAGATGAGATGAAAAAGGAAGATTTGGTGTTAAATATGTGTGCAGATCCTGAAGATAATAATCAAGATAAGGACTATGGTGGAGGAAAATGTAGTCCTTGTAGTGAAAATAATGAGACACTTGGGTGAGGAGAGGCTCACTTTATTAGTAACAGAAAAGTGCGATGCACTTGCACATACAGTAGAGGCCCCTCACAAGGAGAAGATAAAAGAAATTGGGAAACTAATCATTCAACGTATGGATGTGATGGTATCAAGTATGACTATTATCCTTAGGATATTACAAAATGAAGGAGAGAACATGACCCTGGATGAGATGGATGGGGTACTTGCAGACATCCCTGAAAAAACAAATAAGGCACTTAGTGATTGGAATGAGTTAGAGGAAGAAATTAAAAGTGAGTATCTAGAGTTGATTCTACCTTTGGAAGGGTAGAGCGCCCATGCATTCTTTCATTTTTTGATCATTACATTTATGTACAAAACATTATTTTATTCCTTATTCTTTATTCATGGAGAGATAAGGCATGGTTACCCATTTCTGAAGGGGAAATGAAGCAAGTGTGGGGTAATGTTGGGTTGATGAATTACATCCTAAGTAATGAAGGAGCATAAGGATTGGGCACCCGTGGACATGGGGCATAGGAACATGTAGAGATGTAGCAAAAAAGGGTGCACCTGGGAAAGTATGACTTCAAGACTTAGCCATTTTGATTGCAATGGACTAAATATAGATGTTGAGTATGGGGAATGCATCATTATGAAGACTTGGAAGTGAAGTAAAGGATATTTTGGACGAGTGGAGATCAAGCGACATGCACAATTTTGAGCTTTTAATAGGATTAGATCTACAATTTATATTATTAGATAGTCTATTATTAGTGAGCTTACATGCTTTTGTATTTATCTTGTAGTGGTGCATGGCTATTCTTAGCATGCAACCTATTTTGAGGATGCATAGGTGGTGAAGGGAAAGACCCCACTCCTATATATATGTATTGATTTGCATGGTTTAGGGATCCACGTTTTAGTAGTGTTATGTTGCTGGTTTATGAGCGCACATGACTTATGGTGACATTCTTATGTATGTATTTAGCTTCTATGTTTTACAGTGATTAATACAATGGATCTGTGTGGTTGGATAATGATTATTGACATATCTGTTATTGGATCTTGTATGGTAGATCTAATCTTTGTTCTTGTTTAGTTCCTTTCTTGCATATGGTTAGAGATATGTTTATGCTTTACTTTTGAATGGCTATTATGGATTTTTTTTATATGTGTGTTTATCTTGCTAACTCCTTGAAAAAGCTACCATTAAAGAGGGATATGGTACCCTTCTGTACACTTTTGGTGAGTGATCAATTCTGAATGAGTGATGTGTCAACACACCTTGGGCTGTTTGGTAAAATTGGTGTCAAGAAGCTTTTGAAACTTTGCACATCCATAAGGGATAGTGAGAGGTCCAAAGGCTTTAAAGGATGTGGTAGATGGAGGTGTAGCTGGTCTAGAAGGAATAAAATGTTGATAGAGAAAATAGTTGGTTTCAAGATGGAGATTACTTTTTATGACATGGGTCTCATTAGAAGGGACCTTAGAAACAAGAGGTTGGGAAACCAAAGGTGTGGTGATGATGGGTGTAGAGGAAATAATGAAAAATGTAGAAGTTTGTTGGGAAATATTGTTGGAAGTAGGGATGTTGTTGGATAAGGTTAGTTGTTCCAATATTTTGGATTAAGAATGAGTTATAACGGGCATGAAACAACAAAAAATAACTTATGATGATTTTTAATATAGCCAACAAATCAGACATCAAAGTGTTGATTATCTTGTTTATTAGAAAGGTGTAAAAAAGGAAAGAAATGGGCTCAAAGGTGAACCTAAGAAATGGCCAAGCTAAGGATTTTTTCGGGTTGTTTTGGCTGGTGTCATCAATATACCCAAAGGTAGGTGAGGCTAAAATTGGTGATGATTACCCATACATGGCTTGGTATTAGGGCCTACCCCGTCACTTCACACACTACATCGATAAGGGTGTCGAGTGCTTAGCCTTTATACAGATAATAAAAAAATTCTTACACAACCCAAACAATATGGCGGATTTCCTATTGGTTAATGAAATATCAATAGTTCCACCTGGTATAAGATGTTTCAGATGTGCGAATTGATTTTTGGGTTTGGTTGTGTTTGGAAGAAGTGTGAATATAATGAATTAACTCCTGCTTAGACTAGGCTATCAAGCAAGCATGAAGGTGTTCTTTTTAAATCCCAAAACAAAATGTTATATTAAATGAAATCACGTAGACAAAGGAAGGGGAGAAATGCAAAAATAGAAAATAGGGACAACATGAGAAATACCCGGATAAATGCCACTTTCCTTTTCCTTTTTGTTTTTTATTATACACATGCGTTGTTGATATAAGAAATAAATCCACCATGCATGAACACAAACAAATCTCCCACCTGTAAGGTTATTGCAAAGAAATAACAAATTAGAAAATGGAAATTATATAATGAAAGAACTCACTATAGAGAAATCGTGAGTCCCATTGGGTGTACCAGAATGTTGATCAAATTTTCCCACTCCTATTTTAAGTTAATAGAAAGGAATATAAGAAAATAAGAAACTCCAAATGATGTAAGGGTTTAAGGATACCTCTTGATAAAATGATGATGATGAAGATACGGGCACAAAATATCCTCCTCATGGTGAGCTCAATGACATGCAAAACAAAGAGAAACTAAACATGAAAACGATTAGTAGATAAGATGGTGGGTTTCCTGACAACGTCAGTCCTAAAAAGTGATAAATTCCTAGGGATGGATGTCAACCCACTTTCATATAATATTAGATAAAACAATAGTGGATAAATGATAATGAATAGATTGGATGCAACAGATAGCAAAATAAAACGGAGATCTGAGATATATGCTGGATAATATAAGATGCAGATTTGATAATAATAAATGATACTATACCAATCCTAATCGGGTCAACAATGACCTAAGACTGCCGAATGCATTCAATTGTGAGTGTAACAAATTTTATCATAAAATATAGAAAACAAGTTTGTAACAGGTTCTAAAACACTAAGAAGGTCTTGGATCTGATGTGGGAATGCTGGGGAAATAGAAATGATGCAAGAAAATTGATATATCTGATAAATGTAGACATGGTCAATGGTGACTGGGCTAGATACATGATGAATGGTCACGATGAAGATGAAATATGGGATCCTGAATAGGTAGATCATAGGAACATAAAGGCTTGGTTGCTGAAAGAAGGTATAAGGAAGATGACAGATGGAGCAAGGGAAAAAAGCATATGTGATGCAGATCATGTCAATGGCAGCCAGGAATGGTCGATGGTGACAGGGAGGGGTAGATTTCATGTTTTACGGGGTTAGATGGATGGTAAAATAATTTTGAGAAAAGGATAATTGAAGGCTGATAATGATGAAGTTCCAGAGTAAGTTACAGACCTACGAGGCTGATGTAAAAGGATGAGGAAACAATGATAATGGATCTAAAAAAGAAAATATGAGACATTAAGAAAAAAAAGAACTTAAAATTTCCTAAGATGGCATGAAATATCTTTAAAGTGGCTCAAATTTTATGGATTCGGCTCTAAAGAAGATAAAAAAATGAAGCAATAGTCGCAAGAAATCCTGAATTCTCAAAATTGCATCCTCAGGGGAGGGGGGTATGGTCATAATTATAGGGTCGATGGAAAATCACATGGGTTGCTAGTGAGTGTGAGAGACCATTGATTTTGGCAGTGGAGATGGTGATTAACTCGATACAAAGGGCCTTAAAGGGGTATAATTATGGTTTTGGTCTATTTAGGTGGGTTAGGGTTGTGTATGGAGGATAAAAGGTGGTTGGACGATAAGAATGCATTGAATAAGGATAAATGTGGACCTAGGGATGATAAATAGGGTATTTAAAAAAGGATTAATGGAAGGGTTTATGGGTGATTAAGTATGATTAAGGATGAATTAGGGGGGTAAAATAATAGCTGGATTAAGATAAGATTAAGACGGGGAAAATGGGAATTAGATACGCTAAATGGGGTATATGAGGGAAAGATGAATTCAAATAGGAAGAGAGCTGTGTATGTGAAAGATGATGATGAATGGGAGTGAACATGGGCTAGGGGGACAAGCGTACAAAAATTGGTGTCTACATTTTCCCCTTTTTGTCGAGTAGTTTGCGTTAGGAAATCCGCGAGAAAAAAACAAGAAATGAAAGAAGATGATGAGTGAGGTCCTCCCCCTAGAACTATGGATTAATGACACGAAGAAGAATTGATAACTAGGTTGAAAGAGATAGATGGAGGATGGGAAGGATGAGAAAAATATTCCCTAATAGGAAAGAGATGATAAAAATAAAACAAAAACAAAAAAAAATAATGGCAGTGATTTTGGAATCACATTGGTAGGGAACAAAGTACAACCTCAATGGAGACGACATCAATGTAATATGAACATGTGAGTCAAGGAAAACCACTGCAAGATAGAGGGAATCCAATTGGAATATAATCATATGGATGTGTAATTCGTGGGACTAATGGGTCAAAGGTAGACATCAAAATATGTATAAACAAATGCTAGGATGGTCAAGACAATGGTCTAAAAACATGTGGGGGTAAAAGCAGATGTGTACATGAGGAATCAAGAGTATGCATCTGGGTGGGATGAGAATAAAATATGGCCACGATGGTTTTCTTAGAAAAATATGGTGCCCCGAGAAGAAACACAAGGATGGCCGTAGAGTGGGCTGTTGGATGGGATGAAAGATACATGATGAGATAGATAGTGAAGTGAAAAGATAGCCAACTAGGCCTAGTGGGGAAAATAAAGGTGTGTGATGGGTAACACATGAGAAAAAATTGGAAGAAAAGATAATATACCAAATAAATTGGATGAGATGAGTAAAATATGAAAATTAGGGTTGGTTTGATGACAAATGGGTAGGGTCGATGGTAACGGGGCAGGTCAATGGTGACTAGGGTCGGCACACCTAATTAATCAATGGAGTCATTCGAATAAGCTCATTTACGTGATACAATTTTGATGATCAAGAGTGTTATCTCATTTTAGTGATTCCAGCTAAAATTAAGATAACCATAGAATTTGTTTTTGGAAAAATCTCCTAAAGTACCCTTTTGAGGAGATTTTCAGGTTTTTCGGGTTTCAACAACATGAAAACATATTTTTTACATGCTACATGTAAATTGTTTTCCGAAACCTGAAACCCAAAACAAGTTAGTCTGTCGGGTTTTCGAAATTCACGAACATTGAAACATGATTTGGAAAAAAACATGCTACATGTCGCTTGACTTTCGAAACCCAAAACCCGATATAATCCTTTGTGTCAGGTTTTCGGGACCTTGGAACATCCAAACATCTCATGCCTCATGTCGTATGTTTCCTGAAACCTGAAACCCGAATTGATAGCTAATCCTTTGTATCGAGTTTTCGGGCACTCCAAGCATGATGACATGGCATTAACTCAGAGTTGTTGGGTAGTTGGCACACGTGTCAAGTGAAGTGTCATAAATGCTAGGGTTTTATAAATATCCCAAATTTGCACGTCATTTTTACCTGTTGTACTTTTATTGCGTGGATTTTTTGTACTTGTGCCTGTGACCTCCAAACCCGATCGAGCTTCTTTATCGATTTCGTCTTCCATTTTCGATTATTTTTTCAAGATTACTAAAGGTATTTTAATTTTCTTGCCAATGTGAGGTCTTTTGGATTTGTATTTGAGATATTCTTTTGATGTTCTCCGTCCTTTCTTATTTTTCCTCTAGGTTTAGGGTTTTTGATTGTTTTCTTCATTTTATGTTGTATTCCATTGAAATTTCTTGTGTGGATTTCAACCCTAGGGTGTTTCTTTATTTTATCCCATGGAATATACCCTGTTGATTATTGAAAAAATCTAAAATTTCTAACTAGTGAAATGTCAGGAATTTTGCATGTCCTGAAACCTCAAAAACATGATTCCTTTATTTTTAGGTTTTACAGGGTGTTCAACATCTCCTTGCTTCCACCGTTTGTCAAGCTTCATCGAGTGCTCAATAATCTTAAAATTTCTGTTAGTGTATTAGGTTTTATCAAGTGCTAGACATCTATTAACCTCCAACATACACTTTGCAGTGTATCGGGTTTCTTCTAGTGTTCGACATCCTCTGATCTCCGCTTTGTGTCGGGTCTTGTGAAGTGATCAACATCTTCTGACTTCCGTAGTACATCAGGTTTTACCAAGTGTCTGACATCTAATAAGTTCCGACACTCTCTGGAGTCTGTCGAGTTCTGTGAAGTTTCCGACAAGACCTTATTTCTGACATACATTCTAGTGTGTCGAGTTTCATCAAGTGCTTTGCAAGTTCTAAAATCCAGATAGTGTGGCGGGTCTGTGGGGTTTCTCAGCAAGCTTCCAAGTCTGATTTCTCAAACAGAAATTGTCTAGGCATTCTTTCTTCAGGATTTCTCATGTTGGATTCTAGATCATCTAAGGATAAGTCAGACAGGTCAAGGAAGATGAAATACAAGTACCAAAAAATGGAATCCCCCTCCTACATAGATTGCAATTACGACATCTGAGATATGGAGCTTGGTAACATTGACATGGAAGAATTTTGGAATAGAACCAAGGATTCTTCTCAGAGTCCCTAGATGAAGTCAATAACCAATAGTGGCCTTCCTCTTACAACAGGATTCCCGATGTCTACTTAATGCCTCAAGTTCATTTTGGCTTGTGCTTCTAATTATGATTCGGACTCTCGCTCAGTGAAAAATCAAGCAGGAGAAGTCATAGTGAAGTTGGATGAGGGTTACTTTGATGACCTCTTAAGATTACCCAACTTTTAGGAATATGTCGACATAGATATTAAGTTAGCACAGAAATCCTGGGACAAAGATCAAGAAGACTGCATTAGGTATGTGAATAAAAAGTTCTTGATCAAGGCCAAACCAACTATCTCAAGGTTTCCCAATTTTTTCCCCAGGAGTGATTTCATCCTTAAAATCAGTGACATCATGACCTTGCTGAGTCTAGTAGTTGGACTCCCTGATTCAAGAGACTTTTAAGGATGGATGTATCAATCCATGGTCATCATGAAGAATAACGAACAAGGGGTCGATTGGAATAGTCTTATAAGTGATGAGATTGATTCCCAGATGAAGACAGTCTTGACTACTGGAAAATTCTATATGTCTTCATATGTGACCTATGCAGCAGCTGACATGAGAAATTATCTAGGGTTGGATGCAAAAGGAGATAGGGTAACATAACACATATATTGGTATTTCCCTTAGCTGAAAATGAAGGGTTCCGAAGATCAATTCAGAAGAGTGAACGATGCTTTATTTTATGAAAATATCTGTAGGATGAACCCTGATCTAAGGAAAAGAAGAGTCTCTGACGAAGCATGGGCTGAAGTAGTAAAATGGGGTTGTATCTTCTTTTAGTTCAAGAAGTTCACATACCTTCGGGTGGTCATGTACCCAGGTGATCCTTTCTGATTGCCCAAATTCACAGGTGATAAGCTGATCCTAATGGAGTTGGTAAGAAAATTGTTGGATTTCCACAAATTCTAATAAAGCTAACATAAGGCTGCCGTATCCTTCCCTATTTCCATCGGAAGGTAGATGTGCTCGATGGTGGTCAAAGCTAAGAACATGGTGCACGAGCATTAGGACAAGTTGAAGAAGAAAATGAAGCACAGAGATGGATTTGATTTCCGAGGAGTCCTTAAATCATATGAGACTTTATATCTACATGTCCTCAACATTGAAGATATTTGGGTAGATCTTCGGGATGAGGTTGTCATCCGAAGAAAGGACAATATTAGGTTGACAATTGAAGAAATCCATACACTGGATTTATCTAACATCCCAAAAGGCACTAAGGACAATGAGAGTCTCCTTGATGCCTCGCATGACAGGTTGAACAAAGATCAATATGTATACCCAGGCATTGATTGGTCCATTACTGAGAAAGCTTCTATCATGGGAAGAGCTACTCAAATTCTTACCCGTACTAAGGTGTGGCTCATTTCTTGGGGAATGAGTTATAAAGAAGGGAGTTTTGTACAGCTAGATACTTTGGAAGTGGGACCCTCCAAGGGAAAAAAGGAAAAGGATAAAGAACCCTTCCAAAAGGGCCAATGAAGGTTAAGTTTGTAAGAAAGGGAGAAGATCAAGTAACTACACCAGTGGCCACTCTCCCACAAATAGTTGAGGTTCCTGATTCACCTCCACAACTAGAACAAGGGAATCTTCCTTCAAGAGAAGATATTATTCAACCTTCCATTCCTCTTTCAATTGACAGTTCATCAGAGGTAAGATTTCCTCTTAACTCTCAGGCTCTAATTTCAGAATCCTTGCCTCAGATTTCTTCAGCAAGTTCCTCAGCCATGGCTAGTATCTTCTTTGGCCTCTCACCTCTCCCCACTAGACCCCAGTTAACCATGGAAATGCCCCCTCCTACTGCACCTTCATTCCCTAAATCCATTACCACAGACACTACACTTACAGTGGTCACCACTCCATAAACTAACCTTCCTCCACCTAAAGATGTGACCATAACACCTACAATGGGAGTAAATTCCTCCAATACACCTCAATGGTTAGTAGATCAGAATTCGAGGAAGAGGAAGGTGGTAGTTCCATTACCATCCTTTGATTTCAGTTCCCTCAAGATCACTCCTACCAAGTCGGGTAAGAAACCCAAAACAGTTTCAAAGATTTCAGTGGATGCCTCAGGGCATAAATTTGCAGAGATTGCTACTCCCATGGCTGATAAAAATAAGGATGATATAATGGTCATAGATTATCAAATCACAAGGGTGGCTCTAGGGAAAGTAACAACGGAGGGAGCATAGCAGGATGCATAAGATGCCATGAATGTGTTGTGCCAAAAGCTAAAGGAAAATAAGGAAAATAGAGATGAGTTAAAAAAGTACAACAGCTGAAAAAAGTGCTACTCAAGCTCTTAAAGCCTCTTGAGTCAACACCATCATCCTCTGCTCCTATTGGGTTCAATTTCTCATCGGTACCCATGATCGAGAAGATTAATGAGAAGGGGAGGACGTTTGATGAATGGAACATAAGGCTACTCCTACAAGGAAAAAAATTCATCGAGGACACTATGGAAGTATAATAATCCTTAGAAGATATAAAGAAGGATGGAGAGAAAATGGATGATGAATTTTCAGTAGAGATCATAAACCTAGAGTTAACTTTTGAAGCTCTCCAAACACTGAAATGGGTTCCATCCCACATCTTGGTCGAAGAAGGCATCATTCCACATGGGGATAAGAATTTTCAACTAACCAAAGCCATTAGATTCAAAATAAAGATTCTCAATGAAGCTTTTAGAAAATTGAGGGAATCAAGAGATCAATTGGTCGATGGCAATAATGACTTAGAAGAAGAGCTAGTCAAGATCTGTGCTAAGGTGTTGAGTAACAGTTTGGGTATCCTGCTTGTTGATGACCTTTACAAATAGATCCAAGAATTAATTCCGCATGAACCAACTTATGGATTCGGTCTAGAAATCATTGACAGGTTTGTGAAAATTGAACATTCTTTGGAGACCTTGAGGAAACTCAACAAGAGATTGAAAAAGCTTCCTAGCAATGCTAGCGATACTCATGAAACATGTGAAGTTTTGAGTGATCATTCCACCATGCTTGATGAAAATGAGATGTTGGGTATAATCCAAAAATTCCAAGAATTTCAGGACAATCAGGCTTTGTTGGAGGAAGACAAAGATGATGATACAAAATAAGCACAATGTTGCATGCCATTTCAATCTTGAAATTGACATGTCTTTTTCATTTTTGTTTCATCACATAGGAAGCAAATTTTGACTTGGTCTCCTGCGTGAGAGTCAAGAAAAGTAGGACTCTCATTAAAAAGACTATTTTCTAGGATTTATCATATTTTGTCTCAACTCCTTTTATTATAAATAAGGGATGCTTATGCATTCCAAATGGTTGTGATTTTTGGAATATTGAGATCTATTGTGAAGAAGAAAGACTTTGTGTTTTATTTTAATCATTTGAGGAATAGGAGCTGATGCTATTTTGCAAACTTTTTGTTGTGAGATGTATCTTTCTTAAGATGTTCTTCTTATGTTCATAATCTTAAGATATTCTTTGTTTAGCATCTTGATTGTTCCAATCATTTCAAACTTTACATTTTTTGTCTAAAAATGCGTTTGATTATTTCATGATCTGCATTTGCTCGAAAGAAAGTACATTCCCCTCATTTCCTTTCCATTGTGTTTCTTCCATAATAAGAATAATTTTCTTTCCGATCCATTTCATTTCAAAAGATAAATATCTTCACCTATTATGGATATGGATTTTGGGATTCTATCCCAACCCCAATGGTTAGATTAGTGTGAATATTGTACATATTATTTCCGTTGTGTTTTAGATTAGTAATAAACAGGTAGCCTCACATGTCTTTGAGGAGGGATTTAATCCCATGTACTATGGTTGAACCTCATATTTTGGCTTGAAAAAATATCCAACCAACAAAGAGCTTTGAGAGGTATTAAATCTTGAGATTTGAGTGAAATGGAGGCTAGCAGAGGAGGAATGAAGTGCCAGAGGTCACAAAGAGCGGTAAGTCCAAAAACCTAGATTAGTATTTAATTTATATTTTATATTATATATATATATATATATATATATATATATTAATTTCGTATAAAATTGATGGGTGCCAAGGGACAGTCAGTGGGGAGCAAGGCTAGTGTGGCACAACTGATACGTGATGGAGGTCTAGAAAGCATACATGCCCCCGTGCCAAGAGGATAGGGTGCTAGCTCAGGACTAAGGGCGTCAGATCTCATGTTCACCACCTAATGGGTGAACATTGTATAGAGATTTTGATATTGATTTTGATGTATAGACATTGAGATAGATCCTAGTTGAGGCCTATCATGGATGTATACATATTTTGATGATATATACAATGATTTTTCTCATGATTTCCATTTGTCGATATGAGTATATTTGATACATGTGAGGATTTATATGCTTTGAGGTATGTTGATAAATGATTCTATCATAGATGTTGAATTAAATGCTTGATTATATTATGGATGTTGATTTATATGTTGGATGTAATGTGATTCATATTGATGATGTGATATCATATACTGATTGGACGTAGATTAGATGTGATATATTGGATGTATATAGATGATGATATAGATATTTGATATGATGTATATATGAGATGTTAATGATGTAATATATTGATTTGATGGATAGTGAATTAGATATTGATGTGATGAACTTAGATTTTTAGATGATGGAATGGATTTAAATATTTGGAAAGATATGATGGATTTAGTTTAGATGGGATTATGATGGATATGATTAAATATGGTTTAGATATGATTGCTGGGATGATTAGATGTTAGATGAAATTAGTGTTAGAAAAAGTATGTCACTTGTGTTTTCATTGATGTTAATTCCATTGATGTCAAGTGGCTAGGTGATCTAGGTAGGATGGCTAGGTGATCTAGGTATGTTGGCTATGTGATCTAGGCATGATGGCTAGGTGATATAGGGTTCTCTATGATGCAAATTGAAGAAATGATTTTCTTGGACCATGTGTATAACTGGTGAATGAACTCTTTCTAAGGCTTAAACATTCAAGAAATAGGTGTTGGAGCAAAATGCTAGTTCTAGCCAAAATTGCTCTTGAGGATCTCAGTTGTTCTTGATTACAAATGAGGTTGGTCAGAGCACCAAAAGTAAACCTATGGCTAACCACCACATGGAAGGTGTATAGGGGTGTATTGTAATACTCGATGTCAAATTTCATCAGATTCTATAATGGAATTTTCGAGTTATTCAAGATTTACTAAAATAACCTTTTTGAGAAGTTCATTTGGAGTTGCCTAGATTCTTAAGTGTTAAAAAAAATTAAGACTCATTTAGATAAATTATAGAAGGAATTTTTGGAGTAACTTTTCCTATAAATCATGTGCAAAAATTTTTTAGTCAAAAAGAGGTGTATTTAAAAATATATGAGAATTTTTCAGAGGTGTTTCTCCTTCATTATGGCATGCGTTTTGAACTTCAAGGTACAATTGATTGTTTTTTGTTCATTCATCAATATTTGAGTGCTTAGACCCTCTTTTCAGGTCAGTGTTAAGAGGCTTGATCAGTTGGAATGTTTGATAAGTGAAGATCATGGTGTGAACTTATGTTCTCTATGTTGTCCTGGAGGGTGAGTCAAACAACCCTCTCTCATTCCTTCATAAAGTCACTATCCTGATACTTCATTCTTCAACTGCTTGTTTTTTATCATCATTGATCTCATATTTAGGTGATATAACAACCATGTATATCATCCATGTGAAACTTTGTGCAAAATGGTGAAGAAGTTGCTTGGTAACAAGGTCCTTGGAAGTAAGCTCATAGCTCAGGCATGTCAAATCAATAAATTTGGGCATTTCAAAGTTGTCTATCTAATCTAAGGTAGTTAAGAAAACCTATGGAAGTTGTTGAAGTCTCTCAAAGTATTTCAAATTTCACAAAAGGTGAATAACTTAACTGAGTTGTTCAATACAATGGTGATTTTTTTGCATGTTACCAGTCTGTGAATTGTTTCTTTGATGTGCTGGGAGAAAATGGAGAAAATTAATAGTGTCTAGTTATTTTAAGAAGATGGAGTTTCACTCAACTGAGCCTTAGAATTTTGAATCATCAAATTTCATCAATAATTGGGCACAAAAATTAATTTTATGTGGTCTCGAGCGTGTTGAACCCTGAATTAGGGTTTGAAACCTTATGTTGCTTGAAACTCAAGATTTAACCAACCAAATTTTGCAAAAATAAATAGTTTTCTCTATCTACATGCCACGACCACATTGTAAAATTAATGGAGTGTTTTCAATAAGAATGTGAAGATATTTTAATGACATTATCTGATGTACAACTATTTCTTGACAGTCAAATGAGCATTCCTTCATTTTAAAAGATAATTCATGCAAACATGGACCTCTTGCTGGCTGAATCATGTTGAAAATAGGTTGAATGAATGGTGAAGATCAATTTCATCATTTGAACAAGATTATTTTCATGAGAATGGAATAATTGTTGGAACATAATGATTAAGTGGTCTGGCCAACCCTTAATTAATATGGGTCCATCACTATTATATAGGTTAAATATTTAATAATATGAAATACTTTTCTATTATTAAATATTCATACCTAGGTAATATACATTAGGTAAGTATTTAATAATGTGAATCATTTATGTTTATATTTATTAAATACACTCACCTAGGTATATGTGTCAACCATTTAGGTTGAAAAGGTGGGTCGGGAGACATACTCGATCACTTTATATAAAAAGGAATTTAGGTTCATTTGATTATTTGGGACTGGATGTAAAATAAGTTCCAACCCGGATGTAAGGTAAATTAAATAAAAATTTATGCTATTGAAGTAAATTCACTATAAATCAAGATCAATTTTTTTTCTATTTTATTTATTTAATTTGTATGGATTTTTTCAACCAACCCAGAAAGGTAAGTTGATTAAATTATGTTATTATAAATTTAAGAGTTTTTTCAACCAACCTGGAAGGATAAATTAAATAAATTAAGATCAAATGTTTTATATTTTATTTATTTAATTTGTATGGGTTTTTTCAACCAACCCGAAAGGGTATTTAAAATAAGTGCAACCTAAAAGTTTTACTTTGTGAAGAATCAAGGTGAATTCACAGGTGGAAAATTTGGAAACTTCTTACCTTCCGTGAAAACTTGTGTAGAGGTAAGGGTAAAATATTTGAAATATTTTTTTCTATAGTTTTAATATGTGCAGGTTGAATTTTGTCAATGGTAAATGAAGGAGGAGACAAAGCTCCATGAAAATAGGATTTGAATTTTTTCCATTGGATGTGTGAAAAATGTTGTCTCCTCTGTAAATTCTAAGGTTTCTGTAGAATTTAAAATTACATGGCCTGGTAAATGTTTTAAATCTTTTTTTCATGAGGTGCCCCGTATTAAGGGTTATATGTATTTTTTAAAAAAATAAAAGTATATATACTATAGTTTATAATTTTTTATAGACTATATGTTGTTTTTTATTTACATTATATTAACTATATACCTCTTTTTTTAAAAAGTGAATATATTTTTACATTATAAATTATAATAGGTTAATATAATGTATTAAAATATAACCTCCCTAATATTATATAGAAGAAGAAATTCTGGAATTTCACATTCTTAGAAATACACAACAAATTTTGACTCCATTAAATTTGACGGTCAAATGATTATCACGACAGACCAAACATAAGGCAATATGATAGTCATTTAGACGTCAAATTTAAGCTGAATAAATCCTTGTCTACATTATTTTTTTCTAGAATTTGTAAGTTGTTTTGCATTCTTAGGGGTTTCTTCTTCACTTCTATATGGTCAAAAATTTGTTTATATAAGTCTGGGGTATAATGCAAAGCCTTTTATATTGCGAGTTATTATTTTGATAATGAGAGGTTAATTAATATGCATTGTAATGACAAAATTAATTATGATTAAATAGTTTATGTAGATTTATAAAATTTAGATCTATTTCTATTAAAAAGTGTTTTTTTTTGATAAATATGTATCTAACTTTGGTACATTGTATATTATAATGGGGTGTGTTTTACAGGTTCAGGAAAACAATGGGGGCCATCTATTTATGTCTTAACAAAACCCAGATCCTAAATGGAACCAACTACAACATTTGGAAGATCAGGGTCAAATCAAAACTTATGACAAGGAAACTCTGGATAATTATTTCTATATTTGAGGTTGCTCCCACTGGTCGTCAAGCAACTGTAGATAACATGAATACATACTCGCAATGAATGCAGGAGGCTCTTTCCATGATTTTGCACAATGTGAATGATGAGTACCTTCTACACATTGGTAATATTGAACATCCTAAAGAGGTATGGACACAACTAGAATCCATGCATGAAGGTATGCGTTTATCTAAAATTATTAAATTAGTTTTAGAATTGCTTACAACTCCTATGAAAGGAGATGAAAAAGTAGTTAATTTCTTAGCCAAAATTAAAAATATTAAAGCACAATTAGATGGATGCAATTGTGATTTAATTGGTGAAAAATTAATCTACTTTATTGTTCAATTAAATATACATGAAAGATTTAGGAATTTTATTTCTATCTTGAACTCTAAATATCAAAACGAAAATGATGTACCTGATTTAAATACCTTGAGTTCACTTTTGATACAGGAAGAGCAAGTGATGATGAACTTTGACTCTAAGGAGAATGCCTCTCAGGCACTTCTTGCTCAGAATTCAAAGTTCAAACCTCGCAAGCCCTTCTCAGATCAAAAATTTAGATCTAAATCTTCTTTTGTTGATAAGAAAAGTTTTTCTTTTGATCAATTGCGTGTTAGCTTTAGTGGTAAATGTCACAAATGTGGTAAATTTAGACATAAAAAGGAAGATTGCAAAACTAAGAAACCTATCCATAAAAATAAAAAACAAATTGTTTCTTCAAAATACAATTTAAGGAAAAAAGATAGCTCTAATGATATTCCTAAAATGATTGCATTATATGCTGCGTTGTATTCTTCCTCTAATTCTGAATGGATTCTAGATTCAAGTGCATCAAATCATATGAATGGTGTTTCAAATTCTTTATTTGATGTTGTGAAAATCAATGAACATGTGTATCTTGGTGATAACTCATCTTTAGAAGCAATAGAGAAAGGGAAAGTAAAATTTTCTAATGGTGTGTTGAATAATGTTTTATTTGTTCCTAAGCTCAAAAAGAACCTTTTATCATGTTCTCAATTAACTCATGATGGTTTGGCTATTCAAATTTTGAAAGATACTTGGTATATCAAGGATAGTAATGATAATATAATAGCTAAAGGAATTCAAAGAAATGGTCTGTATATTTTTGATGATTTCTCATTCTGCATCCTGTTTTGTTTCTCAAAGTTTGAATAATTCAAAACTATGGCATGAAAGATTAGGACATGTTAATTATAGAAGTTTATATGAAATGGCTAGATATAATCTTGTGAAAGGTTTTCCTGTGTTGTCTTCTTCTCATGATGCGTGTGAAGGGTGTTTACGCTCAAAACAAAGTGTTAAACCCTTTCACTCACATCTTGAAGAGAGTTCCTCTTCCCCACTAGAACTTATTCATAGTGATGTTAGAGGACCTCTTGAAGTAGCTTCATTAAATGGTTCTTTATATGCTGTGACTTTCATTGATGATTTCACCAGGATGATTTGGTCATATTTTCTTAAAAATAAATCTGATGTACTAGGGAAATTTAAGGAATTTAAAGCATCTGTTGAAAACTCTTCAAATTATAAAATTAAGAGACTTAGAACAGATAATGGGGGTGAATATGTTAGCAAAGCATTTGAATTTTTTTGTATTGATTGTGGTATTAAAAGGGAATTAACTTCTCCTCATTCTCCCCAATCTAATGGTGTTGCAGAATGTAAGAATATGACTATTTTAGATATGGCTTGCACTATGCTTCAGTCTGCTAGTCTTCCCAAATTTCTGTGGGAAGAAGCAATGAACACAACAATCTACATTCTAAATAGGGTTCCCACCAAAGCTATTCATCTTTCAACTCCTTTAGAAAAATGGTCAAATCAAAAACCTGATATTTCTCATCTAAAAGTTTTTGGTAGTCCTGCTTCTTTATACATTCCTAAAAAGAAAAGAAAGAAACTTGATATGAATTTTTTCTCTTGTGTTTTCATTGGATATGGTATTAACACTGCAAGTCTAAGGATTTACGACCCTATAAAAAGGGAAGTAACTGAAAACCGCAATGTGGTGGTTTTGGAAAAATACTTTTGTTCATCTGATAATGGTAAAGATGTTCCTAACTCTGTCAATATTTCTAATAATGGTTATGATTCTGATATTGAGAATATAGTAAATGGTCATGATGATGTTTCTTGTGTTGATACTATAGATGCTTCTGAATCTCCTAACTCCCTAGTTAGAAACCAAAATGGGCTCAATCTTGTGTTAGAAATTTCATAATCCTATTGATCTTAGGAAAATGACCAGAAGCCATCATACGTACCATGCATTAATGACCTTGTATGAACCTGAGCCAAAGTTTTGAAGAAGCTTCTCAGGATGAGAAGTGGATCAATGCAATGCAAGCTGAATATAATGCCCTAATTCAAAATCAAACCTGGGAGTTGGTTCCACCTCCAGAGAAAAGAAGTATTATAGGGTCTAGGTGGTTATACAAAGTAAAATATAATACAGATGGTAGTATTGACAAACATAAAGCTAGACTTGTTGCTAGAGGTTTCACTCAGAAACCTGGTATTGATTATGTTGAGACATTTTCCCCTATAGCTAAAATGAGTACTATTAGGACCTTATTTGCAATTGCCACTCAATTTGGGTGGGAAATCCATCAAATGGATGTGAAAAATACCTTTTTGAATGGTGATTTAAAAGAAGAACTTTACATGTCTCAACCTAAAGGATTTGAAGAAATTGGTAAAGAAAACTATGTTTGTAAATTGAAAAAATCCTTGTATGGTTTAAAGCAAGCTCCTAGAGCTTGGTATGCGAAAATTAATTCTTTCTTTAAACAATTAGGATTTGTTAATTATTCTTTTGACAATGATCTATTCATTAAGCAAGAAGGATCACATATTATCATTTTTTGTATATATGTTGATGATTTGCTTATGACTGGTGATAATCCTGCTTTAATTTGTAGAATTAAAGAAAAATTGAAACAATACTTTGAAATGACTGATTTAGGTCTCTTACATCATTTTCTTGGCATGGCTGTATTTCAAGATAAACATTCTATTGTTGTTTCTCAAGCACAATATGCAACCAATGTACTGAAAAAGTTTAACATGATTGATTGTAAACCAATTTCTACTCCTATGGAAGTTGGACTGAAAATTGATCCTAAACCTGCATGTGAAAAATTTGATCCTACTTTATATAGGTAGTTAGTTGGTAGTTTGATATATCTAACTATCACCAGACCAGATATTTCCTATGCAGTAGGAATTACTTCTAGGTTTATGCAAGAACCTTATAGAGATCATTGGAATCTTGCAAAAAAGATTCTTAGATATATTAAAGGTACAATCAATTATGGATTGCATTATACTAAGAATGAAAATGCTAACTTATATGGATTTTGTGATTCTGATCATGCTAGTGATGTATTGGATAGAAAATCTACTTTTGGTTATGTGTTTAAATTTGGTGCAGGTGCCATTACTTGGTGTAGAAAAAAGAAGCCAACTATTTCTATCTCTTCAACAGAAGCTGAGTATAAAAGTGGAATGGAAGCTGCAAAAGAGGCTCTACGACTAAAGAGGTTGTTCGATGAGATAAAGATGAAGGATCCATGTAGTGTTCCTTTTTTCTGTGATAACCAAAGCACCATATCTCTTGCACATAATACAGTACAACATCAGAGGACGAAGCACATTGAGATACATATACACTTCATCTATGAGAAGGTGCTAAGTGGTGAGATAGATCTCAAGTTCCTGCTGACTGAAGAGTAGGTTGCTGATATCTTCACAAAGCCCCTGAGTGCTGTAAAGTTTTGTCACTTTCATGAAAATCTTGGATTGTCGGAGTTTCCATTGAGGGGGAGTGTGCATGACAATGTCACCTCCTAATGGAACTTGGTTTTTGTAAAAACCTACCATTTGTAAAAGGGAAAGTGTAAAAAGACCTTCGGGCATGTATACCTCCTTGGATTCTATTTTTTAGAAAGAAGTGTAGAAAGATCTTAAAGGCAGTCTTTAGTAAACTCTTTAGTGCTATTGAGTTTACTGGTAAACATCTAGTACAAGTATATTATTAAGGAGGTCCTTGGTTATAAAAGGCTCATATATGCTTGGGTTCAATAACCTTTTATGAGAACCTGTGAGAATATGTAAAACTCACAAATCATACTTAGCCACTGATCATGGGATGATCTTTGGGATTCCAAATCCTTTTGTACCAAAAGGTAACTTGAGTATGATGAAGGTGTTATAATTCCTTCACCCGATATGCTAGCCTAAAACCTTTATGGTTTAAGGATTGTAAATCCTGTAGTGTACCATGGGAAGGTAATCTATTGGCATATGTTATCCCACTTAACATTAAGGGGGAGTGTTGGAACATAATGATTAAGTGGTCTGGCCAACCCTTAATTAATATGGGTCCATCACTATTATATAGGTTAAATATTTAATAATATGAAATACTTTTCTATTATTAAATATTCATACCTAGGTAATATACATTAGGTAAGTATTTAATAATGTGAATCATTTATGTTTATATTTATTAAATACACTCACCTAGGTATATGTGTCAACCATTTAGGTTGAAAAGGTGGGTCGGGAGACATACCCGATCACCTTATATAAAAAGGACTTTAGGTCCTCATTTGATATATTCGGGAAATATATCAAAGGTGTACAAATCAAGTGATTTGGTTTTACCCTTGGTAAATAGGGTTTTAAGGAGGAGGTGATCTTACTGGATGTAAAATAAGTTCTCTGAAGTAAAAGGTTATTTTCAAAGTGGTTTTTACCCCTTTGGGGTTTTCCACTATAAATATTGTGTCACCTGTGTTATTTATTTCCTGTAAGTATTTCTTTATTTACTTATGTTATGATGTAATGTTTATTTGAATATTTATTGTAAACATTATATAATATGTAAGTTGATTAAATCCGTATTTATTAGAATCCTCAAATTCTAACAATACTTTCTTGTATACAGTGGTCTGTAATGCCACTCAAATGTGAAGAGATTGGGATTGAGGTTGTCAAATGAATTTTCTCAAATTGTGAATGCATGTATCTATCCTTCAAAGTTATTTTGATCTCTGCGATGATCATGAAGGAATCAGTACATTGTATTTCATGCTTAAATGCAAAAATTAGCACTGTCATAGTATGAAACTCTATAAATTGATCAACCTTCTAGGTGTCTTCATACTGTGTTGCTCTAGTTTGAAGTTGTGTGATTTTTGGAGAAGATGAGAAGTTGTCAACAGTTGAATACTCATGAAAACCTTTATCCAACTCGTGAAAAGAAGGTGAAAATACATTTTGTACTCCTTAAGTAAAACCATATCAGACAAAAGGTCTATATAATTAAAATGAGAAGTTGAAGAGTCAACGGTGTATGCGTATGTTCGAATAGGTGATAAGTGTGAAAAGGTATGATGAAATTGAGAACAAAATTTGAAGTGCCTTGTGAGACTAAGTATGAGAGATACATGTATGTGAACAAAAAGTGAGATGTTAAGAGAAGATGAACAATTAAGAGGAAAACAATGAATTGTCAAAGGAGTTGAAAATTTTGTGTAAGATGAAAAGCTAAAGGATGGTGTACAACATGAAGGTGATTCAATCTTGCAGATTGTAGTAGAAAAACCCCTTTATCTTCTATTGAATAAAACTTTGCTACAAAGAAAAATCTCTTGGGCTTAGCCCAAAACCCCTGGAAGCCTCTTCTAGGTGTGTAGTTGGCTATAGTGGATTGTAGTAGATGAAGTTTCGGTAATAAAAACTAGATTAAAAAGAAAATATTTGATGTTGTAGTTTGAGTTTATTATTATGTAGTGAGATCTTACAAATTGTTTTTGTGGATCAAATCTATGTATTCTATTTTGATCATCAATAAATAAAGGCTCAAAGTTTGTTATGTATTCTTGTTTTTTGTATGTCATAATCAACTATATCAAATGATGATCAAGCACTTATGATTCATGAATTAAATGTTCATTGTTTGAAGTAGCAAAGTATACTTTTTATTACAGGACTGATTCACCCCCCTCTTAGTCCTTGTCAATTCTAACAATCAGATGATGAGATAAATGTAGATTAGGTGTGATTGGAGGTTGATTTAGAAATTTTATACTACACTATAATGAATTTAGATTAGAAATGATCACGATATGTGATGAATATGATGGATATGATGGGAAAGATATAGATATTATATTAGATTAGATATGAATGATTATATGTGATGAAGTTTCGATGGAAAAAACGTGACACTAGGTATAGTGACCGAAATATAAGGAGTACACTTGTAACATAGGAAAGAACATATGTGGAATAGATTATTTTGAGCCAGATTGGGGGAAAATCATGAAAGGGAACACACACAAAGAAATGCACTTGTGGCCTATGGCAGGTGTTAACACATAACGAATGATAGTTAGTCATATTTGAGATCATAAGGAAAAAATAAAATTTTCTTACACACCTACTGTCGAAACGATAAGGGATTTGCGATGTATCCTGTATGGGGTAATTAGGTTCTCCTTAGGTGGTTTTCCTAGGTTTATGCCTCATATTTAAGAAATATGGTGTAAATTGATCAATACATGAAGTTTTTTGTAGATAGGAAAGTTTCCTAGGATGTTTGCTTTTGAATTTTTGCTTTTTACTTTTAAGATTTTTAGAAGGTTGATCATTGTGGGAAGCCTTCAATACCATGATATAAGAAAGTAGGCATCCTTCAAGGGAGTGGTCTACGATTTAGATTTTTTCTTTGGGTTTTGATTTTTTACTGTTGATGGCAGAATTGAATGCATGATAATTATCCTTATAGGGATCAGTCTACACTCTTGACATTATTTGATTTATATGAATAGATGTCCTTCGAGGGAATAATTTATTTTTGGATAAGATAGCTTTTGATATGAACATCCTAAATTTTAGATTTTTAGGGTAGAGATGAGGATAACCAAGTAGACCACTTGAGGAGGGGAAATGAGATGTTCAAATTACACCTATGTAACCTTATCCTAGTTTAAGTAGGTAGATAAGAAGGTGATTGATGTAATGATTGTGGGGTTCCCACTAAAAAGGAGGAAATTTTCCATAAGGAATATGTTATGAGAAGAACTATGGTGGCCATATTCAAGTTCATAGATATGAAAGTGACGGTAGACCACTTAATTCCAAATCATTACGATGAGAGATGGAAATGGTTAATGATGGAAATGATAGATCTCTAAGTACGTCTAAGATAATGTTGTTAGATGTGTTAACAGTAAAAGGATATAAGTACAAGGTGTTGAGAGGTTCTGTTTCCGATTTACCATCTAGAAAGGCTCCAAACCCATACTTATGTGTGCTAATATATGTTCTAATCAAGTTGGGAGTAAAATTTTGACGTTGGCTCCTTTCTAGAGTAGTGACATTCTAATTTTATTCGACAACAAGGTCACTGATGTTAAATTTTTTTTTTTTTATATGTTTGTTATAGGAGCATTTTCTATGCTATAAGTAAACATGATCATGTTGAAGAGTGATTAAGTGATGCTCGTCTAACAATTCAAGTTGCGTTAGATGCTCTTGGTGACATTCCTCATCAAATATGAAGGCACGAAGAGAAACACACAAATATGGGATTTGAACTTCGAGAGGAAGAATGGCCTTTGAACCATAAACGAGAGAGGAAGGAGTGAAACCCATGGAGGTGTCGTTGATAGTCCAATAATCCCACATAGTGAAAGGTATGTGAAGATGCCTATTTCAACCTACTTTATCAACAGCTTTGGAAAGGATATTGTGAAGAGTCTTATTAGTGGCTTTGGTTTGGTCATTAGCTTGAGGATAATAAGGAGATGAGAAGTGAAGATTAATGATGAAAGAGTCACAAATCTTCTTAATATCTTTATTTTTGAAGGACTTTCCATTGTTTGTGATGATTTTGTGAGGAACGCTAAAGTGGCATATGATGTGTTGATAGGAAAAATTAACTATTTTGTTATCTTTGGGGGATGCGAGTGGAATGGATTCCACCCACTTGGTGAAGTAATTGGTAGAGGTGATGATAGAATTATGACATTGAGAATAGTGTGGATTGATTAGACCAATAAGGTCGAGGCCCCATTATGAGAAAGGCCAAATATCTCAAGATGGTTGTAAGGCCTATCTAGGAAAGCAGATGAGATTAGAATGTTGTTGGAATTTAACACACTTTTTTACATAGTCATGATAGTCTTGATTGAGGGTAGGCCAATAATATACCTTCTGAAGAACGTGTTTTGTGATGAACAAACTGTTAAATTTTTCACCACAAATGTTGTCAAGGACTTCTTAAATAAAAAAGATAGATTCATGGGGTTTAAGGCAACGTAACAAAATTTCGTTAAAATTGCATTTTTAGAGGATGCCACCAAGGGTGACATAACCATTAGCGCATTGAAGGAATGGCCTCCAAACTATTTTTAGATAGGTTAGAGGGGATTATATATTGGGATAGATAGTCAAATATTTGAGTGTACCAGATCAGATTGAATAGTGTTAACAAGATTGACACGAAGAAGCTCACTGGTATGAGATGGTTGATAAATGCAATGAAAAAAAATAGATATTTTGGATTATTCAGTTTTCCAAGGGATTAGAGATGTGAGAGATACTATGGTGTCTACGAAACTATTATATGAATGAGGTAGGGTTTGGATGGTATATTGATCAAAAGCCTCGAGAATAAATTCAACAATGTTTTTATAATTTTGAAGGATTTCATTTTACACTGATAGATTCCCTTAATTTGATTAATGACGAGTTGATAATAACCATGGATATCGAGGATTTGAATTCCAAACATGGTAGTATTTTGAAGACCTAAGATGAGGGCCTTATAATTAGCCATATTGTTAGTGCACTTAAAGTTTTTTTTAAGCTACAGAGATAAGAGTTTCCTAATAAGGAACGATGATAACACCAAAACTTCCCATTTTATGAAACTTAGATCCGTTAAAGCAAAGTGTTATTTTGAGGGGAGAGTATTCATGATCAATGGTGTGGATGGAATCATTGGGAAATTACTCATGAGGAAGATGATTGTCAGGAAGAGGGGATTTAGTAAGTTGATCAGGGATATCTTGGCCCTTGATATATTTATGAGAGATTTACTCTAGGTCAAACTTAGTCATGAGCATAAGCCATCGAGTAATATGATCATTATGGTAAGTCTTAGAATGCATGGTTTTGTGAGGATTGAAGCTAGTGATGACAAAGGTTTTGTGATTGAGAAGGTAATGTCAAAGCTTAGAAGTCGTTAAGAAAATAGCACAACACAACTTTTCATCTTTAGTGTAGCGATTTTCATAATCATGAAGGGTAAGGTTAATGTAATAAATGACTTGCTCCCTACCTTGCTCATTATGGTATGCCAACATGACACCTAGAGAATTATCGGAGGCAGAGATATAAAGATAGAAAGGCTCCCCCTCATGTGGAGGCGTAAGCATAGGTAGAGATAGAAGATAATTTTTGAGTTGGTCGAAGGCTTGTTGGAAATTTTTATCCCACTTGAAGTGAGTGTCTTTGCAAAGAAGATGGTGAAAAGGTTATCAATAGTCAAAAAGTTGTGATATGAAACAACGAAATGATTAAATTCAGCTTTGTAGATTATGAAGCTGATTTATATTGGAAGGGGGAGATATCTCAAGGATGTTTTTGATGTTGGAGAGGTCAAATTCAATACCGCTAATAGAAACGATGAAGCTAAGGATTTTTACAGTTAAAAATACAAATAAAAACTTGACAGGGTTGTGATGGAGGAAGAAACAGATGAGACGCGCAAAGAGGATTTCAAGGACGGATAGGTGGTCTTGTCAATGCTTATATTTACCCAACATATTATTGACATAATCCTCTATGGTCTTATATATGAGACCATGGAAGATATAGGTCATAACATGTTGATAGATGGCCCCCACATTTTTTAAACCAAAGGGTATGACGCTATAGTAGAAGGTTCCCAAAGTGGTGATGAAAGATGTCTTATGTTGGTATTCTGGTGCGATGAGTATTTGATTATACTTAGAAAATCCATCCATAAGAGAAAGCATCTTATGCCATGCGGTGAGGTTAACGAGATGATCGATATTAGGAAGGGGAAATATGTCCTTAGGATAGTCGAGGTTTAAATATTTAAAGTCAATAAATATGCAAATATTTCAAGAGGCTTTGGAAATGGGGATGATGTTATAAACCCATTGTGGATAATCGATAGGTTTGATGAAGTTGGTGGAGAGAAGACATTGTAATTCTTATTTAACAAGGAGGGAAACATCAAGATGCATGCAGCGTAGCTTTTTCTTAACCGGATTAGCATTAGGGATGGTGACAATATTTTGGATGAAAATGTTGGGATCAAGGATGGGCATGTTGGCATACAACCATGCAAAGGCCTAGTCATGCTTGGATAAGAAAGAGGTGAAGGCCTTGAGCTCTTGTGGATCAAGAGATTGACTGAACTTGAGGATACGGGTCTCTTGCGAATTCCTGACATTGATGTTGATGGTGGATTCATTGAGAAGGTTGGATGGTTCAAGAGATAAGGAATTATGAAGGTAAGAATATTCTGGACCCATGTAGGAAAGAATGGAGTTGTCATCACTGCATTGAATAATATCGATGGTAGGGGAATCCTCCTCTACCATGTTGGGGAATATAAGAGGAAGGGATCTAGATTCACCTTCAACCTGATAAATTAAATGTCCCATGGTGGTGATTAAGAAAAGCTAGAAGAAATGGAGGCAGTGTCATCTGTATCCATGGGGACATTAGATGGAGAAGAATTGGGTGATGGATCAATATACATGGGGGATGTAGAAGAAGTTGATGCTAGAGGATTGGTGGGTTGTTATTTGAAACCCGGTCTAAATTTCTCATGAGGATTTTAGGATTGGTCAATGATAAGGTCTTGCATGCCTTGTTCATAACATCCAAGATGGAATCCCTTCCATGCACAATAATGGAGGTAGGTATATGTGAAGAATTTGTTATCGAGGAAATGAAATCCATTGGTATATGGTTTAGTGTGAGGTTGATCATCTGTGTGAGAGGAAGGGTGATCGATGTCACCATATATGAGATTTGTTTTGAGATGAGGTGGAATGAAGGAAATGATATCCCTGACATGTTGTTAATACATAAGGGATTTTTTGGGTCTACCTAATTTAATAAAAATGGAATTTTGTTTAAACCATATATTACAGAGTAACTGATGTACACAATAATATACAACTGCTAAATTTGTAATGATGCAAGAAAATAAGAAAATGAATATAAAACCATCAGCAAAGAGAAATGAGGGAGAACTTAGTTGATTTATGCATTGTATAGGACTAGTCTCGGTTGGGAAAATTTTTGAACATGAGGTGAGCTATGTCGTCAGTACTCAGGAGAAATTACGGATTGCAGGAATAAGGTCAGACACGTGCACCCATGGTTGGACAAGGGTGCTTGGGCACTGGAGACCTCTTTTGGGCATCTGTGGTTTCGCAGATGGTTAAAACCTAATTTTTATAGTGTCACACAAGTGTCACAATTACTCTGTGTTGATAACCTATGTGTCACAATATGATCGTCAAGGTACCTATAACCTACAAAATAAAGATTCACCTGCAAAACCCATAATACCACATTAGATCCAAAAAAGAAAGATGTAATATGGGGAGTCAGACTGACCGTGAAGGTCACCAAATAGAGTGAGCTTACAACCAAGTGTTGTACTACATCTTAGAATCCATGTATTTTTTTCGTGTGTGTAAGAATTATGCCATAGGATGCCCTTGTGCAAGTTCACTTGATAGCGGGCTAGATCTATAATGTAACAATGTATAGCATGTGTGTATGGAATAAAGAACTTCCCCTTCCTATGCAGTGTATGCAGAAAATAAGTCCCTTTTCCATTGATTGAATTCTAGATGGATGTTTTGAAGTGCTTTAGGTGCCTTTTGAGTGAAATCTTAGGTGATAGTAATAATCCTTAGAGCTTGGTCACTGATTTTGAACACATAACTATGTATTTATATGATTCCCTTATTTTAATTTTTTAATCGACAACTGGGAGACTGACCCATAAGTAGAAAATATTCGCAAAAGATAGGGACCCAAAAGAAGCGAGTAAGTTGGGAAAAGATTAGGGGCACCTGGGTGTTCCTGTCTTGGCTGGGCACTCCTATCCTTACTAGGTGCTAGTGTCTGGAGACATAAAAGATAAATAAATAAAATACCCATTGGGATGTGGGGTATGAAAGACCAAATAGAAAGAAAGAAACAAATACAAGAGGGCAAAGACAATCGTCAATTACTAGTAGTCTTACTTAGGAATCATATGAATGCTAATATGTATTTAGGACCTAGAAATGTACCCAAGTGCGTGATTTTTCATCTACATTTACCCCCATTTTATGTTGTTGAGTAAATACTCACTAACATAAAGTAGATAATAGATGCGTACCTTTTGTTCTTGTAGAGTGTGATGGTGATAGCGTGCCGAAGAGACAAGTGAAGCGTGGAATGACGTAAAACGTCAAGCATGGAAACTAGGAAGAGAAAATGACCCTAGGGGTGAAGTGTATGCATTGTACCATGTTGTACCTATTGTTTTTCTTTTTTTTTATGCCTCTTGTAAGGGTGGACCTAAAAAAAGAAGAGCAAGAGAGTAGTCAAAGTTGTGTATATGAATTTTTTTATCCAAGTATGCAAAATTTTGTGAAAATATGTAAAAGTGTCTAAAAGGAAAGAGTGCACCTGATGTAGAAGAGTGTAAAAGGATAGAAAAATGTCTTGAACTACTATGAAGAGTGATATTTTTGGGTGATTTGATGCCAAGTGTGATTTTTTTGGGTGATCTTATGCCAAAAGAGATTTTTTGCACGATCTCATGCCAGATGTTATTTTTTTGGGCAATCTCATGCCAAAGAGAAAGTGTTGGGGAGAGAGGTCTAGTGTTAATCTCCTTCTATGACTCTGCCCGATATACACCATTGTAGATGGTGTGTTCCTACTGTCCCTGATTTTTTCTAGATATTTTATTTGTTCTGATTAAAAATGGAGATAGAATGCATTATGCTTGCTGAAGGACTATGCATGTACTGTGAAAACTACTTTGTAAAATATTGTGAACTATGATGATACGATAAGATGACTGTGTGTCCCCAGGACATTAGTGCCTAGGGGAGGACACAGGCACCCATGAGCTCCTATCTGAGCCCAGGTATTGGTGTATATGCTATGATTATGGCCCAATTCTAATTCTAAGCCAATGTTGTAACTGTTACTTGTGTTGGTTTTGTTTTGTATTATATTGTGTTGTAGCTATGAGTTGTTGTATGGGGTGGTTTGTTCACCCAATATATGCCCCCCTCATTGGGGGTGCATGCAACATCGGTAGGAGCATGTGGCCCAAATGAGAGGACCTAATGTTGTGATAAATTTGATACCTACCTAGGGTATGGGATGTGCATGGTAGAAACCAAGGCACAAGAACACAAAGTGGCTAAGAACGTGTGTTAGTAGAAAAATTAACAAACATGTCATAGGAAAATAATGTAACAAACAAATGTGCATAAAAGATAGACTACAAAAAGTAGGTTTCAAACATGGGACATTGCTCACAATGTCACAAGACAATCAAGTTTAAAGCGGAAAAAAGCATACAAGAAGTGGTCAAACAAGACATGGGGTATATCCCACAAACAATAACATATAATGTAAAAAAATGTCAAGAAAAGTGTATCAGATAAAAATGGTTATAGATAGTCCTATAAAGTAAATTTTGCACATGAATCACCCATTAACATGTTATAAATATAAACAATATGTCAAATCGTGTATGTACCAATGTAAATTAGTGTGCTAGTAAGAATAAGAAGTAATATATGATGAAATGATAACATTTGTAATGTGTGAGAAAGTAGATTCCCCCAGAAGCCTCGGTGGGACTGGTAAGAGGTATAGAGACAAACATCATTGCAACATGTAAGGACCTATAAAAAATTTTCATTCAATCCAAAATACCAAGTCAACGTGCATGTGTATATAGAAAATATATTGACATACTAAGTATTTGTATAGCATGGGAAACACATTGTACATGTAAGTATAAATAAGAAAGAATAAGTGCAACCAAGAAATGAAATATGTTTGTATGATTGAGATGGAATGGAATGGAATGTGAATGTGATAGCAGCAACGTGCCCCCAAAAAATTTGTATGAGATGTGTTTCATTTATAAATACCCCTCGACAGTCAACAATGAACCATAGAATAAGAGTGTGTCATCGTGAAATGGTTTGAAAATGTGTGCTAGAAAGATAGATCATGAAAGGTAGAGCATGAAGTGGGAAAGAGGCAAGGTTCGTTTTAGATTTATACCCTTAGAAGTTGAGTATGAACCATGGAAATATCTTGTGTCATAGGGTGGTGTCAATACAAGTGTGTGTAACATGATGTGTAAGAGGGATGAGAAACACTAGAGGTGAAGCACAAAGGATAATGCATATGTGTAAAAACTAGAAATAAGTAATAATTATTTAAGGGGCTGGGGGAGAAAGCATGATGCCCCCTAAGTGTGTGATGAAAATTAAGTTATCAAAAGAGAGTAAAGGGCAAGGGTCCCCCAACCAATGTCCAAGGAGATAAAGGCATGTGACAATGCTCTAAGATTGGTGGTGTATGCAAAGAATGATGTATATGTGAAGGCATCCTATGAGGTGAAAGAGGTGGTAAAAACCTATGTGAAGTAGACCGATGAGGTGGAGGAGGTGATGAACACCTATGTGAATTGGACCAATTAGGTGAAGGAGGTGATGAGCACCTATGTTAAGGACTAGCAGAACTATGAGGTGAAGGAGTTGATGAGCACCTATGTGAAGGACTAGTGGACCTATGAAGCTGAAAATGTAGTGAAGAAGGATGTGTTCAAATATGAGAACTAGGTGCTAATTGTGCCTTAAATTTGAGAGGCCCTAGAGGCCTATATACTGTAGCTGGTGGGAGTATGTCATCAAGAGGAGGTGGAGGTAATGGTGTGAATGGTGAAATGTCTTTAGTAGTGATAAATTACTTATTATGAATGAATTTAAGACACCAGTGATGCATGGAGGGAATAACTTGAGTGGCACAAAGCCAATGGAGACCTAATAACATTTCATAGCCTTTGATTGAAGATGACACAATGAATGACACAAGCATGGTGAGAGGAATAACTGTAATGGGTAGCATAATGTAGCCAAAATAATTAGGAGCTAGATATGAAATAATAGAAATTGGACATTTGATAGTCAGAAGAAGTTTAATAGAGTATACACAAATAGGATCCTCTTGATGGATCATGGTGTTATTAATAGTGTATGAACTAATAGATGCATCGATCTGTAATGAATCAGAAGAAAATTTTTCATGATAGTCATAATCAAAAAATTAAATAATTGGCGGAGATGCATCAGTAGAAGTGACAAGAAAATCATGGAGCCCTGATGAAGGAGGGGGCACAACACAATATGTATGATTGGCATAAGAATTTTAAGCTTTTGTATCGTGCTTAGGAAAAGCATCATTCAAGATTTTGATCTTTTTGTTATCATTGATTAGTTTAGAATAATAATAATATGGAGGAGGGAGATCCAGTGAATTGTTGTCAATAATATCTTGAATGAGATGCCGAAGCTTAAAGAAGCAATCAATAGAATGGCCAATGCATTGATGATAGTCACATTTATCATTTTTTCATAATTGTGGCCACGAGGGTGAGATGGATCAAGATTGAAAGGTGGTGGAAGAATAATGAGATTGCTTTCGAGAAGTTGAGGGAGTAGAAATCAAATTGCATATTGCAATTTAGTGAATGCATGCTTTGGAGGTTGCCTTTGAATCTTTTCAGGAGGAGAGACGACATTGAAAACTACCTTTTCTTCAGTAGGTTTAGGAGAAGGTTTGAATGTTGATTTAGATTGGAATCTATTATAAGATGATGAAGAAGAAGAATCTTGATAATTGAGTTTTCCCATAGAGAGTATTTTGACTTCACACATTTTGAGCATATGACATAATTGGTCAACTAAAGGAGAGGCCTCAAAGATAACACTCTCCTATAGTAGTGGTAAGAGGCTTTGAATAAATACATCTTTAGTTCTGAATCAACCAGTGGATTAGTTATCTTAGCTAGATTTTTCTTATAGTGTAATGCATAGTCAACTATATGTCCATTAGATCTTTGTTTAATTTTTTCCAGTTTTGCATAGGAGATCATAGTGTCGATATTGATTGAAAAATGAGGAAGAAAAATATCAGCTATATGAGTGAAAGAAGTTATCAAATGAACAGGTAGATCATAAAACTAATTCATGGCATAGTCTTGAAGGTTCCGAGGAAATATCTTTACAAGTAATGTATGATCATCCGCATATTCTAGACATACCACATGAAAATATCATAGATGTTCTTGAGGGTTTCCATCTCCATTGAAAATGGTAATATTACGGGTAATGACATTGAGAGGAAGTGCGTAAGTAGAAATGGCAGGTGAAAAAGGAGTGTGAAGAAATGAGGAGGAATGAGTGTTCAGATGGAGATATGATTGTAGATATAAGGTACATGAATAGAATAGATGGAGGTAAAGTAGCAGTTGTAATAGATGTGGGTTGTGATGTCAGATCCTGACTCAAAGTATTGATCATTTGTGTGTTGGGAGCTTGCGATGTAGGGGTATTAGTTTGATTATTTAGTGGATGGTTAGGAAAGGATTTCTTGAAGACATCTAGATTTTTCACCATTTTCTTTACACTTTGAATGTAACGAAATAGATAATATCATGGGATGCGGAGGAATACTTGTTGTGTTGGTCAGTTGGAGGTTGTTGTGCGCGTTCTGACTTCTTGATCCGATGCTAACTGTGAGAGCTTCCTTTTGGCTAGGAGGAAATACCTAAAATATAAAACAAGACCACCAAATAAGATTTAAATAATATATGACAGTGGAGTGCCTAGCGTATGCAAGATCCAGGAAGTGTGATACTTCCTAGAAGGTTGCCAACCCACTATTTTTATAAAACAAGCTATGAAATAACTGAAATACGTACATAAATGAATTTAGTACTAGTATTCTGATTTGGGTACCTCAAATCACTATCAGCGTCGATCCGATTAAATACTAAAAACTATGTGGGTCAAGGTCTTCAGGTCAGGTTGCAGGTTGAAGGCATAGACATGGTCTTAACATATTTGGGTAAGGTGTTTGGGTTGTTTTGGTAGGTACGTGGTTGTTGGTTTACATAGCATTGGAAGGCACAAAGACCGGCGTTGGTCGGGTATGACCGATCACGGTTAGGTTGAACCGATGTTGGTTTTGGGTGACTGGTATTGGTAACTTTGGAAATTGATGGAGGGCTAAATGGAGGGTGTTTGTGATTTCCTCTATCTTGGTACAGGGAGTTAGGGAGGTGCTGGTGAGGTATAGGTTAGGTGTGGATTTAGGGAAATTTTTCTGAGGTTTGGTTTTGGTTTTTGCGTATGGTAAGGAAGATTTGTGGGGAGCTAGGAAACAATAGTTTAACCAACTGCGGTCAAGGGGAACCGACCATGGTCAATGGGGACCGATGATGGTCACTATGAATAGGTCAGAAGTTGAAAAAGGAGGTTTGGGGTTAGGCAAAGATAGTAAAAAAAGGGGAATGGTGAGGTCTATGGAGATATTAGGAACACTCAGAGATGTTTGGGGGTTAGGTATAGGTGGTTTTATGGTGTGGGTGGAGGAATGGTTGAGTTTACAGGAAGGTAAATGGTAGGGCCCGAATAAGAGTACAAGTAGAAAATGATAACAAAAACATAAGAACTTACTAGACTGAAGTAGAAATGGATGATGCTGATTAAAAGTATACTTATTATGGTGTAGGTTCAAATGGTTGGATGGTGATGAAGGTTAATTGGGGGAATTGTGTTTGGTACCACGACAGTGCTTCCTGGAATGTTACAGTGAGTGCAATACCTTTGGATATGTCCTGGTAATGGCTATGGATGTCTGTAGGTATGAAAAGGCTCTGGTTCTACTTACATACAACCCTCTTGTCCTCTCCTCGATTCCAAAATGTGCCAACCCACAAACAATGTTACCAAATTGAATAAATGGTAACCGATGATGGTTCTTGGTTGACTTGCGTCAGTTTTGGGATGACCAACATCAGTTAAGGTAGGATTCCCTAAGTTTACTAAAAATGACAGATCTCCCATCATTTGGGTCAGGTCTGTCCATTTATTTGCGGATCAGAATGGATGTTATATTTTTATGAGTGGGAAGGTGGTTAGAGGAATAATAGGCATTGGTTTTTAGGGTTGAACCAAGTCTTATTAATTTATGGAAACATGGTATGAATAGATTTATGGTGAGGTGTCTAGGTGAGGTGTGCATCCATTTAATTAAAGTAACTAAATTAAATTAATAAAAGAGGTGAGGATGGGTATTAATTTAATTGTAAATAATTAAATTAATATTAATGTAGGATATAAGGGTCATGGTTAGGTGAATGTGTTTAAGTTGGTTATTCGAAAGGGGACCAAGGGGAGTGTGACCCAAATTTGGTATTTGCATTTTGCCCCTTTTTGTTATGTAGCTTGTATTGGTAAGCGACGCTAACAAAAATAGGAAATGGTTATATCGAGTGTAAGTGAGGGTGGTGTTGCCCCAAGTGTGGGTGAAGGTAACCCCCCTCAAACTAGGAACCGATGAGGTGAGAGATGGAAGCGGCGAGTGGTTTGATAAAATGAAGAGGTGGAAAAATGAAGATCAGTGGGCGCATTAGGTAAAGGTAAAAGGTCGAATCAGGTAAACAGGTAAATGGGTCAGGGTTGAAGGTAGTGGCAGTTGAACGCATGTACACATTGGAAACTATGACATGGTAACAGGTTGAGAAGCTTTTAAACTCTACATTGTCTAAGGTTGATAGGTATATCCAAATAGGGTTGTAGTGAATATGGTGCTGAAACAAAATAGAGGTCAGGTGCAGGAACGTTTAGGTATGTTCTGGTACACCAAAGGTAAGGTCAAGATAAATAGCATGACAAGAGGCAAGGTAAGGTCGATAGGCTGAATAACACGGGTAACCATGTCGCAAGGTACAACGAGCACAGAGGTTCAAAGGTCACAAAAAGTGGTTCAGGTCAAGTTATATAGGTAACGACACTGGTAAGGCCAAGGTATAGGTAAAATAACAACTCTTAAGATGCGTCAAAGGTAATAGAGGGGTAGGTGGGGTGTGTAGGTATGTGACAATAAGCGAGGGTAAGGATACACAATGGTGGGTATTGATAATTATGGTTCAAAATGGATAAAAGAGAGTACAAGGGGAATGATAGGTAATCGATGCCGGTTATGTAATGATCAACATTGGTTGGGTAGGGCACAACTTGACCGATGTTAGTCATATCAATTTTGGGATTTAAAAAGAAAAATCTGTATAATACGGATTAATTTGTATTGCTTTGGATTTAGTGAAAATGACATAGCACCAAACTTTTTGTACCTTTTCAAGAGGAAAGTATGAGGGACTATACCCAGCTGAGGTGGAGAGATCCGGATGGAGAGGGGAGTTGGGTAGACGAGTCCATGAGATCAGGTGGAGGAATTGATTGGTGGAGAGATTTGAGGTAGATTTTGGCATGGAGGAGGTGGGAAAGGGTTTGGGTGGACCATCGGTGCACTGGCCAGACATGCCACCACGTAGATGATGCCGAGACAAGGTAAGATCTTATCATTTCTACGGATTTATTGTGGGAAAAAGGGGATATGGGTAGGGATTATAATGAAATTTGTGGTTAAAATTAATGAAATGAGGGAGGGCATATGTCCTAGGTAGGGTAAAAATGGGCGGGGAGGGGTTTAGGGTAGGGGAGAGTAGGGTAGAATAGGTTATTAGGTGAATGTTAAGAATTTGGTGAGAAAAAAAAATGGGGGTTTTTGGATTTGGTGCGGTGACAATGGTCGACATCGGTAAGATATAGCTGACATCGGTCAAATAACAAATGACCGATGCCAATTACTAGTGATCGAGGTCGGTCAAGATTTTAAGGAAAAAGAGGTCAGACAAAGGTTTTAGGGGGTTGGAAACTGTGAGGTGTAAATGTAAGTGGGTTGAGGGTAGGTAGGGTGGGTTACAGAGGTTGCAGGGAAGGAAAATATGAAGGAATTGCAAGAATGGGTTAGTCAGGTAAGAAGTGTTGTGTAAATGGTTATGGGTTTAACAATATTGTGATTGTTTGGATGTAGATGAGAGATCAGCTACAGATGTGGGATAGAGTTCCACCGCTATTACTAGTGGTGTGGGGAGACATGACCGATGAGGAGTAGAGAAACATGACCAATGTGGGTCTACTTGGTATCCAATGCTATAGGTGTATAGTGCGTGATTCAAGTTTGATGTTCGCTCTCATTGATAGATGGGATTTTGTGACCAACACATTCCATCTTCCAACATGTGAGATCACAGTCACCTTAGAGGATGTGTATAGGATCATGAGATTACCGATAGTGGGAGTGCAGGTGTACTCCATTTCATCAGAGGCCTTCGAGGAGTTGATGTTAACAGTATTTGGAGAGGTGATGGCCGAGATGAGGTTCCATAGCTCGAGCCTGAGATATGGAGAGATGTACACAGCCCATCTTGAGGAGATGAGGTTAGTTGTTTTTATTATGGAGGTAGTGTGTTGTTTTCCACTACCAGATGTAGAGGGTAGGAGGTTCCCATGGGAAATGATGGGAGTTCTTCATGATATGATGGAGGACAGGACCTAGTTTTCATGGGCACCAACCTACCTGGTGTAGTTATACAGGGAGCTATGGGCCTACAGGAGGCTGCGGAGGTTCAGTGTGTGCTGCACTTTCCTTCTTGACCGTTGGGCCTACGAGCACATTATGTGCGTGTGACCGATTGGTTTACCCCGAATGGATGAATTTGTGCCAGGTATGGTCCAGGTTGGTTATAGGTGTTGGGTGCCAGTTAGTGGTGTGCACTGGGGGGATAGGGCTACATATGATGTAGCTCACTACAAGTAGATGCTGGAGGGGTTGTCTAGAGTAGACATTATCTGGAGGCCGTATGTGGTATATCCATCATACAGTCGTATGGCCGTTGAGTTGGATGAGCTACACCTGCTCACATGGATATAGGGGTGTTGTGCCGTGGAGCACGAGATGATACCAGTAGATAGATTCTAGCAGCAGTTTGGGCTGCCCCAGGATGTGCCACCACCATTTCTGCAATATAGGAGGGATGATGTGGAGAGACCTATGTATCCAACTTGACCTATAGTGTCGACAGGGCAAGAGGAGGAGTTGATGGAATGACATATATATAATGTCGGTTGTATAGATGTATATAGATGGTGGTGGGTAGCCTAGCTACAAGCAGCACCACCTAGACTAGAGTAGCTAGACGTGGCTACCCTCATAGTCCAGAGAGACACATTATAGGCCCAGATTACTTGTTTATAGAGGCAGCTGACAGGGTCACAAGTAGAGGTGGCCACGTTATAGACATAGGTTACAAGGCCATATGGCCAGTTGGCCAATGCATAGGCACATATTATGGCCCTACATGCCCAGATCACTACACATGCATTGGTACAAGAACAGGGACAAGGTCCTTTATTATAGGTAGTAATAGGATAGGGTCCTGGGAGATAGGTAGAGGGGTCGAGACCAATGGCGCCTTCACAGACCATACCGATGGATAGGTTTAGGGGCGCCCTGGGTGAGGCACGATAGTATTAGGATCACTTGATGGCCATAGGGATAAACATCCCATCTTATGCCGAGTATAGAGAATAATAGGCTTTGAGTGAGAGGACCAGGTCCTGTACTCCCAGTGTGGAGAGTACAGTGGGCCAGTGAGCCCAGAGACAAGAGTAGGGAAAGACCACTAGTGTATGGAGGAAAAATATAGGTGAGGGGTCATCAGAGGTTAGACTGAGGCACATGGTGGGTGGGGAGATGCTAATGGGATGCTGCACAGAAGCAGCGGAGGAGGAGGAGACATGTGAGACAAACATGGAGGATATTCGACAGGGGGATGACTGATAGTTACGCATGTACCTCCATGTTTTTTTTGTGTATGTTGAGATATACCGGCCTGCATGTCGAAGAGAGCGAGGATGTACATGAGAGTTTTTGATATTTTTGGATCATATACCAGCATGCGTGTAGAATATGGTGAGGATATATATGATAGATTTGAGGTATTTGTGTTTATTTGTATCTGTGTACATATGTATGTATAGACAGACTTTCTGATTTATAGATGATGATTTTTATAGTATGGATGGTTTACTTATTTTTAATTTCCATTATTATGTGTGTATGTGATGGAAACTAGGTGAATTAGGCACGATTGAGTAAAGGTCGTGTAGGCATGGCAGAGGCAGGTTGGTTTAGGCATGATTGAGTTAGGTAGGTTTAGACATGATGGAGTCAGGTTGGTTTAGGCATGATGGAGTTAGGTTGGTTTAGGCATGATTGAATTAGGTTGGTTTAGGCATTATTGAGTCAGGTTGATTTAGGCATGGTGGAGTTAGGTTATAGGCATGATGGAGATAAATGATGATGGATATGCATGTTATGGTTTAAATTTTCAAATATGTGCTATAGTGGAAATGTGAAAATGATAAATGAATGATTTGATGATGTGGTAAAAATGTGTATTAATTAATGCTTGTTTGGTTTAATGTTTTGCTATTGATAGAAAATGGAAACTAACTAAGGTAGAATGTGAATAGGAAAGTGAAAGGGGGAATTGGTTAGGGTAAAGAGTGGTCAAGCTAACCTCCAAGGGACCCATGCCCTCGAAGTGCTACCTACATAGGCCCAACGAAAAGTAGCCTCAAGCTGATGTAGTTCTCCCATAAGCTAGGGAAGAATATGATGAAGTAGAGGGATGGGTTAGTAGGTGTTGGACATGGTTAAATGTAGGTCATAGACATGATTGGGTGTAGGTCATAGGCATGGTTGAGTTGTTTTAAATATAGGTGTCAATTATCAGGTCATGTATAGGATAATCAATAAGTAATGAGGAAGGTGAATGGTAAGAGGTGGAAAAAGAGCAGCTTAATTGATAGGAACCCTAATGAGTCTACCATACCCCATATGGGTCTATGAACGTATGACCCTAAAGGCCTTGCATAATGGAATATTCTAAGGGTGAAGAAAGTCACATGATCATGAAATGTCACAGTTGTGGAAAGTCCCTTGAGTAGAGAGGAAATTAGGATGAAAAGGAAATGAGGTGAGAGTGGGTGGTTTAGCGTAACTTAGTGTACGACAACATGTTTTTATTAGCAAGAAACCCATGATCAAAAATAGGCAAGTCCATGTCTAAAATTTCATCATTTTCTTCATTTTTTTTATTTTTTATTTTAAATTTTTAATAGACTGATAAATGTGGGAAGTCTATATGGGATGATTATATTATCTCCTTGAGGTCTTCATCAAGCTGATCAATGCGGGAAGCTTCTGGATATTTTTATTGTATTTTTGCAATGACTTTATATAGTTGTCCTTCAAGGGAGTAGTCTATTTATAATGGTAGAAATAGAGTGAAGAGATGTCCCTTTTTGAGGGAGTCATCTTTTGCTGGAAGTTTGACTCAAGGAGTTGAATCCCTTTTTGTTTTTAGACGTTTAATTCATGGACAAGACTATATAGGAAGATTAGGTCCTTGTTTAGAAGACAAGACCATATCACACAGAGGTTAATTATGAAAGAGGTGGTTTCGAGTGATGAACGACCATGGGATTCCATCTTTAAGAAGATGAAAATTATCCATGAGAATCATGCTACAAGTAAAGCTGTGGTACTCATATTGAAGATAAAGCTAAAAGGTGACGGGTAACCACATGATTCTTGTTTAGTCGTGGATCCTCAAAAACTGGTAATATGGAAGGTGAAAAATGCTCAAGGGACAAGCAATTAATTGATAGAAAGTGATATAGGACTTAATGTCAACAATAAAATGGTCAAAGATGTAAGGCATTGAGGGGCTCAGGTTCAGGTTTACCTTTGAGTGAAGACAAACGATAAGCACCTGATCCATAGGCATGGGTAACGATATAGGGTCCAAGCCAATTAGGAGAAATTTTGCCTCGTTTACTTTTCTTGTCTTTAGTTATATGTTGAATTTCCATCAGGAGGAGGTCACTAACCTAAAAGGTTCGTTCATGGACACATTTTTCGTAGGCACATTTGATATGTTTTTGGTAGATTTGGAGATGGTCAAGAGAATTGAGACGACATTCATCTAATAACTCAATTTGTACCAAATGCTCTTGGTGAAATTCATCTTCGTTGAGCATGTCTTGTAGTTAGATGTGGAGAGATGGAATCTAGAATTCGAGAGCTAAGAAAGCCTTCGTATTGTACACCAGAGAAAAAGGTGTGGCAGCAGTCGAAGTGCAAATTCTAGTGTGATAAGCCCACAAAGTGAAAAGAATGTGTGAATGCCAATCCTTTCCAGTATCGTCGTATAATTTCATAAGGATTTTGTTCAAGGTTTTATTTGTTGATTCTACTTGGCCATTGGTTTATGGGTAATAAGGTGATGAGATACTAAGTTGGATGCCAAGTGTCGCATAGCTTATGTAGGGTTTTGATTTTGAATTGCTTTCCATTATCAATGATGAGGTGGTGAGTAACACCAAAGCGAAAAATGATGTGATGGTTGATGAATTCACATATTTTCTCGGCTTTTGTAGAAATGAGGGGAATGGCCTCTACCCATTTAGTGTAATATTCACTAGTGGTTATGATCCATTGGTGGCATTGTGAAGAATGGGGATTGATCTCACCGACAAGATCCAAGCCCCATTGAGAGAAAGGCCAAAGATATCGTGCGACATGTAAGGCATGACTAGGTGTGTGATGGAGATTATCATGTTGCTGGCATTTCACACAACGTTTAACATAGTCACAACAATCACGGTTTAAGGTTGGCAAATAATAGACAAGACGAAGGTTGTGTTTTGCCATAGCTAAACTACTAAAGTGACCCCCACAAATTCCATCATGGACTTCCTTAATGGTGTAGGGAATTTTAGAAATTTTAAGGCATTGTAAGAGAATACCGTCGAAGCCACGCTTATAAAGGAGACCACTCATGATGACATAACGAGAGACACTTTTAAGAAAGGCACATTGTCCATTATGAGTGAGATCATCAGGTAGAATGGAAAGGGAAATATAGTCTACAAATTGCTTATACCGAAAGTCACGTGGGTCAGGTGCAACCGTTCTAAATGAGTAGACTTCACGGGGTAAATAAGATGGTGATTGTAGCCTTTGTATTGTGATAAAGATTTTAGAGTTAGCGGGTAAAGTGCGTATCTAAGTAGCCAAGCAGGCCACTGTATCCACAAACTTATTGGTAGAACGTGGGGTGGTTTGAACTTTGTAATGGTCAAAGGTGGTCAAAATTATATTGACATGATTTTTATACTTTTGAAGTATCTCATTATGACACTGGTATATACCATTGACTTGGTTTACAACCAGCTGGGAATCACTGAAGATATTGATTGACTTTACATCTAAGGCATAAGTAGCTTGGAGACCCAATACGAGTGCTTCATATTCAGCAATATTGTTTGTACAATCAAAATCTAGTTTGAAAGATAAAGGCATATGTTCACCATCAAGAAGAATGAGGATAACAACAGCCCCACCTCGACATTGACACTTTGAGCCATCGAAGAAGAGTGTCATTTGGTAAGTGGGTTTGTCTAAGGAGAGGGTAGCTATGGATTTGTTGGGGAAATTGAAGTTAGAGGGTTGATTCCTGGAAAGAGGTGTGTTTGCTAGTTGGTCAGCGATAGCTTGACCCTTGATGGAATTTTGATGGAAAAATTTGAGGTCGAGGTTGGCAAGAGGCATAAGCCAATGTGTGGCACGTTGATGTTGATAGGGTTTGGCGTACATTTAGTGTAAGGGGTCAGTATTAGTAATAATGAAGGTTTTTTGGTTGAGTAGGTAAGGGTGGAGTTTGGTGGTGATGAAAACTAGGGCTAAGGAAAGTTTTTTGGCATGGGTATATCTAGTTTTGTATTCTAGAAGGGTACGACTTATGTAATAAACCGTTTGCTCTCTATTTTCTCTTCGCAATGAGAGAGCATGGCACCTAAAGAATGGTCAGTGGTGGAAATATATAGGTAAAAGGGTTGGTCATCTTTAGGAGGAACGAGCACTGGTGGTTGAAGAAGGTATTTTTTAAAGGCCTCAAAGACTTTATGGCATTCATCATCATATTTGAATGAAACATCTTTCTTGAGAAGATGATGAAATGGTTGATAGCAATCAGAAAGATGCGAGATAAAATGAAAAATGGATTGCAACTTACCTTGTAGGATTCAAAGTTGACGGAGATTAGTAGGTGGAGGAATTTCTAGAATATCCTTTACTTTAGTAGGATTGAATTCTATGCCATGCAAAGAAATGATGAAACCAAAGAGTTTTCTTGAAAGTACCCCAAACACACACTTTTTTGGTTGAAGACGAACACAATACTTGATGAGGCTGTCAAATATGACCTTAAGGATGGTCAGGTGTTTGGTTCAATGTTTATATTTGGCAATAAGATCATCTACATAATCTTCCAAGATGCAATGCATGATGTCATGGAAGATGTAATTCATGGCTAATTGATATGTAGCACCAATGTTTTTAATGTCAAAAGGTATGACTCGATAGCAGAAGGTCCCCCAAGGGGTGATGAAGGAAGTCTTGTGTTGATCTTCTGGAGCAAGTAATATTTGATTGTAACCTGACAAACCATCCATGACTAATAGAATTTCATGTTTGGCAGTGAGATTAACTATTGGTTAATGCTTGGTAGGGTAAAATTTTCTTTGGGACAAACTAGGTTGAGGTCATGGAAGTTCGTGTAAATGTGAAATCCCCCTGTCACCTTTGTGACAGGAACGATGTTAGAAAACCATTGGGGATAGTCAATGGGTAGGATGAAGGAAACTGAGAGAAGGCGTTGAAGCTCTTCTTTGACCAGAAGGGCAATGTGAGGATGCATTTTCTGTAGCTTTTGTTTGATGGGTTTGACATCAGTAATGGTTACGATATTGTGGACCATGATTTTTAGGTCAATGTCGGGCACATTGGCATAGGACTAGGCAAATGTGTTTCTATGGTCTCAAAGGAAAGAGGTAAAAGCTTTCTATTCGGTAGCATCTAAAGATTGGCCTATCTTTAGAATGTGCGGGTCATCCTGAGTGTTGATGTTGATTTTAATGTTGATTCATTCAACATGGTTTGTGTCTCAGAAGGTAACGACTGATGAATATAAGAATCTTCTGCACCTAGGTACGTGAGGATGGAATCATCGTCCTGACATTAAATGACATTAATAGGTGTATCATCATCGATCATGTCAAGATATATGAATGGGAGAGAAGATGTAGTCTCACCATCATGTTGATAGGTCAGAGGTCCCAGAGAAATTGTGTTTACGAAAAAAAAAGTTAGGAGGAATAGATTTAGGATCTATGGACTCTGTGGGTGAAGATGGTGATGTGGGCGAATGAGGTGGAGAAGGTTTTTCTTCCTTAATGAGGTCGACGTGATCCTTGTGGGAGGTGGTGTGTCAAATCCAATGCCACTACAGTCATTGTCTTTACGAGTGGTACAGGAGATGAGAGTGTGGCAGATTTGTTTGTAAAAACCAAAGTCAAATCCTTTCCATGCACAACGGTGAAGGAAAGTGTGAGCAAAGTAGTGGTTAGTATGGGAGTGTAATTCAGATGAAAATAGTTGTGTTTGGGATGGAGGTTCAGGTGAATAAGTGGTGATATCAAGTCACCCATACGTTAGATTAGTGCGAAGGTGGGGAGGACCATAAGGACAAACCAAGCCTACGCGGTAGTCATAACCTAGGTGCTGACGCATGTTTCCATACTCTTGCGGAGTGAGGAATGTGTCGATATTGTATAGTCAGTACTCCCCTAGAGTGAGGCCTTGAAATACACCATCTAAGGGATAAGTAGTCGATATGTGGGTAGTGGACATAGAAAACTCACTAGATGATTGGGAAACAAGTGAGTTAGCTGTATAGGTTGTGGCAGCAGTAGGAATAGTAGGGTTAGATGTGGGAGAGGTGGTGGCATCCTTGGTGGATGGGCTTGTGGGTGAAGGTGAAGTGGGGATAGTGACATATGCCTTGATTGGTACAAGCACATCGTTGGGTTGGTATAGCATGTTATAGGTCTTGAAAGGTGATGGGTCAATCAGGATGGTGTAGTTATGTCCTTCGAGTTCAAATTTGAGGAAACGATGTAAAGTTGAAGGGACACAACCCATGGCGTGGATCCAAGGTTGGCCAAGCAGTAGGTTATACTAGAAATCTCTTTCTAGGACATAGAATAGTTTTGGGACAGTGCAGGGACCTACCCAAACATGGAGAATGATGGTACCCAGGGTAGAGGTCATGACGTCATTAAAGGAGCATTACATAACTAGGTTACCAAACATGCAATTGGAAGACATGTGCATTTTGTTTTACGCATGGGAGGAGATGATGTTAATACTAGAACCACCATCAATCATAATGCATTGTATGTGTATATTATCAATATATATAGAAATGAAAAGAGTGGGATTGGGGTCATCAGACTGGAAGGCAGCGTTCTCTTCATCTAAAACATTGAGGGCAAATACTTGGTGAGTAGGTGGAGGTGTAGAGGAAGGAAACAACTTAGTGAGAGAGGCTACATGATGAGGAGTAATGATGGAGGCTATGGGTGTGGGGTCATTTGGTAAAACCTCGATAGATTGAAGGACCTCCATGAGGGCCTGACGATGTGACTCAGAGGTTTGGATGAGGTCATATAAAGAAATTTTGAGGGAGGATTGGTGTAATTGTTTTAGCATTGTGCGGTGTGTGACCCCATCGGAAATAGGATACGTGGGACATCGAATGGTGAATTTGGGTGTGGGTACAGATGGTATGTTGGGTATAGGGTTGGTTGATGGGATAGTTTCTTTTTCCTTTCCTTTGTCTTTCTGAGCACGGGTGGCAATGTGAACCATGTTAATCTGAGGAGAGGTAGATGAAGAGGGTGTGCCATGGAAGATATAATGGCATGAAGGGAAAAATCCTAGCGGTGGATAAGAGCCTTGTGAAATGAGTAGAGTGCATTGACATTTGGATGGTGGTTTGGCCAACTCTCTTATCCAAACCATGTTGATCTCAAATTTTACGGGTGGATAAAAGAGTTGTGGGGGTGGAGATATTGGTCGCTAAGTAGGTAACGGAAGAAGATTTTGGGAGATTGGTGAAGGTGGAGTGGGGTCCTCATCGAAAAGATCGTCATCATCAAAATTGTGCTCAGGAGGATAAAGTTGGATAAGAACGGTATTTAAGGCCTTAAAATTTTCAACATCATGTCCTGACACATGATGATAAGAACAAATCTTGGCCTCGTCAAATGCTTTTTGTTTGGGTTTGAGTGGGTCATAAGGTCTAAGCGATGGTAATGTGATGATGGAAGTTTTGAGGAGATTGGTTAAAATCTTGGTGTAGGACCCCGATAATGGATCACAATGGGAGGTGAGTGTGGGTTTGGGTACAAGTGTGGTTAATTGTGAAGGAAGAGGATTTACAGGAGAGAGAATGGGTTGGTCCACTAGTTTGGTATGTGGAGTGGGTTTAGGTCTTGATTGCATCAGTTTGGGTAAGGGCATGGTAGAAGAGATGGTGATGTAAGGCTTTGTCAGTTTGATTACCTTATTGAGGGTAGTGGATTCTTTTCTTTGGGTTGCATCTTCTTGGGTAAAGGTGACATGGGAGTACGAGATGTAGAAGGGAAAGTAGATGGTGGAAGAGGATGGGTTACCCATGAGGGTAATTGAGTTGTGGTGGAGGTGGTTGGTAGAGGTTGGGTGGAAGGTGCAAGTGGAAGAGAGGAAAGTGTCATGGGTAGTGAAGGAGTTATGGAAGGTAGTGGTGGTATGGGTGATAAGAAGGTTATGAGTGATAGTGGGGGTTGTACGGATCACTTGGGTATATTAGAGGGCCGTAGTGAGGAGGTGGGCTGCTGTGTTCTTGGTTTAATGGTAGAAGGAGGTTGCTTGGCCAGGGTTGAGGGGGTCAGATACTAGGATGGATGGAAGGGGTTAAGGTGACAATGGTGTGGTAGACGAGGTTGGTGTATGAGGCCTAGAAGGTTGGGTGTTCCTTTTAGGGGTAGGAATGAGTTTAGTGTCAGTCTGGGAAGATGTGGCTAAATATAATTTAACGGGTGGGTGAGTAAGGTTCGATGTTGGCATGACCCCTAAGGTATTGATGGGTTTAGGTAAGGGAGATGATATGGGTGTGGATAGGTGTTTAGTATATGTGTGTGTTGGGTTGTGGGTGATGACATGGAAGGTGTTCCAATGGTCATGGTTGTGTTTGGTTTAAGCACTTGAAAAACTTTTGGATAGATTATGGAGGTGTCGGTGAGTGACAGCTACATTTGGGTTGAATCGGGAAGTAGAAGATGACCCCAGAGTAAGGCTCTATCGACATAATCCAAGCGATCAACCAAGCGTGAAAATGGTAGTGCTGTAAGTGGGGTTGATTTGGATCGAGTAGCAATCCCTGTAAAATGTGTTTGAGAAATATGGAAATGGCTAGCTTCAGACTTTGTGGGTAAGAGAGCTGAAATCAAATGAGTAGGATCTTGGAAGTCTGATCAAGAATGGTCATCTAAAGGCAATGGTGTTTCTATAAAATCCTCTATGGGTAGAGCAGATGATGGTTCAAATGAGGTGGACTCTCCTTGTGATGGTGTAGGGAGTGGAAATGTGTCCCTTATGAGTAGGAGAGGTGCTACTGATGACTACTTGATAATTTGAGAGGCCAGAGGCAAAACACTAATTATGGGCTCTTTCACGGGTGAAGGAAAAAATGAAGGGGGTTCCTCTATGGGTGGAGGAGTAGATGAAATAGGTTCCCATGCAGGTAGGGAAGCTCAGTCTAGGATTTCATCTATGGAAGGAATAGGGGGTAATTGGGAAGTGACCGGTACGTCATCGAAAATAGTGTGGACCTCACAGACATTGCTATCATTGGTTGAAGTATCACCAGTTTGGTTGGAAGATGGGGCATGATTAAGGAATGGTTTTTTGAAGATATGTAGGTTTTGGTTAGCAGTTACATTTGGGTTATCCAAGACTAGATCTCCATTTTCTAACATTTCTTGGATGATGTTCTTGAAGGTGATTTAGTTACCATCGTTATGACCTTTGACATGATGATAGTTACAAAAGTCATGTTCTTTATACCACACGGGCGTGGGGAGATCGGGGTCAAAACTAGTGTGGGTTTTATAGGTGGAATGGTAATGGAACCAACCTGAATAATATTTTCCAAAACAGAATAATACGGTTCCCCTATTGGGGTGTACTTTTGTTGTTCTCGTCTGAACTGGAAAGTTTGGATGGGCGAGAGATTACCAAAAGGTTTGGCTTGGTTTGATGGGTGAGAGGGTCCAACCTTAAGAACCACAACATTGGAAGATCCTTCAGGTTTTGAATAGTTATTCTAGGATTTCAAAGATGAAGAAGCTTCATTCGATTTAAACACGGTGTTATTGTTTCATAGCTGAATTTTCTTTTCTTTGATAGCACGAATCTCTAATTTTTGTGCCATGGTGAATGCCTTATCAAAGGTGTGGAAGGTTTGCAGCTGCAAGGTTGGTGAAATGTGTCTAGCATAAGTCTGAGTAAACAAATCTATGAGCTCAGTTTGAGGTAATTAAAATGTGATCTAGTTAATTAGGCTGCACCAACGAGTGACAAAGTCAATGATAGACTCGTTATACTGTCGTGTGGAGTAAAGATCAGTCATGGTGAATTTATTAACTTTGATTGAGAAGTGGTCTAAGAAGGCTTAGAATACTTGATTGAATGAGTAGATGGATGTTTGGGTAGCCCATTGTACCATTCTAATGCAGGTCATGTTAGGGACATCGGGAAGGTCCATAGGAGTAAAGTGTCATCATGGGTGATCAAGTAACACCCATATTTGAAAGACCACAAATGTTGCTGCGGATCTTCTTTACTATTGAAGCGGTTGAATTTTGGCAATTCCCAATGTACGGGGTATGGAAAAATAGGAATGGATGGATGAATGGTCTCATTACAGATTTCATTCTAGGAGAGAGAATTGTGTGAGCTAGAAACCGATGCTTCTAGTGTCTGCATCCTTTCCATTATTAATTTGATGAGGTCATTGATAGGTTATGATAGAAAGGCACCTCCTATGGTATACAAGGGCTAGTGTTGAACATGTGATGTGGGTGGCATTCTAGTAAATGGTGATATCGAATAGGAAGGTTGAGAATAGGGGACCGATATGGAGGGCATGTATCTAGAATGAATGATGGACAAGATAGGGGTTTTTGATAATATGTATATGTAGGTGGGGCAGTTACAGTGACTCTATTAGTGGAGAGGACAAGATTCAGGAATGGGGTAGGGGTCACCAACACCATGGGTGGGTGTGTTGCAATTGGTATATGTGATATAATGGGAATGGATGGGGTTATGCTATGGGTGGTCAATGAAGGAAAAATGGATATTACGGGTGTGACTGATGTTGCAGATGCAACGATCATAGTGGGTGTGGGGATTAACTATGAAACCACTGGGGCTAAAGTAGTTGAAGGTAACACTAAACTAGTAGGGGCTGATGTAGAAGTGGGGATAAAGGTAGAAGAGATGGATACGAGCATTCCATATATCAAATGACCTAAGGAATCCTGAATGGAAGAGTGGGAAAGGTAGAATTATAAGGCTGTGGGATTCTGATCGAGTAGTCGTGCGAACTCCTTGTCATCTAGATCTATGGTGGTAAGTAGGGTTAGATCCATTGGTGACATGATAGAAGGTGGTGAAGGACTAAGTGGGAGTGGTTGATGACTGACATGGGATATAAGAGCGTTAGTTTGGTTATGAGTCAACACCATGTGAGTAAGTGTTGACCTGAAAAGACTGTATTCTATAAATGACAGAGAAAATAGCAGGAAAAAAAGGAAGAATGAGGCTGGAAGGGTGAATTAGGTCAAGGTTTGAATTTTGAAAACCAAACAAACACACTGAAGATGGTCAAGCTGACTGGTGACAGTTAATGGGGAACCGATGTCGGTCACAGAAAATGATGTCGGTTACTATGGAAAGACACCAGTTTTAGGAGGTGAAACAAGACTGATGCATATGTAATGGGGAAATTGTGCATGATAGAAATATCAACAGAGGAGAATAAGATGGTACCTTGAGGACCAAAAATAGAATAGAGGGAGTGATGAAGGCTATTCCAAGAAAAATAACTAGAAAGCCAGAAGCCGACACCGGTTAGGGTTAACCGACAACGGTCATATGTGAATCGATGATGGTTGCTGGAACGACACCGGTTATTATGAAATGAGAGAGTAATGAAGAAACTAAATTTTGTGAATTAAATTTGGTGAAGAATCAAACTACAAAATCTGAGAATGAGAAGATGGGGTCCTAGCACACTCAGATAAAGTCAGAATACTCCAACTACGATGGTGGAGTGTGCAAGGAAGAAAAACAATATAGATTCTTCATCTCACACCTCAAAACACAAGTCAAGAGGAATGCTAAGAAAAAACATGATCCTAAGAGTGATTTTCTTATATTTGTTAAGCTTATTCTATTTATAATTGACAATGTGAATTCAGAATAGAATTTTGGTTGGGAAGGCATACTACGAAGAAGGATATCTAAAATGTGAGGTTTCAGGTTATGTTATGGCGGGGGGTGCTCTCTGATAGGTGACTGGATAGAGATAACCAGATGGGGAGTACCTGTCAATCCTCTGATAATGTGATGATTGACAGACGTTCCTACGTAAGATTTTGTTTAAGAAAATGTGTATATTTAGATTTGTGTAGTTTTGTAGAAGAAGAAATAGAGTGCTTTTTATGGTTCAATTGTGTCAACCATCAGCTGGGCATGACTTCCAGCATATAGGTTGCCCTTATTTTAATGTGAACTAAAAATGTAGAAAATCAGAATGCAATGCAAGTATTTTAAAAAGCCAAATCGAAATATTATTTTCGATGTAGTAAGTGATGAATAGGAAGAGGAATGCTCTTTCATTAATGCAATGCAAAAAGAAAGAAGAATGTGTTCTTTTTAAAGCACCAAAATCACGATTATTTTTAGACAATAAAGAGAGGAAGAATGCTTCTAGAGAAGAAAAATTCATGTGTAATATTTTTGAAAGGAAACAAACACACAACTTTACTAGGAATGAAAAAAATGCAAGGAACCCCGGATGGGTCCCACTGGGCGTGCCAAAATGTTTCACCATTTTCTTTACTCTTTGAATGTTACGAAACAGATAATATTATGGGCTGAGGAGGAATATCTGTTGTGTTGGTTGGTTGGAGTTTTTTGCACGGGTTCTGACTTCTTGATCCAATGCTAACTGTGAGAGATTCCTTTTGGCTAGGAGGAACTACCTGAAATAGAAATCAAGACCACCAAAGAAGAGTTAAATAATATATGACAGTGGAATGCTTAGTGTATACTAGATCTGGGAAGTGTGATACTTCCTAGAAGGCTGTCAACCCACTATTTTTATAAAACAAGTTATGAAATAACTGAAATACGTACATAAATGAATCTAGTACTAGTATTCTGATTTAGGTACCTCAGATAACTATCAGCTTCGATCCAATTAAATACTAAAAACTATGCAGGTCAAGGTCTTCAGGTCAGGTTGCAGGTTGTTCAGGTGGTTTGCAAGTCACAGATAGGGTCTTAACAGAGTTGGGTAAGGTGTTTGTGTTGTTTTGGTAGGTAGGTAGTTGTTGGTTTACACAGTATTAGCAGGCACATAGATTGGTGTCGGTCGGGTATGAACAATCAGGGTTAGGCAGAACTGGTGCCAGTTTTGGGTGACTAGTATTGGTCACTCTGGAAATTGATGGAGGCTTAAATGGAGGTGTTTGAGATTTCCTGTCTTGGGACAAGGAGTTAGGGAGGTGTTGGTGAGATATAGGTTAGGTGTTGATTTAGGGAAAGTTTTTTGAGGTTGTGGTTTGGTTTTTGGGTATGGTAAGGCAGAGTTGTGGGGAGCTAGGAAACAAAAATTTAACCGATGGTGGTCAAGGGGAACTGACCACGGTCACTGTGAATAGGTCAAAAGGTGAAAAGGGAGGTTTGGGGTTAGAGAGAGATAGTAAACAAAGGGGAATTGTGAGGTCTGTAGAGATCTTATGAACACTCAGAGATGTGTGGGGGTCAAGTATAGGTGGTTTTATGGTGTGGGTGGAGGAATGGTTGAGTTTACAGGTAGGTAAATGGTAGGGGAATAAGAGTGCAAGTAGAAACTGATAACAACAATAGAAGAAATCAATAGACTAAAGTAGAAATGGATGATGGTGATTAAAAGTATACTTACTATGGTGCAGGTTCAAATGGATGGATGGTGATGACAATTGATTAGGGGAATGGTGTTTGGTACTGCAATAGTGCTTCTCAGAATGTTACCGTGAGTGCAATACCTCTGGATCTGTCCTGGTGTTGGCTATGGATGTCTGTGGGTATGAAAAGGCTCTGGTTCTACTTGCATGTAGACCTCTTCTCCTCTCCTCAATTCCAGAATGTGCCAACCCACCAAAAAGGTTACCAAAGTGAATAAATGGTAACCAAAAATGGTTCCTGGTTGATTGGTGTCAGTTTCGAGATGACTGGCATTGGTTAAGGTGAGATTCCCTAGGTTTACTAGAAATGACAGATCTCCCATCATTTGGGTCAGGTCATTCCATTTATTCATGGATCATAATGGATGTTATATTTTTATGAGCGGGAAGGTGGTTAGAGGAATAATAGGCATTGGTTTTTAGGGTTGAACTAAGTCTTATTCATTTATAGAAACATGTTATGAATAGGTTTATGGTGAGGTGTGCATCCATTTAATTAAAGTAACTGCATTATATTAATAAAAGGGGTGAGGATGTGTATTAATTTAATTGTAAATAATTAAATTAACATTAATGTGGGGTATAAGGGTCATGGTAGGTGAATGTGTTTAAGTTAGTTATTCGAAAGGGGACCAAGGGGAGTGTGACCCAATATTGGTGTCTACACTAGGAGTTGGTTGGGAGGAGCGCCAAGATTGTCCAACTGGGGGTCCACATGATCTTTGAGTCATTCTACTAAGTATTTGAAGGTGCAAAATTATTCAATATCATGGCCATGGACTCGATGATTCTTACAATAGTGGTCGTCATGATACCATGTGGGTTTGGTGCACAAATAATCAATGGTTCAAATAGTGGGACGTTGAATAAGGTTTGCAGCCATAAGTTTGTCGAAGATAGAGCTATAGGACTCTCTGATGGGAGTATAGTTAGGAGTTGGTCTAGGAGCCCTTTGTGGGAGTGTCAACACTAGAATTTTCCTCCATAATTTACATTTCATTAATATGTATTATAAATAAGGTTTTATTAATTATAATTACTAGTAACATCTAGTAGAGGTTAGAATGAAACTCCCAATACAACGCTGCCAGTAAAGTACAGTACGGTAACAGTCAAAGTACAATAGGAATGTTGTGGTAAAAAGTAAATATTTTTCGTAAGTGGTCCCGGTAATGTTAAAATTTCAAAGTTAAGGTAAGTGGATAAGTAGGTTCTACATTAGAAATATTATATTTGTAATAATGACAAGGAGTGATGTCACAAATGTTTTATTTGTATAAAATCTAGAAAGGTGGAAACTATGTGAAATGATAAGGTTTATCTTATTTTAGAAGATAAGCCTACATGTAAATATAAGAGTTTAGGCATGGAATATGATTAGCCGGAAGATATTTCCTATCTTATCTTTGAGATAGGGTGGATAAGCCTGAAATTTATATAAATAGATAGGCCACCCCCCTCATTTAACATGGAATAAAATTTCAATAATTATTATATGAATAAAGAATTCTTTGTCAAGGTGTGTTAAGGAAGCCATCAAAATGTGTAACTGTGAAGTTTCTTCTAGAGTTACTGTTGGAAGGCAAGTGGAGTTGATAACACTTGGAGTAATTCATGGGTGAGATTGTGATAATACCATGTTAATAGTATAATTTACATTTGTATTTCAGATATGTCATTATTCCTTTATATTATAGACTGTGGTATTATTGTGTTATTTATGTTTCAGTGTTTCCACATTACTACCACCAAACCAAAAGTTGTGCATTACTGAAATAATCATAGCACGAGGAGTTCCTGGTAAAATATTATCATAGTGTCGGATTGGTGTTGACATTTTAGTTTCGTTTTCAGGACCATTCCTCACTGGTGTATTTTATGGAAAGATATTGCCACTTAGTCAGAAATCATTTGGAGGGTAACCTTGTTTTTACCATGAATAGTATCTACCATAGTAAATGTATTTTTTACCATGCATAGTATTTACCATGTGAAAGTCACTTTTTACTGTGAATAGTATTTACCACAGTAAAGTCACTTTTTACTGTGCATATTATTTACCACAGTAAAGTCACTTTTTACTGTGAATAGTATTTACCACAATAAAGTCACTTTTTACCGTGCATAGTATTTACCACAACAAAGTCACTTTTTACCGTGAATAGTATTTACTGCAGCAAGTCAAGTTTTTACTGTGGTAAATGTAATTTTACCATGGGCATTCCTATTTTACTGCAGAAAGGTGTAAAGTCATTATCTATCGTAGTGGTTCCAATTAGTTGTGCACATAAGTCTTACGTATTGTACTTGTGGGTTGGTATTTCACTGTGGTTACTTTTGAAAATGGGAAAGATTCCTATTTTTTCAGTATACTAATGAAGATGCTCCCTCTTTCATTCAAGAGTTTAAACGATCTTGCATTTATAATGGCCTCATAAAAAGGGAACAATGGACTAAATTTTTTCTTACCTTTTTGGATGGTTCATCCCTTAGGTGGTTTGAAACACTAGGTGATAATGTTAAAAACTCATGGGATTTATTAACTGAAAGTTTTCTTGAATAATTTGGTGAACAAAAAAAGTATGTAGATATCATGATCGAGATCACAAAGCTAGCCCAAGGAGAGAAGGAGAAGATCAGAGACTATCATGTTCGTGCTTTGGAATTAAGGTGGAAGCTCGATTCCTAGATTCAGAAGGAAGGATTAGTGAATGAGTTAATGAATGGAGTGGATAGTATCCTTTGTAAGCACTTCATTCTTGGAATGAATCCAGAGATCAGACAACGAGTGAAGTATGGCCTCCCAGTGACCCTCGAACAAGAAAAGGAGATTGCAAGAAGGAAAGAAGAAATCATGGAAGAGAAGCCTAAAGAAATTGTTGCCAAGGTGGAGCCTACATCGACACCTTTGGTCCAGATGCCATAACCACTCTCGGTGAGCATAAATATTCCCTCTAGTACATTTGATGAGTATGAGGATCTACTTAGAAAAATGGGTCAGCTAACTATTAATCTTCTTCAAGGAAAGGAATTTAGTTCCCAAAGTTCCCAGGGAGGAGATAAAGGTCCAAAAATAAATATATCGGAAGTTGTATGTTATGGTGTCATAAAATGGGTCATTATAAGTATAATTGTCCAGAAAGGGTCTCTACATCTGGTACAAGAGATAATGATAAATGAAAATCACCCATAAATTATTTTAATGTGGTAGATAGGAGTATAAATAATGAATCAGATATGTTTGTGAAAAAAAAAAGATAGAAAAAGATAACCAAGATAGAAATGATCCTAATAATATGAAAGGTGAAACTAGTAAGAAACATAGGAGAAGAAAGTTGGGTGTGCAGGATTTTATGATTTCACAGGGGCAAGGACCATACTCTAGCTTAGAATTCTATCTAAGAATCCTTCAAATATTACATATGGAAAACTTCTTGCTATGTCTTTTGAGAAGAGGAGAGAACTACGGAGTGGACTCAACGCTCGATGAAGGAAGGAGGTTGAGGTCCCTGTTTTACAAGTAGAGGTGGATCTCTACGCTCCACAAGATAAGGTATTATGTAATGGAATTTTAGTTCATGATGTCTTAGTAGATGGATATGTTGCATTTAATGTAATGACTAAGTCTATAATGAATATATTGGGTTTAAAAATTGATCTCCACTCGTCACTTATGTTAAGGTCATTAAATAAGGGAAAAATTAAACCATAAGGTGTTGTTTCAAATGTGGAAAAATATGTCATGGGTGTTATATGTGTGGTATACTTCTAGGTAATGAATAATGCTACTGTTGCATACCCAATGTTGCTAGGAAGGCCATGGCTAAGGAGAGTTTGTGTAAGAAACTACTGGACTGAAGGCTTCATGACAATTGGATGTGGTAGAGAGAGGGTGAAGATAAATGTGATCCCTGAATATCATATGGCAGGATCTATGGATTCAAGTGATGAAAATGATGATTGGACATCTTCTGATTACTCTAGTTCTAGAAAAGTGGACATAGAAGATGAAGAAATTGAGGTGGATGTGTCAGTCATGGATATCCTTTCAGTCACATCGAATCATGAACCCATAAAATTATCTGAAGAATAAATTGATGATTGTCTCCAACAAATACAAATTGGTGATGTTGTGATGGAAACTAAGAAGGAATCCTAACTCTAATTATTTAGAAGGTGAATGCACTTATTCACTTTTTATTACAAGGAACTTGGCCAAGTAAGTTGGGTAGAACATTCTATTGAGCTGGTAGATGATAAAGAAAATTTCATATAGAATGAATCCTAATTTTTTCAAGACTACAAAAGATGAAATAGATAAGTTGCTTCATGCATGATTCATATTTGTTGTGGAGAATTTAGAATGGGTTTCTCCCATTGTGATCTCAATAAATTAAATAATGGGAAGCTACACATTTGTGTTGATTACATGAAGCTCAATAAGGCAACAAAGAAGGAGCATTACCCTCTTCCATTCTCAGACCAAATCTTGGATGAAGTAGATGGCCAGGAGTGCTATAGTTTTACAGATGGCTATAGCGGGTACAACCAAGTTCGTATAGTATAGAAATATCATATCAATACTATGTTTGCCACTCCTTAGGGAATGTTTTCTTATAGAGTTATTACATTTGGGTTGTGTACTGCTCCAACAACATTCTAGTGCCTAATGAATAGGGTGCTTGAACCCTACATTGGAAGCTTCATCAGAGTATTCCTCGATGTTTTTTTCATCTACGGGAGTAAAATGGACCACATATACTAGATGAAGCTAAAATTTAAAAGGTTAGATGAAGCACAAACCTCACTAAACCCTACAAAGTGTGTCTTTGGATGTTTTACAGGTTTCTTGCTAGGACATGTTGAATTTAGAGATGGTATCGGTAGTGATCCTTATAAAGTTTCAAAAATTAAGTAGTTACCATTTCCTATGAATATAAGTAAGTTGAGATCAATTTTAGGCCATGTGGGTTACTATAGAAGGTTCATGAAGAGTTTCTCAAAGATTGCACAACCATTAACCCAGTTCTTGAAGAAGGATGTTGCTTATGAGCCAGGAGAAATCGTGCATGAAGCTTTTGAAAAACTAAAGGAAGCTTTGGTGTCTTCACTTGTTTTATTGAATCCAAACTGGAGCAAACCATTTATTATATATATTGATGCTTCTCATGCAACACTCGGGAGTACTCTGAGCCAAAAGGATGAAAAGGGAATGATTTTCCATTTTACTTTGGGAGTAAACAAATGAACAGTGTTGAGGTAAATTATACTATAGCTGAAAAATAGGTTCTAACTATCATTTTTATTTTAAAGAAGTTTAGAAATTACTTGCTAGGGAAGAAATTTATAGTAGTAAAAAATCATTAGGATCTAAAATATATTGTGAACAAGCCTAACCCATCAGGAAGGATAATAAGGTGGATAATTTTACTACAAGAATTTGAATTTGATATTATAGATATGTGAGGAAAGAAGTATGTCAATGCACATGCATTCCCCCGAGCCTATGATGGTTTGGGCCCATCTTGTGATGATGATGATTTCCCAGATCCAACATTATTATCCCATGACACAATACCTAGTGAATACATAGATATTTGGAATTATCTGAATGATTTCAAGTTTCCTGATGGTGCCAATGTAAAGACTAAGAGGAATATTTCTCAAGCAAGTCGTCCATATTCTATTATGCATGGATTATTATTTTGGATAGGTCATGATAGACAGTACAAGAGGGCAGTTGGATGTGATCAATGAAAGGAGATCATTGAAGAATTTCACAATGGTACATGTGGAGGAAACTTCTCTAGACAAATTACAACAAGAAGGATCCTAGATGCAGGTTATCACTGGCCCACTCATTTTAGAGATTGTTATAATTATTGTAAGACATGTGATATTTTTCAATCACATGGAAACCTTAAGACTTCATCAGCTCCATTATGTCCTATCCTTCCACTTGGTCCCTTTAAAAACTGGGGAATAGATATTGTAGCTCCACTTCTAACTACCCCACGCCAAAATAATTATATTATAGTTACCACTGACTATTTAACCAAGTGGGTTGGAGCTAAACCATTGAAAATATTAGAGATTTGGTTTTCCATTAGAGATTATAACAGATCAAGGATGCCACTTTATTAATGAGATGGTAGAAGCCCTAGTAAACAAGTTTTCTACAAAGCATAGGAAGGAAAGAACTTACAAGTCAAGCAAAAATGGACAGGTAGAGAGAACAAATTATGTATTGTGCCAAATCCTAGAAAAATATGCAGCGTTGTAGATGCATAAGTGGGATAAAAGGATTCATGTAACATTATGGGCATATATGGCAATATCAAAGTCAACAACATGATACTACCCATTTCAGTTGGCTTATGAAATTGATCTAGTTCTTCCTATTGAATTTTATATCCCTATTGTGAGAGTTATGATAAATGAAAAAATGGATGAAAGTGATTCGGTAAGAGAAAGGTTGGTACATCTTCAATTGTTAGAGGAAATGAGAGAAACAACGAATGATACAAGTTATAAGAAGAAGATGAAGTAGAAGGAGTACTTTGATCAAAAGATCCTCTGGTCTCTATTTCAAATGAATAACTTAGTTATAGTATATGATTCCTGATACAAAAAGAGAAGACATAGAAAACTTCTTCCAAAATGGATGGGACCCTACAAAATAGTAGTTGTGTATGAAAATGGTAAATATCAACTAGAGAAATTGGATGGTACTCCCATTACGAAATGGGTCAACCACGATAAGTTAAAGATTTTCAAGGCACCAACTTCAAAATGTCGATAATAGTCTACTCTGAGGATGAAGTAGAAACTAGGGAGGGGGAAGATGTCAACACTAGAATTTTCCTCCATAATTTCTATATCATTAATGTATGTATTATGAATAAGGTTTTGTTAAGTATAGTTAGTAGTAGCATCCACTAGAAGATAACGACATTGTTAGTATGGCACCGCCAATAAAGTAAAGTACGATAACAGTCAAAGTACAATAGGAATGTTGTGGTAAAAAGTAAATATTTTTCGTAAATGGTCTTGGTAATGTTAAAATGTTAAAGTTAGGGTAAGTGGATAAGTAGGGTTTACATGATTTAGAATTAGAAATATTATATTTGTAATAATGACAAGGAGTGATGTCATAAATATTTTATTTGTATAAAATCTAGAAAGGTGGAACCCAAGTGAAATGATAAGGTTTATCTTATCTTAGAAAATAAGCCTACATATAAAGATAAGAGTTTAGGCAAGGAATATGATTAGCCGGAAGAGATTTCCTATCCTATTTTAGAGATAGGGTGGATAAGCCTGAAAGTTCTATAAATAGAGAAACCACCCCATCATTTAGCATGGATTAAAGTTGTAATAATTATTATATGAATAAATAAGTAATTGTGAATGTGTGTTAATGAAGCCATCAAAATGTGTAACTGTGAAGTTTCTCCCGAAGTTACTATTGGAAGGCAGGTGGAGTTGGTAACACTTGGAGTAATTCATGGGTGATATTGTGATAGTATTATGTTAATAATATAATTTACATTTGTATTTCAAATCTGTCATCATTACTTTATATTATAGACTGTGGTATTAGTGTGTTATGTTTGTTTTTGTGTTTCCATATTACTACCACCAAAGTGAAAGTTGTGCATTAATGAAATAATTATAACACAAGGATTTCCCAGTAAAATATTATCATAGTGTTGGATTGGCATTAACATGGGCTCAGTATGACAAGTAGATGTGGATGAATATTTGACTATGATGGAGTTGGATATGTTTATAGATTTGTCATTATGGGTAAATGACTTGGTGAATTTGGTTTTCCTTTTATTATAAAAAAGTTTGACATGGCCTTTCTCAATGGCACAATGTTCTAGTTTTTGAGCCATGGTGAATAATTCTTCAAAGGTTTTGAAAGATTGGATTTGAAGAGTAGAAGATATATGCTTCACACATGATCGAGAGAATAATTCAATAAGCTTTGTTCGAGGAAGTGAGAAGGAAAACTGATTGATGATGCCATGCCATCTAGAGATGAAATTTGTGATGTATTCATCATAAAATTGTCTAATGGAATAGATAACGGTAATGGTGATTTTGCACGCAATGTTGATTGAGAAATGTTCTAAAAATAGTTACGCAAGTTGGGTGAATGAGAAGAGAGAATGTTGTAGAATGCCATTGTATTGGTCCAATGCAGATCCAACCAACAACATGGGGAAGTGTGAAGCATTAGATCTTGGTTGTGGGAAAAAAGATAACATGCATGTCTAAAGGCACGAAGGTGCTGTTGAGGGTCCTCCCTATTGTGAAATTTAGAAAAATTGGGGAGTTCCTTATGCGGAAGATGAGGTTTGATAGGAAAAGATGGATTGATACACTCGTTGTAGAGTTTTTCATAGGTGAACAAGATTTTAGGACCCAAAGTAATTCCTTTGAGATTTGCAAACCTACTTAGCAAATATTGCACGTGGTCATCTGATGTGTGAGGATGAGGGATTGATTGGTGGGGTTGCGGCTTATAAGAAGTGGATGGGATAGGTTGTGGATGAGATTCATATTTTTTAGGATAAGTAGGATTTTGTGAAGGTGTTTAATAAGGTGGAAGATAATATAACGCTTGTGATTGGATAGGTTGGGAGATAGTATGTTGTTGAGAGATGGGGATGCTATTAGATGGGTAGGTTTGTGATTATTGTTGAGATATTGGGATATTGGATTGAGTTTGCATAGGATGAGTTAGGACGTGCATGTGGGATGGTTGAGATGTTTGAGTAGTTTGATTGGGGAGAATGTGTTGAAAGACACCTAAAAGCAAAGTTTGATTGGTTTAAGTAGACTCCAAAGGGTGCGGTTATGAGATGATGAAATTGCCATTGACTTGGGATGTAGAGATGGGCACCAAGCTTTGAAAATGTTTCTCAAATGGTGGAAGAAGTAAATGGGATTCTTGATGGGCTTGAACAGGGGCACTAATGACCATGGTAGATGAGGAAGTGACGGGGATAGAGGATATGGGGGTGGTGTTGAAGTGATGTAATTTGGGTGGAATATGGACCACCAATTGCATGGATTGATGATATTAAGGAATTAGGGTGGAAGATTCATGGGGAACATGTTCACTTTGGGCCATTGCTAATTTTTTCATGGCTCTTGGAAAGAAAATGGAAAGTTGAGAAGTAAGGACTTGGATAGATTCGGGTTGTGAGTGATATGCATAAAGTTGTTGAAGGTGTGGCCCATCAATGGAGAAGTTACTAAATTTTTAGATGAGATAGTTGTGAAGGGAAATGGGATTAGTGTCAAGAAGCTCTTGAAACTTCACACATCCATGAGGGATAGTGGGAGGTTCAGAGGCTCCAAAGGATGTGGCAGATGCGGGTGTAGCCGGTCTACAAGGAATAAAATGCTGATAGAGAAAAGGGTTGGTTTCAAGATGGGGATTTTTTTGTATGACATGGGTCTAATGAGAAGGGACTGTAGAAACAAGAGGTTGGGAAACCAAAGGTGTGGTGATCATGGGTATAGAGGAAACAATGGAAAGTGTAGAATTTTTTTGGGAAATATTTTTGAAAGTGGGGATGTTGTTGGATGAGGTTAGTTGTTCCATTATTTTGGCTTGAGAGTGAGTTATAATGGGCATGAAAAAAAAAACAAGAACTTATGCTGATTTTTAATATAGAAAGAAAATTAGGAAGCAAAGTGTTGATTATCTTATTTATTAGAAAAGTGTGAAAAATAAAAGTAATGGGCTCAAAGGGAACCTAGGAAATGGCTAAGATAAGGATGATTTTGGGTTGTTTTGGCTAGTGTCCTCGATATACTTGAAGGTATGAGAGGCTAAAATCAGTGATGATTATTGGTACGTGGCTTGGTATTAGGGCCTACCCCCTCAATTCACACACCGCAGTGATGAGGGTGTAGGGTACATAGCCTTTATACCGATAATTAAAAAAATATTACACAACCCAATCATTGTGGCAGATTTCTTATTGGGTGATGAAATCCCAATAGTTCCACCTAATAGAATATGTTTCAGATGTGTGAATTTATTTTTTAGTTTGGTTGTATGTGTAAGAAGTGTGAATGTAACGAATTACCTCCTACTTAGACTAGGTTATCAAGCAAGCATCTAAGTGTTCTTTTTAAATCCTAAAATGAAATCTTATATAAGGGTGAGGATGTAGTGCCCCCTTCGTGGTCGTGTTGTTGTTAGTCCCCGTGGGTCATGGGGATTAGGATAACCCTATCCCGATTATCAAATAAACACATTTAGAACCCTTTCCTAAGGAATGTGTGATGGTCATTGAATGTTGGGATCATGTCAGGTCGTCATTTTGACCATCGACGAGGGATCATAAATAAATTAGCAATGAAATAAATAAAACTAGGGTGATATTAAAATAAAGAGGATAACACTAAAGTTGTCCTTCACAAGCTAAACGTATTTACCTATTTTTGAATTTTGATGTGATGTAATTCATCTTACAATTCATTCAACTTGAGAGCATCTCAAGGTTGAGCTTGAGTTTTTAAAGTAAATTTTATTATGTTAATGTTGTCCTAATCAAATTGTTTTACGATATCAATAAAAGGATTATGCATATTCCCTAATAAAGATATTTATGTGATAAATAAGGGGCGTATCAGGAGTGATAGAGTTTCAGTAAAATAAAATGTTAAAAAAATAAATTTATCCTGGTATATTTTGGTCTTGTGTTTGGGTTCCACATGGGTGGATGCTAAGGCACACAAAAGGTTTGCATGAGAGAATTAGACACAGTCAAAGGCACAGAAGGATAGGAAAGGACACACATGCGAAAGACAAGGGTAGATTTAAGACTTAGCCGTTTTCACATGTACGAGCTATTTTTGGAGATAGCATGCAGAGCACACAAACTAGATAAATACTTGCACGATAGGCATAAGATATTTTTGGAAGAGAGTATACTAAGCACCTTGTATGGGTGTGAGCTAATAATATAATTTCTACTTCCAGTTAACTAGAAGAGGTCTATTGTTAGAGCACTTGCATGTGTGGCTATTATTGTAAAGGTGCAAGGTTATTTTCAACATCTGACCTATTTTAGGAGTTATGTAAGTGGGGAAGGGAAAGTCCCCACCCTTATAAATATGTAGTGATCTGTGTAGAATAGAAGGACAATGTGAGAACTGAATTACTGTGAGATTATGCTGCCAGATCTGATGTGCACATAAGCTATGGTATTATTATTGTAATAAGCTTCTTGTGTATTTATTATGTTTAATATAATGGAGTGTATTGGCTGAATCAGAGTATTAATCCTGAGTATAATTGGTTCTTGCATGATTGACTTCATTATGGATATTATTTAAATCTGTTACTCTTTAGATCTAGATCTGAACATGCTCTGTAGAATGTTATATTAATTATGGATCTGAATGCATTAAGTCTTCATCATGCTAACATCCTGCAACAACAACCCTAAAGAGGGGCCTGGTACCTTTGTGCGCTTTGGGTGAGCACTCAGTCTAGGCTGAGTGATGTGCCAGTGTGCCTGGGCTTTTACTGGTAAATTCTAGGCTGCATCATTGGTTCCATTTTCGGGACCTCTTTTTCAGTTGTTTTTCAGGATGGTTCATGATGAAGACATACCAGTTGACCCTAGCAAGTGTTGAGGAGTGGATACATGATCTAGAAGAAGAATATGCATGGAGGTTCAACACCGGATCTGAGTTTAACACACATGCATGGGTGGAACAAAATTTGTATGATAGTTTGTATGAGAACTTCTTCACTATTTTTCCAGTAGAAATGTATGAGTGGCTACTTGCTTATGCGTCTAAAAGGGATTGGAGGTATCATGCACTTGTTTGGATGCAGGAAGAGTTTCAGGCCCTCTATGATGCTGATTTGATTTAGACACGCGGTGTACATACTTGGTTTTGTGGTGTTCTGAACAACTATATTTTGGAGTACTCAATTTCCACTTATTCTTTCCCAGAGGTAGCAGAATTCCAATTTTTACGATATCCCAGGGGAACTTACCTGTAAGGCATTCCACTGGCAATCAAAATCTTGATGGTAACCCTGAACTTGGAAAGCAAACCGATGGCTAACTAAACCCCACCACGTGCGGGGGCAGGAGCAAGTTTGGTGAAAGATGGTAGACCTAGTGATAGAAAGGAAGAGAGAGGAAAGGTGGCTTAAGTATAATGAGGTGCACGAGAGGGAGATAGAGAAGTAGCAGGATGTTGTAGAGTGAATGGCGTTGTGGAGAGAGATGGCTCGTGAAGGATTTGAAGTTCACGCAGAAGACATGGAACCAGAGCATCAGGAACTCCCCCATTTGGGAAAGCATGACATGGAACCCCCTCGGCCTCACGTAGAAGCGTGCCAGCATAGAAGACCTGGGCCATCGGCGTGTATCTCAATCTACCTTACAACCTTGCCCTTGCACTTGGTATTCTAGTATCTAGTACGAAAAATAGTCAACAAGCTAATTTAGGCAGTGGGAGAGCATGAGTAAGTCATATAACAAGTACATTGATGGTAGCGCAAACGTCTTCGTTATTGTTTGGAGGTACCTTTTCAAGTGTATCATCTGCACAGAATTCAAGGGCGTAAAATTTTGGACTAACTTATGGGAGTAGCAACACTTCACAGACTATAGGGGTGTAGTTCAGTACTACTATTGGGACATAGGGAAGTACATCTTCTAGTCTGTCTCTGGCTATAGGTGGAGGATCAAGAGGTATAGGTGGTTCTAGTTCTGGTGGATCTGGTGGTTCTGGAGGTAGAGGAAACACATGAGGTTCTGGATCAGGTGGGCAAGGTCTGCACCAACCCCAAAATATTTACATGGAGATGTCTCTTCATCTTCCAGAGTATAGGGGCATAGAAGATGTTGTTAAACATGTGCACATGTGTGAAATATCGTGGCATGCAAAAGGAATCATGGCTTCTGAGCGTAAGGAAAGTCAATTTGCCACTATGTTACAAGTGCGCGCACACAGCTGGTACATAAATTTTGACCCTGATCATACTTGTGTAGACTATGTAGCTTTAAAAGATGCTTTCCTTAAAGAGTTTCACATCCCTGAGTTTGAGCAGAAGAGTATAAGTGCACTCAAGGATATTAAGCAAGGCACTACTGAGAGTGTCAAAGAGTATGATGCCCATTTCAAAATGATTTTATCTAATCTTTCTTATGATATTCATGCAAGCTAGCATGCACAATGGTTCGTTGGAGGTTTAATTACACCTTTTAGAAGGGCGCTATCACATAAGACATACACTGATCCATGTGAAGCACTTGAAGTAGCTTTACACGCTTAGGTAGTCAGAAGTATAGACACTGGGGTGAGCCCATTTTTGGAAGCACAGATCGCAGCCATGGTGAAGCAGTTGGAGAAGCTATCGGAAAATTCAGCACATGAGATGCGCACGGGGATTTGGTGTACAGATTGTGAGGTGGAAGGTCACACCAAGGATAGTTGTCCCCACAGATCAGTATGCTCATTGCTGCTAGACTGTGAGATATGTCATTTAAACCATGATGCTAGCCACTGCCCATTATTACAACATGCAATAAGGAAGAACATCTCTTGCTACTGTAAAATTTATAGGTCCACAACTCATGACACAGAAGACTGCCAGATGATTGGTCAGATCCATGATGCTATAGATATTGGTGTATGACAGACAGGAGTATCAGATAACTCTAAAGGCAAGAATGAGCATCAGGATCAGGATCACAATCAAGTGCGCTATGATCAAAATGAAGGGCATTTTGAAGGAGGTTGTGGCAGAGGTCGAGGATACCGTGGTGGATTCAGAGGATGAGGCCATGGTGGTGGATGAGGTGAGTTTCCTCACGGAACATGTTATACATGTGGATCTCCTGACCACTACAGGTGTGAATGTCCTCAGAATATTACATGTTCTTTATGTGGAAAGAATCATAGTTATGAGGAATTCCCAGACTTATATGAGCATCTTAGTAAGCAACATAAACAAGAAAACAAAGGCACATGGATGGTTAGGATACAACATGCTATGGAAAATCAGTGGATGCCCAAGTTGGAACTAGAATCTGAGGCATTTCTTGTAAAGATCACTACCCACGCTGAAGTGGCATGCCAAAGAAGAATTATAGCAGAAATCCTACCATCACTAAGGAGGAGGTTCTACATGCATGGTACCCAGATCCTGCCCATCAGAAGGAGGTTTATCAGGAAACCATGGAGGTACTCAGAAATATTTAGGGTGAAATACAATATTTAAAGGAGCAATCATGGAAGATGGAGCAAAAGAAAGCAGCAGAAATGGTCCAATCTGATATGGATGACTTGAAAGAAGTGTGTAAGATGTTGTGTTGAGAGAATATCACTCCACTGTTAGGGAATTGGTTAAATGGAAACACTCTGCACACAAGTATTGAGACTGGATGAAAAATCCTGCATGCAAATCTTCCCCCTCATAGCTTAGATTATGACAAGGAAATCACTCTGAATGTTGTTGTGGATGGGTGGCTTTTGAGTAATATATTGATTGATACAGGCATGAAAGTCAATGTTCTTACTTTAGATGCATGGGTACAAATGGGGAGACCTCCATTGTAGCCATCTTTGAATGTATTGTTCATGGCTAACCGAACTAAGGCCACTCCCATCGGAGTTTTAAAATATGCATCCATTACCATACAGGGAGCCAAGTTCACTAGAGATTTTGAGGTTTTAGTGCTGGCAGAGGTAGATAGCTTCCCAGCTCTACTTGGGCATCCTTGGTGCTATGTAAATAATGTTGATCTTTAGTTCAACAAGGGTTATATCAGTTTTGAAAACAAGGAGGAAAGAGTTATTATCCCTTTAACAGATGGAAAATATATGCCCTATGTTGAGCCTTTGAGTGAGGAAGATCTGAATAGGACTTATGTACGTGCCATTCCGAGACCTAGAGGTACTTGAGCCATCTAAAGAAGGAATCCTTCAGTGGGAAGATGCACAGTCTATTAGCGATACTACAAGTGTTGCTTGTGATAATTGGGCTCATAGTACTTATGAGTTGGTAGGGCATGAAGTAAAGAGCACATTTGCATGGGATAGCAGACCTCATTGTATCAAGAGAATGGGTAACAACTCGGTACCTCGTTACACTGGAGAAGGAGATCCTATGGTGTTTTTGCATGCCATGGAGGAAAAATGGATGAACTAGTTAGAGAGATGGAATATGCTAGCATATACCCTATGCGGGACAACAGCACACTGGTGGGTGGTTCACAAGGATAATCTTGTAGGATGGAATGAAATTAGGATTGCTCTTGCTACTAGGTTCTTCAAGAGCAATGCACCTACTCAAATATGCACTTATCATGGTAATCAACTTGTTCAACACCACGTTCAGTAGTGTGAGAGACTCTGGATAGAGGGGCAGGAAGCTTTACCACCTTTGCTCTGGGTGCACAAATTTTATTCCACTTTACAATGCTCCGCGCATGTTTAGTATGTATATGTGGAACTTCATAGAGAGACTGGAAATTGGCAGGATTTAATTGTAGGAATGACCCAAACATTTGAATTTTTCTCTACTAAACCTTAGGTAGAAGAGGCATTAAAAGTTAAAAAATGCTTAACTATGGGGGATAGTGCTAAGGTGAAAGAAATCATTTAGGAGTTATTTGATGAAGAAGACTCAGGGGCACGTTGCACTGAAGAAATGGATATAGATGCCACACTACTTAGGCATGCTTGCCTTGAGAAGGAAAAAGGAAAGATGGTCAACTTAGTGGATGATGAAGAAGTAGAAAATTTGGATGTAGACCATTCAACAGGTAGGTGTGAGGTTTTGGATAGTGCAGATAAGACCACACGTGCCTATCATGAACCTATGAAGACAAAGAAAGTGAATATTGGATCAGATGTTGAGCCTAAGGAGGCCATAATTGGGGACTATTGGTCTGACTCTGAAGTGGAAAAAATCATTGAGTTACTATGAGATTATCAAGACTTATTCCCTCAGGGATACCATGAACTCAAAGGCATGCATGAATCATTAGGAGAAATGAAGATAAAGCTTAAGGAAGGTGTGCACCCGATCAGAAAGAGACCCTACAGGATGAACCCCAACTTGTGTGAAAAGGTCAAAGAAGAAATTGACAAAATGTTGAAGTCTGGAATCATCAAGCCCCTAGACAAGTTAGAATGGGTTAGCCCAATGGTGATCAGTATCAAGAAGGATGGTCAGATTAGGATCTGTGTGGACTACAGGGAGCTGAATGCTGCATGTGTGACTGATCCCTTTCCTACGCCATTCACTGAGGAAATACTAGAAGGTGTTGCAAGGCGCGCAAAATCTATTCATTTATAGATGGATTCTCTTGGGTATCATCAGGTTAGGATTACATAGGAGGATCAGGAAAAGACTACTTTTACTACTGAATGGGGTAACTTTTCCTATACTGTGATGCCTTTTGGTCTGAAAAATGTGCCTGCTGTATTTTCACGCATAGTTGTTCAAGCATTCAAATATTTTATTCACAACTTCTTTACAGTTTATTTAGATGATTGGATGGTGTATGGACTTGTTAAGGATCATTGTGACAATTTACGCCTAATGTTTGAAAGATGTCGACAGTTAAGCATCTCTTTGAACATCAAGAAATGTGTATTTGCTACACCATTTGGAATACTATTAGGGCACATCATCTGCAAAGAAGGTTTGTTGGTTGATCCAGCTAAGGTTGTAGTCATTATCGGCCTGGAAGAGCCTACCAGTCAAAGTGAGGTGTGCGGATTCTTGGGTCACACTGGGTATTATAGAAAATTTATAAAGGGGTATGCTAAGGTTGCCACACCTTTGGAGGAGTTACTAAAAGGAAAAGGGACGTTCTACTGGGGAGAACCGCAATAATGCGCATTCGAGACATTGAAGGAGAAACTTACTACAATGCCTATTCTGCACTTTCCTTCATGGGACCAACCATTTCATGTACATGTGGATGCCTCTGGCACTGCCATTGGTGTGGTGTTGGCTTAGCCAAGAGAAGGTATTATAGATCATCCTATCTATTTTGCTAGTAGAAAGTTGACTCCTGCAGAGCAGAATTATACAACTACAGAACGTGAAGCTTTGTCGATGATCTATGCACTACATAAATTCAGACAGTACCTGCTAACAACACCATTTATATTTTATACCGATCACATGACATTAAATTATTTAGTAAACAAGCTCGTTTTAAAGGGGTGCATATGCAGATGGGTACTCTTATTCTAAGAATTTGATTTCACAGTTGCGGTAAAACTAGAAAAAAGTAATTCTAGACCAGATCATCTATCCAAAATACAGTCAGGAGAAGAGGTGCAAACAATTGAATATACCATGCCCGATGCACAGTTATACAGGTTACAACGCGCACCATCAGAATTAGAGGATATTTTTGTCTTTCTATGAACATGTATGGCACCAGAAAGGATGAAATCCTTAGAGAAGAAACAACTTGCTATTCACGCGACACCATTTATGTTGATTAGCAGTGACCTGTACAAGTTAGGCCAAGATGAAGTATTGCACCGCTGTGTACTAGAACATGAGCACACATATATCATGGAGGAGGCTCATGGTGGTATTGCAGGTGGCCACTATGCACATGACACCACTACGTGCAAGATTCTACTCACTGGATTATGGTGGGAGACCCTGTATAAATATTGTAAGGCATATTGCAAGGCTTGTGATCACTATCAGTGCCTTGGGAAACCAGGTCAAAGAGATGAAATGCCTCTAAGACCTATTACTAGTGCAGAACCATTTGAGAAATGGGCTATAGATTTTGTGGGTCCTATTTCACCAGCCACGCACAGGACTGGATCATGCTATATCATTACTTGCACAGATTATCTGACAAGGTGGGAAGAAGCAGCACCTACAAAGGATTGTATAGCAGCTACAACAGCCAGGTTTCTATGGGAAAATATTATTACAAGGTATGGATGCCCTTTGAGTTTGACCAGTGATAGGGGCACACATTTTCTGAATAAGACAATCAAAATTTTATTGGATGAATTCATGATTGCACACCATAAGACTACACCATATCATCCTCAGGAAAATGGGACTGCTGAGGCTTTCAACAAGATTTTGAGCTAGACATTGACAAAAATTTGTGATGTTGGAAGAAAGGATTGGGATGATAAAGTTTCTGCAGTACTTTGGGCATATAGAACAACATACAAGTGGTTAAACAAGGCCACACCTTTTCAATTGGTGTTTGGCGCAGAAGCAGTTCTTCCTATGGAATTCATGTTACCTTCTTTGCGTATTGCACGCACTAGAGGTCTAGCTGATGAACAAACATTAGAAGAACAAATTGACAAGCTGATTAAGTTGGATGAGTGACAAGCAATAACATGCTAGAGTCAGAAGTAAGAAAAAGCTAGGCAGAAAGCATGACATGATAGGCACATTAGGGACAAAAAGCTTGAGATAGGATAGATGGTGCTTCTTTATGATTCTAAGTTTATGTGCCATCTAGGAAAACTCAAAGTACATTGGTTAGGACCATATGTTATCACTCACATACTTGAAATAGATGCTTTCTAGTTAGAAACACTTGATGGAATACGGTTACCTGGTTACTTCAATGGGAGTAGGCTGAAGCCCTACTATAAATAAGTCTTCTTGGTGTTTGTAATAAGGTAGTATTGCCATTTAGATTAGGTTTTCAATTATGTATTCCCTTAATGTATTTCCTTCTTCATTGCTATGCTTTGTCAATTTAGTTGGTGTTTTGTGAAATAAGCGTGTTTGCGTGCCAGAAGCTAATTACCATTTGTAGTATTTTTATGCGTAGAGGACTACACATACCATTTGTGTGGGGTGGTTATTGAGAAATGGGTACACATAAAGGAACAAACTGCTACAGGTTCTATTCAAAGTTTGAAGAGTTGGTGAACAGAATATTGCTTCCAAATAAGGACCATAGATGGAGATAAATGAAGGAACAATATAACGCAAGGTAAGCAACGACCATGGAGACTACCAGGAGAAGGTGCAGTGACGAGGTACTCAGGCGCATGGAAGCGCACTGAAGAGAAGTCTGTAGCCAGAAGGTAGGAAGGTATGCTAAAAGGTTATAGATGAGGCGCGAAGATGTACCACGAGGAAAAATGTGAAAAGGGTCAATTAATGAGGATTGTTGGTAGGTGAAGGAGCAATAAATGCACTAACTTTTTCAAAATCTATATAAGGAAGGGAGATGAGTTCATTTTTAGTGTTGTAAATCGTAAAATTTTGAAAGAGCTAAGTGCAAAATGAGATGAGTGAAAGAGTATTGAGGTGTATGAAGAGTGTGAAACTAGACATGAGGAGCAGACTTGTGTGCAGGAGAAGCTTGCGTCCCCATTGGTGAAAGGTTTGAGCCAAAAAGAGCATTTGAAAGAGCTAGGGCACATGATTTCAACTAGGGCATGCAGATTTGAGCTAGGGTTTGAGTTTACACGTTGCAGAAGATAGAAGGCCAGCAATTGAGGATAGAAAGTTGTGATTTATAGATGGCACCAAAGAAAGCACCTGCCGTAGGAGCCAAAGGGAAGAAGAAAGTGGAAGCAGAGGTTGAAATTGCTCCCGAGAGAAATTTCTCGGAGATGTGATACCCAGAAGGCGTGATAATGGGACAAGAATGGGATTCTCATGTCTAGAAGTGCAAGATAAGTGACTACAACCACGCACATCATTAGATAACAAAAAGGAATTAGGATGCACTGTTGAATACGAAGAAAAACATGCACAATAGAGGACATGCCAGTGTATGATGATGCTAGAGAGAAGCTGCTAAAGTAGATTGGAGTTTACTAGTTGTACGAGCTTCCATATTTTGGCAAGTATGAACCTTTGTACTAGTGGTTGATGAGCAGGGTACATGAAGACTTTTTCTATTTCACCGGACGCAGGGTAAGGATTACAACCACTCTGATTTCAACTATAACAGGATTAAGGGGCACAAGAGTGGATATGAATAGTGACTTGATAGATAAAGCAACAATCCTAGAGATGTGGAAGGAGTTAGGGTACACGAAGGGTCTGCGTGGAATGGATATCGACAAATTGAAGAAGTACCCAGTGGTATAGGAAGCTGCACATCTAGTCACCAAATTGAATGATCAAGAGAGATGGTCCTAGGTGAATACAATGTGGCTACATATTGGAAGGAGAATGTCACATGGAGTAATTTACAACATATCAAGCTACATTGTAGAGAATATCATCGAGGAAGCACGCACAGGTGAGAAAATCAGTTTTGTCACTGTCCTATTGTCCTTGGTATTTTTGGAAATTGGAGTGCCCGATGGGCCAAAGAACAAGATCTGGGAGTACCCCATGTAGAATAAGTCCCTTGTGGAAATATTTGAGAAGTACTTGTGTGAAGGGTCAATGAGTGATCCATTCAAGTAGAGGGTAGAGATGTGGTATGATAGGCTCCACATGACATTTGAAGAGGAGTGACACATCCCCAAGGAGTTACCTTCGGTGGTGGGCAAGGCAGTGCAGTTCTTAGTATATCAACACTTTTACATCATGTGATTTGTGATGAAGGATGGGACTTGGAGCCCCTGGTGTAAGCTTGTCATATGCCTTCACAGTGTGCTACTTCTAGGCATCAGTCCATCAGTTCAATAATGTGTGATGCCTGAATTTTGTTGCAGACAAGGTAGACTATGACTACCACATGCTGTGTAAGACTTATGTATATCTAGGTCAGACTGCCTACATAGAGAGGCTAATTTTAGACATGATAAGCATGAAGCTTGTGAGTTTGGTGATTGGAGATAGTGGGGCCGTGCTTATCTACCTTCAGCTTAAGCCTAAGTTGGAGGGTAACAAATATGTGGAGAACGAGTTTGCACTCCCAGGGCCACCTAAGGGAAAGCATACAGTGGAGAACATACCAACTCTAATTCCCACTGAACCTATAGAGGTAGATGATGAGGAGGAAGAGCACAAAGACAGTGGAGGCTTGGTACATAGAGGAAAAAGGCAACCCTCATACAAGGTATAATCTGAACGAGTAAGTACTCCACCCTAAACATAAGAAGAAGGAGACAAAGAATTGGAGGTAGGAATAAACCATGAAGAACACTACTTTAAGAGGGTGTTTAGATGGAAAGGAACTCAAGGTGCTACTCCAAAATCAGTATGGAGATCACCATGACTCTCTCTATAGAAGGAGACAACTGAGAAGAGAAGGAGAAAATTGAAGCTGAACGAGGAGGTGGAAGAGTCTGAAGAGAGTGTGCCTGAATCTCCTACACAACCAGAGGACGTGGAAGAGCCGAAAGATGAAGAAATGAAAGATGAATATGTGAAGAATGAAGGAGAAGGGGTAAAGGAAGAAGAAGTAGGACCAGATAATGCTCAAGACATAGAAGATCCAACTCCAAATCTTGGCGCTCTAGTTCCTAAGGGGCCAAGAACTAAAAGAACAAGTGAAGATTATATCGTTCTGTCTTTGGGCTAAGATGAGGACACAAGTAAAAATTTTCGTGCCTGTTTTCAAAGCACAGTGAGCCCTAAGGAGTTAAATGGATGGGAGCTGATGGATGAAGATCTGGCCACCACGAACACAAGGAAGCAACTATCTTAGTCTATGCACACACACATGGACAATCCAAACTTCAACGTATGCGAAGAATCTTGTGTGTTAAGAAGGTTGAAGAAGGCACCTCGGGCCAGACATACAATAATCCTGTTATGTTTGATGAACAGGTAAGTAATTCCTTGGAAAAAGTATCTATAGAGGTGGCGCGGAGGAACATAGACAAATCTTCCACTATCAAAGCACTGAGAGAAGAGATCAAGGCCAAAGATGCAGAAATCACGTGCTTGAAAGGAGAGAAGGACCTAGAGAAGAAGAAGAATTTGGTCCTTATCGGCATGGCAGAGGAGATCATAGATCATGTCCTACAAGTAAGACCACACTTAGAGCCCAAGGTACCCAAAAAGTTCCCTTCGGCTATGCACTATGTGCATAACTTAGTTGATCTGGTGCTTGAGGATGGACCAGTTTGGATGCCAACACCAAAGGACCCTGAGTAGGAAGTAGAGTGAGAAAAGGCTTCAGTAGTGTGAAATATTTCATCATATGAGGCACTTCTCCAAACCTTGCGGGAGGAGCTGAAGAAAGTGGATCAAGCGTTGAATATTTGTATAACTCTAGAGGTAGTCATCATAATAAGGACCATGGTATAGGAAAATGAAGTCCTAAAGGTAATGAAGGATGAAACCTTGGGGAATGCAGAGAGGCTGGCGCTAGTAAAGCAAAAATGTGAGGCCCTTGCAGTGGCCCAAGAGCCCCATAAGAATAGGTTGGATGAACTTGGGAAACTTATAGCGTAGAAGATGGATCTTCTGGAAGGGAGAATGTCTGCAATGTCTAACATTATGTTAGTATTACAGAATGAAAAGGGAGAAATTGCCCAGGATGAGTTGGAGTCTATTGCAGTGAATATTCCAGAAAAGGCAGAGGCCACGTTGAATGAGTGGCAAACATTAAAGGTAGAAATAAAAGAAGAATATCCAGAACTCATTCTTCCAGTTGAAGCAGAGGATGATGTAGAGTAAATAATTATTCTTTGTATAGTAATTCTTTACATTCATTCATTCCTTATTATTTATTCATTTCATATCACAAGGAGTAACCATTTCCTGAGGTGGAAATGTAGTTTAGTGTGGGGTAATGTTGAGCAGACAAAGTGTGACACTTAGCAGAAGGAACACAAATGCTTTGTGCGAGAGAAAAGGACACAATCAAATACACAGAAGGATAGGAAAGGACACACATGCGAAAGACAAGGGCAGATTTGGGACTTAGCCATTTTCACATGTATACGAGCTATTTTTGGAGATAGCATGCAGAGCACAAAAACCAGATAAATATTTGCATCACACACATTGGCTATTTTTGTAAGAGCTGCTACTAAGCGCCTTGCATGGGTGCAAGCTAAGAATAGAATTGCTACTGCCAGTTAACTAGAAGAGGTCTATTGTTAGTGCACTTGCATGTGTGGCTATTATTGTAAAGGTGCATGGCTATTTTTAGCATGTGACCTATTTTTGGAGTTATGCAAGAGGTGAAGGGAAATTCCCCACCCTTATAAATATGTAGTGATTTGCGTAGAATAGAAGGATGATGTGAGAATTGAATTACTGTGAGATTATGCTACCATATCTGATGTGCACATGAGATTATGGTATTAATTATTATAGTAAGATTCTGTGTATTTATTATGTTTAATATAATGGAGTGTATTGGTTAATCCTGAGTATAATTGGTTCTTGCATGATTGACTTCATTATGGATATTATTTAAATCTGTTACTCTTTAGATCTAGATCTGGACATGCTCTGTAGAATGTTATGTTAATTATGGATCTGAATGCATTAAGTCTTCATCATGCTAACATCCTGCAACAACAACCCTAAAGAGGGGCCTGGTACCTTTGTGCACTTTGGGTGAGCACTCAGTCTAGGCTGAGTGATGTGCCAGCGCGCCTGGGTTTTTACTGGTAAATTCTAGGTTACATCTCAACCTGGAGGTGACAAGTGTCCTCACCCAAAAAATGACTTAGTACATAACACTTACCTTGCACAAGAGAGGAAACTTGTCGAAGTGATTCTTGGAGCTCCAGATATAGAATTTTCCTATGAAAAATTATATGATTTTGACTCCTAAGATAATTATAAGAACAATCAGATGGTTATAAACCTTCAATTATTCTTGTAACTTGTTGGAATGGCTCCTTTTTCTTCGGAACAACAAGGTGTGTTTGTACAAAATGAGATGCCCTGAGAAGTAAATATGTATTGTGAGAAAAGTGAAGCTTCCAACATGTATATTATTATTCTAGATTTATAAAGACTAGCTGATTGACTCATAACTCCTTGTGGAGCTCTCAGAATCATCCAGTTAATTCCAGGTACCAATTTTGACTATACACTCCTTGCACCTTATAAACTCGTTGTTACAAATATTGTCCCTAAACCTCCAAATCTTCCCTAAAATTTCCTAAATCAGTTCTAACATGTTCATAGCTCTTCAACAACATCCAGATGATTTTGAGCTTTTAGATCTATCCTATAGGATGCACACCACTCCTGAAAAGGCTAAAATTAGCCTTTCTAGGCCTATTAGAGAACTAGCTTTTCAAAGCACTTTATTGTACAAGATGATTGAACATTGTTATCTCATTTCAAACAATAGAGAAATCTTGTTAAGTATATGAAGAGGACATACAAGGTCAGGGTGAGCATGATACAGAAGGAAAAATGATTTGGAGAGGGGTTCAGGAAGACTCAGGGGTATAATTTTCAATTTTGGGTCAGTTGTCATGCTTGAAAGTTTGAAATTTTTATGCAACACATTTTCATGACAACACTTATAAAGAAAATTAGTAGTTAAAACATAGGTATTTTAGTTTATCATCACTTTGAGTACATTATTATTATCACATTGAAAAGTGTTTTTAGACAATGGAGAATGTGATGCGTGCATTTATTAAAATAGTAGGGCAACTATATGTCCTCAAATGTGAGTGGGGTCTAAATTATGAGCACTTGACAAGAAAAAATGTGGGTGCTTCTTTTGAAATAAAAAATATGTTATGTATGGAGTATAAGCATGAATATACATGGAGAATTTGAACATTGCACATGTAGTACTCGCGATAATATGTATAAACCACTGTTAAGGTGTTGTGTGAGGAGAACTATCTATTCTTGTCATTAATAGATAGATATTCTTTTATATGTGAGGACCAACTAGTGGTATATGAATTTACTATGTGGGTCAAAAAAGAAAAAAATGACTTAAAATAGTGTGTAAAAGAGGTAATTCCCTCTATATAAAGGGCATACTATAGATGCACACTTGAAATAACTACATCTGGCCTTGATCCCCCATTTGATATATATGAAATACTAAAAGGAGTGATGTCCAAGCCTAATAGGATAAGTTTGTTTGTGGTTCTTGTTCTAGTGCATTTATATCCTTGAGATTGAGAGTATACTACTAACCACTATAAAGGAACCAATTGTTGTTTAGTTGTAGGAGTGTTATATTTTTTATAATTAACCAAGTGGTTGGTGTTTTGATAATTGCTTGAAATACCTTGTCTATTATCGACATTAGTTCTACCTTGTTTGTCATTATGAAAATAAAAAACCTAATAAATCAATGAATGAATTGTATTTACCTTAGAATCATTATACCTTCTCGGTGTTTAGTAGTGTTAAATTGGGATGGTGTATGCATATTTTCTTCTATTTCCTCCCTTGTTCCATTCCTTACTATATAAAATAATCTCCTTTGTGTGTTGAAAATATATTATGCTCTCTTATCCTATTCGTGCTAGCTTGGAATTATTGTTGTTATGTATACTTTATGTAATTTGCTCTTTTATTTTCTAATATCAATAAATTAAGTGTAATTCAAATATTAATTTAGTCCTTGTGCTTTTTGGTTGGTTGCAAAGGAAGTACAATTTGAGTTGTTTCTACTTTATTGTGTGAATTTAGACATATAAAGCGTTTCCCATTAGCAAGTAGATTTAATAATTAAAAATGTAGTTGTGACAATCATTAAATAACTTTCTCCCTCCTTCTCTCCCCCCTCTCTCCCTCTTTCCCCTTCTCCCCATCTCTACCTCTCCCCTGTCCCCCATCCCCCTCCCTTTTTCCCTCTATATACACCTCATTTTTGAAATGTCATAACCATTTCTCTTGTGCATGTGTTGTTGATGCAGTTTCCTCCTAAGTGGATGCCTCAAGTGGCTTACCAAGATTTGGGTATGATCAGACTTGACCACATGGGCTAGACCACAGAATTTTATAAATATCTCTATTATGTCATAATTACCCTACCATTGCCTTGTTTATTCCCTTTGTTCACACATTGTACTTATCATGTATCCTTACCATCATTATGATCATGTGTTCTCATTCACTACATGATCTTACCCCTCTTTATGATCACCATGGACCTTTGTCATTATTGCCATTTATATTTTAGCTTCCATTCGTCATTACTATATACATCATGACCTTAGTGTTCCCCCAAGATCAACATCACCACCCATGGGTGATGGTGTAAAATTTGGTTTTTCTATGGCAATTTCCATTTCCCATGGGTGATGGTATTAGGTATATATACCCCCCCCCCCCACTTTCACCATAAATAATGTGACACTTTCACTCTTCCAAAATACTTAATTTGTTTGCACTTTAGACATTTGTGCATATTTTTTTTACCTATTTGATAGACTTGAGGTTTTAGAGCTTTCCATTTTGCATTTAGGTCACCATAATGAGCTAAGGCTAGAGGTATTCTACTCAAGCATTCCCCTTCTCCACAAATAGTGATTATCAATCGGTGTTTTTATCTTTGGGGAGGATCATGCATCCATAGTCATATTGTAGCAAAGTATTTCTAGTGCTTCTTTATCATTTGTTGCTTGTATATTGTTGTTGTGTGGATGGTTGTCACTTATTACTATAGGTTAAGGTATGTGTATATTTTATTTAGTCTATTTATTTGTCTTATTATATTACACCCCTTAGATTTATCCATATCTTGACCCACTCCTATTCTAAATCCAAGTATGATACCTATCTTTATCTTAGATCTAAGACTTAAAAACCTATAACTATCCTAGGGTTAGGGTTACTATCCTCTAGAATTATGAAACTAGTTCTCTTTGAGCACCTTTGGTATCTACATCATGTTCCTAGACTTATATTTGATCCCCACATTTGAAAACCTAGTCAGGATTTATCTTTACCTGCCATACAATCTGGTGAACCTGGCATGAATCTTACTCTTACCTTAAATAGGTTAAATTCTCTCCACCTTTTTATTTTTCCTACGTGATCGGCTCCTATACACAACCCTAATACAAAACCGATCATGTTTGTGCATTATTTACCTATCATAATGTCATTGAACATTGTGGAATCCATTCGCATGGATGATCCCATTCGATCATTGTTGATTTTTCATACCTATCCTCTTATCTCCCCCACACCATTAAACCTTGCATAATATTTCTACATATTCAATCCCATTGGAAATATCTTACTAGAAAATATTTTTCAGGAATCCTTTCTTCATAAACAAAATACATACTTAGAGGTGTACTAGTCCCTCTATCAATCCATATCTATATAGCAAAAATGGAAATGAGACTGATGATTTTCCTAATCTAGTCACTCATTACATTGATTATTTTTCTATATGGGCTACTAGTACTAAGAGACCAAAACCACCAGCTTGTGATGCATAAACCAGATCTATCATCTAAAACCTTTTCTTTTAAATAGGAAGAGTAACATGAAGATTTCTCAGAGTCTGATTATCCTCCTGCCATACAAAAATTTCTTAATTTTTTTGTCAAAATAAGTAGGAGAGTCACCTAATATCTATTCAAGATGTCACACTACAACTAAAGCTTACTGATAGGTAGTGACCAATATAACATTGAGGAAAGAATGGCTACATATATTTTCTTGACACTCCCCTTACAAAGAGCAGACATGTAACTCCTACCTCTAAATATTTCATTCCAGTGGTATTCTCAATTTATCTAATGAACAACTGCAGCTAGGGCCCCATATCTGAATATGGGGAACCATATAGATAGGGTCCCTCCCCCTCATCCTACTCGCATGATTTCGTGGCCCTCTAGATATATGGGGCCAATCTCTATAGATAACGGGGCCATATAGATCTTATATCTTATCTAGGGGCCAACTAAACTATAACTACATCGAGGAGGACCCCTATCTAATCTAATCTATGGGGTTGGGGGCACCCTATATCCAAATATGGCTGATGGGACAATATATGTTGCAAAATTACATTGAAGACTACTGAATTATTGTTGATCTTGAAAGCTTGGTAATCACCTTTATAAATTATTTTCACTATCATGACCTTCTTAAAAATAGCATTAAAGCTTTCATCAGTTGCAAAAAATACGATAATGAATTGGCCCAATATTTCATCAAATGTCAAAAGAACTTATCCACTAAGGTTGAACACAACATGCTTGAGGAGAATCTAACTCAATTATTCCTTAAGGCACTTGAACTTCACCTTCAATACAAGATGAGATATTTCTCTCCTCCCTCTTTCTAAGAAGTATTCGAGGAAGAAAAATGCTAAGATCATATCATAAAGGAATTTTAAAAGCCTCCCCCTAAGAAACAACCACCTAAGAACATTCAAGTCCTCATGCATCCTAGAAACAAGAATGACACTAATGATGAAGAAACATACAATCTTCCTCAAGGTACTCATTCAAATAGGAATCCATACATTGATCACTCTAATTCTAAACCCTAAGGAATTTCCCTTTCTTATTCCCATATTGATTATCAATGAAACGTTGTCTAAAGAGGATCTAAAATTACACCGACCCCAACCATTCACCATAGTTGCAGACCCCTCTCAATCTCTTCCTCAATACAATAGTGAAAGTAAATATTATTGGTGGCATGCTAATTGGGGGCATTCTTATGACATTGTTGTGCCCTTCAATCCTTATCATATACATTCCTCCTTGGAAATGAATTCGATCATGAATACATCAATAAAAAAAGGATAGATGAGGTCATCAAGACATGTGAGAAATATCAAAAACATGATAAACATGAAGTGAATAATTACGCTAATAAATGTATCAAAATTCATAATGATCCACTCCATGATCACTCCAAGTTTGAACAACCTAATCATGGTCCTACTTAGAGAAATAATGTAACTACTAATGTTGTTGACAGTTCATATCCTTCTACTACTATATTTATGGAGAACATAGTCAACATGTAAGGTTCCTAATGTATTATCACTTGTATTGAGCCATCATATCCTTTTTATGCTCACACTAAAGCTTAAAAATTCATCTATCCATGTTCTCCAATTCAAACCTCACATAAACATGCCTCAATTCTATATTCCACCATCCAAATAAACAACATCGGCCCTTGTAAAAATATTTTTGCATGGTCAATCCCATATGTGACCACACTATTCTCTTCAGATGCCATCGACCCCTGTGCACCTACAAGGTTGATCCCGTATGATATTCCTTCTACTAATACATATGCCTTTATCCCCTATGAATATCTTTCCACCATGGTTAATCCCATAGAAATGTCAAAAAAAACCTAATTTATGGAGAGTTGTGCAAGCTCCACTCCTTTAGAACCTTTTCAAACTGTTATCCACAAGGTTAAGACTATTGCACAATTTAATAATGAAAATTGGGATCCCCTTGCAAAATTCTCTCAGCTCCTACACCAAATCACATTCTTGGAGCTTATGTGTACCTCACCTAAAAATCACGATTGTCTTATGTTAGAAATATTTGTTATGAACATTCATTTTCCACCCACTTCTAGGTAGGAACCTACCCTACATAGTTTAGAAGAGATCATCATGCATCGATGTGAAGAGTTATCCATTTCTACCAACATGTCTTTTGATCATTCCTTATGCATTCTTTTACCTCTTGATTCCATTATTCTTGATGAGTTTCTATTTCATGAGATGATCCTCCTCTCTTTATATTATTCCATATTGGCCACACTATAGTTAAGAGAGCCCTCATAGATGAAGTTTCTGGTACATGTGTCACTTCTCTTGACTTTATTAAGACACTTGGATACCCTATTGACAACCTTAAATCCACTAGGAGCATGTGTCAAGGTTGTGATCATAGATAGACACCCCTTATAAGTTACATTTATCTCTCTATCATTATACCTCCTCACACTTTCCATGTTAAAGTCATGATCTTCGAATTCCCCTTATATTATAATATCCTCTTAGGTCGACCGTGGGCCCATCACATGCATGCAGTGGTGTCATATGCTTGCCAATGTGTTAAGTTTTCACACCCATGGGATATCTATAAAGTGCAAAGTGACACTAATCCTCAAAAATTTGAACTCTTCCAACAATATCTTACACTCAAATTTCCCACCTTTGAAGAACTCCATACCGTCTCATTTCGAGAATGTAAATGCTTCAATTATCCTGTGGATTCTCTTCGTGGTTATAATGGTCATCTTGAGGTCATGGATCATACTCCAACAAACTTTTTGGACTCAGATGATGATGATCTTGATGAAATAAACCTTAGGATCAATACTTATAATCTCCATGATGTCATTATATCACAATTTCCTCCAAATATACTACCCCACTCACGCAAGAAGGATATTGATTGAGTCCCTATAACTATCAGTAGCACTAGGTGTCCTCTTATAGGAGATCTCATCAAATCGAGACAATTATTAAATCATGTTATATTGATGTTACTACACCTGATTATGACAATGGTTATGCTCTATATGATCCCTTCTTAGCAAGCTACACCCAATATAATAATGTAAAACATATTCATCATCAAGAATTATTAAAATCTACTTTCAGTCATAAGACGAACACCATCACGATATCCTCATGAGGCACACCTACTAATTTAAACCCTGATATTGATGACCTAATGGATGATGAATAGATTTATTTAGACTATTATTCTGAGGATGAATCATAAACTATACTCATCTCATTAGAGAGCTGAAGTATGAGCAACAATATGCTCCCTCAGTTCGCTTCTCTACTTCCATAACACATGTTGTTACATTTCATATTCCTCCCACCTCTCTTTCTCCATGTGTTTGTATGACTCTACCCTCCATGAGATCACCTTATACTTTTCTTTCCATTATGGTTTATAGCCCACCTGTGGTTGAACCATATTGCATATAGCATGAGGCTCCTGGGCATGATGTTATAAATTATATATCATACTGATGACATATGAATAAGCTAGGAGTGTAGGTTCTACAAGATCAGAAGAATAAATACACTAAAACCATTTATGTTGCACCACTTTATCACTCTCATCACGGATTTTTCTCATATATAGACAATAAATTTTGAGTTATCTCTAGTAAGTGCTGAGAATAAGAGTCTTTCCCTCATACGCCTAAGTGTAGGTCTTGATTTCATCCATCACATTAACCCCATTCTATGTCATCATTTCTTTCTCACCTTGCTCATTATTCCTCCCATCTCTCCCTTGATGATATCCATTATGATGTACTCAAATGGATATTTGACCAGATTGATTATTCTCTCTTTTCCACATGATCAAAATTCCATTATGGTATCAACATCATTTAGGACAACCTTGAGTACCTCATCATTCATGGTATTAATACAATTCAATTCCATCATTTATTTATCACCCTACTCATTTCCCCCCCTCATCCCTCCCTTGATGATATCCATCGTGATGTCCTCACATGGATCTAGCCGACTAGATTGAAAATTATCTCTTTTCCACATGATCAAAATTCCATCGTGGTAGCAACATCATTCAAGACAACCTAGAGGACCTCATGATTCACACCCAATGTAAAATATTTCATGACATAACTAACATAATTAATGACACATGTCAATATTTCACACGTCGTTATTGATCCAAATGATTTTACTTGGCATATCACCATTTACCTCTTTTTGCTTGGATTTATCTTCCCTACTTTGGTTCTTAAGGTAATTGCTTCCTACCTTGAATACTTTATAAATTTTCCTATAATTTCCCACTTGGGTTTTTATGCCCATTGTTTTCTACCTTATAGATTTTGGTAATTTTTGTATAATCTCCCACTTCGGTTTCTACGACCATTGCTTCCTACTTTTGATACTTTAGTAATTAATCCATCACCTCCTACTTGGGTTTTTATGGCCACATACTCATACATTGGATACTTTTGTAATCTATCTATCATATCCCACTTGGGTCTACCTCACATCGTTTGGGTTGGACCTATAATTAGTCTGTATCCCATTCAATCTTAAAAAAACATTTTTTCTACTCTATCATCCTCATATTAAGACTTTTTTTATTTCATTTTCTTAGCCATGAATATTCCTAAATTTATGAAAAATAATAAAATGAAATCATAAACTAAACATACATCAAACATTAAATACACATAATCACCAAAACATTATATCCTCATATATCTCATAAAATGAATTGTTTTATACATCATCAATATAATATATCTCAATGAAATACAACATCCATACCTTAAACACCCCCTCACTTAGTTGGAGGACACCTAATGATTTGAGATGATGGGCCCCAACTAGTATTGTATAGAAATCATGCTAATGATTTGGATATATATTAAGCCCCTATAACTACCCCCTCCAATTTAGCCGCCCAAACCTCAAAATTTGTAATATGAGCCACACGTCTCCTGACATTTAACTATCACATGCATGTCTAATAACACTAACTTCTCCTATGTCAATGTTGTTTTTGCTTGGAGAAGGCCCTATTCTAAGGAATTAACATCTCATACACTTTCCATTGCATGAACATCCATATACTTGTGGAGCCCGTGGGTTACATATTTCACAATTCCAAATGCACTCACCATATCCCTGACCATCAGTGACACTAGATATACTATAATGGAAGTATCCATCATGTCTAGTACACCATATAGGATGTCATGATGTCCACCCTTAATTAAAGATTGTCATTCAATTGTGGTCCACTCTGTAAAACACAAAAAACACATACCTCATTATTCATATATTGAACATACTAGTTTTCTCTATCATATCACTTTAAACCAAATCTACCGAAACCACTATGAGGTTCACCTGGATCCTTGAATCACTCCACCATGAGAGTTCCATATACCTAGTATCCTAAAATTTACCCCTCATCATAATACCTTAATTAGTGGGCCTCTACCAATTGTGATGACCTTTCTTGAGGAACTAATATCATTTTCAATCTTAGACAAGCCTTTTCTATTTACCTGGGTCTTTCCATCATATACACTACAATATAGGCACCTATATCTAAAAAATATCCTCCTCCAAGAATCTATAAATACCACTCATGGTACCATCCCCTAGGTCTCCTACTCTCTCCTCCTCCATGATAGTCTTTCTCTCAAGGTTTTTCCAAACATCTATCACTTGAGGTCCATCTACTATTCTCAGTCCCATCTAGCATTTCTTCTTGACACTTGGTTGTGGGGAATGCCTAACATGGTATGGTCTCAATAGTGGCATAGATACCTCCAACCCCACTCTCCTTCCCCTCTTTATGGTGTGTCTTCATCGATACTGTGGGAGGGGTAGAGCTATAACATGATTTGGGTGCCTAAACTGTAAAGGAAATTTATCCTTTGGGATTGTCTCTACCCACCACATATAATGAATTGTAATTTCCAATTTCCCTTCAATAACCATTATCATTGGCCAATTGGGCCATTGATCCTTTGTATTTATATAGGACTCCTATAGTACGTGATCACATGTAACCTAAATCAACCACATGTATCCCATTATTTCTTTCACTTTTAGGCATCTCACCAACTATAAAACCCTTGGGGTATCTCCTACTACATAAAATGGTGCCTTTATAGGCCTATACATTGGAAATCAATCATAAATCCATGTTATTAAAAGCCTAATGGGTTTTGTTTCCCTCTACTGCTGTATTGAATCATGTACAAATCATGCACTAGCTACATCCATGTGACAATCCCCCAACTAAACTATATCTCAAATTCTAGTGGATCCTTGCATGCCACTAACACAAATAATGGTATTTATCCATATACCTTATGAGACAAGTTACATGCCACACACATACTGATAGTCACCTTTTGGATATCTAAATTTGTGTAGTATATCCTAGTTGAAGTATATCCTTGAGTTGTGTGTGAAGTAAAAGACTTTCTCAAAGACTATAAGAGTGAGTAATCCTAGATATACCATGTGAACTAGAAGGATTTGGAGAAATTATAGACATAACATGTGTACTAGAGGACCGACGTGGGATCTTAGGAGAGTGAGACACACTAAAGAAAATGTGTGAAACTAAAGGCCGATCTAAAGATCTAGGGGACTAGAGTTGTGAGAGGCATTATTTTTAGCCAAAGGCCTATCAAGAGACCTAGGAGGGATATAAGTGCTATAAACACCCTAAAAATACATACCTATTCTCAGTTATTCCTATCCTTTGCATAATATGTCAATCCACATCCCTTTAAAATTAATTTAATTAATTCTATCATGCTCTAAGTATTCATCCACATCCCTTTAGAATTAATTTAATTAATTCTATCATGCTTTAAGTATTCACCCACATCCTTTTAGAATTAATTTAATTAATTCTAAACATGCTTAACCATACCCTTATATCCCTTGGATAATTTAATTAGTTATTTAATTAAATAAATAGCTAATTATCTTCTCATCCTCCACTTAGCTCCACTTCACTTTCCTATTCACTCAAGTTGAACTAGAACACTCCACTCAAGTTCTAGAACCCTACAAAGGTGGAAGAAATGATAATTCATGTACAACCACCTTCTCAAATAAAATCCAAAATCCAACCAAATATTCAGTGCCCCTTAATGAATAGTCAAACCATACAGCTACACAGACCAAATCAAATGTCTATTTCAAGAAAATGCATCCATGATCCTGCAACTCATTCAAACCTTGATCCACAATCCATGGCCTCTCCTTCAACTATAAATATGAGGCTCTTTCCTTTGCAATTCATCCTTGGAAGCTTTAAGCATTTGTAGAAAAACTCTTCTACTTTTCCATTCGAATTTGCATACCCAAAGGTTGTCCTCATGTTCACTCTTGCTCGTAGCATTCCTTCTTTGTTTGGATACAAGATTTGATCATCCACAATCAAACAATCCCAAGAGATCCAAAAAAATGTACTAACACTTCAGCTATCTCATCTTGAGGTTGCAAGAAGACTCAAAGGAAGGTTTTGCATTTTTTATTTTCTTATTTCTTCATTTACTTTCAATTTTCATTATATACATTTTGTTAAGCCTGGTGGGACACCCGCGTAATTAGTTATCTTTTTAGCTCATTTCTTATTAAACTAACTTTAATTGTGTGTTACTTGTTCTATTTCAGACCTACTTTCAAAATTTCAGTGTTTGGTGGAGATAACCAAGAGGAAACCCTAAAAAAATTCAAATTGCTGTACTTTTCATAATTTTTTGAGCACCTATAGGATCCATGTGCTATCATATAACTGCATGCACTAGCATCACTCGTGAAATGTGCTAACGTAGCATTGCATGTGCTAGCGTAACACTTCACGTGGTAGCATTAAACCACTATTATTCTTTGACTCCTTGCAAGTGCTAGCATTTTACCACTATTTCCCCTATCTCCATGCACGCACCAGTGGTCACCTCCCCCTTTCACACACTAGCGTATCATTATACGCGATAGCGTTAAACTATTTTTCTACTTTCAAAAAATATTTGTTATGGAAAAATGTTTACTTGCATGTGCTAGTGTATCTTGTCACACTAGCACACCTTGTTGTACACACTAGCATGCTATCACTGTCTTTTACCGTTTTCTTCATTTTTGCAACATTTAAAATCATTTATAATCTATGTTTTAGCACTGTTTTTAACCCTTTTCCTAATTTTTTTCATAAATAATCAGTTTAAGTGTTTAATTTGATTTTAATTTTTGTTTAAACTAATCTAGACAAATCATCTGGGTATGCTCTTTTCTCGCACCCTCTTGGGTGATCTTGAAAATAAGAAATGGTGAAATTTCCCTTCTTAGTTTTATATTGTGATCTCATTGCAGGAAAACTACTAACTTGTTGATTGCAGGACCACATCTTACCAAGATTTCCTTGAAAATTCAACCAAACTACTAACAACAGATTGCCTTGATCATGACAACCAAAACAACTTTATTTTATTAGATTTTATAAACTTAATTTATAAGTTTGGATAAGGGTTTATTCTTGTTCACTTTAACTATGGGAAGTACATGGCCAGGGGCCAGAAACTCATTATGAGGAGTACCATAGGAACCCTAAAGTAGTTGGAACCTTGAGGGAACTAGCCAACGAAATGGGACCCCCACCTACTTGACTAGTACACTTGTGAGAATTAGATCCAATGTTATCCATAGTGACGGCCCTGGTTTGATTGATCAAGTAGAGTAAAATCCAAATTTGTTAATCAAGGCAGGTAAAGTAAAGCTGACGACTAGAAATTTTCTAGTGTACCACACTTGTTTAGATAAACACTTGGTATTTAGAGAGAGATCCATATCTAGGAAGCTTGACCAACTGAGCCAAGTTACTTAACAATCCTTCCTACCACTGTTATTCTCATTCAAATTTCTCAAGTCATATTACTTTTTATTTCACTTTCTTCTCTCAAGCTATATCTTATTCCATCTTCATCAAAATCAAATCTCTTCTCAAACTTTACAAATTGTTTCTTTTTGGATATCCATTCCAAAATGAATTTCTCACATATAATCCTTACTCTTTGATTCACTTTCCAAAGTTTAAGCGTGTCATTCAATTCAAATCAAAGTCTAATTCTTAAATTTTTGATACCCTTATCCTAAGTTAAGCAATCCATTTCAATCCAAGTCTTGTCCTTTGGTATTCACTTTATCAATGTCAAGCACAATTAAAATCCCATCATAAGTCTTTGTTTTGGGTATTCACTTTATCCAAGTCTGTCAAAGTCTTAAATTTTGGATACCCATATCCAAATTTAAGCAATCATTTCATCTTTAAGTCTTATAATTTGATATTCAATTTATAAATTCTAACAACAATCATTTTCAATCTAAGTCTTCTATTTTAACATTCACTTTGTCAAAATTTAAGCACAAATCAAATCAAATTCTAAAATCTTCTATTTTAACATTCAATTTGTTAAAATTTAAGCATTCCCCTTTCATTCTTCAAATCTTATATTTTAAGATTCACTTTGTTAAACTTTAAGCAAATTATTTCATATATAAGTATTCTATTTTGACATTCACTTTGTCAAAATCTAAGAAATTAACCTCTTTCAAATCGAATAATAATTCTAATATACATAATTAAATTTGACATTCATTTAATCACAACAGTTGTAAACAATGAATACCAAATCATTTTTTTCTCCACATCTTTCATACTTTATGACATTTACTTTTCAATACCTTTGCAATCAATCAAAGTTCTAATGAAACTTCTCAACGTCTAATCTCTATTTTGACATTCACTTTGTCAAAATTTAAGCACAATCATTCTCAACATCTAAGTCTTATATTTTGATATTCACATTATCAAATTTAAGAAAAATCATTTCCAATAAAATCCTTCATATGTTGAATATTTACTTTATTTACGTATTTAATCACATCTAATCAAATCTAATCCAGAGCCCTATCTATTGAATATTCACTTTATCCAATTATAGGAAAATCATACGTATTCAAATAATGAATCAAATCTAAAACCTTATACATTGAATATTCACTTTATTCATGTATTAAGAAAATCAAAATAAAAAAAAATCTTATACGTTGGATATTCACTTTATTCACGTATTAAGTAACTTTCAAAGCCAAAAAAATCAGGGGGAGTGAACCTTTCATTTGGGTATTCACTTTATCCAAACCTTAACAAAATAACCCTTCTTCATGGAGGCCTTAGAGGCTAAATTAGTCCTAAGGAGATTTAAAATCGATCCCAAATCAAAAAAAAATCATAAGATCCATTGATTCGATCCGAAACACAGTTTTAACTTTGATCAAATCAAACACCTCCTTGGTTTCACTAAACAATGACGACCACATGATGCCTCAAATGCACTTTTCTAGCCAAACTTCATGAGATGTCAAGAAAAACTCACCATGAAGAACCTTTGGGGCAATGAGAAAAGAGAAAAGGAACAATGAATCTTTCACCTTCTTCCTTCAACGATGGCGAGGGATCGTAAATCAATTTCATTGTTTAATACCCAAAAAATGGTTGATAGGCATTTTCATAACAAATCTTAATTCAGAACTCTCATTCCAAATGAAAATGTATTGTCTAAATTTTTTTGAAGATGTAATCAAAATAGGAGCACAACTTGAGAAATACCTTATTGTAAAAGGCCTCATCATGAATCCTTCAAATCATCAACTCAAGTGAATCTGCTAAACAAACAATTCTCCCTAGTCAAGAAATCTACTCCATGTGAAATCAAAAAACGGACAATTTAGGCCTCTTGGTGAAAGGGTTTCAAGTGTTCTCCATCAATTATAAAAAGCTAACATGGTCACTTATCCACTCATAATACCCTTCACAAAAGGGAAACCAAAAGCTACATGGTATAATGAATTGAAATATTGTGAATACCACTGCATCAGTGGCCATCCTATATATTTTTGTTCAAAACTCTATCATTACATCCAATATTCACTTGACAATGGAAACATTGAAGTTTGAGATACTTCTACTACAACCAGGCCAACTGAAGAATTAGAAGTGATTCAGGACTCCTTTTCAATTCATGATACAAATGCAAAATCTAATGATAAGGGCCAATCATTGAATAATGTTGAGCTTAATCCTATCATTTCATCACTAGAACTTACACCTCACACATTCCTACTAATGATATAACAATGTTACAAACACCGGTTTGGAAACCTAAACATAAGTAAGTCTTCTACATCCACAATACCTCAAGTGTCCACTCCTACGTCTAATTTTGTTCCACAACAATCATCAAATGTAAAATATTCATCTAATTCCTATGACATTATCAAACCATTAGAGAAGACATCTGCACAAATCCCTCTCATGGATTTGACCACAATATCACATATGTGTCAAGATATATGTACTCATGCATTCCATGATGTGTGTATTCCTAAGGGTATCTACACACATCCATTTCAAGATTTATTCACAAATCTATCATCAAATAATCTAATCCTTTCATTTGGTCATTGTGACCTTTTGAAACCAAACATCATGAATAATAAATCCTTATTCATTGAAAATATTTCTATCTACTATGTTGACTTGGACCTCATCTTTTCACCCAAGTCTCATAAACTAGGACTCATAAAATCATATATGAATTAAAATATTTCTATATACTCCATTGACTTGGCCCTTTCCTACCTAAGTCTTGTAAATTAGGACTTGTCCATCAATTTATTGAAAATATTGCCATCTACTCTGTTGACTTGGACCTTATTTACCCAAGTCTCGTAAATCAGGATTCATCAATCATTAATTTATTGAAAATATTTCTATCTACTTCGTTGAATTGGACCTTATCTTCCCAAGTCTTATAAAACATGGACTCATCAAATCATCAATTTATTGAAAATATTTCTATCTAACTTGTTGAATTGGACCTTGTATGCCCAAGTCTCATAAATTAGGACTCATCAAATCATCAATTTATTGAAAATATTTCTATCTACTCCATTGATTTGGACCTCGTCCGCCAAAGTCTTGTAAATCAAGACCACTCAACTCACATCACCATGTAACTTCTTTTCTAAAACAATGATTCCATTGCTAACCCTAATCGCACCACACAAAAAAAAATTAAAAAACGTAAAAATAAAAAAAGGTCTTCCATCGTTAGGATTTCATCAATGCATTATATGAATATCAAAAAATTCTAAGTAAAAAAAAACTACTTATCCATAAGTACTATCCACACTAGGGGAGGATGCTCATACCATCAAATCCTCTAAATAACATTTTTAAACTTTTCATCCATTAGTAGTGATCTCAATCATAGCATTATCATATCTTCACACTCTTCACCTATAAGACACATGTTAATTTTGTTCCTATTAGGTATTTTGTACCTCATCCCTATTATGGTTTCTACCATTTCATATATTTTTACCTGTGGTCTTGTTCAGAAGCTTACTGATGGCAAATTCTCCTTCAAAACAAGTTCTCTCTTTAACAAAAAGTAATAAATTTCTTTACCTATATCTTTTAACCATCCATCTCAGTCTATGGTGTTGAACCCTTTACATCCTACTAGTCACATGAGGCTAATATTTGGGGGAAAATTTCCTTCCCAACAAGCAAAATATCAACAAACAAGGAAAAATTAATCAAAAATACAAAAAAACTTATTACACCTTTCATATTTTATAGTCTTTGGTGCTGAGCCCACACTTCTTATTGGTGGTGTGAGACTGAGAAAGGAGGAAGGTATCCTTACTCACCTACATTTTATCTTTGGTGTTGAGACCTTTGCTCTTGCTGGTGGCATGGGGCAAGATGTAGGGGGTCATTTCAAAAAAATAAAAAAAATAACGCCTTTAGAAACACTAAATCAAAAGTGCTTAAGCATATACATCCCAAGAAGTAATTTAGTTACTTGTGTTAAGAGAGACAACAAGTCCTTCAACCAGATCTTATCAATCAATAGGCCATTAATGGATATAAGTCTATTCATAATTTATAAAGTGAAATCATATTCGAATCAGTAAGATAATCTTGAATGGATATGAGTCACATTGTCCCAAATGGACCATTTCTACACCTTGTGTCTTTGCATTCATCATCTTAATTTTCATATCACTATCTCCTTTGTCTCACACCTTTCTTGGCTCTTGGTGTTGAACCCTCACATCTTACTAGTTACGTGTATTTAAGAATGGAGTCGAATACCTCATCACTCTGCCATCTCCCATCCATTATACCAATGGAATGCAATCTTTAAATTTTTTTGAATATGAGTTTAGACAGTGCACCCTTAATCGTGTCAAAATCCTAAAAAAACAAATATGTAAAAAAATCCAAAAACATTCAAGAAAATCAAACAAACTCCCAAAACATTTAAATAATAAAAAATCCAAAAAAATAAAACATCTAAAAACCCAAAAAATCAAATAATTAACATCTCAAAAATATTCAAATAATCACAAAATCCTAAAAATTTACTAAAAACATAAAAAATCCCAACAAATCAACACAATTCAACAAAATTGAACTTTTAACTCTTATCCTAGTGATCCTTCCAACCATCTTACAACTATCAAATCAAATCATCTTACCCCTTACATGTATCCTTGCTTGGGATAAGTCAAATCAATCATCTCCCTCACGTGCATCCTCACTTGGGGAAATCTCGGCTCTCATTCTCTCCATAGCTATGATAGCATCCTTGCTTGGGGAAAAATGGCCCTTTTCAATCTCAGATTACTCTTCAATGTGGATCCAACAAGAGTGTCATTAGGAGTTCACTTGACTCCGCTCTTTCAGTCCGATCTAATCCCCTTGCATGCCAGTATCCTTGCATTGGTAGCATCCAAATTTGCTTAATTATCATTGTGGAACACATTAGGGGCATAGTTAATTATCTTTATTTACAGTAGTGTTGCATCATTTCTATTATTTATTAACCAATTGCAAGGATTTCATTATCATCTTGGTTCATTTATAACCATGGTGCATAATTTTACTATGTATGTTGGGTTTGTGTTGATATTTCATTTTGCTTTGGACCAATTACCAATATTATGTTCCCATCTTGATTCATTTATAGCCATGGTTCATACATCTACTATGTGTATTGGGTTTGTTTTACTTTTTATCTTTTGTTTACTCTACATGTGTGTTTATTTACACACATAATGGGTTAAACACCATGATTCTTTAATAATCATGGTGACGACTCTATTGTGTAACAACAAAATAATGTCTCTAACTTTCACTATCTAAATGGAAAATCATGCTATGAGAAAAATCCCTCCCTTCATCGTTCTACTCCTTGAATCGTCCATCTTTTCCTTCTTCTCATCAAGTGGTTGTCCATCGCTTTAATGTGTCTCCCGATAGACACGAAAATCGGGTCACACTCCCCTTGGTCCCTGATCAAATAAACACCTCAAACATACGCATCTAACCATGGCTCCTTCCACCCGATACCGCTATTAATTTAATTAATTTAATGTAATTAATATATATCCTCACAATATTTATTATCTAATTATCTTAATTTCTACCCCACCACCTCACCTAGACACCTCATCCAACCACCTCACCCTAGACGTATTCTTGGCATGTTTCCATAACTAACAATAACTAAGTCTTACTTGCCTTAATGAGCTAAGATTTGGTCTAACCCTAAAATCAATCCCTAAAATCTCTCTAACCACATTCCCTACTCATTAGAAGGGAAGTTTCTGTTCTAATCTATGAGAATAAACTAACTGAGCCCAAGAAATTATAAAGATCTACCCATTTTAGTAACCCTAGGGAATCTCGCCTTAACCAACACCGGTCACCCCTAAACTGATGCCAGTCAACCTGGAACCATCATTGGTTACCATTTATTCACCTAAACAACCTTGTTTTTGGGTTGGCACATTTTGAGAGCAAGGAAACAAGATCAAAGTTGCATGCAAGCAAAACCAACATCCTTTCAAGTATCTAGACATCTAAAGCCATCACCATGATAGATATTGAAGCATCGCACTCATGGAATCTTTCTGGGAGCCACAACTGCGATATCCAACACTATTCTTTTGATCAACAACCACGTCCATTCAGCCATCAAAATCTACATCACAGTAAGTACATCTCTACCAACATTGTCTATTTCAACATAGTTAAATTTTGTCATTCTTGTCATTAGTTTATACTTTGCATGTTCATTCCCCCATTGCTTATTAACTTATAATTCAACCACTTCCCTTACCCACACCACCAAATCACCATTCTGACCTAATATCCAATTCTGAGTATACTAGATATCTTCATAGACCTTCTCATCCACTCTCCCAACCTCATTTGACCTCAGATCAGCCCCTGTCATTTAATATATTTGAGTTTCTTTTACCTCGACCATACCACCGCCGGTTATCTATGACCATCGTCAGTTTTTTTATACCCTGACCCAGAATAAAACCTAATAAAACCTCCTACCAGTTGACCTAAATAACCCATAATCAGACCTTGACTAGTCCCAGTACCTTGATAGATACCTCATCTTTTAGATCCAACTATAGCCTAGCATGTTGTGATTGTATTTGCTTATTGTAATTGAACGAGATACCTAAATCATATCAACTATAGTAGGAATTTACTTATTTCTCACATTAATTTGTTTTAAATAGTGGATTGATATACATCTAGGGAGTATCACACTTCCTGGATCTATCACATGCCAGGTAGTCCACTGTCATATATCATTTAACTATCCTTTTTTGGTATTTTTTTTCTATTACAGGTAGTTCCTCCTAGCCAAGGGGAAGCTCTCACATTCATCTGTGGATCAAGAAGTCAGAACCCGTGCAACAACCATCAAATGACAAGCATTTAACAGGTATTCCTCCTTGGCCCTTACCCTTATCTATTTCATCATTCAAAAAGGTAAAGAAAATGATGAAACATTTTGGCATGCCCTGTGGAACCCATCAAGGGTTCTTTTGCATTTATTCATTCCTAGGTGAAAGTTGTGTGTTTTTTTCCCTTCAAAAAAGCTTACACATTAATCTTCTTCCTTGGCAATCTTCTCCTTCTTTCTAATTGCTCTAAAATCAATACATTTATTTTGGTGCATTTAAAAAGAACCATTCTTACTTTATTTTTTGCATTTAGTGAAAGAGCATACCCTCTCTTGTTCACCATTCGTGTCATAAAAAATAATCTTTCGATTTGGGATTAAAATTGATTGCATTACATTCTGATTTGTTGCATTATTAGATCACATTAAAAATGAGGGAAACCTATATGTTGGAAGTCATGCCCAGCTGATGGTCGACACAAAGAATCATAAAAATCAAATTTTCTCTTTGTCTGTGTCTTACTAAACATGTAAAAAATAAAAATATACACATATTTCTTAAACATCTTACCTGGGAACATCTATCAGTGATCACACGATCCGATTGGCAGGTACTTCCTAGCTCATTTCCTCTTTCGATTCATAATCTCAGAGGATGGCCCGCCCTCGCCATAACATACCCAAAACCTCTCCTTTTAGACATACTTCTTTATAGGACAACTTCCTAACCAAAAATTTCATTCTAAATACACATCGTCAGTCCTAAATATCATAATATAAACAAACATAAGAAAATCACTATTAGTATCGTGCTCTTTCTTAGCATTCTTCTTTACTTGTGTTTTGAGGTGTGAGACTACGACTCTCCATTTTTCTTCTTCCTTGCACACTCCACCATCGTAGTTGGAGTATTCTGACTTTTTCTGAGTGTGTCAGGGGCCCCCATCTCCTCATTCTCCGGTTTCTGAGTTTGATTCTTCACTTAATTTAATTCACAAAAACCAATTTCTTCATTTCTTTCTAATTTCACAGTCACTAACGTCGGTCCAACGACCTTCACTAGTTCACATCTGACCATCGTCAGTTAAACCCTAACCGGTGTCAGCTTCTGGCTTTCTAGTTACTTTACCTAGAATAGCCTTCATCACTCTTTCTATTCTATTTATATCCCTCAGGGAATCATCATATTTCTCCCTTGTTGATACCTACTATCATAGACAATCTCCCCTATACATATCCAACATTCCTGTTTCCTTCTTTGAGACTGGTTTTCTTCCACAGTGATTAGGTATCAGTTTCAGCAACTATCATTGGTTTTCAACCTCAACCGTCATCATCGGTTTTACATCAACCATCACCAATCAACCAACTACTGTTGGTTTCCCGTGTTTGATTTTCAAAATATAGACATTGACCAGAATTCACCTCTCGGACCCCATTATTCTCTGTTTCTACTATTTTCTGTGTCATCTACAGAATACAGTCTTACCAGGTCAGCACTTGTTCACATGGTGCTGACTCGCATGTAGCCAGACTAACACCCTCATATTCCACGCTAGTCGTCAACCACTCCCACCTAGTACCTCACCACCTTCCATCCTGTCACCCATGGATCTAACCTTACTTACCACCATTGTTGCAGGCGATGAAGAGTTTGCACGGATCCTTGACTAGGATCATGTGGCCTTACAATTCTACCTTTCCTAGTCTTCCACCCGAGACTCCTCAGGTTAGTTGATATACGACATGCCTGTATCCATCTCTCTTACCCTTATTCCAGATTTTGTGTCAGCCCCTAATAATGTGGCATTACCCTCACCTGCTTCACCCTTGGTAGTTTCATAGCTAGGCCCCATACCCGCCATGACCATTGCATCTGTAATATCACTCACGCATATCATATCGTTTCATCACCACATCGACCACTCAGTCCATAGCCTCAGTCTGTACCCATCGTCTCATAAATACCCATTATAACACAACCGCCCATGGTGTCAGTGACCCTTACTCCATTTCAAAATATCATCCTCTTTATCCCATAAACACTGCCCTCAATCGTTACCAGAGTCACAATGACCATCCCACCTACATACACATACTATCAATAACCCCCTATATTATCTGTCACCCATTCTGGATATGTTCCTTCTATGTTGGTTTTCTATACTCAACCTCGCTGTCAGGTTCATTATCTTCCCCCTTATGCCACGGGAGGTGTCCTTCCATCACAATCTACCAATGACCTCATAAAGTTGATGATGAAAAATATGCAAACACTAGAAGCATCGGTTTTTGGCTCACGTAATTCCCTCACTTATGATGAAATTTTTAATGAGCCTATTCACCTATCTATCCCTATTCGACCATACCTCATTCATTGAGAAATGCCAAAATTCAACCACTTTACTAGTAAAGAAGACCCAAATACAAAATTTGTGGTCCTTTAAACATGGGTTTAACCTGATTTCCCACGATGACGCTTTACTTTTGAGGACTTTTCCAATATCCATGACAGAACCTGCATTGGACTAGTACATTGGGATACCAAGACACTCCATCTACTGGTTTAATCAAGTAGCTCAAGCCTTTTTAGATCACTTCTCCATAAACATTGTGAAGAAGGTTACCATGACTGATATTTATTCCACACGACAATATGACAATGGGTCTGTGGCTGACTTAGTCACTCGTTGGCGCAACCTAATTAACCAGCTCACATTTCAATTACCTCAAACTGAGCTTATAGAACTATTTACTCAAGCTTGTACTAGACACATCTCACTAACCCTATAGGTGTAAACCTTTTGAAATTTTGATGAGGCATTCACCATGGCACGGAAATTTGAAATTCATGCTATCAAAGAAAAGAAGATTCAACTTCATAACAAGAACATCACATTCAAATAAAATGATGCTTCTTCATCTTTAAAACCCCAAAATAACTATTCAAAACCCAAAGGTTCTGTTAATGCCGTAGTTGTCAAATCTGGCCCCCGTCATCAATCAAACCCAACCAAACCCCCTTCTAATCTCTCTCCTGTCCAAGCTTTCCAGTTGAGATGAGAACAACAAAATTACACTTCCATAGGAGAATCTTATTCTTTTGTTTTGGAAAATCTTGTTAAGGATGGTGTCATTACCCTTCCACCTATAAAATGACATATTGGTTTTTATCCTGAGTGACCCATGCCCGCATGGTATAAAGAACATGAATTTTGTAAATATCATTATGTCAAAGGTCACAACAATAATTAATACATGTCACCTTCAATAATATCATCCAAGAAATGTTAGACAATGGAGATCCACTATTGGATTGCCCAAATGCACCCACTAACCAAAACATGCATATCTTTAAGAATCCTTTCCTTAATCATGCCCCATCTTCCAACCAAGCTGGTGATACCTCAAACAATGATAGAAATGTGTGTGAGGTCCATGCTATTTTTGATGATATACCAGTTGCTTCCCAATTGCCTCATGTTCATTCCATAGATGAAATCTTAGCTCACGCTCCCATACCTACACCAGAATCTATTTCATCTAATCCTATACCCATAGAGGAACCCCCTTCATGTTCCCCTTCACCTGTGGATGAGCCTATAATCAGCACGCCACCTTTGACCCCTCAAAATTCTGAGCAGTTGTCAGTGACACCTCTCCTACTCATAGAAGATGCAGGTCCACCGCCTACACCAACAGCAAGGAGAGTCCACTTCGGCTGGCCCATCCTCTCCTCTACCCATGGAGGATACTATAGAAGTTCCACTACCTATAGATGACCATTCACCATCAGACCTTCAAGATCCCGTTGATTTGCTTTCAGCTCTCTTACCCACAGAGTCCGAGGCTATCCATTTCCCTATATCTCAAACACATTTTACAGGGATTTCCACTTGATCCACGTCGTCCGCACTTACAACATTACCATTATCATGCTTGGGCGATCTCCTGGACTATGTTGATGAGCCTTACTTTGGGGACGCCTTCTACTTCCTGTTTCAACACAAATGCAGCTGTCACTCGCTGACACCTCCACTATCTATCCAAAAGTGTTTCGAGAAACACAAACAAACACAACCAAAACTATTGCAATACCTTCCATGACACCACTCATGGTCCAACTCACACCTCTGCCCATAACCCAACCCACATCTACACCCAAACCCATGCCTATATCATCTCCCTCACCTAAACCTATCACTACCTTAGGGTCATACCAACAGCTAGCCTTACTCACCCACCCATCAAATTAGATTTAGCTACATCTTCCAAAACTAACACCAAACTTAACCTGGACCCCTAAAAAGAAGATCCAATCTCCTAGATCTCATACCCCAACCTTTCCTACCATGCCCTTATCACCTTCACCCCTTCGGTCCATCCTAGGACCTCACCCCTCGACCCTAGCCAAGAAAACCCCATCCACCGGTAAACCAAGAATGCAACAACCCATTTCCCCATCACAGACCTCTAATATACCCAAGTGACCCACACAACCTCCACCCTCACCCATAACCTTCTTACCACCCATACCTCCAATACCGTCAATAAATTCTTCACTACCCATGACACTTCATTCTCTTTCACTCATGCCTCTTTCCCAACCCACACTACATACCTCCACAGCACCTTGGTTACCCCCATGGGTAACCCACCCTCTTCCACCATCATATTTTCCCTACATATCTCGTATGCCCATATCACCTTTACCCAAAAATATGCAACCTAAAGCTAAAAATATGCTACCCTCCAATAAGGTAGTTAAACCAACCAAACCTTCCATCACCAATTCTTCTACCTTTCCCCTACCCAAGTAGATATGACCAATACCTAAGACCACACCACACACCAAACTAGTAGCCCAACCTAATCCCCCTCTTATAAATACTCTTCCTCCATAGTCATCCGCACTCATGTACCCAAACCCACATTCACCTCCCATTGTGATCCATTAGCAGGATCCTATGCTAATATCCTAACCAACCTCCTTAAAACTTCTGTCATCACATTACCACCTCTTAGACCTTATGACCCACTCAAACCCAAACCAAAAGGGTTTGACGAAACCAAAATTTGTGCCTACCATCGTGTGCCAGGACACGATATAGAGAACTGTAAGGCCTTAAAAACTGCCCTTGTCCAATTATGTCCTCCTAAAGAAAATTTTCATGACGATGATCTTCTTGATGAGGACCCCATTTCACCTTCACCAATTTCCATAGATCTTCTCTTGTTGGTGTACTTAGTGACCAATGATCTCCACCCCCACAAGGTGTTTGATCCAGCCCTCAAAGATTTGAGATTAACATGCTTCGTATAAGAGAGTTGGCCAAACCACCGACCCAAATGTTTTTCCTTAATGCGCCCTACTCATCTCTTCAAGCTCGTATCCACCACTAGGGTTTTGTCCCTCATGCCGCTATACCTTCCATGACACAATCCTTCATCCACCTCCCCTCAGATTAACATGATCAACATTGCCACCCATGCTCTAGAAAGCGTTTTGAAGGGAAAGGATAAAGCAACTGGCCCATCAACCTTGCCCTGGGTACCCATTTATACCATCCACACCCACACCCAAAGTGTCATCATTTGTTTAGGTCCTGCATATCCTATTTTTGATCTTTGGGTGAATGCAACACATCGCACAATGCTCAAACAACTACACCAATCCCCCTTCAAAATGTATTTATACGACTTAGCTTTCATCCAAACCTTAAAGTCACGTCATTTAGTCCTCATGGAGGTCCTTCAATGTATCAAAGTATTACCAAATGACCCAGCTTGTGCACACAGTGTATGTCTCTATCATTACCCCTCACCATTGTAGCCTCTCTCACTAGTCTTAGGCCTTCCTCTACACCTCCAGGTTCCACTCGCCAAGTGGATCACCCTCAGGTTTTCAGATGAAGAGATCACTCCCTTCCTGTCTAATGATTGCCTGAGCCAACTCTTTTCATCTCCATCTTTATCGATAATATATGCATATGACGTGTTATGATCTGATGGTGGTGCTAGTATTAACATCATGCTCCTCCCATGCTTTTCTGGACCAAATGTAAATACATACCAATTACATGCATGGTAACCCTAATATGTTTTGTTCCTTTAATTATGCCATGACCTCTACCCTAGGTACCATCATTCTCCATGTCTAGTGTAGGTCCCTGCACTATCCTAGAAATTTTCTATGTCATAGAAGGGGAATTCTAGTATAACTTATTTCTTGGCCGACATTGGATCGATGCTATGGGTTGTGTCCCTTTGAATTTACATTGATGCCTCAAATTTGAACATGAGGGACATAATTATACCATCCCTGTTGTTTAGAATAAATCTACAAATTCCTTTCATTTTCACAAGACAAATAACTACACTCGATTATTTTGAGTTGGTTCCCATAAAGTATGCTTTAAATAGGTATTATTGAATAGTTGGAAATTTCCAAGGACTGTAAGACTTGAAATAGCATTACATCAGATGGGAAATTTCTTCCCCTTTCCAGAAAGTTAAAGAAGTCCTCCTAACTCCTTGTACTTTTTAAGTTATGTCTTGGCGGGCCTAGAAGTTGGATATACCTTTTCCCCTTTAGCGGACTGGCGGAGATGCAGAGGTATTTGTGCACTTTGATTTGTTTTGTTGCGAAAAAGCTAAGTTAGCGAGATTTGGCTCGTGAGCCCGTGGGGAGAATTGAAACAAAACCATACCATTTAAAGGCCACCATGTGTCCAAAGGGAGGATCGGGACCTATGGGAGCCCATGGAGAAATCAACGTATTTGAACCTTTTGCATAAAGGTTAAAAAGTGCCTCAGCCCAAGCCATTTTCCCCTCATCACGAATCTAAGGGTGCCATAGTGTCTGCATAGCGGTGGGCTAGCAGGATAAAACAACAAAAAAGGTTGATGCAATAGCCGCGCACACCATTTCCAAACAACTCGTGCCACAGATTTACGACTGAATCAGCTATGAGCCAGTTGAGAGGGTTAAATGAGATTTTGCATTTTTTTATCATAGCTTGCCCTAAGTCAAAAAAGCACAGCGGGGTTGTGTGGAAATTTGGTCAAATGCCAAAACACAAAAAATTCATGAAAATGAAAGGGGAACTACAGACTGCTCCTATGTGGACAGTCTGATTTGAATGTTTTAGAAGAAAATCAACGGTTCATATCAAAATAGCAAATAAAATGAAATGTATGTGGTATTCACGTAAATTGGTTTTTCTGCCATAGTTTTTCTTCGCGGTATGGATGATTTTGGAAAGGCACAAAAGATGGAATTCATTTGAAAGAGAATGTTTTTTCTCACCTGGAGAGAAGTTGTAACCACTTTTCATGAGCTATTTGATGGGCTTTGGAATCCATTGTTAGGGTGGGGGAATTCTAATATGTCGAGACTATAATTTCTAACCGAAAAATCAATACAAGAGATTTTCTTTTTCCTCTGCTTCCCTCTCTCCCTTTGCTCTATTTTGTGAATCATTTGATCAAATAAAAGCTACAGACATAGATGTTAGCAATTGTAATTAATTTGTGATCTACAAGATTGCACCTAGAATGAATGATTCCTGTGTAAGATCATTTATCTAATGCAATTAGATCGGCAATCTATTTTTCCTTGAAAGTATAGCTTTCTTCTGCCTTCTATTTCCCCTTCATTCTATGATTAACTCTTGATACTGCATTTCCTTGAAGAAAAAACATTCTCATATAGTCAAAAAGACATTTGATGAAAGTTGTAATTTCGTAAATAATCTTGTTTTTTGGCTTTCAATAATAGGAACCTCTCCCATCAAAGAGGAGGGACCTGTTTGTCCCCTGACTGTGGTTGTGATCTAGCGTACATTTTAATCCCAACACTTGCTGACCCTCAGCTTTCAAGACCATAACATGTTATATCCGATATAATGACTGGCCTTGTACTGGTCAAGGTATTCCACATCCTTCTCCACTTCACCTTCACCATCATGAGCCAATTGTCCTTACTAGATATAACGGCTAACGAAGCATTAATTTTGGCATCTAACCTCACTATCGTCCGTAGAGTCACAGCTGTAGCCTCCATCATCGGTACCATATGACCTTCATCTAGAGACATACCAACCATACCCAGGTCATTTCCCACATCCACTACCTACTAGATCCATCAGCCAGAGCTGATATTGATTTCAATGCCTCGAGTATAGGGAAATACATCCTATACCATATCGATACCTTATCTCACCATTCACAAGTTAGTAAGGGCCTTCTGCGTCAACACCCCAATTATGACCTTCAGATTGGTCACAAATTCCCTTAGTGGACCTGTCACCTTCACATTAGATTTCCTAACATATGGGTTCATTTGATATGGCCACGCATAAATCCGAACCCCCATCGGCAAACTCGGCATGACCTCGGGAGGTCGGGTACGCGAAAGAGTACACTCTCCTAGATTAACGCTCGCTTGTCGCTTTTCCGGCTACAGACCCCCATTTCACCTTCACCAATGTGCATCCACAGGATTTGGCCTTAGTTTTTATGAACAAGGATCCACCCCCACACTGTCATCTCCATACCTCTCGTAAACACAATTGACATAAGTAGTGGCCAAACCACCACCGTTTTGATGCTCCATCCTCTCAAGAAGGTTCGCATTGACCTTATCCAGGACTTGAGAAATCTTCCCCCTCTCATTCACCCACATTACCATCTTCACCCATAGAGTCCATAGATCCTAAATCTATTCCTCCTAACTTTTTTTTTCGAAAACACCATTTCCCTGGGAAAGCTAACCTATCAACAACCCTGATGGTGAGGATCCCTCTTCTCCCACATTCCAAAGTATCCTGACATGATCGATGATGATACGCCTTCAATTAACATCATCTTACAATGTCAGGACGATGAGTCCATCCTCACCTACCTTGGTGTAGAATCCAGACTCTTATATTCATCAGTCGTTACCCTCTGGAGATGTAAACTATGTTGAATGAATGACCATCAAAATCCAACATTAATACTCAGGATGACTCCTAGGTCTTCACATTCTAAAGATCAGCCAATCCTTAGATGCTACCCTGAACAGATGAAGCCTTCACCTCTTTCCTTTGGGACCATAACAACGCTCTTTTCATCTCTGTCTTTATCGCCGATATGCTTGGTATTGACCCAAAAATCGATGGTGGTTAGTACAATATCATAACCATTCCTGATGCCAAACCCATCAAACAAAAGTTGTGGAAAATGCATCCTCACATTGCTCTTCTATTCAAAGAAGAGATTCAGTGACCTTCTCTTGGTTTCCTTCATTCTACCCATCTGATTATCCCAATGGATTTCTAACATCGTTCCTATCATGAAAGCGATAGGGGACTCCACATTTGCACTTGAATTTCCATGACCTTCAACCTCACCTATCCCAAAGATGATTTCCCACTACCAGTTACATTGACCAATTATTTGATCTCACAACTGGACATGAAACCATTATCACTCATGTAAGATGTTTCTTGGGATATAATCGAAATATTACTAGCTCCCGAAGATCAACACAAGACTTCCTTCATCACCCCTTGGGGGACTTTTTGCTATTGATTCATGCCCTTTGGTCTCAAAAATGCTAGTGCTACATATCAATGGGCCATGACTTACATCTTCCATGACATCATGCATCACATATTGGAGGATTACGTAGATGATCTGCTTGCCAAATCCAAGCATCGAACTGAACACCTACCCATTCTTAAAGTCATCTTTGACCACCTCATCAAGTATTGTGTTCATCTTCAACCAAAAAAGTGCATCTTTGTGGTACTTTCTGGGAAACTCCTAGGTTTCATCATTTCTTTGTCGTGGCATAGAATTTGATCTTGCTAAAGTCAAGGCTATCCTTGAAATGCCACCACCCACTAATCTCTGTCAACTTTACAGCCTACAAGGAAATTTGCAATCAATTCATCATTTTATCTCCCAGCTTTCTGACCACTGTCAACCATTCCATCATCTTCTCAAGAAATATGTTTCATTCAAATGGGATGATGAATGCCATAAGGCCTTCAAATCCTTGAAACAATACCTCCTTCAACTACCAGTGCTCATTCCTCCTAAGGATGACCAGCCCTTCTACCTATATATTTCTACCACTGACCATTCTCTAGGTGCCATGCTCTCTCATCGCGACGACCAACACCGAGAGCAAGTGGTTTATTACATAAGTTGTACCCTTCTTGACTACAAAACTAGATATACCCATGCTGAATTTTTTTTCCTAGCCTTAGTTTTCGTCACCACCAAACTCCGCCATTACCTACTCAACCAAAAAACCTTTGTCATTACTAATATTGACCCATTACACTACATGTATGCAAAACCTTATCAAAATCAATGTGCCACATGGTGGCTTATGCTTCTGGATGACCTCAACCTTGAATTCATCCATCAAAAGTCCATCAAGGGCTAGAACTATCACCGACCAATTGGATGATGCACCTATTTCCAGGAATCAACCCTCTAACTTCAACTTTCCAGATGATTCTATTGCTACCCTTTCCCTGGACGAACCCACTTACCAAATGACACTCTTCTTTGATGGCTCCAAGTGTCAGTGTGGGGGTGGGGCTGGTGTTATCCTCATTCCACTTGATGGTGAACCTATGCCTTTTGTATTTCAAACTCAATTTTGATTGTACAAACAATATTGCTGAATACGAAGCACTCGTATTGGGTCTCTAGGCTGCTTATGCCTTAGATGTTAAGTCAATCAACATCTTTGGTGATTCTCAGTTGGTCATAAACCAAGTCAATGGTATATACCAGTGTCGTAATGAGATACTTCAAAAGTATAAGCATCACGTGGACATACTTTTGACCACCTTTGACTGTTACACACTTCAAACCACCCCACGTTCTACCAATAAATTTGTGGATACCATGGCATGCTTGGCTTCTCAGATACTTGCTTCACCCGCTGACTCTAAAATATTTGTCATCATACAAAGACTACAATCACCCTCTTATTTGCCTCATGAGGTCTACTCTATCGGAACCCCTGCTCCTGACCCAAGTGACCTTTGGTATAAGCAATATACAAACTATCTTTCCCTTTCCATTTTACCCACTGATCTCACTCGTAATGGACAATGTGCCTTTCTTAAAAGTGTCTCCCGTTATGTCATCATGGGTGGTCTTCTTTACAAATGTGGTTTTGACAACATTCTCTTTTGATGCCTTATAAGTTATGAAATTACTTACACCATTAAGGAATTCCATAATGGAATTTGTGGAGGTCACTTTAGTGGTCTTGCTGTCGCAAAATGCATTCTTCACCTAGGCTATTACTGGCCAAACCTAAATCATGAATATTGTGATTATGTCAAATGCATTTTACATAAAATGCTAGCAACATGCTAATCTCCATCACACCCCTAGTCATGCCTTACAGGTCACGCGAGACCTTTGGCCTTTCTCTCAATGGGGTTTGGATCTTGTCGGTGAGATCAACCCCCATTCTTCACAATGCCACCAATGGATCATAACCGCTACTGAATATTACACTAAATGGGTAGAATCCATTCCCCTCATTTCCACCAAAGCTGAGAAAATATGTGAATTCATCAACCATCACATCATATGCCACTTTGGTGTCCCTCACCGCATTATCATGAATAACAGAAAACAATTCAAAAAAAAACCCTATGCAAACTATGTGATGCTTTTATCATCCAACTTAGTTTCTCATCACCTTATTACCCGCAAACCAATGGTCAAGCCGAATCAACCAATAAAACCTTGAACAAAATTCTTATGAAGGTAGTCAATGATACTGGGAAAGATTGGCATACACACATTCCTTTCGCCTTGTGGGCTTATCACACTAGTATTCACACTTTGACTGCTGCCACCCCCTTTTCTCTGGTCTATGGTACTAAGGTTGTCTTACCTCTCGAAGTCTATATTCCATCCCTGCACATCTCACTAAAAGACATGCTCAATGAAGATGATTTTCACTAGGATCATTTGGCGCAACTTGAATTATTAGATGAAAATCATCTCAATGCTCTTGACCATCTCCAAATCTACCAAAAATGTATCAAAATGTGCCTATGAAAAACGTGTTCATGAACGAACCTTTCAAGTCGGTGACCTTGTCCTAAAGGAAAATCAACATGTAACCAAAGAGGAGAAAAGTAAACGGGGAAAATTTTCTCCTAATTGGCTTGGACCCTATATTGTCACCCATGCCTATGGATCAGGTGCTTATCGTTTGTCTTCACTTGAAGGTAAACCTAAACTTGAGCCCCTTAATGCCTTGCATCTTCGACCATTTTATTATTGATATCAAGTCCTATATCACTTTCTATCAATTGATCGCTCATCCCTTGAGTGTTGTTCACCTTCCATATTACCCATTTTGAGGATCCATGACTAAACAAGAATCATGTGATTACCCGTCACCTTTTAGCCTTGTCTTCAATATGAGTACCAAGGCTCTACTCATAGCATGATTCTCATGGATACTTTTCATCTTCTTCAAGATGGAATCCCATGGTCGTTCATCACTCAAAACCTCCTCTTCACAGCTAATCTTTGTGTGCTATGGACTTGTCTTCTAAACAAAAACCTATTCATCCTCTATAGTCTTGTCTATGACTTAAACATCTAAAAACAAAATGGGATGCCACTCCTTAAGTCAAAATTCTAGAAAAAGATGACTCCCTCAAAAGGGACATCTCTTCTTTATATTCTACCACTATCAATAGACTACTCCCTTGAAGGACAGCTATATACAGTCATTACAAAAATATAATAAATATTCAGAAGCTTCCCACATCATTGATCAACTTCACGAAGACCTCAAGGAGATAATATATTCATCCCATATAGACTTCCCACATTGATCAGTCTATTAAAAACAAAAACAAATAAAGAAAAAGATGAAATTTTTGTCATGGAATTTCCTATTTTAGATTCTAGGTTTCTTGTTTTGAAATACACATCATCGTACACTAAGTTATGCTAAACCTCCCATTCTCACCTCCTTTCCTTTTTACCTAAACCCCTCGTTACTCAAGGGACTTTCTGCAAACGTGAACATTTTGTGATCATGTGACTTTTCTTCACCCTTAGAATAGTCCATTATGCAAGGCCTGTAGGGTCTTACGTTCATAAGCCCATCTAGGGTATGGTAGACTCATTAGGGTTCTTATCAATTAAGCAGCTCTTTTACCACCTCTTACCATTCACCTTCCTCATTACTTATTGATTATCCTATACAGGACCAGATCCTTGACACCTGTATTTAAAAATCACTCAACCATGCCTACCACCTAAACTCAATCATGCCTATGACCTACATCACCCATGCCTAACACCTATCAACCCATTCCGCTATTTCACCCTAATCTTCCCTAGCTTATGGGAGAACTACATCAGCCTGAGGTCCCTTTTCACCGGGACTATGTAGGCAACACTTCGAGGGCATGGGGCCCTTGGAGGTTAGCTCGGCCACTCTCTACCCTAACCAATTCCCTCTTTCCCTTTCCTATTCACATTCTACCCTAGTTAGTTTCCTTTTATATCAATAATTAGAAATTAAACCAAAAAAACAACAATTTCTTAACATCTTTACCATCATCACTCATACATTCATTTCATCTTGTCTACAATTTCTTTACCATTATCATACATTTTCCTACAAAACATCTTAACATGACCCACATCATCATTAATTACACAAATTAATGAATTAGAAACTCAACCATGCCTAAACCAACCTGAACTCAACATGCCTAACTCAACCTTACTCAATCATGCCTAACCAACCTAACTCAATCCATGCCTAACTCAACCTGACTCCATCATGCCTAAACAACCTGACTCCACCATGCCTACACAACCTTTGACTCTATCATGCCTAAACTAACCTAATCCATGCCCACTTCATTTCTATGACACACTACACATACATTGACTCTGCCATGCCTACACCAGGCCTAATCCACTTTATTTCCACCTATATATATATAACAATGAAAATTAAAACATGTACACCATCAATACTATAAAATACCATCATCTATAAATCAGATAGTTTATGTAAACATACATGTGAACATACATACAATTAATAATAATCCCTCAAAAATCACAGCCTCAATCGGCACACATGCTGGTATATAATCAAAAATCAAAAAATCTCATATACAGCCACACCATTTTTGGCACGCAGGATGATATATGCTCCAAAATAACAAAAACTCTCATCTACATCCTCATCATCTTCGGAACATAGGCTAATATACATATCAAAAATATGTCAAAAACATGGATACATTGATCATCAATGATGACTAATCATCATCCCACCTGATATCCATCCCTGTCTCATCAGTCTCCTCCATCTCGCCTCTAGTGGAGTACCCTTGCAATCTCTCTCCATCTCACCCTGATCTTTCCTCTGATGGTCCCTCACCTAGAGCTGGCCTCTGTGAACTGGTGGCCTCACCCTGACCCTATCTCAGGGCTCGATGGCCCCTTGTGCTCTCTACACTATGGGTACGTGACTTGGTCCTCTCACTCGAGGCCTGATATGCTCTGTACTCCCCATAGGATAGAAAATATATCCCTATGGCTATAGAAATATCTTGATAATATCAGACCTCACCTGAGGCATCTCTCAACCTGCCAATCGGTACTGTCTGTGGTGGTGCCATTAGCCTTGACCCCTATACCTTTCTCTTGGGACCCTGTCCCGCTGGTACCTATAAAGAGGGACCCTATCCCCTATGCCCTATCTTGAGGACCCTCCCCACTCCTTCCTATATCTAGGCCTGAAGAGTCACAACCTATGCCTGTGCAGTGGCCAACTAGCCCTACAAACATGTAATCTACACCTGTAGGGTGGCCACTTGTACCCCATATCCATCTCCACCCTGTGTAGGTACCTATCCCTGTGCTACCTGGGCCTGTAGAGTGGCCACCTGTGCCTGTAAAATAGAAACTTGTGCCTCTGAGCCTGTCAGCTACCCCTACACTATACCCAACTGTGTAATCAGGGTCACCACCTACCCCTGTAGGGCGTCCCTCTGCACTGTGATGGTGGCTAAATCCAGCTACCCCAACCTCAATGGTACTGCTCATAAATGTGCAGCCCACCAGTATCTATATCTATCTATAACCCTGACATCATCAATCTGTCGGTCTCTCACCTATCCTCCTACCCTGTCGGCACTGTCAGTTGTGGTAGAGGCAGAGGCCTCTCCACATCATCCCTCCTATACTGTGGGAAAGGTGGCGGTATATCTTGAAGTAGCCCAAACTACCATCTAACCCTATCCATAGGTATCATCTCGTGCTCTCCTGCACGTCGCCCCTCTATCCACCAGAGAAGTTGTAGCTCATGTAGCTCCTCTGCCATCTGCCCATATGATGGAAAACCCACATAGGGCCTCCAAATGATGTCCACGCTGGACAACCCCTCTAGCAATTTCCTGTAATAGGCTACATCATGTGTAGCTCTAGCTGCTCGGCACTCCCCAATTGTTGGAACCCATCACCTGAAGCCCAATCAAATAAAACCCAGCTCGAATGCATTAGCCTGGGGCATACCGACTAGATGCACACATACAATGTGCTCATATGCCTAGCAATGAAGTAGGAAAGTACAACAAAGGATAAACCTCCATAGCCACCCATAAGCCCATAGCTCTCTATACAACTATACAAAGAATGTGGGTGCCCATGTAAAATGGGTCCTGTCCTCCACCATTTCATGTATAACCCCCATCAACAATCATGGGAATCTCCCACCCTTTGCATACGGTAGTGCAAAGCAGTAGACTACCTCCATCAACAAAACTACCAGCCTCATCTCCTCCGGATGGGCCTGGTACATATCTCCATAGCTCATACTGGCACTATGGAACCTCATCTCTGCCAGCCCCTCACCAAACATGGTCAGCATCAACTCCTCAGAGGCCTCTGAGGAGATAGAATACACCTGCATCCCCACTATCGATAGCCGTAGGATCCTGTACACATCCTCTAGGGTGACTGTGATCTCACCCATCAGAAAATGGAAGGTATTGGTCACTGAGTCCCATCTGTCGATGAGAGTGACCATCAAGCTTGGCTCCCAGACTACATTCTAGTAGCGTCTAACCCCAATTAGGCCAACCTCTACTACATGGTGCCAGTCATCAGATGTCACATCCCCCCTACCTCCACGAGTAAGGGAGGTACCCTATCTCTCATCCATAGCTGGTCCCTGGCCTGCATTCAACCAATTTATTAAAAACTTAACTTTACCCAACATTGACCTTCAATCCCCCCCACATGCTATCTATTTTACCCACTTTTCCTAACCTTTCCCTATACCCCTCCTAGACCTCTAGCCCTTTCTCCCTAACTGACACCGGTTACTCCTGACCATCACCAGATTGATATAACCGACACTAGTTCCTCTCATCTCTAACTGATGTTGGAGTGACAAGACCGATGTCAACCATACCTTGACTGGCATCAGTCACTATTCCCATGCCCCAAGCCCAAAACCCCCATTTTCTCCCCCCATTTATTTCCCATTTCCCCTACACACCTACCCAAACCTACCCCAAATTACTCCCCAACCCTATTTCCTCTACCTATGACCTTTCCACCCTATCATCCCTCAACAAATTCAACCACACATTTCAAATTCTCTATCCTACCCAAACTGACCTACCCGTTCCCTTCTTCTTATATCAAATAACAAGGAATGGATTGGATCTTACCTCGTCTCAATGTCACTTCCGTGGTGGCACGTCTGGCCATTGTGTTGGCGGTCCACCTGAACCCTCTCATATGTCTGCCATGTCCAAATCAACCTCCAACCTTTCTACCAATCACCGCACTTTTCCTACTCTCGTGGACCTGTCTACTTGGCTTCTCTAACCAACTGGATCTTTCCACCTCAGCAGGATATTGTTCCTCATCATTTCCTCCTGACAAAGCACAACTCGTTCAGTGCTCTATCATTTTCACAAAAGCCAAAACATACAAATGAATCCATATTATAATTTTTTTTCTTTTTATATACTCACGTCGACCTAACCGACAGTGGTTATACCTAACCGACATTGGTCCTGTGCCCTAGCACACCGTGATCGGTTATACCCTAACCGACATTGGTCCTCTACCCTAATACACCGTGATCGGCTTACCTAGACCGTCATCGGTTACGTATGACTGACATCAGTTACCTGTCATACTCTTGCCCATACCCTTTCCCTATTTCCGACCAACAATTTACCAAACCAACCACCGTTTGACCTTACCCACCCTTATTGCAACCAACCTCCATGCCTACCTTACCTATACCTATCCTTAATTACATTTTGGGACTTGTTATTTTACCCATACCTCGGCCCTACCCATGCTGTGACCTAGCTACCTAGACCCGGAACATTGTTAGTGACCTGTGAACTCATGTGCTCGCTATACCTTGTGACACTGTTACCTTTGTTGTTTGACCTAATGACCTTATTTTGCCTATTGTCATGCCATTTATCCTGACCTTACCTTTGGTGTACCAGAACATACCTAAACATTCCTACACCTAACCTACAAAGTGCTTCTACACCATATCCTATACCTTGGATACCGAAATCACCTCAACCTTGTTTGGATAAACCTATCAACCTCAGATGATGTAGAGTTTACATGTTCTTCAACCTGGTACTGTGCCATAGTTTATACGTGTGCGTGCATTTGAATATGTCACTACCTTTGACCCTGGCCCATTACCTTGATTACCTGATTGGACCTTTACCCCATTACCCCCATTGTCCACCTTCCTCTTCATCACATCCACCTTTTATCAAACCACTCACCGCTTCTGTCTTCTACCTCATCAGTTCCTAGTTTGAGGGGGATCACCTTCACCCACACATGGGGAAACCACATTTTATTTTTGTCAGCATCGCTTACCAATACAAGCTATGCAACAAAAAAGGGAAAAATGTAGACACCAAAATTGGGTCACACTCCCCTTGGTCCCTTGTCAAATAACCACCTCAAACATACTCATCTAACCATGGCCCCTTCCACCCCACACCACTAGTAATTTAATTTAATTTAATTAATATATATCTTCACAATATTTATCATCTAATTATCTTAATTTCTACCCCACCACCTCACCTAGACACCTCATCCAGCCACCTCACCCTAAACCTATTCTTGGCATGTTTCCATAACCAACAATAACTAAGTCTTACTTGCCTTAATGAGCTAAGATTTGGTCTAACCCTAAAATCAATCCCTAAAATCTCTCTAACCACATTCCCACTCATTAGAAGGGAAGTTTCTGTTCTAATCCATGAGAATAAACTAACTGGGCCCAAGAAATTAGAAAGATCTACCCATTTTAGTAAACCTAGGGAATCTCGCCTTAACTAACACCGGTCACACCTAAACTGATGCCAGTCAACCTAGAACCATCATCAGTTACCATTTATTCACCTAAACAACCTTGTTTTTGGGTTGGCACATTCTGAGAGCAAGGAAAGGATATCTGAGCTGCATGCAGGAAAAACCAACATCCTTTCAAGTATCTAGACATCTAAAGCCATCACCAGGATAGATATTGAAGCATCGCACTCACGGAATCTTTCTGGGAGTCACAACTGCGATATCCAACATTATTCTTCTAATCAACAACCACCTCCATTCAACCATCAAAATCTGCATCACAGTAAGTACATCTCTACCAACATTGTCTATTTCAGCATAGTTAACTTTTTTCATTCCTGTCATTAGTTTATACTTTGCATGTTCATTCCCCCATTGCTTATTAGCTTATAATTCAACCATTTCCCTTACCCACACTACCAAATCACCATTTTGACCTAATATCCATTTCTGAGTATACCAGAGATCTCCACAGACCTTCTCATCCACTCTCCCAACCTCGTTTGACCTCAAATCTGCCCATGCCATTTGATCTATTAGATTTTATTTTACCTCAACCATACCGACGCTAGTTATCTATGACCATCGTTAGTTCTACCTAAACCGACATCATTCATACCTGACTGATGTCGGTCTCCATGTTTTATACCTTGACCCAGAACATAACCTAATAAAACCTCATACCAGTTGACCTAAATAACCTAGAATCAGACCTTGACTAGTCCCATTACCTCGACAGATACCTCATCTTTAAGATCCAACTATAGCCTAGCATGTTGTGATTGGATTTACTTATTGTACTTGAATGAGATACCTAAATCATATCAACTACATTAGGACTTTACTTGTTTCTTACATTAATTTGTTTTAAATAGTGGATTGACAACCATCTAGGAAGTATCACACTTCCCAGAACTAGCATACACTAGGTAGTCCACTGTCATATATCATTTAAATATCTTTTTGTGGTCTTGTTTTCTATTACAGGTAGTTCCTCCTAGCCAAAAGGAAGCTCTCACATTCAGCTGTGGATCAAGAAGTTAGAAAGCACACAACAACCATCAACTGACAAGAATTTAACAGGTATTCCTCCTTGACCCTTACCCTTATCTGTTTCGTCATTCAAAAAGGTAAAGAAAATAGTGAAACACTCCCATCCACTTGAGGGGGCATTCCCTTAGCATCCATACTCATTAGGTCATCCATATGCTTCACTGGGGCATATTAAGTAGGTCCACCATGTTTCCCTATCATCCACTCATTGATCTACATGTGTCTACTATTTTTAAAATGCTATTACTCCGTAATAACACTTTAAAGAGGGGAAAATTTAGACACCCTAAAAATACATACCTATTCTTAGTCATCCCTATTACTTGCAAATATGCCAAATTAATTCTAGAATGCATTTTAAATCACTACCCTCTCACTTCTCACTCAAATTCTCCCACACCCCTTTAGAATTAATTTTATCATGCTTAAAACATACACTTATATCCCTTGGATAATTTAATTAGCTATTTAAATAAATAAATAGCTAATTATGCACTCACTCTCCACTTATTTCTACTTCACCATACAACTCACTCAAGTTGAAATAGCCCATCCACTCAAGTTATAGAACCTTACAAAGGTGGAAGTAAAAATATGCATGTATAACTATCTTCTTGAATAAAATCAAAAGCCATCAAAATAATCATTTCCCCTTAAATGAATATTCAAAACACCCAACTACACAAACCAAATCAACTTGCTATTTCAGGAAAATGCATTCGTTTCCTCGCAACTCATTCAAACCCTGATCCAAAATCCATGGCCTCTCCTTCAGCTATAAATATGAGGCTTGATCCTTTGCAATCTATCCTTGCAAGCTTTAAGCATTTTCAACAAAACTCTACTCATTTTCAAATTTGAATTTGCATACCGAAAGGCTGTCCTCGTGATCACTCATTTTCTCATAACATTCCTCTTCCATTTGGAAACAATATTGGAGCATCAAATCAAACTATCCCAACAGATCCAACATGTGTAGTAACACGTCATCTATCTCATCTGAGTTTCCAAGAATAATCAAAGGAAGGTTTGTATTTATTTATTTGTTTCTTGTAGTTTTCCTTGTTCATTATAAGTAGAGTGATGCCTTAATATCAAGGATTATAATTGAATATGAACTTCTTTGTAGGAGTGCGAAGAGGTTGAAAGAGTGTGAGAGAGAAGACATTATCCTTATTATGTGGATCAACTAAAATGTTGTGTATATGTGTTTGACTAATAGCGACATAAATGGACAAAGTATCGAAAACAAAGTACCATCTATATCAGATTCATCTAAAGTGATAATCGGTGTAGAGAGTGATCTCCGAGTAACAATGTCAATCATAACATCTAAAGGGTAGTCATAGGACGATGGTAGTGGCATTGTATGATAAGTATTGTGAACTTATGAAGTAGAATTTTCATTGTTATTCTTAGGCAATGGATCATTAAAGATTTTTAATTCCACCTTACTGTTGGTTGGCTTGGAAGATTCATTAGGCTCATCCCATTCAATGGTACTACATTCAAATAATAGAGGGGGAGAAAAGAGATTACATTCAAGAAATTGCTTCAATACCATGTGTGGGGCACAAGGTAAGCGTGTAAAATTTCATCATGCAAGTTATAATTGTATCTTAGTTGTTGAGAAATAATATTAACAATGTCCTTAGAAGTAGCCTTAACATAATTAGTCTTTCCTTTGAATGTGGAATTACTTGGAAACTTGGAATTATATGTATTATGAGTGCTAACAACATACTTGAGTTTTTTCATATGTAAAAAATTATCTTTGCACTCTTTGAGTCTGTGACATAGATGGTTAAATGGTTTAAATTTCTCAAATATGATTGATTTTACATAAGAGGAAGAAAGATTTGTGTGAAATGATTGTGTAGTTCACTTCTAGCCAATCTATTAATCATCTTAGTAAGCATGGTATTGTATCATAAGACGTAATCATTGATAGTTTTGTTAGATCCTTGCAGGGTAAATTTTTAGGGTCACTCTAAAAAATAGTAGAAACTAATTGGAAAATTTTGAAAAACCACTTTCAAAAGTAAGGTGAATCACGAGAAAAATTATTTCGTGGGGATAGTAATTTTTTGTGCAAAATTTACAGAAAGGTTTACGCAGCCACAAAAATAGAATTATGCATGTTATTGGACAAAAATATATAAAATGATACTGGATGGTAGCATACATAATGCTACCAATCAATACCATGCAAAATGTTGTCAACCTGTAGGATGTAAAATGATGCTAGTTGGTAGCATTCTGCAAGTTGTCGACTGGTAGCATGCGAAGTGCTAGCGGCCAGTTACATTTTGCATGCTGCTGGATGGTAGCACTTCACATGTTACTAACCGATAACAACCTAAATACTACCAACAAGTAGAAAATAACAATGCTACTGGCTGGTACTACTCTCCCCATTTCATTATATAAAGACATCTCACCTATTCATTTTAACTTTAAAAAATCGCTTCGCAAGACTGTAAAATCCTACAAAAAAAATGAAACCAACCTTAGCCGTCCAATAAAAACCAGCCTACAACAAAGGAATTCATCTCCAATATAAATTTAGGTCATCTACAAATTTGAAATAGGAAGGAACTTCTATTCCATTCATTGCAAAAATGCCAAGAAGGAAGGTCATTTCTAAAGTTCTTATGAGCCCACATGCACAATCGAAAATCTGCAAGTTTTATTTTAAGAGCCTTGTATTTCCTCAATTATACACCCTCCTATCAGATCCCTATTCATTTTCACAATGGATTGAAGCCTCCAGTTTCACAGGGCTAGTTTATATGCCCCAATTTCCAATAGACATGAAAACACTCAACAACCTTATAACAACCTATGACAATTCCTTTTTTCTACTTTTACTATTCATCTCCCATCACACACACTATTTTTTGGAACGTACCCTAAAGACATTAAATTTTTAATAGGAATACCACAAAAATATGTGGATTATGTCACAATGAAGGCCATTTTGACTAACGAGGATGTAAAGTATTTGGAGTCTCATTATGAATTATCAATTGATGCATCTATTGGTAAGTAAATAAGTTTTAAATAATCATATTATTGTTTATATCATTTTTACTTTAGAAATTTTGATTTTTTTTATCTTATTTAATATTTATAAATTTTATCTCCTTACATTTACATTTTCCCCAAATCCTTCAAGAAGGGGAATTCCCTTTAAGGATTTCAGTAATAAGCTTCTGCAAGCTAGAGTGCAATCTTTCCAGGCCAGAATTATACCACAAGGTAGATATATAGATATTCAATTTTGGGCCCTAAATTATATCGTGCACACCCTTAGTGGATAAAAATATGATTGGTGCACTTTTTTATCCTCCAAGATAATAATTGACCTATGTAACATTAATGTGAATGAAACTGTTACTATTAATTCCACAAATTTTATCCTCGTGTTATATTATGAATCTCTATAGAATTTACGTTGCACTCCTTCTCCTACCCCACTCGACACAAACCTTGCAACTATGTCCTTAGAAATTGAACAACAAGAGGTTGGTCTCAACTCCCAAATTTATGATTATTTTATTTTTAATCATTATCGTTAATTTTGTTAATATTTTATATATTATATTTGGAATTAATAGTCAATTCACTGTTGAATTATAATAGGGGATAACTGTTGCATCTGCAACCAAAAGAGAGGATTCCATAAGAGGGAATTTCCCACTAGATTTCAGAGAATTAGTTAGTGTTTCAGACGATCAATAGACCAAGGATACCACTCCACAAATAAGAACTTAGCAAGTGAAATAGATGAGGAGTTCCTTAACTCATCGTCCAATTGATACGTCCACCATGTCACTGATCACATGTTTTTCTTATTTTTATATTTCAATATGTTTAACGTACATATAATTTCATATAAATATACATTAAACATTTATAACTTGTTTACATTCATTTGCTGCAGTAACCTCCAATAGCTCAGTTTTATATCAGCGGGATCATGCCAGTACACCAAGAATTGTATATGCATCTGATGAAATACAAGATCAAGATATATATTCGTTACCTCAGGGTATGTATCTCATTTAAGTTTTAATTTTAATTTATTTTTATTTTGTTATAAATTATATTGTTTTAAATGAAGAAACTGATAAATTTAAATTGTTAATGGTTAATTATGTTTAGATCAACACTTCCAGTACCAATCCCAATCCCATTCTTTTCACTCTACCCCTTAACAACAACCACAACTACAACATGCCCCATCTGCATCCCAGCTACAAGATACACAAATAAGTAATGTTTTAAAATCATAAATGATATTTAATTTTCTTTTATTCTTTTATTATTATTTTTTTCATCTCAATTTTCTCATGTTTTCTATAATTGATTGTTGCAGTGCCTCCTCTGCCTCCCATTCCAAATACATCTACTACTTTGAGGAGAAATATGCCACCGCCTCCACTACCACACCAAAATGTTAGGACTAAGGGAACGGGAAAAACATTTTATTTTTAATGCTCTAGCTTCAAATAGGGGAACCCTTAATTTTGCAGTTGAGTTTCCAACTTTTTTGTTGGGCAATGTTACTAGTGCGCGGGGTGTTTCTGTTTTGAATGAAATTGATTTGGATGAGGAATATCTTGGGATTGAAAGCCAGATTTAGGCCCATGGAAATTTCAATCCACAAGATACGATTCATGGGATAAGGTAGCCTTCTCTAAAAAGAGAACAAAGATCAAACACACCTTCTTTAGGATAAATTTCCTTAAATGATGATGAAAAAACCAATTTTTCTTTTAATAGTCTTTTCATTGATAATTTTCAAGCCACATTTAATGATAGTTTATCAAGGGATATATAAAAATTAAGATTGTGGGAGTTTAGGGCTAAAGTTTTGATTAAAGAAATAAATTCTTGATTTAACAACCACTCTCAAAGACATTTATTATATTCTTCAATTCAAAACAAACTACCTAAGCTTGATATTTTGTTGAATTAGGCTGTGTTTGGTACTGTTTATTTTACAAATACCTATAATGATGATGTATTAGATATAATGTTGAAGAGAATAGAGGATTTAAATACAAAAGCACAAACCTACCACAATATGTGGTCAAGAGACAAGGACCTTGTTATTGTTAGTGCGGAAAGGGATAAGGCATTGGTAAGTTTTAATTAATTTTCAAATATGGTTTACATTTTTAAAAAAAATTGAAATATTTTTTGTTTTTAAAATACAGTTAAGTACTAGAATTTGAAGAGTAAGGCAACAATGCTTGATGAGCATTTGAAAAGTGCAAGGAAAAGTTTAATTGCAATAATTGTTTTGAAGCAAAAGCTTGTGTAGACACCCTAAAAATATGTTCATATTTCTATCCTACTTCCATCCAAATTAGAATTAATTAAATTAATTCTAATTGCATATTCTTACCTCCCTTTAAAATTAATTAATTTAATTATATTATGGCTTTGGAGTTAATTAAATTAATTCCTACACCCTTTAGCTAATATAATTAAACATTTATTTATTTAAATGATTAATTATCTCCTCGCAATTTATAACTTATTAAATCAGTTATTTAATTAATCCTATCTATTTACTCACTCTTTTTGGACTCCACTTCTAGAATCCTAGAAAGGCGGGGCTAATAAACTTTGGCGTATAATCACTTTTCCTTGAATAAAGTCCAAATGTCCATTGCCCCTTCAAATATACAACTGCACATACTAAGTCTACTTGCTATTTTAGATAATTACAATTATTAACCTGGAGCTCACTCAAACTTGGACCCACTTTTCATGGCCTTATCCTTAGATATAAATGACAAGCCATTCCTTTGTAAACTCATCCCTGGAAGCTTATGCAAATTATAGCCAACTTCTGCCAATTTGACATCCGCATCCTTATGTATCGAAGCTCGTAGCATTTGAATTCATCCTTTGGAGAATTGATCAAGAACACCCATAATCATTCAAATCTTAATATTTTACAAGTCTAAGTGCATCACAAATCTCCTTGAGGTTTGCAACAAAGCTGTAATTGAGATTTGCTTTGTGTTTCTTTGATTACTTCTGCTTGTCTGTAGTTTTCATTTCTTACATTCTGGCACGCCTGGTGGGACCTCCCACATTTAATTTAGCACTTTTAATTTACATTTTAGTAATATAACATTATTTGTGTGTTCTGTGTTCTTTTAACCTTGTTTTCCATGTTTTAGGTTCTCAGGTGAAGCATAGAAGGAAAAAAACCAAAAAAATCAGCTTTATATATGTATTTTTCACATTTAAACTTTTCCAGAAGTCTCTGCGCTAACGTTCCCAATCTATGCACTAGCATACATGTGTGTGTTAACATTCACATGTATATGTTTCTGACATTGTATACATGATACTGTTCCAGTATACGCATTAGTGTTACAAATATTTTCTCCTAAACACGCTATCGTCCACCTATCTATGCCAGTGTCCTCCTGAACACACTAGTGTTCATTTATTTTCCTCTGTTTAAGAATTTTTTACAGGTTTTTGTGTAACACTAACACGTTCATTTGCACGCGCTAGCATTCTCTTTAACGCTAGCGCACTCAAAGTGTACACGCTAGCATCATTCTGTATATGCTAGTGTGCACTTTGTGTTTTCTTTTAATTTTCTATTTTTCCCAACGTACTATTTTATTCTAATTTATATTTTAAGATACTTTTTTATTCTATTTTTGTAGATTTGTTGTTTTTAGTTATTTCAAGTTTTGTTAAGGAATTAACTTATATTTTATTTAGTCAAAGTAAGCTCATGCGTATACTCTTTCCTCAAAATTTTTAAGTGATCTTGGAAATCAGAAGCGTGGGCTTACTTCTTGTGTCTTATCCTTTCCACCTACCTCAGGAAAACTTACTAATCCATGTTTGCAGAACATGCTCTAAAGGAGGTCATTCTAAAAAAATCAAACTACTAATTGCAGGTTGCCATTGATCGAGGTTTCAAGAAAACCCCTTTATCACCTTTTTAAAAAATTTATAAAATTAACTTTATTAAAATTTTTGGAGTTGGGATTATTCCCTTCTTCCAACTGTAACTGTGGGAAGTGCATGGCCAAGAGCCAGAAAATCATTGTGAGTACCACAAGAAATCCAAAGTAGTCGGTGCCTTGAGGGAACTGGTTGACGAAATGGGTACCCCCACCCAAATGACTAGTACACTTTTATGAGAGATTAGAGTCACATATATCCATAGTGGAAACCCCAGCTTGATCCTTTTAAGTGGAGTAAAATATGTCTTATCATATCAGGGGGTAAATTAATTTTGACAACTAGCAATAGTACCACACTCACTCGAATATACTACTGATACCTAGAGAGAGAACTTATTTTAGGAAGCCATGCCTTGTCCAATTCAATCTAAGGTAGAGGCCCACCTTCTATAAACAAACATTATTTTCACTTTTCTCTTCATTTCTTTATTTTTGTGTTAGTGAGTTGTGTTCCACACTCATATCATACGTTCTCATTTTCATCTATTTTTCAACATTCCAAATAATACTTATTTGGATTCATTTGCGTATCTTCTCCAATTTTCCAAATAATCCTTATTTGGACTTATTTTTGTCTCTTTCCGAACCCCCAATTTTTTTCTTATTTGGAGCTATTTTCATCTCTTCTTATCTTCCTTCTCCTTCATTTGAAATCATTCACTATCTCTCTTTCAAAATATTCCAAATATTCTTTTGGATATTTCATCCTTTTTAGATTTCCTTCATTTGGAATTGTTCTTTCATTTTTGTCAAACTTTCCAAATATCCTTTATTTGGATCTCTCATCTTCTTTCTTCACAGTTTCTAAAAATTCTTTATCTGGGTCCTCTCTTTCATCTCTTTTCAAAATCCATATATCCCTATTTGGATTTTTCATCATTTTATTTCATCCGTTTCCAAATATCATTTATTTAGACCTTTCTTTCATCTCTTTTATTTGGATCTTGCATCCTTTCTTTGGAATTTTCATTCTCTATTTTATAATCTTCCACACACCTCATATTTCTTTATGAAATCACCAAATTTCTCCTTTCACATTTTTATCATCTCGATTTTGTTCCTATATTATCTTAGTCTTAAATCTTTGGATCCCCTTTTCAAAAGTTTAAAGCTTTCTCTTTCCCTTTGAAATTAAGTCTTGAGTTGTGGATATCCACGTCCTCACTCGATCATTGTAGTTTGCAACTTAAGTATTGTCATTGTATAGCCATTTTTAACATGATCAAGTGTCCTTCAAATATTGTCTTCCATCAAGATTTCATTATTCATCTTTATCTCATTTCTTTTAGCCTAACATTAACATTGTTTAATTACATGCATTCATCCATTTTACGTCTATAGATTTAGCAATCCCTTTGTGAAATTTTAGGCATTTTCATTTTCATCATCTCTTTTCTCAACTTTCACGTTGTTGATACTTGAGTCTTATCTTTTCATCCCCTCTTCTATTCTAGCATTGAATTTGCTAGAGGTTGAGTATGATCAAATATTTTCATCACCCTCCTCCATTATAACATTCATTTTGGCTAGAGGCTGAGTACATTAAAAAAATATAATCCCTCTTATACTTTGGTATTCACACACTCATCTTAACATCCACTGCTAAGCATTGAGTTCATCTTGGTCTTCATCATCACTCACTTCTATCTTAGCATTCACATTGTTAAGGGTTGTGTTCTACAAATATTCCAAACCCCTCTTCCATCTTAGGTTTCACTTTGACAAGGGTCGAGCTACCTTCTAACTTAATCACTAAAATCTCTTCCATCTTAGCATTCACATTGCTAAGGGTTGAGTGATCTATCACATCTCTCTTTGATCCCTCCCTCTTTTAAAAATGGTGGGAACAAGACACAAAGACTATAGTCCCTTTGGAAGAGGTGACAAAAATCATTTTCACATTTTCAATGATGAATACAAGGATTATGTTGAGGATCATCAAAATAATGTTTCTCTAAGGAACAAGCCCAAATAAAAAATCTTTTATGAACAAAAAGGACCAATTTTTGCTTCATCTCCTCGAGATGGGAGAAAAAATATCTTTCGAATTTGATGAGGATGTTTTGAAAATCTTACTTGGTCAACCTAAACCCAAAAAGGATATACCATCCACATCAAATAACAATGATGAATCTGGACCAAGAAAAATGATTGTCGAGGACAAAATAAAATCTAGTGCTTCAGCCCCTGATCCCAATCAAGCCTTAATTGATCAAATCAATGTGATGGAAAAATAACTATCTCTCATATCTTCCAAAGTCACTACCTAACACCATAACAAATAATCAAATAAAATGAATCTATGTTTCATCTAAAACCCATAGTACACCAAATAAAGAGAACAACAATCCGAAAAATGAAAATACTTCCTTTATCCCATAAAATAACTCACCATTTTCTTGAGAATGGAAAATGATGAAAGACATAATTTTGGGTATGCAATAACAAAGCAAACAATTCAACTTTGATGAATTTTTTCCTTACCCCTTTGAATAATGACATCTTACGTTACCCTTTCAAAATATTTTGAAACGCCCAAATTTGATAAATATAAGGGCAAGAATGACCCACGAGAGCACATTAAGGAGTTTTTCATGACATGCCAAGAAGTGGAATATAATGATATCTTCTTATTGTGCCTCTTCCCATGAAGTCTAGGAGGACAAGCCTTGGATTAGTTCTTACACCTTCCTAAGGGTTCAATAACCAATTTCACGGACCTCTCAGAGAGGTTCGTCAAATAATTTTACTTTAACCTAGACTCTAAAATCACCATGATGGATTCGTGCAATGCCAAGCAATGACCAAATGAAATCTTTTCACAATTCTTACAATGATGGAAAGGAATCGTTAGCTGATTCCCATGCTTTATCTTGGAAAAAGAACTAGTGAATATCTTTGTTCCAAATCTCACCAATGAATTATCCTTTCATATGCAAATGTACTGCCTCAATAGCTTTGAGGAAATCATAAAAAAAGTATCTCAAATTAAAGGGTTATTCACCTTATCACCCAAAGGTTTAATCAAACCTCATTCAAAATATAATTTTTTAATTCAAATCACCTTTACGACAATAATAGTGGTCTATCTCATCATGAAAATTTTCTTTCAATTCATAAAAGATTTCATTCAATAGAAATTTTCCACAATGGTTGTTAACCCTGTAGGAATTCATTGAAAAGGTGTCACAAACTAATGGGCACCAATAATAGTGTTCTCATGAAAATCCAAAAAAAGAAATCATCGTTAATCATGGTGTTACTAATAATTGTAAGAAAAATTGGACAATCACAACCCAAATCAAAATGACCAATTACTAAAGAAAAGAGGCTCCTCCCTTCTTGCTAAACACTGACATTTCACACCTTTGGGAGAACCCCTTTCAAATGTCTTACAACTAACTTACGAATGCCAATATGGTTATGTACCCTATTACAAAACCTCTTGTTGAAGGGGATCCTAAACCCGCTTGTTATAAAGCTAACACATATTGCAATTTTCATCACATTTATGGTCACCAAATGGATAGATGTATGAATTTCATCACTATATTCAAGACCTTATTGATAACAAAGATATCACGGTTGAAGATCCTACGCCAAAAAAGACACCCAATGATAATCTAAAAGTGTTTTCTAATCCATTCCCTAAGCATGGATAAAATAAGAAAACTATTGAATAAGGCCAATCTTCAAATAATGTTGTTTTTAACTTGATTATTTCATTTGTTGAATAAATTCCTCCTACTATTGCTACCATCAAGTTTAAACCTCAAATAATGTGGTGGCCACATGCTAGAGGAAAATTTGGGTACCCACACCAAACCAACCATCCACGTCATCCACTGAGCCTCAAGTGTCAAACCCTACAGCTCCATCAAACCAAAGGTCAACCTATAATGCTAAATCTTCTACTTCTGGTCCATATGACCTATTAAAATAGTTAGCAACAATGCCTGCACACATATCTCTTATGGAGTTATTAAAAGTGTTGCCTAACTTCCAAGACATTCTTACTCGTGCTCTTCATGAAGTGCATGTTCCTTAGAACCTCAATGTCCAACAATTCCAAGCCATGATTGCTAACCTTTCACTCAATAGTCCCATCTTGTCATTCATTCCTCAAGACTTCTTGAACCCAAACCTTCACAACAATAACTCTTTATACATTGAAGCGCACATAACCAGCCATAAATTCAAAAGAGTTCTCATGGATAATAGAGCAGCCCTAAACATTTGTTTCATGAAAATGTTATGTTGTCTTGGTCATACAGAGGAAAACTTGGAAGCCAATGTTATCACCATTTGTGGTTATGACAATATCGAGTGACAATCCTCTGGCACCATTACCCTTCCCATACAAGTGGTCCCTCAGCTTCTTGAAACACTTTGTCATGTATTTGATGTGGAAATGTCATATAGTATCCTTCTGGGTAGACCTTGGATACACACGATGCAAGTTGTTCCCTCTAACTTCCATCAATGTATTAAATTCACACATAAGAGAAAATAGTTCACCTTGCTTTCTGACATAAAACCCTTCGATTACTACAAAATCTTAGAAACAAGGTATATTAGTGTTAACTACTATCCATCTATTGATAGACTCCATTAAACCTCATGTTATCCCCATTTCTGATACTCACATTGATCATGAAATACGCTCTTTTCGTTAACATATCCTATGTCTAACTTCACAACCATCTACGTCTAATACATCACCTAAATTTAAATTATCCCATCAAGTTCTTGGTGAGTATACCCTTGAAACCAATTTTCATGCCATCCAACTCCATCATCCCCTCATAGTTATGGATGACCTAACTACCCCCATTTATGGAAAACTCTAGTTTATTATCTTGGAAATACTCTTTCGAGGAGATAAATATTTTTGGAGGATGAACATATTCAAGGCTTTGATAATTCTTGGTTATATGAATATCAGGATGGTTGAATGCTTTGAATCCACAAGACTATACCAATGTGCACACAAAATAATGAATAATATGAATTAGAAAGGTAGGGGACTTGGCCCATAAGAACAATTTAGTATCAAACCTATCTTATGAAAATAAAATCTCTACAGTATGGTCTAGGATATGAGACTTTTGAAAAAAGACCTATAATATTCGATGTATTGACTAGTGATGAGGACTCAGACTCCGAAGTTGAGACCAGTTCCACACATAGCCTCTTCGAGAACCTTGTTAAAACCACCCTCTTTCTTGAAGACTTATCCATTTGTACCCTTGATATTGTCTTACCCTTCCCTCATTAATCAAGATCAATAATCTAATATTTCCATGGACCTCTTTCAAAATGGTGAGGCCATCTAAGAGTTCCTCGAGACTCGAGACCATTTTCCCTTGTCAGATCACAAGAAGGGTTTAGATATAAACCTTGACGGTACTGCATACTTTAGTGAGGAACTTGAGTTCTCTAGTCCACAAATCAGAAAATAACTCAAAATATAAAAAATAAAAATCAAGTCTTGTATAGTGAAAACCTTTCTGAGGTGTTATGTGAGAAGCAAAAATTGAAAAATAAAGAAAAAGAAAAGGACGCATCTCCTAGTGAAAATATTTCTGAGGCACTAGAGAGAGGGGAATCTAATATAGAAATATCAAAATATCTACACAAACATATTACATCATTTTAGAAAAATGATACTTCTAAGCTATTAGTTGAAGAGACCACCACTATTAATATTATGCCAGATAATTGACCTAGATTACTGCAACTTGGTGTTATCCTATTAGAGACAAAAATTAAGGCATTCATATAGCATCTTATAGAATTTAAAGATGGTTTTTCTTGGTCTTACAAATATATTCTAGGTTTGGACCCTTCCCTTGTGGTTCACCACCTTGTGGTGCACCTAGATGCAAAACCTATCAAACAAAAGCTACGCAAAATGCATCCTAAGGTCTCTTTACTTGTTAAGGAAGAAATTTAAAATTGCTAGAGGATGGTTTCATATGGTCCATAGACTATTCTGAGTGGATATCCAACATGGTACTGGTTGCTAATAAAACTCCTAGAATTCAAATTTGTATTGGTTTTCACGACATCAACAAGGCTTGTCGTAAAGATGATTTCCCTCTACCCAATATTGATATGATTTTTTATTCTACAGATGGCCATGAGATGTTATCTCTAATGGATGGTTTTTCAAGGTATAATCATATCCAGATCATTAAGGAAGCTCATCAAAAAATGAAATACACAACCCCATGGACGAACATTCTATTACAAGGTCATTTCTTTTGGCCTTAAGAACGCATAGTCACTACATACCAATGCACAATGACTGTTATCTTTAATTACCTTATTCATGACATTTCATGGATGAATATAATGATGGCATACTCACCAAATTAAAAATTAGAGTCAAATGACCCAGTCATTCTTTAACGTATCTTTGAATGGTTAAGGGAATATAAGGTTCACCTTAATCCTATAAAGTGTTTCTTTGGTGTCACTTTGGGAAAAATTTTGAGATTCATTGGATCAAAAAGGTGAATTGAAGTGGAACTTGGTAAGGCTAAGGAAATAATAGGACATGCCATGCGTCCATAGAATCTCCGTCAATTTACTGAGGGTTACAAGGAAATATTAAATATATTCAGTGCTTCATTTCTCAACTTGTAAATAAGTGCCATCATTTCAATCAACTAATAAAAAAATATGTCAAATTCAAGTGGAAACAAGAATACTAAGAATATTTCACCAAGATAAAAGAGTACCTATCAAATTTGTTGGTGCTCATGCCTTTAATCCAATATAAACCTATGTCATTATACACTTCTACAACTGAACATGACATCGAGGAATTACTGGCACATACAAAATGATCAGGGGACAAGAGAAATAAATATATTACTTAAGTAATAAATCCCCTCAAACATGAAAATCAAATACTCACATGTCAAGAAAGTTTTGTTTGGAAGTCACATTCACTTTTCAAAAGTTGTGACAACTATTGTTTGCTAAACTATACAATACCAAGCTTATCTCCAAAGATCGATAATCTCAAGATATCTACTATCAAGACCAGTTATAATAGGATGGATTTCTATTTGGATCATGCTCCTAAGTAAGTTTGACATTGAATTCATTAATAAGAAGGCTATCAAAGGGAAATCACTGGTACAAATCAATTAGCTATAATGCTACTAGCCAATTTGTCAACCACTACACTTTGAATTCCCAGATGAAGGGTTGTTGTACGTAGATGACAATCCCTTGGTGGAATCTATGTATTTGATGGTTCTAATATAATGTACATGGCTCAAGAGATATAATTTTCTTACATATACCTGATGGGGATGTTATCTTTTAAAGCACATCACATCAAATTTCCATGTATAAATAACATTGTTAAGTATGAAGTACTAATAACAGGCCTAGGCTAATTCAATAAAATCTAAATTTTATATATGAATCTAAATGTATAAAAATGCCTTAAATGAAATATACTAAAATATAAGTCCTATACAATTTATTTTATTTTTATAAATGAAAGGAAGTAAGAAGGATAAGGTAATTACCTGAATTTGTTTTATCTCACAGTGATCTGGGACTCAGCAATATAATGGAACAATAGAATAGAGTGTCATAACGAACCACAAAAAATGGTAGTGGAGGTAGATCTGGCTATAATAGGGTGTCTGGAGAAGGATGAGGGCACATGACATGATTTGGTCTAAAATATAGGTGCCTTGGTATACGGAAAAGGTCAGAATCTGATTCTAGTATGGTTGTTAGGTTTTCTTATTTGTTCACCTTTGGTCGTGTCACTGTCGCACTTGTTTCACTGATGTCACCGTAAGCTTGCAATGACTAATCACCTATAAAACCCCACACAAAACATCAAACCCTAAAAAATAAAGATGCAAATGAAGGGGTCAGACTATCCTCAGATGCCACAATTGTGGTCTTACATCTGAGAGCTGCACTACATCTCAGACCCAATGTAGTTTTGTGTGCTTGTGTGTGCAATAATGCTCATAGGTCACCCTTTTGTCAATGATGCCAAGATAGTAGGTAATAGCTAGATAAAAATGTAAATGTGCGGATGGAATAGAATGAACTCCCCTTCCTATGCATTTTGTATGTAAAATAATATCCCAATTGCAGTCCATTTCTCTATGTAGATAGCTAGCCCTCGATAAGAATAGTCCGCCCATATAATGGTATGTTTGTTGTGTTTCTATAGGGATCTCTTGTTCAGATTTCAAGACGAATGACCCAATATGCTAACTAGTACCTTGGGAGATGGGAGGGAAAACTAAAAAGACCAAACTCAAATTTCAAAAATAAGATCAAAAATAAAGAAGATAGGGGTGCCCAGGATGGATAGGAGTGCCTGGCGTTAGTGTCCAAAGACAAGTGACAAAAAACAAGTGAGAACTAACAAACACATATCCCTAAGACCTGACAAAACCTATGTGTATGAGTGATGAATGTGTAAGACAACGAGCAATGAAGACGAACAAGACAAATGAATGAACTACAAGATGGGTCATCAGTGAATAATTTCCTTACGAAAGATCCATATATAAAATAACATACTTAGTGGTATAATAATAGTGTTAAGTATGTGATTTGTGTCTACATTTCCCCCCACTTTATTTTGGTGAGCAAAGGACCGGTAACAGAAAGTAAACAAAGATGTATACTTGAACATTCTGGAGAAGCCCAAGTTACTGAAGTACACGAAGAGTGTAGTAGAAATGCATGCCGAGTAAAAACATATAGCGTGACGATCCATGGATCAGTGTTCCGAGCCATAGGATGCGAGACCATTATGAGGAGTGCTAAACATGATTGATGATTGTGATGTTGAATGATAGTAGATTTTTATTTTGTCGATGATGGAGATGTGTTGGGGTAGGGAGTGATCAATTCCCAACCCAATTTTGTGTGTGTGAGAAAATGAGGATTCGGGCATCTTTCTTCCAGAGGAAGAGTGTAAGGAGAGAGGTCTAGTTTTACTCTCCAACTTTAACTACATCCTCAAAAGATCTAGCTGCTACATATGGACACAAATCCATTTTTTGGTGATTTTTGGATCCAAATTTTTCGATCAAATGTGTTGACCGACATAGGAGTAGTATAGGAAAGGAAATGGTGTCTCATTGCCCCACTCCAAGGGTGTCACTGTAATGTGTATGTGGTGGATTTCATGTTAGGTCATTTGGAAGCAATCATGAAATGTAGAATAACTTCCCAAGTTAGTTCATCTAGGAAAGTGGTGGTATAACTCCCAAGTTGGGTCATTTGGGAAAGTGGTGGTATAACTCCCAAGTTGGGTCATCTGAGAGGATAAATGTGCTATGTTCATGTTGATTATTGTAGAGATTAAACTATATGTGATTGATTGATAGGTTAATCATAGAGAGATTTTACAATTTTTGCCCCTAGGTTAGGTCATTAGGGGGAATTGCTGGAAAGTGATGTGAAATGTCGTAAGGTGTATGAGCTAATTTTCAATAATTACGAATTATGAATATATCTTGATGACATAATGGTGTAAGGGGAATTGTAGGATGACCCTGATTTTAGCCCCTCTTTTGGCAAAAGGGGAAGTGATGAGGAGAACAAAAATTGATTCAAAAGTAAGTGCATAATGATGTAATGGATAATGTATGAGAGATATTTCCAAAGTGTGTATATATGTAGAAGAAAATGATGTCAAAGAGGAATATTGTGTGCATAAGGTATACGATATGATAGTAGGAATTATTTTGAAAAGAATTCTGAAAACAAGATAGAAATCAGAGTAAGAACGCTCAAGATATGTGAGAAATCATGTGGTGTGTATTAGTAGAGAAAATGAGTGTGAAGACTGACTATAGTAAAGTGAACAATGAAAAGTTACTATAAATAATAATGTGATAAAGTGAATAGGAAACTCATTTTTCTTTTATGTGAGTTTGATAGTGAGCTCTGAGTGTGTGAGGATGCTGCAAGTTAGAGCACCACGACCAAGTTGATTTGAGATGGTAATGACAACCATAGTGTGGCATACGACGATAGAGTTGATAAGCGTGATTTTTTTTGGAAAATATGATGATAGTAGTAATTTTGGATGAATTTTTGTGAATTTTTTTTTTTTAATTTCTCAACGTTTTAGACCTAGAAAAAAGTGGTGAAGGCACTAATGACCTTCGGGAAAGGATCACCTAGACATGGGCACTGGTGTCCTACTCCTAGGTGCTCCACTCCTATTATTAGGCACCTATGTCCAGAGAACATTGGGTTGAGTCCAGAGTGTTATAGATGTAAAAATGGATGTATGTTGTTGTTGTAGATGCTTATGTTTGTATATGTATAGTGGTCTAACACATTATTTTGTGTTGTTTTGTGGTGTGTAGAGGGATATCCATATGAGAGAGTTTCAAGGTGGCCGCCATTTGAGTACGTTTCTCGAATTAGGGGTTTCAGATGATGAGTGGGATGTTTTGGAAAATTCCGGTATGTGAAACATATCAAGGATGGGGGAGGTGCCCCATAATATGCCTATTCTTACAAATTTGTGTGAGAGATGGTGCACAGACACTTGCACCTTTTGGTTTCCTACAAGTGAGATGATAGTCACACTAGAGGATGTGTATCACATATTGTGATTACCTATTGTTGGCGAGAAGGCACATGTTATGGTAGTGGATGATATGTAGAGACAGATGAGGGACTATAGGTGGTATTTTGCGGGTACTCGAGTTCCTACCGAGGTCCATATTATCTTGGATGCTATTTTGAGATAAAGGGTTCCACGATTGTAGAAGTTTATTGCCATGGTGATAGTGTCATCGATTTTAGTAGAGGGTGGTGGAGTAGACATCTTATATAAAATGCATGATATTTTTCACTAGATAGAGGAGGAGAGCACTAGGTATGCTTGGGCATGATGTGTGTTAGGGCATGTATAGATTTATACAAGAGGAGCATGGTGGTTGTATTATAGCTACAACATTGTTGTATGTATGGGCCTATGAACATATTGTAGTATTAAGTCCAGTTGGTGGTGCTTGTGGAGATTGGGCAATGCCAGACATATTTTCTAGGAAATGGGTGGGTGTATTTGGTAAGAGGATGGATACCAATTCTTATAGAGTGATGATAGATCGCATGGGGCTAGAGGCCATAGTATAAAGGCCATACCAAGACTATGGAAGATGGCTAGAGGATGTAGTAGAGTTATGATGCATACGACGTACGATGTGGTTATAGAATCGATTTCCATGGGTGAATAATTTATTTCAGGGTAAGCGGGTTTCATGACAATTTGGTATGGCCCACGATGTCCCCATAGATTCATATAGATTGTTAAGATCTATTAGGGCACTGAGGAGGGTGGGAGCTAGACCAGGGCCCACAGGAGAGCAACTAGTACATCTAGGGCTAGATGAGGCAGATGTGACGAGAGAGCCGATAGAGGTGGATGACACGAGATGTACATAGGCATACTAAGCATTGTGGGCATCACATCGGTGGGTGATTTTGTATCCAATATTGGGAGATGTAGTAGGATTGCCACCAGGAGGAGGAGCAGAGCGACAAGCACATGACCCCGATAGTGTAGCGGCAATGACAACAAAACATAATATTTGTATGGTGTTATTGTGTGAGTTGGTATATGGTTTACAAATTTTTATTGTTGTCTAAAACATGGATATATGGATGCAGACGATGTATATTGGTCATTTCTCGTGGACACATCCATCCACACATTGACGCAGAATGTGCCTGCAAACATAATCACAAGTGAAGGCATGCTAGAGCATGTGGATGATATTTCCAATGAGCATGCTCACTTGTTTGAGCTAGTTACAATTAAAAAAATGACATGTAAAATGCTACTGAGCAAGTGAGACAAGGCATGAAAGGAGACACAATGAGCTAAAGAGGCCATTGGCGGAGGTTCTTTAGCTCAAGATGTATTTGCATGGTTTGTGGATTTTCAGATTCACTTTTTAGAGTAGTCTACAGAGAACACACTATTGCATAGGTAGGTAGAGAGATATAGAGGTCGTGACCAATGACACAGAGTTAGTAGTGAGGCTTCTAGTTCTAGAGCTTTGGCAGTTCCAGAGAGTGATAACGATGATGAGTTATGAGTTGTATTGATGTAGGGGACCTTCCCCCCAATGATGAGATATTTTGTAACTATGATATATATATATATATAGATGGATTTATTAGTGTATGATCATTGTTCTTTATGTTTATTGATGTGATGGTGATGAATGATGTATTTGAAGTTACTTATATATGATGTTTGAATATTTTTTGCATTTTTTGAATTGATTTGCAATGGGTAAATGTTGATGTGGAATAATGTGATTAGAGATAGATAAATGATGATATAATGTGTATGATGCTAGATGATGTATGTAATGTGATTACACAAAGTTGAATTGTATGTATGAATAGAGTTATGATTCAAAATGAATAATTTGTAAGAGTAGGAGATGATTGTATGTTAGTATGATGAGGATAGAGTGGGGGGGTAGATTAGCAATGCCCCCAGTGTATTAGGTTCATTTAGATAAGACCCCTCAACACTCAATAATGAACCATAAAGAAAAAGTGCGTCATTGGGAAATGATTCGATAATGTGCATTGGATGAATGAAGAAAGTATGCGAAGAGATGTTATTATTGTAATAGATCCCTCAATAACCATGTAAAAACTGTAATAACATGAGTGCGTTATCGAGGGGTAAGGTGATCTAAGTCACCTACCAAATACCAAGCCAATGTGAAGTGGTGGAAGCATGTGGAATGGAAGAAAAATGAGTGTAGGATCCAAATTTAATGTCATGTGGAGCAGTGCCAATGATGTGTGAAGCGGCGGTGGGAAGTGCAAATGACAAGGGATGTGGAAGCCAATGTGTAGTAGTAACATGACGTGGAGGATGAGATGGTGCATCGATGGATGGATGCGATGGAGAGCGCGCATTAGTAAGAACCCGCGGTGGTGGATGAATAATGACCTTAGAACTAGAAGAAGGAGATAACTCAACTGGAGTAAGAACATGCCTACAAGGGAGAGGAGATATAAACCACTCAAGTGGGTGAGAACCAAAAGAAATTATGCCCTTATCTCCTAATTATTTCAAGTAATCATGAAGGGCATAACAATTATTTTCCTTATGGCCATTAATATGGTGATAGTTATAGTAAGGTCTATCATGCTGGCATTGCAAGCGATGAGGTGGATGGTGCTGGTTAGAAGGTAAGCGGATTAAACACTTGTGAGGAGATGGTGGATGGTGTTAGTAGGAGGAGAAAAATTAATATACAGAGATGAAGTGACATGAGGAGATGAACTAATAGATGGAGATGACTCATGCATGTTATTAGATGGAACCTCAGAAGAAGATGAGAATGGAGCAGGGGATTCACACTCAACAATATGCAAGGAAGTAGAATTATGACTATCAATTGTTTCATTGAAATAAAAGAGAGACTCAGACAAAATAATTTCATTAAGTGTATCATCAAGTGTATAATCAACATAATATGAAAGAGAATGCAAACTAGTATGTGATGTATCACGAAAAGCATTTTCAGAAATAGAGCAACATGAGATGTACCTAGAGTAGTTTCCTTAATAGTATGAGAATCAACATGAAAATGTGTATTATTGTCAAGGCCAAACATGAAAATAATGAGAGTATCATCTATATTTTCTTTAGAAATTTCAGGAGGAGGATCATGGCTAATGGTAAACATGGTGTACAATGAGTGAAGCTCATCAAATAGGAAATAATGCCAATGGTAGAATTATCAAAGCTAGTAGGAACATTAAATTCGTTAGCTAAGAGTTGTTGAATATGATCCAACATAGTAACATCACGATGTAGAGTAGTGAGCTCAGTTATGGTTGCCTCATCATAGATGAGATTGAAACTGACATGAGGCATGACTATCTGAGAAGGAGAAGAACTATCCTTAGCCATTAGGGTTGTAGTGGATCCTAGGGAAAATAGTTCTAATCTATGGTTTCACCAAAATGATTCAATAAAATGTAAATTTTGCATATAAATCTAAATGCCATAAATGAAATATAAGTGCTATACAATTTATTTTATTTTTATAAATGAAAGGAAATAATAAGGATAAGGTACTTATGTGAATTTGATTTACCTCGCAGTGATCCGGGATTGAGAAATATAATGGAACAATGGAACAAAGTGTCATAAAAACCCCCAGAAAATTGTAGTGGAAGAAAATCTAGCCAGACTGGGGCATTTTGGGCACTCTAGTATGAAATCTGGGTGCCTTGGTATGTAAAAAAGGTCATAATATTATGTTGGTGTGGTCGCTAGGTCTTCGTATTTGTTCGAATTTGGCCGCTGAGTGTCGCACTTATTTCACTAATTTTTCCATAAACTTGCAATGAATAATCACCTCTAAAACCCCACAGAAAGCATCAAATCCTAAAAAAGAAAGATGTAATTGAAGAGGTTAGACTATCCTCAAATGCCACAATGGTGGTCTTACAGCTAAATGTGGCCCTACTTCTTAGACCCAATGTAGTTATGTGTGTTTGTGTAGCAATAATGCTCCTAGGTCGCCCTTGCGCTAATGACGCCAAGATAGTGGGCACTAGATAGATAAAAATATAAATGTGTGGATGGAATACAATGAAATCCCCTTCCTATGCAGTGTGTATGTAGAATAATAGGCCAAATGCAGTCCCTTGTTATATGTAGATAGCTAGCCCTTTATAATAATAATCCACCCACATATTGGTGTGTATGTTGTATTTATATAGGGATCTCTTGTTAGAATTTCAGCACTAATAACCCGACATGCCGACTATTACCTCAGGAGATGTAAGGGAAAACCAAAAATACCGACCTCAAATGTCAAAAATAAGATCAAACATAAAGAGGACAAGGGCACCCAAAATGGACAAGAGCATCTGACATTAGTGTCCAGCCTTGGGCGCTAATGTCAAGAGACAAGTGATGAAAAATGAGTGAGAACTTACAGACAGGGATCCCTGAGACCTGACCAGACCTATGTGTATGAGTGTTGAATGTGCAAGAAAACAAGTAATGAATACAAACAAGACAAATTAATGGATTACAAGATGGGTCATCAGTGAATACTTTCCTTACGCAAGATCCATATAAAAAACAACATACTTAGCAGTATAATAATAGTGTTAAGTCCGTGATTTTGTGTCTACATAGGCTTTGCTATTTCCTGAAGACTACAAGAGTTGAAAATATTTGATGACTACTTGATAATCATCAAATAGGTAAATGGTACATATCAAGTTAAAGATGATAAGTTCCTCCCATATAAACACATGCTTGATAGTCTAAAGGGGTATTTATGGATAATCACATTTGAGCAAGTTTCTTGTTTTCAAAATAAAATAGTAGACGTCATGGCAATTATCGCATCCCTTCTAGTGTTTGAGACAAATGAATCTCATAATGAGTTTCTCATTTTGGTGCCTGCATAGGATTTTTCAGAGTCCACCATGGTTTGTGAGATTGTTGGCCCTAAAAATCCTTGGTATCACGATATTTATACCTTCATCCAAACCAAAACCTACCCCCTCAATATGAATTCATCTAACAAAATACCCTTAGCACAACATGTTGTGCACTATACCATCATTGGTGACACCCTATACCAAATATGCTAAGATGGGACTCTCTTAAGGTGTCTCAACCAAGATGAAGCTAATTAGACACTAGCTGAGGTACATTCAGGAATTTACGATGTGAACACAAGTGGAATGGTTCTAGATAATAAGATCTTATGTGTTAGATATTATTGGCCTACTATGAAGACTAACGCATGTAAATTTGTTAAAAAATGTGAAGCGTGTCAATGACATGGTAATTTGATTCATGCATCTTTTTAAGCTCTGTAGCCTATCACTTCACCCTGGCCTTTTTCTAAATGGGGGCTCGACTTGGTCAGAAAAATAAATCCCATCTCCTCTAATGGCCATACCTTCAAAATAATTACTACAAAGTATTTCATCAAGTGGATCGAGGCCATGCCTCTTACCTACGTCATTGGGTTTAATATTGCTAAATTCATATTCAACCATATAATTTTTTATTTTGGTTTTCCCACTACCATTATCACTGATAATGGTACCTCATTCAAAAATAAAAATATCAAAGCCTTAGCCAAGAAGTATCATATCCACCTACAATGGGAAACTCCCTATTATCTGCAATGAAATGGCTAGTCTGAAGCTTCTAATAAGACTATAAAATCCATACTGGAAAAGACAGTTGATAAAAATGGTTGTAACTAGCATACAAAACTATATCCCACCCTTTGGGCATATCGAACACCCTTCTACACTCTAACCAGAGCCACCCCTTTTCCATAGTATATGGATATGAAGCCATACTAGCTATCAAAGTTGAGCTCCCTTCCCTTCTCATATCCCTCCAACACCTGGTGCATGAAGAGTATTAATGTTGCACATGTCTTGTAGAGTTTGAACTTCTAGATGAAAGATTAGTTCATGCCTTGAATCATCTACAAGTGTATCATAATCGATGTTGGAACATAATGATTAAGTAGTCTGGCCAACCCTTAATGTATATGGGTTCATCACTAATATATAGGTTAACATTTAATAATATGAAATATTTATATTTCTATCATTAAATATGTTAACCTAGGTATATACTTTAGGTAAAATTTGTAATATCATGAAATGATTATATTTCTATTATTAAATATTATACACCTAGGTGTATGTGTCAACTGTTCAGGTTGAAACGGTGGGTCGGGAGACATACCCGATCACCTTCTATAAAAAAGTACTTTAGGTCCTCATTTGATATATTCGAGAAATATATATAAGGTGTGTAAATCAAGTGATTTGGTTTTATCCTTGGTCAATAGAGTTTTAAAGGAGGAGGTGATCTTACCGGATGCAAAATAAGTTCTTTGAAGTAAAAGGTTATTTTCAAAGTAGTTTTTACCCTATTGGGGGTTTCCACTATAAATAATGTGTCACTTGTGTTATTTATTTCGTATTTCTTTATTTACTTATGTTATGATGTAATGTTTATTTAAATATTTATTGTAACATTATATAATATGTAAGTTGATTAAATCCATATTTATTAGAATCCTCAAATTCTAACATAGTAACAGAGCGAGGTAAATTAAATAAATTAAGATCAAATGTTGTGTATTTTATTTATTTATTTTGTATGGTTTTTTTAACTAACCCAGAAGGATATTTAAAATAACCGGCCCCTTCTTTCCATTGTGCAACCTAAAAGTTTTACTTTGTGAAGACTCAAGGTGAATTCACAAGTGGAAAATTTAGAAATTTCTTACCTTCTATGAAAACTCGTGTACATGTAAGGGTAAAATATTTGAAATAATTTTTTCTATAGTTTTAATATGTATAGGTTAAAAAGATATTCAAAATAAAAACACAAAGTTAAATACAATAAAAAGGAGACAAACTCTATAGAAATAGGATTTTCAATTTATTTCATTAGTAGGGTGAAAGTAATTCTCTCCTCTATAAAACTCTAGGTTAACTTGTATTTTTTTCATGTGGAATCATGCCCCTTGGTAAAATTCATTTACTATTTTAACCTTATTATGTTTTCAAAAGTAATCTATGTGTGTCTTTTGGACTCCTTTTATAAGATTCGATTTGAAAAACTATAGTTTATAGTTAATCTATAACTATATCCTATATAATTTGAAAACTATATTATTATTTTTAAATAAATATATATAATATAGAATAAGGTTTATATAATAATTTATATATAAGCATCATATTAAAATTGATATAGTTTTGAAAAAAAAACTATATATTAAAAGCCTTAAACCATATTAAAATTACACGAGATTGGGGGAAAAGTCAACGAACCATATTTTAAGCCTAACTTTAAATCATATTTAAACTTAACTTATAAATCTAGGCATATATAGTTTTAAAAAGAATAAACAAACCTAAGTTTGAATCATATTTTATATATATGGTTAGTTTAAATAGCTTAAAATATAATAAGGATTTCAATTTATTTCATTGGTCGGGTGAAATTACTTGTCCCCTCTATAAAATATGTAGGTTAATCTATACTCTCATAAATCTACTTGCACTTGGTAAAATTCTTTTAACCTGGTCTATGTCCTTTAAACCCTTTTAATAAGGGTTATGTATTTTTTATAAAAAAATACTATAGTTTATAATTTATATGAACTATATGTTGTTTTTTATTTACATTCTATAAAATATATACCTCTTTTTAAAAAAAGTGTACATATTTTTATAGTATAAATTATAATAGGTTATTATAATGTGTTGAAATATAACCTCCCTAATATTATAAAGAAGAAAAAATTATGGAATTTCACATTCTGGAAATACCAAGTTTTGACTTCATTAAATTTGACGGTCAAATGACCATCATGGTAGACCAAACATAAGACAGTATGACGGTCATTTAGACGTCAAATTTAATCTCGTAGGTTTTAGGAAAATTTCACTGTGTTAAAATTGATGGTCAAATGATCGTCACAATAGACCAAAAAATAAGCCATTATAACGGTCATTTAGACGTCAAATTTAAGCTGGTCAGATATTTGTCCACATTAAACTTTTCTAGAAATTTATTGTTATGCATTCTTAGGGGTCTCTTCTTCACTTCTATATGGTTGGAAATGTTTTTTATATAAATATGAGGTATAATGTAGAGCCCTTTATATTGCGGGTTATTATTTTGATCATGGGAGGGTAATTAATATGCATTGTAATGACATAATTAGTTATGATCAAATAGTTTCTTTAGATCTATAAAATTTGATATGATTCTATTGAAAGTGTTGTTTTTATTATCGATAAATATGTATCTAACTTTGTGGTACATTGTATATTATAATGGGGCGTGTTTTACAAGTTTAGGAAAATAATAGCGTCGAGCTATTTCTTACTTGACAAAACCTAAATCCTGAATGAAACCAACTACAACATTTGGGTCAAAACATAATTTATGGCGAAGAAACTCTGGACGATTGTTTTTGGATTTGAGGTTGCTCCCACCGGTCATCAAACAACTGTAGATAACATGAACACATTCTTGCAACGAATGTATGAGGCTCTTTCTATGATTTTACACAATGTGAATGATGAGTACCTTCTACACATTGGTAATATCGAACATCTGAAAGAGGTATGGACACAACTAGAATTCATGCATGAAGGATACTTGGTATATCAAGGATATTAATGAGAGTACAATAGCTGAAGGAATTCAAAGAAATGGTCTGTATATTTTTTATGATTTCTCTTCTGTATCCTGTTTTATATCTCAAATTTTGAATAATTCAAAACTATGACATGAAAGATTATGACATGTTAATTATCGAAGCTTATATGAAATGTCTAGATATAATCTAGTGAAAGGTTTATATGTGTTGTCTTCTTCTCTTGAAGTTACTTCATTAAATGCTTCTAAATGATGGTTTTGGTTCTAATTTAGTAAATGGTCATGATGATGTTTTGATACTATAGATGTTTCTGAAAATATTATCTTTATAGATAAGAAATTAAATTGGGCTCACTCTATATTAGAAAGTTTGAATCCTATTAACCTTAGGAAAATGACCAGAAGTCATCACATGTACCATGCATTAATTACCTTGTATGAATCTAAGCCGTAAATTATTATAGGGTCTAGGTGGATATCAAAAGTAAAATATAATGCTGATGGTAGTATTAAAAAACATAAAGCTAGACTTGTTGCTAGAGGTTGCACTCATAAACCTGGTATTGATTATGTTGAGACATTTCCTATAACTAAAATGAGTACTGTTAGGGCCTTATTTGCAATGACCAGTCAATTTGGGTGGGAAATCCACCAAATGGATAAGAAAAATATTTTTTTAAATTGCGATTTAAAAGAACTTTACATGTTTCAATATAAAGGATTTGAATAAACTGGTAAAGAAAACTATGATTGTAAGTTGATAAATCCTTGTATGGTTTAAAACAAGCTCTTAGATCTTGGTATGCGAAAATTATTTTCCTCTTTAAACTGTTAGATTTTGTTAATTGTTCTTCTAACAATGATATATTCATTAAACAATAAGACTCAAATATTATCATTATATGTATATATGTTGATGATTTTCTTATGTCCGGTGACAATTATGATTTAATTCATAGGATTAAAGAGAAACTGAAGCAATACTTTGAAATGAATAAGTTAGGTCTCTCACATCAAGTTATTTATATGATTGTATTTCATTCTATTGTTATTTTTCAAAACACAATATGCAACCATTGTATTGAATTTTTTTCTTATGATTGATTGTAAACTATTTTCTACTTCAATGGAAGTTGAAATAAATATTGATCCTAAATCTGCATATGAAAAAGGTTGATCCTATTTTATAGACGATGTTAGTTGATAGTTTTTTAATCAAACTATAACTAGATCATATATTTCCTATACAGTAGGAATTACTTCAAGGTTTATGCAGGAATCTTTTTTAGAGATCATTGAAATATTGCAAAAATAATTTTTAGATATTTGAAAGGAACAATCAATTATGGGTTGCATTATAATAAGAATAAAAATGCTATCTTATATGGATTTTGTGATTCTAACCATACTAATGTTGTGTTATAAAATATACTGGATATGTGTTCAAGTTTTTGTTGTAGGAACCATTACTTAGAAAAAAAATACAATCAACAGTCTCCATTTCTTCTACTAAGGAAAAGAAGTAAAATAGAAGAAGTAAAGAATCCATGTGGCTGCAATGACTGTTGGTAGAGATACACCTGGAAGATAAAATAAGTATTTATCTTCTATGTGGTGGTTAGAGTTGTATTTTTCTTGATTAAGAATCCAATTCAACATTAGAGGATGAAGAACATTGAGATACATATACATTTCACCCGTGAGAAGGTGTAAAGTGATGAGATAAATCTCAAGTTCATGTTGACTGAATAACATGTTGCTGACATCTTTACAAAGTTCCTGAGTGCCGTAAAGTTTTTTCACTTTCGTGAAAAGCTTGGATTGTCAGAGTTGCCATTGAGGGGGAGTGTGCATAAAAATTTCACCTCCTAATGGAACTTGGTTTTTGTGAAAAGACCTTCGGGTAAGTTTTAAAAAGACCTTCGGGAAAGTGTAAAAAGACCTTTGGGCATGTATACCTCTTCGACTTCTTTTTTAGAAAGAAGTGTAGAAATATCTTAAAGGCAGTCTTCAGTAAACTCTTTAGTGTTATTGAGTTTACTGGTAAACATCTAGTACAAGCATATTGTTAAGGAGGTCCTTAGTTATAAAAGGCTCCTATATACTTGGGTTCAATAACCTTTTATGAGAACATTTAAAACTCACAAATCATACTTAATCACTGATCATGGGATGATCTTTGGGATTCCAAATCCTTTTGTACCAAAAGGTAAATTGAATATGATGAAGGTGTTATAATTCCTTCAACTGATATGCTAGCCTAAAAATTTTATGGTTTAAGGATTGTAAATCTTGTAGTGTACCACATGCAGGCAATCTATTGGCATATGTTATGTTATACCACTTAACATTAAGAGGGAGTGTTGGAACATAATGATTAAGTGGTCTGACAAACCCTTAATCTATATGGGTCCCATGGTTTTCTTCTTTTGTTCACCTCCTTTTGTGACTCGTCTCATGCTTCCGTTATAATTGTTCGCTTATACCATGTTGGATACGGTCTAGGAATACCGTTTTCCTTCTTATTTGGCGTGTGTTTAAAATTTTAAAAAATCCAAAACATTGAAATATGTCCAAAAAACCCAAAAATAATGTAAAACTAGTAAAAACCATAAAAATAAAAAAAGTGAAAAAATATTCAGAAAATGTTTGACAAAATCTCAGCAGCTTGTTAAACATGAAAAAGGATTGAGAGGGGGGGTGAATCAATCCTGTAATAAAAAATTTCACTTCTCTATTTCAAACAATGAACATATATTCATATGAATCACATACACTAGTTCTTGATTACAATTTGAAATAATCTAGTATGACATAAACACATGACAGGAACACACAACAAACTTGAAGCCTTTCTTTATTGATATTTAGAATAGAGCTCATTGATTTGATTGATGTCAATAGACTACAATATATAATCAAAATCTCAACAATACTATCAATATGATTTTGAAAAAAACTTTCAACTGTAGACCAACTAGACTTCTCTTCTTCATAACCTGTCATTATAAACACATAATAATTTCCATTCCACAAGGACCAACTACTGTCCTGAAAGAGACTTCTAGGGGGGTTTTGCTTTGCAGAAAAGTTTTCTTTAATTGAAGAGAAAAGGGTTTTTCATCAATACACTTGCAAAGACGAAATTATATTCTTTTTTTACACCATTCACTTGACTCTTCATTTCACACAAACTTTTCATTTTTCATGCCTTAGACTAATTTTCACCATTTGAGTCATATCAGTCTCTTTATATTCACCAAGTTCAAGCATCCTTTGGCACTTGAATTTGCATAAAAAATACAAATATGTCCCTCCATCTTCTCACAACAAACTAGGGGAGTTTTTCATGAGTTTGTAATTGTTTATAAGCCTTTAGATTTTTTCAAACACTCCTTTTCTTTGACTTAGAACCTTAGGCTTCCTTGCATGTCTTTTTGAACTCAATCCACTTCTCTATTTTGAATTAAATCAAATTGAGTTTTCTCTAAGGTACATGTTCCACTTCTTGCTGGAGCATGCTGGAGAAAGATCATAAGTCTTCAAATGATCTCAAGATAGCCAAGGACTTTGAGACAAAGCAGTTTTAGACTAACATTGACATTGTTAAAGATATGGCAATTTCTTGACAAGTTCATACATACTGTCAGTTGTGATGGTGAATCTACTATGCAAATATCACCTTCATGTAGGAGAAACCCTTTCTCCATATTCCTTGGTTCCTCTTTTAGTCTCTGTATACTTAACATAAAGATTCCAGTTACCCTTCATAATGTAATTGCATTTAGAAGAACAATTTTATACCTTTGTACTTGCTTGAAAGGATCACACAATTGGTCAAACTAAACTCTCCATTGTTTTGAGATCTTTTCCTTAATTCAAAACACTTTTCACATTTATTCAGTCATGAATTGGTTTGTAAAAGAAGGCTCGGGAGGTTCTATGCACTTTAGACAAGCAAATTTGTATTTACAAACACCAAAAACAACCCTGTATAGATCCTTCATATTGTTCAAGATTTATGTCAATGAATTTATCTCAGCTCAGTCAATTAAATCATGAAATTCCTTTTGAAATAGTGGCATAGTGTCTCCATAGACATTTCCAAAATTATTTACAAATTTTTGTTGGAAGAAACTCGAGATTCTAGCATTTATTCCTCCAAACCCTAAGATCAGGGTCTCACTGGACTGTGAAGACCCGAGCCATCAGAAAAATCATTTCCTTTCTCAAATCTTGATGAAAATAAAAAATCAAGTGATGTAGACTTTTTAAATCCCTCTCCATATTTTGTAATTAACATTCAAGTTGGAAACAAGCTAAATCACTCCCATAAATCAAAAAATGAAGTGCATAACATGATACCAGTCATGACAATGATATTTAACACAAGAAAAATTCACTTTTGTGATTAAAGAATTCTTCCTACTCACTTTGGGAAACTCTTGAGCCTTGTAAGATCTTTGTTAATACTCAGAACATGCTCCTTCTACATCCTTTCATACCCAAAAATCCAATATTGCAATCAAAGTGGTATTCATGTTGACAGGGTTTCAATTTACCAACCAAGCATTTGATTTTGGACTCATACAAGCACTATGAATGATATGAGGAGACAAATAAGACATTGTATGCTATGTTCCAATGTTCAAGGATCATCTATAAAATAAGGACCCTCTATTTCCTTTCACACAATGGTACCCAACAATATTCTAGTGTCTTAAGGATGATGATTCTTGTTTATGAGAATTCTTACAAAATGCATGATAACCTTGTGGAGGGGACATCTCAGGGGAAGCCTAACTTCATCAAGAGTTGCATTCAGTCATCTAGACATAATTCACTTTCCAGTTTTCACATGAAGATATTTACACCAAACACAATGCAAATATAACACTTTAATTCCCTGAGAGGAATTTGCATTGAACTAGACTATCTTGAATACTTTTACAACATAAGGATTATAGAAACACCATAAGTAGACAATAAAATACTTTAAGGAAGCTCAGTTAAGTGGTTTGAGGGCTGACATACAATTTTTTCCATTTCTGACTCAAGAGAGTGCTTGGAACAGATAAAAACACAATTGGAAAAAAACCTACCAAATACTAAGCCGACGTGAAGTGCTGGGAGCATGTGGAATGGAAGAAACATGAGTGTAGGAGCCAAAATGAATGTTATGTGGAGCAGTGCCAATGATGGGTGAAGCGGTGGTGAGAACTATAAATGCCAAGGGATGTGTAAGCCAATGTGTAGTAGTAGCATGATGCGGAGGATGAGATGGTGCAACGATGGATGGATGTGATGGAGAGTACGTATGAGTAAGAACCTGTGGTGGTAGATGAACAATGACCTTAAAAATAGAAGAAGGATATAATTAAAATGGAGTAACAACACACAAACGAGGGAGAGAAGATATAGACCGCTCATGTGAGTGAGAACCAAAATAAATTATGCCCTTGTCTCCTAATTATTTCAAGTGATCATGAAGGGCATAACAGATGTTGTCCTTATGGCCATTAATATAGTGATAGTTATAGTAAGGTCTATCATGTTGGCATTGCAAGCGATGTGGTGGATGGTGTTGGTTAGAAGGTAAGCATATTAAACACTTGTTAAACAAAGCACAGAACAAATCATGAGGTCTAACATGATGTGAAAAATGTAATGGTTCCTGTGCGATTGGAGGGGGAGTCTGAGGTGTAGCCTGACATGGAGTAGGAGATGGCAGATGCTTATGTGATGGATTAGACGAAACTTGTTTGTGAGGTGAAGGAGATGGAGACCATGAAGGATGCTCAATAGATGGGAGTGGAGAAGAACTAGATGATGCAACAATAGTAGTAATAGGAGGATCTATAACATGTGCAATAAGGATATATTGTTCTAAGTAAATGAGCTTATAGCATAAAAGCGTGAATGATTAACATGTATCATATTATAATTGTTGTTTCAAGGAAGGAATCAAACCACAATAGAAGATGAATTACTTCTCTAGGTCAACATGTTGAAAAAATAGCTGGTGTATGCAAACATTATATCGTAGAATGTAATCAATGACAGGTTCTATTTTTCCCTGATGTAAAGTAGGTAAGTGATCATATGTAACTCTAGGGACATTATTAACTATGAAACAACAAAGAAAAGCTTCTTCCATCTCACAATAGGTATTATAGATCCAAAGGGAAGATGCATGTACCATTGGAGAGAAAAATATGTGAAACTTTGGCGAAAGGCTTTAAGTAACAACCGATCATTAGAATATGAATCCATAACCATACAATAATGCTTGAGATGTAAGTATGGATTTCCAGTACCATATAAACATGAAAATGTAGGAATAACAAAATCCTTAGGAAATGTTGAGTTATGGATATTTTTGGGAATAGAATTTCCATGAAATGAATTATTGCCAATGGAAGCATGATAGGCATTGATTTATAATGTAATATATTGGACCTGAGCTTGTAAGTGATTAACAACATGCATGAGGGAAAATATATATTGTGAAGGAATAATAGAGGATAGCAAAAATGTGTTAAGAAGTTGTAATTTTCCATTATAAGTAATCATAGGGATATCAATAGGAGACATAGGAGATTCTGATGCTAAGGGAAAACTAGAAGGTAATGCCAAAGGAGTGATAGGTGATGAAGGACATGGAACATACATAGAAGCAGTAGGAATAACATCAGAAATATCCCTAGGAGAGGAAGTGTTAGATGGAGATGCGGTAATAGGAGGAGACAAAGTAATAGATGGAGATGAAGTGACGTGAGGAGACGAACTAATAGATGGAGATGAATCATGTATGTTATTAGATACAGCCTCAGAAGAACATGACAATGGAGTAGGGGATTCACACTCAATAGTATGTACGGAAGTAGAATTATGACTATCAATTGTTTCATCGAAATCAAAGAGAGACTCAGATAGGATAATTTCATTAAGTGTATCATCAACATAATATGAAGGAGAATGCAAACTAGTATGCGATGTATCATGAAAAGAATTATAGAAATAGAAGAAACATTAGATGTAGCTATAGTAGTTTCCTCACTAGTATGAGAATCAACATGCACATGTGTATTATCTTTAAGGCCAAGCATGAAATTAATGAGAGTATCATCTAGATTTTATTTAGAAATTTCAGAAGGAGGATCATGTCTAATAATATAACATGGTGTACAATAAGTGAAGCTCACCAGATCAAAAATAATGCCAATGATAGAAGTATCAAAGCTAGTAGGCACATTTCATTCATTAGCTAAGAGTTGTTGAATATGATCTGACATAGTAACATCACGATATAGGGTAGTGAGACTTAATTATGGTTACCTCATCATAGATATTATTGAACACTCACATGAGGCATAACTAAGCTGAGAAGGAGAAGAACTATCTTTATCCATGAGGGTTGTCAGATGGATCCTAGAGAAAATAGTTCCTAAGCTATAGGTTCACCAAAATGATTCTAATAAATTTTTTATTTTTATATATGAATCTAAATGTAAAGAAATGATATAAATGAAATTATACTAAAATATGAAGTGCTCATATAATTTATTTTGATTTTTTATAAATGAAAGGAAATAAGAGGGATAACGATACCTACATGAATTTGACTTACCTCGCAGTGACCCAAGACTAGATAGTGTGATGAAATAGAATAATAGATCAATCGTAACAAAGAATCTTAATAAATGTAGCAAGAGTAAATATGACTGGATTGGGGCTCCTGTGGAGGGATAGGGGTGCCTATGGGCACCTTTAGTCTTGATTACCCTGGGCACTTTTGTCTATAGAAAAAATGTCAAGAATATGGTATTCTGATAGTAGTTTCTAGGTCTTCGTAATTATTCACCTTTGGTTGTGTGAGTGTCGCACTTGGTTCACTGATGTTGCACCATGAACCTAAAAATGAAGAATCACCTGCTAAAAATCCCAAATAAAACATCAAACCCTAAAAATAGAAAGATGTAAATGAAGGGGTTTGTACTATCCTCAGATGCCACAATGGTGGTATTACATTTGAGTGCATGGCACTACATCGTATATCCAATGCATTTCTGTGTGCTTGTGTCTTCAATAATGCTCCTAGGTCTCCCTTGCGCTAATGATGCCAAGATAGGGGAAATAATTAGATAAAAATGAAAATGGTGGATGGAATAGAATGAACTCCTCTTCTTATGCCGTGTGTATGTAGAGTAATATCCCAAATGTAGTCCCTTGCTCTATGTAGATAGCTAGCCCTTGATAAGAGTAGTCCACCCATATGATGGTATGCATGTTGTGTTTATATAGAGATATCTTGTTTCTGAATTTCAACACTAATGACCCTGACATGCCAACTCAGTATCTCAGGAAGATGAGAGGGAAAATTGACAAAGGAAAATGACCTCAAATGTCAAAAATAAGATCAAATATAAAGAGGAACAAGGGTGCCTAGGATGGATAGGGGTGCCTAACGCCACTCTCCAATTGTGAGTGTTATTATCTAGAGACCAGTGACGACATATAAGTGATAATTGATAGACATGGATCCCTGAGACTTGACTAGAACTGTGTGTATGAGTGGTGAATCGTGCAAGACAACAATAAATGAAGACCAACAAGACAAACAAATGGACTACAAGATGGGTCATCAGTGAATAATTTCCTTATGCAAGATCCATATAAAAAACAACATACTTAGCGGTATAATAATAGTGTTAAGTCCGTGATTTTGTGTCTACATAGGCTTTGCTATTTCCTGAAGACAACAAGAGTTGAAAATATTCGATGACTACTTGATAATCATCAAATAGGTAAATGGTACATATCAAGTTAAAGATGATAAGTTCCTCCCATATAAATGCATGTTTGATAGTCTAAAGGGGTATTTCTGGATAATAGAATTTGAGCAAGTTCCTTGTTTGCATAATAAAAAAGTGGATTCCATGAAAACTATCACATCCCTTCTCATTTTTGAGACAAACCAATCTCACAATGAGTTTCTCATAGAACATATTTTGGTGCCCGCATAGGATTTTTCAGAGTCCACCATGGTCTGTGAGATTTTTGGTCCTAAAAATCCTTGGTATCACAATATTTATACCTTCATCCAAATCAAAACCTATCCCCCAGTATGAATTCACCCAAAAAAATACCCTTAGCACAACGTGTTTTGCACTATACCATCATTGCTAACACCCTATACAAAATATTTTATGATGGGGCTCTCGTAAGATGTCTCAACCAAGACGAAGCTAATTAGACACTATTTGAGGTACATTCAAGCATTTATGGTGTGCAAAAAAATTGAATGGTTCTAGATAAGAAGATATTATGTGTTGGCTATTATTGGCCTATTATGGAGACTAATGCATGTAAATTTGTTAAAAAACATCAAGCGTGTCAACGACACGGTAATCTGATTCATACACCTTTTCAAGATCTGCAGCCTATCAGTTCACCCTGGCCTTTTTTTAAATGGGGGATCGACTTGGTTGGAAAATAAATCCCACCTCCTCTAATGGCCATACCTTTAAATTAATTGCTACTGAGTATTTCACCAAGAGGATCAAGGCTATGCCTCTTACCTATGCCATTGGGTGTAATATTGCTAAATTCATATTCAACCATATAATTTTCTGTTCTAGTATTCCCACTGCCATTATCATTGATAAAGGTACCTCATTTAAAAACAAAAATATCAACTCCTTAACCAAGAACTATCATAAACTGCATACAATGGGAAACTCTCTATTACCCGCAATGAAATGGCCAGTCTAAAACTTATAATAAGACTATCAAATCCATACTGGAAAAGACAGTTGATATAAATGGTCGTTACTGGCATACACAACTATATCCTTACCTCTGGGCATATCGTACATCCTTCTGCACTCCAACAAGATCCACCCATTTTCCATGGTATATGGCTATGAAGCCATACTACCTATCCAAGTTGAGCTCCCTTCCCTTCGCGTATCCCTACAACACCTTGTGCATGAAGAATATTACTGCCATGTATGCCTTGTAGAGTTTGAACTTCTAGATGAAATATTAGTTCGTGCCTTGAATCCTCTACACGTGTATCAAAATTGATTGTGTCACCAATATCATAAAAAGATAAAACTTTGACAGTTCAAGATTTGTGATCTAGTATTAAAATAAAATCAAAAGAATACTACAAAGCCACACGAGAAGCATGGAAAATTTGAACTTAATTGGTTAGATCTCTACATCATCAATGTAGTATGGATCTAGGGCGTACATATTATATGATGAGAATGAAAAAGAGCTTCAAGAGCCTATGAATACTATTCATTCAAAAAATTTCTATTCCTGAGCTTGTAAAGAGTATCCCTTGTGCTGGGGGCATATCAACCTAATCACTTGCTTCACCTTTTCACCTTATCTCTTGCTTGCATCATTCCACATCACCATGTGTCATGTGTTTTCCTGGTCAGGATTTTCATTCCCATGGTTTTCTACTTTTGTTCACCCTATCCCTTTGTGACTCTTTCAATACTTCCATTAGATTTGTTCTCTTGTACCATGCTAGATATGGTCTGGGAATACCTTTTTCCTTCTTCTTTGGCGTGTGTTTAAAATTTTAACAAAATCCAAAACATTGAAATATGTCCAAAAAAACCAAAAACAATGTGAAACTAGTAAAAATCATAAAAATAAAAAAAGGAAAAAAAAACATTCAGAAAATGTTTGACAAAATCTCAACAACTTGTTAAAAATGACAAAGGAATGAGAGGGGGGGTGAATTAGTCCTTCGATAAAAACTTTCACTTCTCTATTTCAAATAATGAACACAAATCCATATGAATCACATAAACTAGTGCTTGATCACAATTTGATATAATCTAGTATGACATAAACACATGATAGGAACACACAACAAACTTGAAGCCTTTCTTTATTGATGTTTAAAACAGAGCTCACTGATTTGATTCACATCAATAGTCTGTAATATACAATCAGAATCTCAACAATACTATCAACATCCTTTTGAAAAAACATTTCAACTGCAGACCAGCTAGACTTCTCTTCTTTATCAACCTGTCATTACAAACACTTCATCAATTCCATTCTACAAGGACCAACTACTGTCTTAAAAGAGACTTCTAGGGGGGTTTTCCTTTGCAGTAAAGTTTTCTTCAATTGAAGAGAAAAGGGGTTTTCATCAATACACTTGCAAGACTGAATTATCTTCTTTTTGTACACCATCCACTTGACTCTTCATTTTACAAAAACTTTTTTATTGTTTATACCTTAGACTAATTTTCAATATTTGAGTCATATCAGTCTCTTCATATTCAGCAAGTAAGTTAAAGAGTCCTTTGGCACTTGAATTTTCATAATAAAGACAAAGATGTTTCTCCATCTTCTCACAATAAGCTAGGGGAGTTTTTCATGAGTTTTTAACTTTTTATAAGACTTTAGAATTTTTCAAACACTCATTTGCTTTGACCTAGAACCTCAGGCTTCCTTAACATGTATTTTTGAACTCAAATCACTTCTCTTTTTTGAACTAAACAAAATTGAGTTTGCTATGAGGTACATTTTCCACGTACTTGTTGGAGCATTCTAGAGCAAGATCACAGGTCTTAAAATGATCTCCAAGATAGCCAAGGATTTTGAGACAAAGCAGTTTTAGACCAACATTGACATTATTAAAGATATGGCAGTATGTTAACAAGTTCATCCATACTGTCAGTTGTGATAATGACTATGCTATAAAACTATCACCTTCATACAGGAGCAGCCATTTTTCCATGTTCCTTGGCTCCTCTTTTAGTATCTTAAGACTTAACATCAAGATTCCAGTTACCCTTCATAATGTAATTACATTTGGAAGAACAATTGTATACCTTTGTACTTGCATGAAAGGATCACATAGTTGGTCAAACTAAACTCTCCATTGTTTTGAGATCTTTTCCTTAATTCAAAACACTTTTCACATTTATTCAGTCATAATTTGGTCTGTAAAAGAAGGTTTAGAAGGTTCTATGCACTTTAGACAAGAAAATTTGTATTTATAAACACCAAAATCAACCCTGTATAGTTCCTTCACAGTATTCAAGATTTATGTCAATGAATTCTCTCATCTCAGTCAATTAAATCACAAAATTCCTTTTTAAACAATGGCATAGTGTATCCACAGACATTTCCACATTTTTTTGTGAATTTTCATTAGAGGAAACTCGAGATTCGAGCATTTATTTCTCCAAACCCTAATATCAAGGTCTCACTAGACTAAGAAGACCTAAGACATCAGAAAAATCGTTTTCTTGCTCAAATTTTGATGAAAATAAAAAAATAAAGTGCTACACAATTTTGAAAGCCTTCTCCATATTTTTCAATTAATATTCAAGTTGGAAATAAGCTAAATTATTCCCAAAAAGTGAAAAATGTAGTGCATAACATGATAATACTCACGACAATAATATTCAACACAAGAAAACTTCACTTTTGTGATTAAAGAATCCTTCCTACGCACTTTGGGAAACTCTTGAACCTTGTAAGACATTTTTCAATGCTTAGAACATGTTCCTTCTCCATCCTTTCATACCCCAAAATCCAAAATCGCAATCACAGTGGTATTCATGTTGACAAGGTTTTAATTTTCCAACCAAGCATTTGATTTTGGACTCATACAAGCACTCTGAATGTTATGAGGATACAGATAAGGCATTGCATGCTATGTTCTAGTGTTCAAGGATCATCTACAAAATAAGGATCCTCTATCTCCTTTCACACAGTGGTACCCAACATAATTCTAGTGTCTTAAGGATGATAATTCTTGTTTATGAGAATTCTTGCAAAATGAATGATAACCTTGTGGAGGGGACATCACAAGGGAAGCCTAACTTCATCAAGAGTTGCGTTCATTCATCTAGACACAATTCACTTTCCAGTTTTCACATGAAGATATTTACACCAAACATAATGCAAACATAACACTTTCATTCCCTGAGAAGAATTTGCATTGAACTAGACTAGCTTGAAGACTTTGAAAACACAAGGATTATAGAAACACCATTAGGAGACCATAATGTTTTGTAAGGAAGATCATCTAAGTGGTTTGAGGGCTGAAATAATTTTATTTCCATTTCTGACTCAAGAGAGTGCTTGGAAGAGAGAAAAACACAGCTGGAAATACACTCATAATTTCTTGAGAACATATCCATTTTTCCTAAAACTTGTTTCCTTTACGCGTTTTCCAGAACGTTCTTTTGATGCGACTCGCGTGAAATATCAACGTTTCACCAGCTTTCCTTGCCGACTTAAGCTTGCATTTATGTTTTTGGTCCCTTGGAATAGTGTTTTTCCTTTGTTTATTGTTTAGGAGTTCAGTTTGGTTTTGATCTTTGGGTGATTGAATTCCTATAAATGCATGGCTTGTGCTCAAACAAATGGTCTGCCCCTGATTTCACTTTCATGCTCTCTTTTTCATAGCTTAGTCTGTTATTCTGTTTAGAAGCCATAGTTTTAATTCTTTGCACGCTTAGTTAGCATTGTCCAGCTATTGGTAAGCCACATATCCATCTTGTGCAAACAGTGTTGATGTTCTATCTAATCCATTAGAAGTAGAATAGCTTAGGAAGTCATTAAAGTTGCAGGTTTTGCTCCTCAAACAGGATAGTTTCAGGTTCTGGACGCATTATGTTGCATGATTCGCAATAGATCCCGCTAGGAACTGCATAAGCCAAGCTCTGTACTCTTGCGCTATCCCTCTCCTATTCACGTTCTATTCAGTCTATATTCTAAAGGTTGTCCCTTGTTCGAACACCTACTCCTGTTGATGCAAGCATTACACGCTTTTCTGGATCTACGTGAGCACAAAGAATGAAGAGATCATACTGAGGGGACAAGATCACACACACACACCATCGGATTCGCCACTGTTCTGCGGAGTCCAGGTTCTAGCTTTCAAAGTTCTAGTTAGAATCATATCAAATAGAGTAGTTAATCGCTTTATTTCAGTAAATTCTATTCTCGATATTGCCAGGGAAGCTGTGGGGATTGATAGTTTCTAAGAAACTATGATTCACTTCTCACTTCTGAGGTAGGATCGAGAATCTTGCAAATAGATTAGTTATTTCATTGTTTAGAATAGATATACAAATTACACAGACAAATAGCTACACTCGGCTATTTTGTTTGTTTTAAATTATTAGTTTAGTTGTCAATTCTAAATATTTTAAATAGCTGCCTTCTTAAATTCTTATAAATCATCAAAAAAATACAAACAGAAGTCATATATGCTATAAATACATTTCGTATACTTAGAGTTCACTTTATTACAGTTTGTTTATATTATTATGTTTGTATGACAATTACGGGACCTATGGAGCCCAGAGAATACATTTTCGAGCCAATCGTGTCTCAGCCCAATCTCATAACAGCAATAACTGATATTGACCAGAATCTTAGAATCCAAGTCTTCCAAACAACAACAGACTTCCAGCATATCAGATCTCAGTTAAGAGGATTAAACATAGAAGATGACCAAGCACATACGTTTTGGTCAAATCAGCCAAACTACAGACTACCGTAGAAAAGAATCTACATGACTGTAGAAGGGTTTGAAAGAGAACAAACATTCGGGTGTGACCCTTTAGTTCCACAACCAGACGCAGGAGACACCCTCACAGACATAGATACTGGCCTAAGAATCCAGGTTGCAAGAACGCCTGCGAGGTATTCTGAGAAGATCGCACAACTGTTGATTCTAAACATAGAAATTGAGAAAGCGTATGATTATTGGATACTAGGGATCAGGACTTGATTCCACGCATGACCATAGCTGGTCCACGACAACCACAAACCTATGGTTGTGACCCACAGATCCCACAACCCAACGAATCCATAAGAGAATTAGACATAGATACTGGCCTACGCACACTAGTATTTCAGTCTACTCCACTTCCACCTATTATCATCGAACAATTATCCTTGCTGGATACAGCAGCTAACAAAGCTAGAGAATTCTGGACTTGGCCAGAGAATTGTCCATAGAGTTGACTATTTTTACCATCCACCATATGACCTTATCCGGAGAAATACACGAAACTATACCGCGTCATTTTCCACGTATTCCACAACCCATAGATCGAATCACGCCAGAGCTCGATATTGATTGGAGCCTTCGAGCAGTCATCCTTGCTGACCAATCTATCACACCAGTCTCGGTTAGAAGGGCCTTCTTTGCCTTAGATTCACATATTCCATTAGTGTGTGTCGAAGACATCAGACTGCCTAACTAGTCTGTCTATATACCACACATATTCCATCCCCACCGGCTGTCTTGGCATGACCTCGGGAGGTCGGGTAGGCGGAAGAGTTACCTATAGATTCCCATGCTCGCTTGTCACTTTTTCAGCATACAAAATTGGTGAACCTGACGTGAAGCAAACAAAATTAGTGAAGTTGACGTAAACTTCCTACTTTCTCGTTCAGAGTTATAGTATCACGTGTTCTTTCACAAATCACCTTCGTTCCTTCCCATTATTCTGCGGGTATTCATATACCCCCCGAATATGTCGAGATTCGATGAATATGGCAGACCCCTCTTGGGTCTCGAGCAATACTACGCCCAACAGAATAGGCAATCATCACCCTCGCTCTCAATATGGGGCGACAACTATTCAACTAATCAGTTGTCAACACAAACCCCAAGAATCAGATATAACTCGTCTTTTCAAACGGGGGAGTTAGATCAACCTCCTCAAACGCAACAAACAGAGCCTTCGGGCTCAAACAATATGACGTTTACCGGAGAATCTGGTTCGTCTCCTCAAATGCTACTTAGACCACAAATTAGTAGACAATCAAACCTATATCTGGTCTTAGATGATGAACGGTCAATACGTTATCCTAGGAGTGAACATCATTCTCGGGGTATGTACCCACCTATAGGAGGTTTACAAATACAACCCGAGGTCTCTTTTCAAGAAAATACCTCTATGCCACTACATATAGGAAATACTCTCAGAGAAACTTGGTAAGATAGCAATTAGTTCATGACAGGATATCGCATGCCTATACAACACTAGGGTATACAACAAATGCCGCTCAGGAAAAGCACCATGACTTCACCAAATGAAGTCATTTCAACGTTAGTAGAAAAAGTGAGAGGGTTAGAACTTGTTCAAGCAAGTCAAAATTCTCCATTCATTCAAGCAAGAAGTTCCAACCCTCCATACCACCCTGGCCAGGTAGATCTCCTCACAGGAGTAGGCACGTTAGGCATGTCGCCTCACTATCCACAACAAATGCCAACAAATCCTGTCATCTCTAACAGTATTCCTCCCGGTCTAATATCAAACAACCCGTTACTAGACAATACCCCGTCATACTTAAACATGTACTCCAAGTCACCACAAGGAGATATGTTCTCCTCTCTCGGCCCTTTAGCTTAAACGCAGGGACCTTCCCTATGCCCTTGCCAATGCATACTCTACGCCGTATCAACAACCCATCTCACCACCACTCCCTCAGTAACCACCATCAATGGTTGAAACATATGCGATAGGGACTTACTCAGAATATTTAAAAGAGCCCTTAGATTTCACCATACGAAGCATCATGCTTCCAAGACCCCTTCCTGGTTTACCCAAGTTCAAAGGTGAGGGAGATCCAAACGCGCATATAAAGGCTTACGCTATAGCCATACGAGAATTTCTCCCTGGGGATAGGGTTGTTGCTAAAATATTCCCCAAAACCTTGGAAGGCATTGCTCTCGACTGGTATTATAGAATGCTTGAGGCCCTCCATCCATTCATTTAAACAACTCCGTGTCTGAGTTCATCAAGGCCTTCGACATGAACAAACTGCTAAGAAACATGAATCAGGGAGTTCTTACACATCAAACAAGAACATAACGAATTTGTCGCCCATTTCATCCAAAGGTGGTGCACAGTTCTTTATTCTTCAGCAAGTGCTCCAAACATGGATCAGATGGAACTATGTGATTTATTCCTTCATTCTCTCAATAAAGAGGTGAAGGAAGAAGTCTAGAAATTCCCAGCTAAGAACTTACGATGAAGTACTTGAAAGCGCTCTTCGAATAGGATAAAGCAGTGATAGATAGTGGTCGTAAGACATACGGAACAAACGGGAGTTTAATCACCTCCAGCTCAGAACACTACAAATTATCCCCGCTATCACAAATGTCAACCAAGGACCTAAAATCCTTAACAAAAAATCGGGGTGTAACAACGGATGGAGTAACCGACCAGCCCAAGAAGGTAAATGTTGTCAATACTCCATCATAAACAAACAACCAAAAAAACAACAACTTTACCCCGAAAATCAATACAGTGGATTTTAACCATCCACAACAACAACAACAACATTGGGAAAGAAATCCCATACAAGGGCCAAGTCAAAACTCATTTGGTTATCAAAACCAAAGCCAGAAACAACAAATGCAAAATTTTAATCCTAATAGGCAACAGTTTGATCAGAATTTTAGGCCACAATATACACCAAACCAACAAAACAGGAATTACAATCCCAATTCTTATTGTGGTTTCCACAAAATTCGGGGGTCATGATACTAGAACGTGTCGTGACTACAATAAATTCATGCAACGTTTACCAGAAGAACAAAGACAGTTCTTCACAGATTTGTTTTTGGCAGATCCCGTATCATCACCACCAAACACGCTAGCAGGAGTAGTTTCCCCTCAAAATGCTCCCCTCAAGATCTTTAACGATCCACTCCCAAATCATGATAATAATAGACTAAATCCAACTGGGACGAACAAGGGTGCAATACCAGGAAACAATGATCACGAAGCCTCGACTTCACTAAATCCATCAGTTGTGCCATAGTTAGGAAGTCAACCGAGACCCAAGATAGTCAGTTTGGTAGAATTAGACTCGGAACTACCTATCGAAGCTATAACAAGAACACGAGAATATTTCTCTCAAACGAGCCCAAGTCATCTGCCAGAAACAGATAAGAGTCAGCAAATAGTAGAAAAACCTGTGGGTGCTTACGATTTAATTAATGATCTAACAAAGACCTTCTCGTACATCTCATTTTTAGATTTACTAAAGAACTCTCCTCCTCACAGAGCTGCTCTTTTAGAAGCATTAGGTCTAGGTCATCTAATTAACATCACTCCACCTCCTGAAACACAAGTAAATCACGTAGATTTTGATATCCACCCTCCGGGGCAGCCGGACAAGGATGTCGAATTCATATTCGAAATAAGTAAAATGCCCACAGATGCTGAGATCGCATGCCAAGGTGATCCAGCCTTACACTTACAAGTATGGGTTTATAATAACTATGTAAAACGGGCAATGGTTGACGATGGGGCCGCAGTTAACATAGTCCCTTTCTCTTTCCTCCAAAAACTAGGATATGGGGAAACAAACTATTCCACCACTCGAAATACATTGAGAGGCTATGATAGCCTTAAAGCCACTTCGATAGGAACTATAATATTGCCAGTCACCTTAGGACCCAAAACAATCCTAACTGAGTTTTATATTATAGATCGGGAAACTAATTATAATATGATACTCGGCCGACCATGGATACACCGAATGAAGGCAATCCCTTCTACGTTATTTCAAGAAGTAAGATTCTTTGCATCTAGGAAAGGTATTTGTAGCCAAAGGCGATCCAAAACCTTTCGATTTGCACCTAGCTGATTTAAAGAAAAGACCAGGTGTACACTCAGAATTTGAACTTCCAACAAACCAACTTAATAAACCTACTAACCCAAAACCAGAGGAGAAGTTGGTACCTACAACGGATCTTGAAGCTATCAGCATAGCCAAAACAACCCCAACCCCTAACGATAAAGCTAAAGAAACGGTATCGTTAGGGACTACTGCAAAAATCGTTGAGTTAATAGAACAAGATTCACCAATGTTCTTACCATTTGATTCAGTAGGTATAGGATATTCCCTAGGTGTTGGTTCCCTTCCAGCAGAGGACCTCTGTATGGTAGAAGTAGAGTGCACAAGCGCAGCAGATTCCCCAACATCTATACTCCCGACTAAGTATTGGACTCTCCATTTCGATGGAGCTAAATGCCGTTATGGAGCGGGGGCAGGTATAATTCTTACTTCACCCGAAGAGAAAGTCCTCCCATTTGCCTTTAAGTTAAACTTTGAATGCACAAACAACGGCGCTGAGTACGAAGCCCTCCTCCTTGGCCTCACTTTAGCCAAGAGAATTGGTGTTAACAACATCAGAGTCTTAGGAGACTCGCAATTAGTGGCAAACCAAGTTTCTGAAGTATACGAAACCAAAGCCGAACACTTGCAGCTTTACAAAGAAGCCGTATTAAATTTAAGCAAGGCATTTAACTTCATATCCATTGAAGCAATCCCGCTAGAGAAAAATCTTCTCGCCGATTCAATAGCAACTTCAGCATCACGTTTTACTCCAAGTAATGAGTTAGAAGACACCCAGTTCACGGTGTCCATTCGTGATGAACCATTAATAAAAATAACGACAAATCCCCTTTCAAGCGAAAGTAAATCTACCACCTTAGACCATGTCGATAGTGATGTGGCTACCTTGGATTACTTAAACGCCTATGCGGCATTACATCTCTCCTATCATATGCTAGATTTGTCCTTAATTCCACATTCGTCTTCCTATTTCGGAAATCCCATGATGGATCTCCCCTCACAAATGGAACCTAGCATATACGCAGTAGAAAATGGGGAGGATTTGGATTTACCTCCAGCACCACCTGAGTTTGAAGAGGGTAACGCCTCTTTGATCGAAGAGACAATCGATGTCAACATCGGGACAGAAGATGAACCGAGAATATTGAAACTAGGTTCTTCGTTAACCCCAGAAGAAGTAGAAATACATACTCAGATTCTCAAAGAACATCAGAAGGCATTTACATTTAATTATAAGGAGATGACAGGAGTCGCACCCCACATTGCGGTGCACAACCTCGTCACTAAATCAGATGCAAAGCCAATTAAACAAAAATCAAGACCCATGAAGCCCAAAGTAGCTCTCATGGTAAAAGAGGAGGTAATAAAACTCCTTCAGGTAGGATTCATCAAGCCAGTCGACTACTCCCAATGGGTATCTAATATCGTCCCCGTTCTCAAGAAGAATGGGAAGATACGCATCTGCATAGATTTTCGAGATATCAACAAAGCATGTCCTAAGGACGACTTCCCGTTACCATCCATCGATGTTATTGTTGATGCAACAGCTGGTTTTGAACTTTTGTCTCTCATGGATGGATTCTCGGGATACAATCAAATCAGAATATCTGAGCAAGATCAAGCTAAAACCATGTTTATAACTCCTTGGGGAACCTATTGCTACGTTGTTATGCCATTCGGTCTCAAGAACGCCGGTGCTACGTACCAGCGGGCCATGACATACATATTTCACGATCTAATTCATAAAATCGTGGAATCTTACGTAGATGACTTATTGGCTAAGGCCAAGAAGCGTTGTGACCATCCCGAAGTACTCCACGTCATTCTTTCACGTCTAATAGAATACGGAGTCACATTAAACCCAGAGAAATGCGTCTTTGGTGTAACAGGAGGGAAGCTCCTAGGTTATATCATATCGTCACGAGGGATAGATGTTGACCCAACCAAAATTCGGGCCGTCCTCGAAATGGTTCCACCTTCGGATGAATCTGGAATCAGGTCATTTCTCGGAAAGCTAGGTGCAATCCGAAGATTCATCCTGGACTTGAGCTTCGCTATTCATCCAATTAATAATTTACTCAAGAAAGACTATAGCATTGATTGGACCGAAGACTGCAATGAAGCTTTTAACGCAGTTAAGCGTTTCTTGCTGTCACCACCTACACTAATGCCACCTAAGCTAGACCGCCCGTTGATTTTATACTCACGAGCTACCAATGTCTCGTTAGCTTGCATGTTGGCCCAAGAAGACGATGACAAAAGAGAACGCGTGATTTATTTCATTAGCCGAACACTGCTCGACTATGAAACACGCTATACACAAGCAGAACGAGAATGTCTCGCCATAGTCTTTGCAACCAAACGCCTAAGACACTATATGCTAAATCAAGAAACAAGGGTCGTGGTAAAAACGGACCACTTACGAACCTTCCTCACACAAGGGTCCTTGTCTAAAAAGGCTGGACGTTTTATAACCTTAATGGGAGAATTCGAATTAACGTTTGTAAATCAGAAGTCAGTTAAGGGACAAATCATTGCGGATTGGTTAGCTGACAACCCATTAGATGGAGGTGATCTAGTAGATTTAAATTTTCCAGATGAGTGCGTATACTACATCGAAACCTGACCCGCTATCTCTGAGTGTCCCTGGTACGCTGATATCATTAACTATATCATGGACCATACATATCCAGAAGGAGCTACACCACAACAAAGAAGGCGGTTACGCATAATCGTAGCTAAATACGTCATTATAGAGCAAGTGCTCTATCGAAAAGCATTCGATGGAATGCTCCTAAGATGTGTCGACACGGAGGAATCCAAGAAGATTCTCCATGAATCTCACAGCGGAATATGTGGAGGCCACTTCGGTGGCCACGCCACTGCTCGAAAAATACATCGAATGGGCTATTTCTGGCCCACTCTAGAACATGACGCAATAGAGTTTGTACGCAGGTGTCGTAAGTGCCAAGAATTCTCCCATGAGATCCACATGCCGGCACAAGTCCTGCAACCAATCGCTACTCCATGGCCCTTTTCTACATGGGGCCTAGACTTAATAGGGAAATTCTCTCCCTCATCCACAGACGGCCATAATTTTATAATCACGGCCACTGAATATTTCACCAAATGGGTAGAGGCTATGCCTCTTACCACTGTACCTGGTTCTGTAATCGCCAAGTTCATTTTGAACCAAATCATTTGCAGGTACGGTATCCCGCAAATCATTATCTCCGATAATGGAACTTCTTTTAAGAATGAAGAGGTTCGTGAGCTATGCAATAAATTTAAAATAAGCCATCATACGGCTTCCTTGTATTATCCCCAAGCCAACGGGCAGGCTGAAGCAACAAACAAGACACTGAAAGCCATTCTCCTTAAAACGGTGAAAGAAAACAAACGAGATTGGCATTTGAAGTTATATCCGGCCTTGTGGGCCCACCGAACCTCAATAAGAACACCAATGGGAGCAACTCCTTTCTCGCTAGTATTTGGGGCAGAAGCAGTTCTCCCACTTGAGGTTGAAATACCTAGTCTCCGCATTTCATTACAAGGGATTCTGGATGAAGACGCTTACAGAGAAGCACGTCTTTCTCAACTAGAAAGCCTAGATGAAACTAGGTTAGATGCTGAGCAGCGGCATAGAGCTTATGCTGACCGAATGTGCCGGCAGTACAACAAGAAGGTCTATGAACGCGATATATACGAAGGTGATCTAGTTCTAAGACTAGACAGCCGGATCGACAAGAAGACCGGCGAAGGAAGGAAATTCCGGCCCAAATGGTTGGGCCCATACCGAGTCATGAAGGACTATGGAAATGGTGCTTACCTCTTATGTATGCTAGAAGGTGAGGAATTTGGCGAAACAGTCAATTCCCTGCACCTCAAGCGGTTCTACGCATGAGCAACTAGCACTACTTGTATAATTATCTACATTGCATCTTCATACAGATTAAGATCATTTTGTCCACTTGTTTCTTACATAAATTGTGATCAAGGAATCTATTCTCAAAGCAATTCACTACAAACTCATGATGTTGTTGGCATAAAGCTCTTTAATCATACCTCTCCATCTTCATATATCATCGAATCATCTCGGAATCTTTTATCAAATAAAGATAGACATGACAAAGTCTTAACGGTAACCATACCAAGATCTGCAAGTTTATTCTCGCTTTGATTTCTTCTTAGGATAGGTGTCTTGCCTATGGTCTGTTCTAGAAGCTTCATGGTGTCACATCTATCCCATATGCATATCTCTTTGGGAATAAGCACATACTGACATTTTACTCAAGAAAACAAGTCAACAAGTAATTAAACAGAAAATTTTAATTTTACACATTTCCTTGCCCCACCAACCTTCGGTGATGAGCTTGCGTCTCTTACTAGTGACGTAGGGTTGGGAAAGGATGGAAATGCCCTTACTCGCCTATACCTTGCCCACGGTGATAAACCCACGCTTCTTACTAGTAGCATGGGGCAAAGTGTAGGGGGTCTTCTTGACAAATAAGTACAAATGGTCATACGCAAACAATTCAAATTTTCAAACTTTGAGTCAAAAACAAATGAAACAGATGTTCAAAATCCCAAAAGAGTTAAAATCCTAAAAACCCAGATTTTGTCTACTATGTGGCCATCTACGGGTCTAAGTCTGGATAAACCGCAAAGCAAGTTGCATCCAAAACTATGAAGTCACTCGAGTGGAGTTGGCTTGTAGCTTCCAATTTGGTTCCGCCAAAGCTTTGTCTGTCTTTCATCACTATCATTTCACCACATTTCATAACTTGCGCCCTTCTTGGCTCTTGGTGATGAGCCCTCGCATCTTACTAGTTGCGTGGAGTTAGGAGTGGGGCAAGTTAATCTGTTCATCATACTGGTTATTTTCATCACTTTGCCAAAACAAACATGAGGTATCCATATTGCTCACAGAAGCTAAAGATTCAAAATCACAATATATCTACATTATCATGTATCAGCATCACGAAACACAAAAAGAAAACAAGCATTTACATCATTTGTTCACCATTGCATACATTCTAAAAAGCATACAAACATACATCGTAGTATACACAAAGAAGCTGGAAATAGAAAGGGAAAACATGAGTGACAAGCTTTTTATTCAAAGACAAATGCATATATATAAATAATCAATGTTTATATACAATTCCATCATGCACTAGGCATGGTCAAAACGCTCAAAGAGCCTGTGATACACAATAGTACAAAATACACAAGGGCCAAATGGCCTCTCAACCCCTACGCGACCCCTCCGAAGGTGCACGCCCTCGCCTAGGACTCCGGCTACGCCGGCGCTCTGAATGTACGGAGGGCTCAGGGTCCCGAGGGGCAGCCATGGTCTCACCACGAGAATGGCTCCTCATAAGGCACTCAGCCGTCCTGTAGCCCGCTAACTCTGTGCGCAGGGTCGACACCATCCTGGCCACGTGCCAAATGGGAGCGAAGACATCGGTATGTCTACCAGCTGCTGAGGGCTCCCCGGCGTCTACGGACAGCTCCGCGCGAGTCCTATCCATGGGGATCATCAGGGAATTGGTACATACCCTGCGGATCAGATCCCGCCACTCGTCAACAGTCTCTGCAAACAAAGAAGAAAAACGAATCAGAAACCAAGCAAGAGGCTAAAAGATACAAGATAAAAACACAAGGAGAGATAGCAATTAAAACAAATCCTAAATTAAACAAACGTTAAAGAAGGAAGAAAGGATAACTTACTCGGATCACCGGGCCTCCAAGATGGGTCGCTGGGACCGGCACCTGCCGCGGATGCCGCTGCCGACTGAGGGGCTGCTCCTGTGGCAGGGGCAACATGTCGCCCTGCAACTGACTCATCCTCTCCACCATGGCCCTGAGAGAGTGGCTCCTCTGAAACTAGAGTCACCCTCTCTGCGCTCTCCTCAGCCCTCTCTGCCTGCATAATGTCCTGAGTGTCATGCCACTCAGGATCACTGTCATCAGTCTGCTCCTCCGACCCTCCCTCTGTAAGCTCCTCAGAGTCAGAGTCAATATCTATGGGGTCATCGCTACTATGAGCAGGACCCGCAGCAATCTGAAGTAAAGGTGCCCGAGGTGCACCAGCTCTCCCTCTAGCACGAACTATCCTCCTGGCTGCAATGGGAATGCCAGGAGTGATCACTGTCCAACCACGGCCTCTAGGCCCCCCTCTGGCCTCGCGAACTGATCTGTAAACTGGCGCCACTGGGGGAAGCATGCCCATATACGGTAGGCCAAACTGCTGAGGAACTCTGCCAAAAGGATGCACCTCCACTCGTCCCACTCGATCAATGAGCTGCCCTGTGGTGGAGCAAGAGATCAAGGTAAGAGTCTCCTCTCCCCATATGCCGGCCATAAGCCGGTACGGTGTCGCCTCCATGTCTGCAGTAGTAAGGGAGGCAACTGGCTGGTGAGGTGCTCTAAGCACCGACATATCTGTCCATCTGGCTGCCCTCACAGCCCCAGGATCTGCCACCTCCACGCCTCTGCCATAAGGGATAAAACGCTCATACACCCAACTCATGACTAAAGTCGGGTGGCTCAATGACTGTCCCTGTAAACGGACCACCCTGTATAAATCATGGTAGGTGGTCCCCAGAATATCTGCACCCCAGGCGTATATCCGGCCGTGCCCCTCTATCTGCGCAATGATGGGGGCCCAACAGTATAACAATGTATCCCCTCCCTTGTCCCCGATCAGTCTCGAGGCAAGGATCCCCATGACGGCCTGTCGAAGTACGGGGATAGGCAAAGAAGGAATGGATCGAACTCTCACTCCCTTCTTCGACCCCGTGGAGATAACTGCATCTCCCATATATGCTGCCCACTGTGCAATCTGTGCCTGTGAGCCTGCTGTCTCTAATGTAAGTCTCCTCCCGATGATCGGGACCCCCAAAATACGGTAGACATCCTCGAGTGTGATGGTCCACTCACCACGGACCCCTGGCAGTCGGAAGGTGTTCCGATCTGCATCCCAGTAAGAGAATAAGTCACAAAGGATGTGACTAGATGGTGCAACATGAGGCACACGTGATATACGCAGTATACCAGCCCTCTGAAGTGTGTCCTCCTCGTCCTGCGAGAGGGCATCCAGTACTCCTGAGAGCCAATCACACACTCTCTCTCTCTACTCCATCTAATATACTCCTCTCTCGCCTGCATACACCCAAAAACACACAAAACAGAGCAAGTTAATATCTGAACAATACCAAGAAGGTCATAAAAACATGTAGAAGTGCAAAAAAAAAATACAAACACAATCTCAAATATAAGTTATTTTTGCATTCTATGCAGAACCGTCGCCCTGAGCAGGGAGGTTTTGTAAGCCGCCTTAAAGGCGGCGGTTGTAACCGCCGCCTTGAAAGGGCGGCGGTCGTGTAACCGCCGCCCTGGCCAGGGCGGCGGTCGTGGTCCGAAAACCCACGCGGGTTTTTAATCTTAAAAAGCCTAAAACAAGCAAAAAATGACCATTTGACCTAAAAATGGAGCCTACCCAGTAGGCGCCCCCCCTAGGTGGACCTTTTGAACCTAATATTTTCAAAAATAACCCCCCCATTACAACAAATTTAGCATTTCAAATTTAAAGGGGGAAAAACACAAAATTGAAGAAAACCAACCTGTGATCTAGCAGGGCGGTGTTCCGCGCGTGGAGGCATGATCACGATCTCGCTGCGGACATTTTGACTATACTCACGCAAGAAACCGTCGCCGTGGGTCCCAGAGCTCAAAAACAACCAATTCAACTCGTGCAAATGAATAGGAAAATGGGCCCACTTTCATATATATAGCACCCTGATTCGTTTTAAAAGACTTTTTCACAGGTTTGGAGCGCTGATGGAGGTAAGTCCCTATCCCCGCGCGAATGGTACGTTCTCATTCCCTATTATTTTAGCGTTTATTTTCCAAATTATTGTATCTATCTGCACTTGAGTTCTCCTTTCGTTTTGCAGATAGCGGGAATTTTGGATGGCGTAATTTCAACACACGGACGTGTAAGGTATAACTTCTAACTTCCCATTTCGGGACTGCCATACTCGGACCCACCGTTTTATGCCTCTTCATGGCTAAAACGCTTCTCTGAGGGGGCAATATGTACGTACCCAAAATTGTAAGGTACTGTACTGCGGAACAGCGTAATAAGTGCCCCAATGATGATACAGGTCTCTTCGCAAGGTGTTCGGGGTCTGGAAAAGCTCTCCGAATATGCGTTAACATCCCGCATACCCCGCTTAGCCCCCCGTGCTTTGTTTTCCCCTTTTCCCCTCTTTTCTTGCCCCTTTTCTCTTTAGTAACGAAACCGCCGCCCTGACTGGGTGGCGGTCCTGTAACCGCCGCCCTGAACAGGGCGGCGGTCCTGTAACCGCCGCCCTAAGCAGGGCGGCGGTCCTTTACGCGTTTTCCAGAATGTTCTTTTGACGTGACTCACGTGAAATATCAACGTTTCACCAGCTTTCCTTGCCGACTTAAGCTTGCATTTATGTTTTTGGTCCCCTGGAATAGTGTTTTTCCTTTGTTTATTGTTTAGGAGTTCAGTTTGGTTTTGATCTTTGGGTGATTGAATTCCTATAAATGCATGGCTTGTGCTCAAACAAAAGGTCTGCCCCTGATTTCACTTTCATGCTCTCTTTTTCATAGCTTAGTCTTTTATTCTGTTTAGAAGCCATAGTTTTAATTCTTTGCATGCTTAGTTAGCATTGTCGAGCTATTGGTAAGCCACATATCCAGCTTGTGCAAACAGTGTTGCTGCTTTATCTAATCCATTAGAAGTAGAATAGCTTAGGAAGCCATTAAAGTTGCAGGTTTTGCTCCTCAAACAGGATAGTTTCAGGTTCTGGACGCATTATGTTGCATGATTCGCAATAGATCCCGCTAGGAACTGCATAAGCCAAGCTCTGTACTCTTGCGCTATCCCTCTCCTATTCGCGTTCTATTCAGTCTGTATTCTAAAGGTTGTCCCTTGTTCCAACACCTACTCCTGTTGATGCAAGCATTACACGCTTTTCTGGATCTACGTGAGCACAAAGAACGAAGAGATCATACTGAGGGGACAAGATCACACACACACCATCGGATTCGCCACTGTTCTATGGAATCCAGGTTCTAGCTTTCAAAGTTCTAGTTAGAATCATATCAAATAGAGTAGTTAATCACTTTATTTCAGTAAATTCTATTCTCGATATTGCCAGGGAAGCTGTGGGGATTGATAGTTTCTGAGAAACTATGATTCACTCCTCACTTCTGAGGTAGGATCGAGAATCTTGCAAATAGATTAGTTATTTCATTGTTTAGAATAGATATACAAATTGCACAGACAAATAGCTACACTCGGCTATTTTGTTTGTTTTAAATTATTAGTTTAGTTGTCAATTCTAAATATTTTAAATAGCTGCTTTCTTAAATTCTTATAAATCATCAAAAAAATACAAAAAGAAGTCATATATGCTATAAATACATTTCGTATACTTAGAGTTCACTTTATTACAGTTTGTTTATATTATTGCGTTTGTATGACAATTACGGGACCTAGGGAGCCCAGAGAATACGTTTTCGAGCCAATCATGCCTCAGCCCAATCTCATAACAGCAATAACTGATATTGACCAGAATCTTAGAATCCAAGTCTTCCAAACAACAACAGACTTCCAGCAGATCAGATCTCAGTTAGGAGGATTAAACATAGAAGATGACCAAGCACATACGTTTTGGTCAAATCAGCCAAACTACAGACTACCCTAGAAAAACATCTACATGACTGTAGAAGGGTTTGAAAGAGAACAAACATTCGGGTGTGATCCTTTAGTTCCACAACCAGACGCAGGAGACACCCTCACAGACATAGATACCGGCCTAAGAATCCAGGTTGCAAGAATGCCTGTGAGGTATTCTGAGAAGATCGCACAACTGTTGATTCTAAACATAGAAGCTGAGAAAGCGTATGATTATTGGATACTAGGGATCAGGACTTGATTCCACGCATGACCATAGCTGGTCCACAACAACCACGAACCTATGGTTGTGACCCACAAATCCCGCAGCCCAACGAATCCATAAGAGAATTAGACATAGATACTGGCCTACGCACACTAGTATTTCAGTCTACTCCACTTCCACCTATTATCATCGAACAATTATCCTTGCTGGATACAGCAGCTAACAAAGCTAGAGAATTCTGGACTAGGACAGAGAACTGTCCATAGAGTCGACTATATTTACCATCCACCATATGACCTTATCTGGAGAAATACACGAAACTATACCAGGTCATTTTCCACGTATTCCACAACCCATAGATCGAATCACGCCAGAGCTCGATATTGATTGGAGCCTTCGAGCAGTCATCCTTGCTGATCGATCTATCACACCAGTCCAGGTTAGAAGGGCCTTCTTTGCCTTAGATTCGTAGATTCCATTAGTGCGTGTCGAAGACATCAGACTGCCTAACTAGTCTGTCTATATACCACGCATATTCCATCCCCACCGGCTGTCTCGGCACGACCTCGGGAGGTCGGGTACGCGGAAGAGTTACCTGTAGATTCCCACGCTCGCTTGTCACTTTTTTAAAGACTTGACATGGAAACAAGTGACACAAGAAAAAATAAAGACAACTTATCTGTGCTCACCCTAGAGATGTGTTCCATCTTATCTGACTCAAAAAAATCAAGAAATCTAATACGAACTTCAACTAGGCTCCCCTGAGCTGATGCATTCCTTATCCTCATTCATAGTATTGCACAATCTTGTCAAGGAAATTTTTTTACTTGGCTCAATCATCTCTTATTCTACACACCATACTTGAACTTAATATCCTGTCATGATCTTTCTTTAACAAACTTCAATTACACCTACTGTTGTAAACCTTTAGAGAGAGAGAGAGAGAGATAGAGCAAGATGTTTTTCTTCTATAGCTTTCCGAGGATGTTGTCACTTCTTCACACCTGAAAGACACCATGTTTTTTTTACTACATACAAATATTTTAGTTCACTGAAGCTTGCATTTCCTATTTAGATGTGTAGATTACCTCTATAGTGCTTATATTAAGAGTCTTCACTAAGAAACCAAAATTAACTGCACTTACTTTATGTTTTCACACCATCTCTGATCACTCATAGTGATTTTTTAGTTTATTACCTTGGACAAGCCCTTTTACTAGCTCACTGATTTTCAGCTTTCCTTTGTCTTCAAAAATTTTACCCATTGCACTTTTAGACATACACCTCTTGACTGAGCATCGATCAATATTATTGATTGTCATGCCTTTGACTAAGCATAGATCAAGTGATCCGAGTCTTCATATCTTACACATACAACAGTCAATCCTTCATAGCCTAACACTGTATACTAGCCCTGATGTCATATTTCATCATACACTGTAGCCCATGTTTATCACCAGGGAAGCTTGATTCTTCATTTTTTCACAAACTCTTCCACCTTCCATCTTAACGATATTCAAAAATATAAATCATACCTTCCATGTGCTTGAAGACACTTGTAGCCTTATGTTTTCATTCTCTGAACCAAGATTGACATCAAGTATACTTTGGCTCAATCAATTAGGATTGAGCCCTTTTCAAAGAGTAACTTCAATTTGTCTAAGTCAATCATCATAGGTGCAAACACTTATGAAAAGAATAGCTTTCCAAGATGAGTCACTACTAATTTTGAAGACATAGTACATATGATCAAACTTGGGGACCATTTTGGCCTATGGCATCCCTTGCCTTAATCCTTTCAACTCAGCCCTCTGCCAACTCTTTCACAGACTTTAACTAGGAGTATCGTTCTTAAACCTGAGAGTAACCTTTTTTTCATCATTTCTTAATCACATAAAGCTTTTTCACAGACGTGCTAGTACTTTCTCAAACCTTTATTACCTTAGCACCTCAAATCCCTGGCTCTTAACATAGATCCCCTACATCATCTTGATGAATTTCCACATGTAAGATGTATTCACACTCCTATATAGTCACCTTGAACTATTTAAGATAACATATAATAGTCTTAGCGTCACAAAAATTACTCCCCTTGTCATAGGATGCTTTTCATTACTTTGGCCAGTAATTAATAAATCATCACAGACCTTAATCATCTTCAAACTCACATCTTATTCAAGCACTATAATAGCTTTGCAACATACCTTCACAATTTGGGACTCATACAGATCTTGTTACCATCTTGTTAGATGAACTATTAGCACTACAACTATGATAAACCTGTAGATACATCTCCACACTACTTTGACACTTGAAGAAACACTTAAGCTCCTGAATTAATGTAATTCATGATTTCCTTTGACTCTGTAGATGTACACAAACCAATGCATCTCATGTTAAGACCTCAAAAACTCAACAATCACCTTATAGTTCTTCATCCAAGATATGAGGGATCTTGTACATTATGAGTTTCTTTACTTCTTTTAATCATTGTAGACCTTCATCAAATTTGCATCCCACTTCTTGTATATAGATTTTACAAACCCGATAAGGCCATAAAAACTCTTTCACGGATTTGAAATGTTTATTTCATCAACTTTTGTCCTTGACAACTTAACTATTACACTTAACGTGATAGTACTCAACCCTAAAACACTACAAAGTACCTTGTACATAGATTTTGAAACCACGTTTAGGCATTTACATTGACTGTCATACATCAAAACACTTGTGATCTTCAAATTGTACACAAATACCTTCAAAACTCAGAATTTTAACTCTTTAAGACACACTAATTAGACTCAGGCTTCAACTACCATCCTTACACGAGCTCTGAAAATGTCTTTTTCACTTCTTCATGTTATTCTTGCTCACACACAACTTTCATGTCCCAAAAATAACTCCTAATAGAAGATCAAAAGTGACTCCCTTTTCTTCACTCAAACTTTGAATACTTGTAGGTATTCTTTCTGCTTATTTCTAGTCATACATTCCTTTGTCGTAGTCACATCTACATTTTTACTCTCTTAACCTTATTTGAATGACAAAGTCCACATTCAAAAGCATCCATCATGAGCACTTACAATCTAGGAAGAGACATATTTTTTAATGCATACATGCTTTTGAGAGTCTTCAAATATAGAAGATTAGCTTTGAGGAAACCATCACCATAAAAACAACAATCTACTCCAATTTGCTGTCCTTCAAACATGTTATAAACTTTACTCAGAATTTTCACTTCATTCCTTGAGCTTTCTCTTACTTTGTTGAAGGTGGAGTTTCATGATTTTATCTTACAATTATAGATTGACATGAATGTCATAGAGGAATTCTCTCAAACTGCAAGAATAATTTATTTTTCTTATTCAAGCTTTGTATCATGCTTCTAAAACAATGTTCTAAGTATAATACATTATCTTTGTGTCTTCTTAATATACTGATCTAACCATCACTTCAAGAAGTGTAGATGTGTTAACAAACATTTGCAATATTTTATATTGTGAGGGTTTCTATGTACAAACCCTATCTCAATTATAATTGTAGATACCTCATTTTTGCGACACCATGCTTATATGGGAACCTAAGTAAAAGATTTCACAATTAATTCCAGGTCCTTATTTGCAAAAAATGAGATGGTATTGAGTGAAACAAACTCATCTTCTTATGACCACTAGAAGACATGGTTCCTTTCTTCTATCATGACCCAATTTGTTAAGGATAACCATTGTTTTAGAACACAAACTGTATGTTGGAAAGAACACTTGATTTGAGAATCTCACCTGATCACCTCATAAAGACACACTTCAAACAAATCATATTCATTGTTTACATGTAGAGATATTTGATTTTCTCCTTATTTCTTTTGACATAGGTGTACAAGTTTAATTGGTCAACATTGTCATCCCTAAAACCTTCCCAACATTTCCTTATCTTCCTTCCAAAACATTTCACATATCTTCAACAATCATACTTGTTAGAAATTTAGCACCTTTAGAGACTTATGAACAAAAGAATCCATGAATCACCACCCAAAAACCACAAATGATCACCACAAACCTTTCAAGGTGAATGACACTTGGTTTCCTTAAATAGTCTTATGAGACAACAGCATAACACAACATGCATTGTGGTCTCTTTGACACTTGAATCTAAAACTTATGATGACTTCATAACACTTTATAGTATTACAACTTCACATAATGACCATGTCTCAAAAATGAGAGATAATGTGAACCATGAGATAATTGTACTACTTCTTTGAGACCACTTCAAGCTTTACAAACATCATAGATACATGCATACACCTATTGACTCATAATAGACTCTATGAAATACCACATTTCATGAATTCTAAACAAATCCAATTAAAGACTCAGAACAAAAAAGGATGTTTCCATTATTATCAAGACACAACAACCTTCTCATGGGACACTATCATTACTCATATACATATAGAGTCAACACAGGCTTAGAATACACCATGATAATGTAAAAACTGATTTGTAACCACAGTCATGCACCCACGAAGACACTAAGACATATAATCTTGACTCAAACTATAATATTCACAAAAAATTACAAATAGACTTAAGAACTCATACCTTGACTTAATTAGCTCCCCCTCACACCAATGCACCATGGAGGATCTTGATGAGAGACCTAATAAGGTCTCAAATTTGGTTTCTTGATCGGTTCATTATTCTCTGATTTTTCATTTATCACAAAAAAACTATTTCTTTTTCTCAGTCTCTTTATTGGGATCCTTTTGAGCACTTTGACTAGCTTCTCCCTTCTTCTAGTACTTTTGATCTTGTTGCTTGGGTTTTTGAATCTCTTTCTTCAGCTGACCTGCATCACAGAACATTGCAATGTACCCTACCTTATGGCACCTAAAACATTCCAATTTCCTTCCTTTACACTCAAAAGCCATGTGTCTAAATTTATTACAAGCATAGAAATAACCATTAAATATTCTTACATACCTTCATGTGTTTGATGGCTCATTTTTGTAGTAATTTTCTAGATGTAATTTCTCATGACAGTGATAACATTCAACTCCATACCTTTGTCCTACTTTTTTATCTTCCTTCTTTTCTTCAGAGTTATGTTTTTGAGTTTATTCTTTGGAATCTTCTCTCTTTTCAATATTATAATAACACACACTAGCCCTATGTCCATAAGCACCACATTTGTAGCAATTACCATGAAAAACAACATGCCTAAATGAATCTGGCTACCTAACAGATGAAATTTCATGAGAGGAATGCTTTAAACTATTTCCCTTGCTTGACTGCATTTTTCCATTTGATCCTTGACTTGATTCACCTTCATTTTTCTCTATACTACATGAAACTTCCACGAAACCTAGGCCTATTCTATCACCATATGCCTTTTGTTTTCCTAACATCTTATTCATATTCTTTGAGCTCTCTTAAAAGGATAATACCTTACTTGCCATGATGTGTAACTCTTTCTTCATTTCTTCATTCTCTTTCTTCAATTATTATTTCTTAGATAGGTCATCCTTGATTCGAGTCTAAATACACTTGATTACTTCCACATGTGATTTAATCAATTTATATAGCTTCTCTTTATAGATCTCTACTCCCCATCTCATGTGATAAATATATCCAATCATTGTCACCAAATATCTCCCTCTAACTTGTTAAATTTTCTTCCAAGAACCTTTCTCTGATACCAATTGTTAAAAATGAAAAAGGACTGAGAGGGGGGGATGAATAAGTCCTGTAATAAAAAATTTCACTTATCTATTTCAAACAATGAACATACATCCATATGAATCACATACACTAGTGGTTGATCACAAATTGATATAATCTAGTATGACATAAACACATGACAGGAGCACATACAAAAACTTGAATCCTTTCTTTATTGATGTTCAGAACAAAGCTCATTGATTTGATTCACATCAATAGTCTAAAATATACAATCAGAATCTCAACAATACTATCAATATGCTTTTGAAAAAAACTTTCAACTGCAGACTAGCTAGACTTCTCTTCTTTATCAACCTATCGTTACAAACACATTATCATTTCCATTCCATAGGGACCAACTATTTTCCTAAAAGAGACTTCTAGGGGGTTTTTCTTTGCAACAAAGTTTTCTTCAATTGAAGAGAAAAGGGGTTTTCATCAATACACTTACAAGACTGAATTGTCTTCTTTTTGTAAACTATCAATTTAACTCTTCATTTTATACAAACTTTTAATTTTTCATGCCGTAGAATAATTTTCACTATTTGAGTCATATTAGTCTCTTCTTATTCACCAATTAAGTTCAAGAGTCCTTTGGCACTTGAATCTACATAATAAAGACAAATATATCTCTCCATCTTCTCACAAAGAGCTTGGGGAGTTTTTCATGAGTTTGTAATTGTTTATAACTCTAGAATTTTTCAAACACTCATTTGCTTCGACCTAGACCCTTAGGCTTCCTTAACATGTCTTTTTGAAATCAAACCACTAATCTATTTTGAAATAACAAAATTGATTTTTCTCTGACGTACATGTTCTACTTACTTATTGGATCATGCTGGAGTAAGATCATAAGTCTTCAACTGATATCCAAGATAGCCAAGGACTTTAAGACAAAGCAGTTTTAGACCAACATTGACATTGTTAAAGATATGGCAGTTTGTTAACAAGTTCATCCATACTGTCAGTTGTGACAATGACTCTACTATGAAACTATCACCTTCATGTAGGAGCAACCCTTTTTCCATGTTGCTTGGTTCCTCTTTTAGTCTTTGAAGACTTGACATCAAGATTCCAGTTATCCTTCATAATGAAATTACATTTGGAAGAACAATTTAACACCTCAGTAATTGCTTGAAAGGATCACACAGTTAGTGAAACTGAAATCTCCATTGTTTTGATCTCTTTACCTTAATTCAAAAAAAATTTCACATTTATTCAGTCATGATTTGGTCTGTGAAAGAAGGTTAAGGAGGTTTTATGCACTTTAGACAAGAAAATTTGTATTTATAAACACCAAAAACAACCTTGTATAGTTCCTTCAGGGTGTTTAATATTTCTGTTAATGAATTCTCTTAGCTCAATCAATTAAATCAAAAAATTCCTTTTAAAATAGTGGTATAGTGTATCCATGGACATTTCCACAAATTTTTGTGAATTTTCATTGGAGGAAACTCGAGATTCAAGAATTTATTTCTCCAAACCCTAATATATGGGTCTCACTGGACTGTGAAGGCCCAAGACATCAGAAAAATAGCTTCCTTGCTCAAATATTGATGAAAATAAAAAAATCAAGTGTTGCAAACTTTTGAAACCCTTCTCCATCTTTTACAATTAACATGCAAGTTGGAAACAAGATAAATCATTCCCAGAATTAAAAAATATAGTGCATAACATGATACCAGTCATGACAATGATATTCAACATAAGAAAACTTCACTTTTGTGATTAAATAATAATTCCTACACACTTTAGGAAACTCTTGAACCTTTTAATCTCTTTGTCAATTCTTAGAACATGCTCCTTCTCCATCCTTTCATACCTCAAAAGACAATATTATAATCACAGTGGTATTCATGTTGACAGGGTTTCAATTTTCCAACCTAGCATTTGATTTTGGACTCATATAAGCTTTACCCAAAAAATCCATCTTAGTGATGTTCAAAAGCTCCATACTTGTGATATGAATAATTTCTCCATAAACTTAATATAATTTCAAAGATTATAAAAATAAATAAATAGAATAAAAACTCCTCAGAAAGTGACTTCACAAGGCAAAGTTCTTTAACAAACTCTTCAGGACAACATAGTGAAGTTGAGTTTATACCGTAACTTTCAACTATAAACCATTCCACCTAAAACAAACCTTGCAAATGAATTTTGAAGGAGGTTTTGGGCCCTTTTTGTAACCATTTCACCATTTTTGGGTTCTTATACAAAATTAAACTTGAGAAAGCAAACTTGTCAATCCTAGACCACTGAAGAATTTACTAGAGAAACTCACCTTGACATCTTGTGATTGTCATCATATGATATTGAAGGGATTATTAGAGGTTCAAAATAATTTTTATCACTCACAATATTTATTAAAATACAAAACAGCTACAACTTTGACCATTGAAGACTCAGGAGAGTGCATTTAAAGAAGGAGAAAAACCTTGTCTGGAAAACATGCTCACAACTTTCTTCAAGAACGTGTCCATTGAATTTCCTGAAACTTGTTGCACACTAATCTCAATCTTGGAGTCCTCTACAAAAATTACTTCTAATATTTATCCAAATGATGCATCTATATTTTTTCTTGAGCATGCTAAGAATTTAGGACTAAAAATTTATTCAATTTCCTTAAGGGAAAACTTTTTTTAGAAAAAACTAACCTAACTTCCATATACCCTTTTCAAAATATGATGAAATTTTTCTTGGAGCATCTACAACTCACCCCTAGTACACATGTACCATAAGCCCATTGGTTAGCCATAGGTATATGTCCTGTGAACTCTCCTCATTCTATTTCATTTACCTCTAGCTTGCAGTGCCAGTTCTCAAGGCAAACTTTCAGTGTAATTTTGAAATTTGACTCCTAAGAGGTAGAACTGAGCCTTGGTTATTGCTCACACATGCTTGTAGAAATTATTACAAGGTCTGTTCCCATGATCACATGTACCTTGATATGACCTGTACCTACTTCTCATGCCTCATCAGGCACCAAAAAAAAGGCTAAATTAGCCAGTGTCATCTGCAGCTTTCACTTGACGACCTGATACACCATGTGAGACATCTTTCTCATTACTTTCAACAACATTGTTGACATGTATATCTATCTAAAACTAGTCAAGATGAACATGTAATCTTGTCTCTAGTTATCAAAACTGTCTATCCCCTTACTTTCGGTTTGAGTGGATATCTCATCCTACAATGGTTTGTCTTAACAAAAACAATCTCATGAAATGGACCATGTGGACATGTTACAGACTCATTAACACCCTCTCACTTACCTCATGGAACATCGTTTGACACCTTCATATCACCTTTGAGAGAATACATGCAACACATATACATCATTAGAGACCCCTAGATCACTGTAGCCATACATACCTAGATAACCTAGCCAACATACCTAGTTCACCTAGACCACTTAACATTAATGGACTTGACTTCAATGAAAACACCAAGTCTTTATGTTAATGACCCTAAACTTGTCTGCACCAAAGGAAACCATTCACAACAAGGAGCCCACATTTGTTAAGATATTTGGAAACATGGAGTTATGGCACTCATGTCCTTATGTGCCATTAGAGAAGCAATTACAACAAGAACGTGGAAAACTAGGAGATAAATCATTCTTTGATTTGGTCATTGATGAAGAACCGATTGTTATATTAACACTTGTGTGTTTCACGAAGAACTGATTGATTAGTTGAACACCTATTATATGTTTCAAATATGTGTTAAATATTTCACTCATTATGTTGAAGTCTTGTTTTTGTATTCTTCTTCTTTTCACGTGTTGTAAATGACAAGGTATAAAAGAAAGCATTGGTGCCTGATAACAAGTTCCAAGGAAGTTAGTGAGTTACAAATAATAAGTTAGCTAGTGAAAAATTTGTTCCTCGATGTAATGCTTTCTAAAAATCAATAAAAATATGAGTTCTTTCATTTAGTTCTTAGCTACAGAGTTAGGATGAGATTAACACCCAAGTCAGGGACCACTTGAGGTCTGCTACATCCCTTCCCTTGTTTTGTTTTATGCATACTTGGAAACCATTTTCTTTCTAAATCTACAACTATTTTTTAGTTATAAGCATTTAGCAGTCGTTTATTTCTAAGTCTGAGTTTTTTTTTCTTTTAGTATTGTTGTGACAATTTATTTCCTTTCCAATGTCTCAAATCATTGTAACTATACATACGACGCCGACAATATTTCAAGTCTACACTCCCTGATTTGATAATTAAATGAATGTGATTCAATTTACAACATATTAGTTGCTGCAAGTTGATTTGCACCACCATTTTTGGCACCGTTGTCGAGGATATTGCCAAGTTATAGAAGTTTTGTGAGGTTTTGTATTTCAGAATTTCTTAGAACAAACTAGGTTGTAGAAATTCCACCTTAAACCCCCCCCCCCCACTAATTAATGTTAATTTAGTTGAGTCAGTTGATGTATGCACCATCTTAGAGATGCCCATGGTATATTCCTACCCAATCCTAAAATAGTAGAAATTACTTATGATTCTGAAGAAGAAACATACTCTTCTATATAGGGTTTGCTGATAAAACACCCCCTCCCAAGTGAAAGTCCTGAAAGTGTTATTGAATAGACGAACATGGCATATGAGGTGAATAAAAATGTGGAAGTAGGGCAACCAAGCACATTTGAGTTTATTATCTCTAATGACAATCAACCTGATATTATGAAGAACATCTCTCCATCAACTCTTCCTAATTTTCATGGATCTATGACTGAAAACTGAGACACTTTCTTATTTTAGTTTGATGTCTTATGCAGGAGTTATGACTACACAATTGATGCACACAAGCTGAAGTTGTTCCCTGCTGCACTGAAGGATGCATCCTTGAGATGGCTTACAGGCCTAGGAAGAGATGTTGTTACTACCTGGCAATAGATGAAGGAAAAGTTTCCCGACCAAGTACCAAGAATACTGTAGGCCAAGTAGTAGAGGAGGAGATGAATTATTCAATATGACACAAAAGGAAGATGAGACACTAGAACATTATCTGGAGAGATTCCTATTTTACATTCAAAATTCAAGACACACAAGGCTACCTCTTGAGTCTCTCAAGTTACGCTTCTTAAAGAACTCAGTGAGCAAGATATGGATGCTTTGGACTTAATTGGAGTTGGAGATATATCCAAGGCCACTTTTGATGAGATTTGTGAATCCTGTAGGAACTATTCTAGAGCAAACATGAAAAAAATAAGAAGTGTTAGATCGAAGGGTGGAGCAACTGCCAAAGGAATCAGGGAGATATCTATATAAGAAATTTTAAACATGTTTCAGAACATGAAATAAGAAAAATTTAATGACATGGCAACCTAGCTTGATGTTCTTCATGCAAAGAAGAAGAGAGAGGATGAAAATTTAACACTTACAAAGTTCTGTCATTCTTGCAGAAGAAAGAAAGATGATTACACATGTAAGGGATTGGCCAACATTACAGAAGGAAAGGAGGATGCACTAGATTTCAAAATTATAGAAATGGAGGACAGGAAAGTTTTCTATGTTTCCCAAAAGATGCCATGGATGCCAAGACAAGGATTTATCTCACACAATCCTATGCCATATTTTCAAAATTGGGCTAGTAGTTCATATAGTAATATGAAACCCCCACCTTGGACTAATACTCTGAAAGGTTGGGCTCCTTACCCTAGCCAATACCAACAACCATGTCAACCTCAGTTCTCAGACCAACAGTGGAAAAAATGCCCTTATTCATGGCAACAACCTTAGATAGGAGGGAATCCATGAGGAAATAAACCTCCTAACTACTAACAACCTTCTCGGTAACCTCCCTACCCACAACATCAAGATTTTATGCCAAACCCCCAATCTAGATCTCAACCAAAATCTACTCAATTTATAGCTCAATAAATAGATAACCCCAATAATAAATCTGATCATCCAACCTATAACACTAAATCAATGCAATACTCTGCTTATTCAGTTGATATCAGCAATATCCATCTCCGCTCAGGAAGAGCACTTGAGTGACCAAGTAAACCTATAATCACAGAGATAGAAAATGAACCACATTTGCTGCAAGCTGGTCTACATAAAATCTAGAAGACACTACAAGATGATGCACAACAAGAGGAACATAATTTGAGAAAAAGTAAAATGTAAGTCAATGGACCTCCATTTCTAGAAATATTGCAAGAAAGAAATTATGACATTTGTGTAAAAATTCCATTCATTCAAGCCATCAAGGACATTCCTATTTACAACAAGTTGATAAAGGATCTATGTATAAATAAGCCAGGCAGAAAAAGGAAAGATCTATCCATTATACAAGTCATTGGACAATTGGTTAACATCATGCTTAGAACTTTGTGCTACCTAAGTACATATATCCAGGGTGTCCTTTGGTGAATGTCACTATCAATGGAATTACAATTAAAAATAATTTGATTAACTTAGGGGCAACAATAAATGTCATAACCAAGTAAGTCATAGATGACCCAAAGTTGGAAGGAATAAGGCCAACAAATACAGTATTGCAACTAACAAATAGATCAATAGTAAAGCTTGAAGGAGTCCTTGAGGACGTTGTTGTGGTGGTAGACTCTTGGGAATACCCTACTGATTTCATTGTCCTACAACCAAAGGAAATTATAAAAGGTTACCCTATTATTCTAGGAAGGCCATTGCTGGCCAATGTTGATGCATTTATAGGATGCAAGTTTGGCTACATGATCATCTCAAATGGAAATGGTACCAAGAAACTTATACTCTATCCTCCCGCTGAACCATTGAATGATGAGGATCAAATAGTTTGGATTGAAGAACCATAAGTTGATCAATGCTTTGTATAATAGTTGATGATGTTGGAAAAGTCTTGCATTATTGAAGATCAGGAGGAATATGTTGTTCTCCCTAATATTCTGCTAAACAATTATGGAAGAAATGAAGTAGTTGATGATAGATTAAGGTGTTTGATCTGTCATTTGAACCAAGTCCTACCGAAACAAAGAACCATGAATATTCCAGGTAAGAATTGTATTTTTCACCAACTTCTTCCTCATGATTGCATATTAAATTCCATTAGCAGCAACATGTGTTCAATGTTGGAACTTTCCAAGCAAGTAGAAATAACAACAGGGAGGCCACTAAATGTGAACAAGATGCTGAGTGTAAAACAAGAGCAATTTTTTATTGTTCTTCTTCAAAAACATGAAACAAAATTTTCTTGAGATTATGGTGATATGCGTGAGATTCATCCTAGGATTTGTAGTCATAGAATTTACATTAAATAATATTTTAAACCAATCAAGCAGCCACAGAGGTAGATGAATCCAACAATAAGAGAAATTGTGAAATGTGAATTGCAGAAGTTGCTAGATGTTGGATCCATATACCCCATATTAAACAACCAGTGGGTATCACCTATAATAATTGTACCAAAAAAGAATGGGAAATGAAGAATTTGTGTGTATTACAAAGAGATAAACTTAGCCACAAAGAAATACCACTTTCCATTTCCCTTCATTGATCAGGTGCTTGATACCCTAACTGGTAATAAGTACTTCTCATTTTGATGGATGCAATGACTACAATCAAATCTAGATTGCACCAGAGGACCAAGATAAGATAACATTCACATGTAATGCAACTTCCACATTTCAAAGGGCATTCCCGAGTATCTTCTCTGATTTGACAAATGATTGAATGCAAGTCTATATGGATGACTTCACTATACATGATAGTACTTTTGAGGAGGCTATGCAAAATATAGATAAGTTCTTGAGAAGATACAAGGATCACAATTTGTCCTTGAGCAATGTGAAGTGTTATATGATGATGTCAGAAGGTATAGTGTTGGGTAACTACCTTTCCTCAGAAGGAATTCAAGTAGATCCAAAAAAGTGTCTGTCATAGTTAACCTTCCCACACCAATAAAACAGAAAGATGTTAGAATATTTTTAGGCCATGTTGGATATTACAGAAATTTCATACAATAATTTAGCAAAATAGAAGTGCCACTTTTTGTATTGTTAAGAAAGGATGTTGATTTTTTTTGGATTGAGAGATGTGAAAGTGCTTTTCAAATTTGAAAGAAGATGCTAACTAATTCTACTGTATTGAGAGGACCTAATTGGAACCTGCCTTTTCACATCCACATATATGCATCAAATTAGAATATTGGATTTGTCCTAGGATAAAAAGATGGAAGTATGAATTATGCATTATACTATGTAAGCAAGCATTTGTAACATGTAAAATTTAACTATCCAATTACAGAAAAATAATTCTTGGAAGTTGTATATTCCATAAACAAATTTAGACATTATTTCATTCACACTAATCATGTTTCAATCAAGTATCTAGTAAACAAACTAGTAGTCAACAATAGAATCATAAGATGGATGCTCCTCATGTAAGAATTTGATGTCACCATAGTAGAGAAGCCTGAAAAAGATAATGTGGTAGCAAATTTCCCCTCAAGGATGGAGAACAACATTGAAGACCAAGTAGTTGATGATTCATTTCTAAATGAGCACTTGTTTTCCATTTCTACAAGAACACCTTGGTACGTAGATATAGCCAACTACTTGGTTTCAAGTAAAAAACCTCCACATTTTTCATCCTATGAGAAAAGGTATTTAGTTGAAAAGAGTTTACCTTTTTCTTGGATTTATCTAACTTTGTCATAGTCGTCGTCAACCTTGATAGGTCATTTTCGACTTGGCCTTGGCAGCCCTTGCTTTCTATTCCAAAACCTCTTCCTATCCTTAACTAAGCTTTGATCCCTTTCCTGTTTTCTCTAATCCTCATCCAGTTCCTCTATTATAACAAAATTAGCTTATTTACACTCCAATCGCCATCGACCAAGGTCCTAGTTTCAATCCTTGAATTTTATTATTTTCCCTGTTTCTGTTCCTTCAGACCTCTTCTGTAGGTTGATTCCAGCACCCTCAAACTGCTACAACTTCCATATTGCATTCAGATCTTGCATAATATGCATATTCCTCCCACATTTCTGATCCAACCTCCAAGTTTGTCATTGACCTACCTCTGCACAGTTTGGGTTGCCATCGACCCATACTAGGTATATTTATCATTTCAATCATTTTAAACATATCCATATCTAAATCAATCAATAGTGTTTTTAAGATTATGTATTCTTTTAGTCTCTACATATTTATAGTATACATTTCCTTGTTTACATCACTTTTGGTTAGAGAATATGAAATCAATAATAGGAATTCTACACCTTCCATCCCTAGTCCGTGAATGGCCACCTAGAGGTCACAAATCAGAGAGATTTCTTTCATATTTACTTGTAGGTATAACATCTCCATAGTAAAAGAATGGGAATCCATCTTCATAAGTAGTTTAGGCATTCAACAGGTAACATAAACCCTCCAACGCTTCACCCCATTTGAATTATTCTATTAATATCTATCTCATGTTACCAATAGAATTTGAGCATAAACAACATTCCTAGGACTACTCTTGATATGGGACATAGATTTATCTTGAAGCTCATTTATTAAATAATTCTCCAACTCAATCTTGGATGAATTGCAGTGTGAAGATCCGTTCATAACACAAAGGTAGTGGGTTCATGGCTTGGATCGCTCATCATCAAAAGTGAAAATAAATAGGAAAATGACTAGGTATTCCTTATTTTTTCAAAATATTTTTCTCCACAGGTAATTTCCCATTCCTGCTTAGGTCTTCATTGAATATCATACTTTTTTTTGGAGATTGTGAATTCTTTTTACCATTGCTCACATAGCTAAATAGAGATTTAAGTTGTTACATGAATCAGACACAAGTTAACCTTGTACAAAAATTTACAGTTGATAAAACATCCCTCATGGAATTGTTCAGAGGAGATATGATAAGAATGGATAACCCAACAGGAGACATAACTTCAAAGGTTGAGCCCTAGGCTCACCTTACCTGGGATTATAGAGGATTGATGAGATTGAATCCATAGCCTTGGAGGATTCAAAGAAGAATTTGAAGATCTGTTAAAAAGGAAGTGTTGGGAAAGTAGAGTTTGGGTAAAATGATCATTTTCTGGACTCTGCTAAGCATTATATTCAAGAAGCCTATGAAAAATCTCAATTACCTTGACAATAGGTCTTATTGAAAGGTGATTCAGAAACTCAAGATAATATCTACAAAAGACTCTCAATGACTTGTTTTCAATTTTTTGAGAACAATAGTTCAAGTCCCTATTATGTTGTTAGCATTGTTTGTAGAAATCATGGTTTATACCATCAAATCATGGACCAGCATGCACACGTGGTAAGGTATGATAAGAATGATTGACACCTCACATTGGAGTTCCCTCTTGGGATATCATCTTCCCTATAGGAGTATGGAGCCAATTGAAATAACATCCATGTGATAGATACATCAGGCTTGAACTTATATTCAGCCATTGGAACCAGTTTATTTTCATGCACATCCATCATTGTAAGAAAAAATGTTGATAAGTGCATCCTTATCTTGTAGTATGGTTAACTGATTAATTTCTCTTGTAACATCTTGACTTTCGTCATCATTTCTATGATTCATTCAAACTACTTCTGGATTTCAAGCCTATTTTGTTCAAGGATATATTACCCCTTTAAAAAGCTAATAATTCAATCAAAAATTTCTTCTCCTAAAATTTTACTCTCATCCATTAATATTAAATAACCCATACATAATTATTTTGTGGTAGAAAAAGTAATGCCTCGCACACTATGGACACCTCCATCAACATAATGGACATGTGCAATTAATTCAAGTTTGAAAGAAAATTCATCAAATATTGATCTTGTACTATTGCATCTCATATAATTTAACCATAAACCATTGGCATATGATTTAATCATAAACAATCTTATATACCCCATTTTTTTAGACACCTACCCAATCCTCAACCTAATTGTCCTACAAATTTTGAGTTATCATTGGACCTAGAAGAAATCCATCAACAATGAGTTTTAAATATATTGATGAGGCAATTAGATGCAAAAATTTCAATCAAACACTGATGCAAATCCTAAATCTAAAATGGTTAACCATAATATTTGAGTAGAATTTTTCCAACAGGTTATTTCTAAAGTGCACCATCACACCATATATAGATAAATCCAACCTATAGATGCACAATTCTTACTTTTTTGATCACACAATTTCAAACCTATAAGGTACATTCATCCCCATAATTTTCATACTAATGAAACCCATACCCTATGTACAATACCAATTTTAATTTTCAATAATCCAACTTCCTGAAGGGAGGTACCACAATTAAACATTTCTTTCATTCAAAACTGTTATCATTTCCTTGAATCATTTATGTTCTACCTACTTTTTTTAATTTGATTGGCATGAAATGACTTTAAGTATATATGAGAAAAGATCATGCAACAGTATACCTTTAATTTTCATCAAATGTCTGAAAAATGGTCCACTAACACTTTGATTCTTGAGATCTTCCAAATACCATATGAATGACATTACTTTAACCCAGGGTAAAAATATTGAAATATTAGGGCTGAAACGAAATAGAAGAACAAAATTTGAAAAATACTTGTACACAATGCC